>LR990291.1:21060000-21675354 GCA_905147355.2 Apotomis turbidana | reverse complement strand
CTTAACTTACGGCCAGGGAGTTCTGAAGTATATGATAGGGCTCTGCCCGCCGCGCTTGTCCTGCCGTGTGGTGAAGGTCTTCACGTAGGCCGCGTACCGCGTTTCCGGAATGAGTTTGCCCACCATCTTGAACTGGGTTTGCTTGTCTGGGCATTTGTTATTAGGGAATATTGTAGTGTTGAGGGCCGTTGAGTTGTTGCGGCTCTCCTCGACATTGGCTATGTCGATGATGTTCCAGCTGTAGACATAAAATATCAAATAAGTATAAACAGTATATACATTCAAAAAACTATAAATGTGCCCTGGGGTCTCTGATATGGATGATAATTCACATTTTAGTTTGCTGCCAAGGGCGACGATGTTACTCCCCAACAGGTATTTACAAATATGATGACCAGGGGTCGGACTCTTTCGCACGGTAAGACTAATGGAGAACTATGGAGCCGTTATTAACATTAAAATACAATTCATACTCATACTCATTCATCTATTTCATTCCAAACTGCCTTTGTGGTTATTGTTTTTTTTCCGATTACTGGGAAGACGGAAGCCTAATATTTAGCTGCATCCGAATGTCACTAAGTAGCAGGGGGCCTGCCCGGAGTTGGTTATTATATGAGTATGAGTATGAATAGTATTTTAATTTTAATATCGGCTCCATAGCTCTCCATTAGTCTTATCGTGCGAAAGAAAGTCCGACCCCTGGTGATAACATAATTAACATATATATAATAATTAAAGAAAATTAGATTGAAATATATGGAAAATTTGGCAAAATTAAAGGATAACTTCTATCTAACAGGATATGTAGGTTATAAAGCCAAGTTTAATTTTATCTACTCCCCTTCCTCAAAGGGGTGCGCGTCACCCCCCGGGCCTGGAATGTGTCCCGGAGCGCGGTATTTTCCACTTTAAAAGAAAACCGTGTACGATACATACAAAATGTATAGAAACAAAATAATTCTGAATACTATAAATCTTTCATACATACTAAAGCGATATCACTTATAGAATCAGCGCACTGTTACCAAATACTAACGTTTTTAATTATTGATCTTTTTTTTCTTTTGACTGACTATGAAACGGCATAACATTAACACATTGATCCGTCTGAATTGTGTTACTCTTTGACAAAACATTAGAATTTTCATTTGGAAATAAATAAATTTGAGACGGCATAACATTAACACATTGATCCGTCTGAATTGTGTTACTCTTTGACAAAAAATTTAAATATTCATATGAACATGAATAAGTTTGAGACGGCGTAACATTAACTGATTGATCCGTCTGAATTGTCTTACGCTTTGACAAAACATTTAAATTTTCATTTAGACATTGATGACTGAGACAGCATAACATTAATACAGTGATCCGTCTGCGCATTATTAATCTGTGACACAATAGCAAAATGTTCAGTCTGACCTGAAACACTCTGAATGCTTAGCTTAGCGCCACGTTTCGCACACATTATTATTCTTTGAAAGATTTACTTTATACACTTCGGACAATCACTACGCTCGTGGTCACTTTTACGACAATAGACACAATAAAGTTTTTTACCTTGCGGCGCACTAGACACGTTCACGTGCGATCGGCGCGGCAACTTCGTGCGAGTTCGCGGTCGTTGCTTTAAAAACTGTATTGCACATAAAACAATATTAACAAAACTCAAAAACAATACTTGGTACCAAAAATAAATGTATGCTTTTTTAGGGTTCCGTGCCCAAAGGGTAAAAACGGGACCCTACCCTATTACTGAGACTTCGCTGTCCGTCTGTCCGTCTGTCACCAGGCTGTATCTCAAGAACGGTGATAGCTAGACAGTTGAAATTTTCACAAATGATGTATTTCTGTTGCCGCTATAACAACAAATACTAAAAATAAAATAAAATCAATATTAAAGGGGGCTCCCATACAACAAAGGGATTGGTTGCGTTAACTTTGCACCTCATTTGTATGGAGCGCTATACACACCAGGTGCAAACTTAACCACTTAGGGATAGAAAGTGTTTGTACGGAACCCTCGGTGCGCGAGTCCGACTCGCACTTGACCGGTTTTTTTTACATAGTAATAATGCGCATAGCGCATTTCAGTTAACGAAATAAAAAGGACGCATTTAGCCATTAAGTAATTGCTTTTTAACGTAGGTTGTAAGTAAAACATCGACCTACTTAAAAAGAAAAAAGCAGATACATCTGTAACGCATTTTGATTTTTGATTTTTGAACAGTCCTAATACTTGGTACATTATTGTTGAAGTGAAGGAAAATAATAATCTACTAAACAAGGTATCGTAATACCAATCTTGTTTAGTATTTATACGAAGGGATAAAGGGGTATTTACGGTAAAAGGTCTTATCTTTATACGGATGTCATAGTAAGATACGTCCTTTTGCCGTGCTCGCGGCACAGATGCAATGTGATAAAAATACATGTAATGTAAAATAAATGATGATGCCTGGTATAATAATTAAGTGATTATATCTACATATATGTATACGTATCATGAATTTCATCGAGTAACCTAAATGTTATCTCGGTATCTAAAACAATTAGGTACATATAGGTAAATCGTAAGAAATGGCTACATTTTCCATAAAAAAATAACAAAATGGCGCAGCTCAGTAAGTAATAATATTCTTTTTTCACTAATTATAAATGCATAGGTACATATCACTGGATAATTAACACAAAATTACCTAGTAAACTAATGCATGTGTTGTTATTCGTTAACGAAATTAGACCAATAATAAATAAGTAATAGGAACTTCACATGTAAAACTTACCTTCAAAGTTTTTCACAGTTTGATCAGAAAGGCCCCATTCAGTGAGGTACTGTGCAATTAGTTCTTTTTCACAATCACTGTCCATTGGAGCCTTTTGGATACAGGCGACGCGACACTACAGTTCAATAAGGAAAAAAACAGCGGACTGAGCGAGTAAACGTGAACAGACCACTCGCTTTGGGGGGGGAACGCGCCCGCTCGGCGCCTGATGCTGGCAACGTCGCATTTTATTACGAAACTAGTTTAGTAAGATCAAGTTTGGCGATCGATAGCGCATAGCGCGGGCTGGCAACATGGCAACATTTCATCAAAAAAGTACCTATCGTCTGTCGCAAGCTACAACGCTCTCTATCGCACAATTGCGGATGAGAATAAGAAATAATAAAAACACGGCTGACATAATAATAATTACAAAGGCAATTTTTGTTCTGGCGGGGAATTTTGATTCTTATTCTGGCGGTGAATTCCATTTCAACCGGCTTCAAAAAGAGGTGATTGTTGTTCTGGCGGTGAATTTCATTACAACCGACTTCAAAAAGAGGTGATTGTCGTTCTGGCGGTGAATTTCATTTTAACACTTCAAACAAAAAAAATCGTCCTGGTGGTGAATTTCCTTTCAATAGACTTCAAAAAAAGGTGATTCCTATTTTTTCCCTTTTTGTGTTTGCGCGCTGAAACTACTCCGGCTTGCTTGACATGTCGGTTGTCCTTTTATTGACGATTTTTTTTATTTGGTAATGGTGAAACGTTTTTGTACTTAAAGTACCCAAAGCTAATATCTGCGTCGGTCGGGACATAATTTATGCCATAATAATTATTTTTCGAGTTCCAGTGCCGGTTTTGATTATAACAATCGCTCATTTGTGTATTTTGTTGGTAACTTCTTATTTTCGGTGTGGGGAATCGATGGCGGACGTCACTCTTTTGAAACACTCGTCATGGGTGTCGTTTTCTAGGCTTTTGGGGGTGAAGATTTCAAAAAAAGCATCCATTTTGGAAATAAAGATGGCGGACGTCACTTTTTTGAATAAGTCGTCATGGGTGTCGTTTTCTGGCTTTTTGGGGGTGTAAATTTCAAAAATGGCATCCATTTTGGAAATAAAGATGGCGGACGTCACTTTTTTGAAAAAGTCGTCATGGGTGTCGTTTTCTTGCTTTTTGGGGGTGTAAATTTCAAAAATGGCATCCATTTTGGAAATAAAGATGGCGGACGTCACTTTTTTGAAAAAGTCGTCATGGGTGTCGTTTTCTGGCTTTTTGGGGTGTAAATTTCAAAAATGGCATCCATTTTGGAAATGAAATGGCGGACGTCACTTTTTTGAATGTCGTCATGGGTGTCGTTTTGTGGCTTTTTAGGGGTGTAAATTTCAAAAATGGCATCCATTTTGGAAATAAAGATGGCGGACGTCACTTTTTTGAATAAGTCGTCATAGGTGTCGTTTTCTGGGTTTTTGGGGGTGTAAATTTCAAAAATGGCATCCATTTTAGAAATAAAGATGGCGGACGTCACTTTTTTGAAACACTCGTCATGGGTGTCGTTTTAGGCTTTTGGGGGTGTAGATTTCAAATTAGCATCCATTTTGGAAATAAAGATGGCGGACGTCACTTTTTTGAATAAGTCGTCATGGGTGTCGTTTTTTGGCTTTTTGGGGGTGTAAATTTCAAAAATGGCATCCATTTTGGAAATAAAGATGGCGGACGTCACTTTTTTTAATAAGTCGTCATGGGTGTCGTTTTCTGGGTTTTTGGGGGTCTAAATTTCAAAACTGGCATCCATTTTGGAAATATTAAAGGTGGCGGACGTCACTGTTTTGAAAAATTCGTCATGGGTGTAATTTTCTGGGGTTTTGGGGGTGTAGATTTCAAAAATGGCATCCATTTTGGAATAAAGTTCGACGGATATATTTTTTTCTTAAAAATCGTTATTTTATTTTATTTATTGCGCAATAAAAGATTACAAACTGGTAGGTACACTATAAGTATATGTTTCGCCAAACTGCGATGCATTTTGTTGGCGAAGACCGCACTCTATAAATATTATACAATAAATCTATAAATAATCTCATAATATAAATAAATAATCTATAAATATTATACTCTATAAATATTATATAAATATTACAAAGATTTATTTGGCATAATAATGGATCAATTTAATACACATTTCAAAAAGAAAACTATTTCTGGGTCGACTACAAAAACAAAGTTTAGTGAATGGGCTACTGTAGGTATTCATAGAAGCAGAACCAGGCTTTATGAACTGTATGCAGAGAAGGAAGTGAACAAGGACGCAGATTTTTTAAACTACGTTAAGAACTATTCAAAATGGTTTAAGCAAGTGTGCATAGCCGCAAAAGCAAATTATATTAGTTCTAAAGTCAAAATGTCGGACAACAAAGTAAAAACTATTTGGAATGTTATTAACAGAGAAACTGGTAAATCCAAAACTCGCAATTGCCAAGTCAACATTGTCAGTGAAAACGGGCAGACTATGTCAAATCATGATGTTGCCTCGGCATTCGAGGATTATTTTTCCAACATTGCAGTTAATACCACAAAATGTTTAAAATCATCTGCGTCCGAAGCCCATACCTTACTTTGTGCTAATTGTAAGAAATGTGATGTTGAGTTTCAATTTAGTCCAGTAAATACAGTAGATGTTATTAAAACATTTAAATCACTCAATTTAAAGAAAACAGAGGATTTATGGGGAGCATCAGTAAAAATAATTAATCATATCATAGATTCAATTGCGCCTTACCTAGCTTTGATTTACAATAGTTGCATAGCAGAGGGAGTTACCGTTACCGTTGGGTACCTTTTCAATTGATACCTTTATTTAAAGTCTTTTGCGGTTTTTCAATCCCTGGTGCAAACTTACCTTAACCACTTAGGGATGAAAAGTGTTTGTGCGGAACCCTCGGTGCGCGAGTCCGACTCGCACTTGGCTGGTTTTTTAATCTATGCGCAACATTTTTGACCATAATTTTACACTATTAGGTACAAATGGAAAATGTACCTAAAACTGCGGAGGCACATTTCATAGAAATTGTGACGTCATGCTCCCTGGAAACCCCACTGTCTGTTTTGTGATTTATTAGGACGTAATAATGATGTACACAATATGTACTGAATTAGTACATACTTAAAAAAAAAATGTACCTCAATAGATCGAGAGTACAATTCATTGAATTCGGAGTTGCTGTAGAGCATCTCCCCAGCAACCCCAAATTTTTTTTTTTATTAAATTCGCGTAAATTTTCAATTTTTCTGCAAATAAGAAGCCCAATAAAATTGTACTACTGTTATTACCGTTGAATGAGTTATATTGACATAAATTACTCGTCTTCGAAATTTGTGTCTCGGAACCCTTTAAAATTAATAATGTTTGAACCTCAATATCACGGTAATTATCAAGTTTTAAAAAAGTTGCCCCTAATAAACATGCTTATTTTAGCATCCTCTATACGATAGCATCATAAAAAATAGGTGTCAATATGACATCACACCTGTCGAACATTTTTTAAGTCCTGGGTCCCCTTTACTACACACCGACCTGTTGCAATATTTTGATAGTAAATACTTACTTACCTAAAGATGTATATGTAAATACTTAATACCTACTATGTAATGTTGCACAATTAATATTATTGCAATATTGTGATACTAAATACTTACCTAATATATGTATGTAATTACTTAATATTACCTACTTCGTAAATACGAGGGAAGTATTATGTACGGTAGATTGATAATATGACCAAACGCGTGCGGTTGTGCCTGCACACCCCGATATAATAGACTCCCAATTTCACGACTCAGAGGAGGCCCCCTGGACAGAGGTGTGCAGGCAAAAGCGCCCCCGTAAAAACGGCGAGAGCGCCGTCAAATGATGTGAAAAATAGCCACGATGCGCACCTCCTCGGATGCGGAAGTGCCGCCCAAAACATTGTCCAATCGTCCCCATTTTCACAGGATGGGATGGATATCGTCCCCAATGAATCACAAGATACATATCTCTCACTTTCGGGAAGGCCTATGCCCTCCCCCAGTTCAGCCAAACCCAAAGTCAGACACAATTTTCCCCGGTCGCCCCTATGGGTAGATTCAGATTAAGACCGTCTGTAACGCATTTTGATTTTTGATTTTTGACCAGTCCTAATACTTGGTACATTATTGTTGAAGTGAAGGAAATAATCTACTAAACAAGGTATCGTAATACCAATCTTTTGTTTAGTATTTTTATACTAAACGGCTTTAGTAAATTTTACTATTGCACTTTCGTAGAATCTACTAAACAAGGTATCGTAATACCAATCTTTTGTTTAGTATTTTATTTTATACTAAACGGCTTTTTATAAATAAATATGGCTTGTGTTTAAACGCCTACCAAATATGATTAAACGCCTACCAAATATATTGATAAATTACTACCAATAAATTCTTAATGCTCACCAAAACGGATGAATGCACACCAAATAGTGAATCCCAAACTTTTCTATAAATAAAGCAAATAATTCTTTTTCTTACATCCTATAAAAATATATTTATGAACACCTAAAAAGTTAATTTCAGACCAAATAATCTATATTACTACTGTTAAATGGATGACACCAATATTTTATATTATTACTTCCATTTTAGTCATTTTTGCTGAGGCAAAAAACTAAATGCTCACCAAAATGGCTTTTTTCACCAAAATTTCAAATTCGTGCTAGGCGGCTAAAACTCGGTATCGGGGGGCTCTCGGGGCTCAAAAATATGAATCTGAAATCTTGTCCGAAAATTCGGTCAAATTCGGAAAATATCGAAAAAAAAAAACGATTTGTATGGAGAAAATTTTAATTTGGGAGCACTGTATAGAGTGAATTTATATTAAATGGAGGCAATTCATTTTATTTGGAATTTATTTTTGGGGTATAAAAGCCATTTTGGTGATTGTTTAAATTGTTCCCAATAAATATTAAGGGACAATCATACACAAATCGATCTAGTCCCAAACTAAGCAAAGCTTGTACTATGGGTACTAGACGACGATATACATAATATATAAATACATATATAGATAACATCCATGACCCAAGAACAAATATTTGCACAAATATTTGCCCTGGCCGGGATTCGAACCCACAAGAAGTAGGCAATTGTTTTTTTTTAGTTACGTTTCCTACAAATAAGTTTTAGTTTTACCGCTTCATATAGTAAATGGTTGAACACCATAAGTCCGGTCCGGTCCAGGGATAGTGGCGCTACAAACAGCTTTCATATGGCAATAATGTGCACACGTTATATTATTAAACGTCAGTAGCGATTAAGATAACGCTGCCCGTGAAGCTATGGATGGCGCCAATGCCGGTACCCCTCCCTCTCCGGGGGTAGCCGCGAATATGTTAGGAGAATGTGAAGCTGTGGACAGCGATTACGCTCATTCTATTAACAGTTAACATTGACACATGATTTAAATAGCAAACTATCATACACAGTCTCGTACTTTTGCTATAAGTTATTTCGTAGGCGCTCAACATCTTTCTTCAATTGTGAATTATTTCACGTCTCCAAGCATATCATAACTGATTTTTAAATTAGCGGTAGATCATAAGGTGGACAATAACTTAAAAATAAAATTTATAGATATAAAAAAAGAATGAATAAAAACTAAAATGTTTATGCCAATATCTTGGTTTCCAATTACAATTCAGATATGGAGTAAAGCTTGAATAACTCATAATTGTACGTGTTAAAATACAGCTACTAAATAGTTGCTTTCAATTTTGGATTATAGTGAAAGAATTGTTCTTATCCTATTTCCAACACACTCCAAAATATCAACTTTGATATTTTTTCTCGAAAACGGACAATAATGGACATAGGTCTTCTATTGCAATTTGTGTTATTACAGCTAACTGTATCGACATCAGCTATCAGCTAAAAATGTCTCACACCAAGTAATTCTATAAAAGACTGTGCTATCATACAAATGACACTTTTAGATACTTCAACGAAAGCAACATTTGTACCATCAACTAATAGTTTTGTAGTTTTTATTAAATTCACAATGTTTGTTTCGTAGAATCAACCATACAGTTTTGTAAAAGCAGTTAAAAGATTTAGTAGCTTTAACGAAAGCAACATTTGTAAAATCAACTAATAGAGTTTTGTAGTTTTAAGAAAATCACAATGTTTGTTTCGTAGAATCAACCATACAGTTTTGTAAAATCAATTAAAAGATTTAGTAGCTTCAACGAAAGTAACATTTGTAACATCAACTAATAGAGTTTAGTAGTTTTTATTAAATTTACAATGTTTGTTTCGTAGAATCAACCATACAGTTTTGTAAAATCAATTAAAAGATTTAGTTGCTTCAACGAAAGCAACATTTGTAACATCAACTAATAGAGTTTAGTAGTTTTTATTAAATTCACAATGTTTGTTTCGTAGAATCAACCATACAGTTTTGTAAAATCAATTAAATGATTTAGTTGCTTCAACGAAAGCAACATTTGTAACATCAACTAATAGAGTTTAGTAGTTTTTATTAAATTCACAATGTTTGTTTTGTAGAATCAACCATACAGTTTTGTAAAATCAATTAAAAAATTTAGTTGCTTCAACGAAAGCAACATTTGTAGCATCAACTAATAGAGTTTAGTAGTTTTTATTAAATTCACAATATTTGTTTTGTAGAATCAACCATACAGTTTTGTAAAATCAATTAAAAGATTTAGTTGCTTCAACGAAAGCAACATTTGTAACATCAACTAATAGACTTTAGTAGTTTTTAATAAATTCACAATGTTTGTTTCGTAGAATTAACCATACAGTTTTGTAAAATCAATTAAAAGATTTAGTTGCTTCAACGAAAGCAACATTTGTAACATCAACTAATAGAGTTTAGTAGTTTTTATTAAATTCACAATGTTTGTTTCGTAGAATCAACCATACAGTTTTGTAAAATCAATTAAAAGATTTAGTTGCTTCAACGAAAGCAACATTTGTAACATCAACTAATAGAGTTTAGTAGTTTTTATTAAATTCACAATGTTTGTTTCGTAGAATCAACCATACAGTTTTGTAAAATAAATTAAAAGATTTAGTAGCTTCAACGAAAGCAACATTTGTAACATCAACTAATAGAGTTTTGTAGTTTAAAAAAAAATCACAATGTTTGTTTCGTAGAATCAACCATACAGTTTTGTAAAATCAATCAAAAGGTTTAGTAATACTTACTAAAGTGACGGGTTTCGTAAATAATATCATCTACTTTCGTAAATGTAACTGTGTACTTTCGTAAAATCTATTAAATAAAATAATTGAATTTACTAAACTAAAATTGTATTAATTTTACTACTGCACTTTGGTAACTCTAACTAAACAGTTTCGTAAAATCTACGAAAGTCTTTTGTAATTGCTGATTTGAATGTCAACATAAACAAGTTTCGTAATTTTAATCTTTTAGATTTCGTAATATTAACTACAAAAAGGGTAAATATTACTAAACCAAATTCAACTAAAGTGACTTTCGTAAAATCAACCCTCACCGTTTTTTCAGTGCAGGTAAGTTATGAAAGAAAAATGTAATGTGATCCACTGCAATGTAAGCAGGACTCGAACCTGCGATCTTACGCTTCCCGCGTAGTGCTCTCCCAACTGAGCTATCATATCGTTACGTCAATCACACCAAATTTTTGATTCCACAATTCTACGCTAGTGGAGCGCCTTCTATGTTTTAAAAAGGCTTATGCGCATTTGACATTTCCTCGGTAGTGTAATAAAGAGTGACCATTTCATTGCGTGTTGTATTAACTAGTTATTATTTTTTCACCTCACTAGCTCGGAAAGCCCAGTTTGTTTGTTTGATATCTATTGAGAAAATCGCTTTTTATCCACATGTGGAGAAAGAGTTTTGACGTTTCAACGCAGCTAAAGTAAAATTTGACATGAGCTTGTTTTCTGAAAAATCCCGTTTAAAATACCTACATGAAAGCTTATTAGACCTTAGTTTTAATAAATGTCAAATTGGTTGATTATTGCAGATATTTTTAAAAATATAGTACAAACCCTTATTCTTTTTTCCTCGCTGTAGTGAGGTGAAAAGTTTTGTGTTATACACGGGCGAAAAGTTATTTTACGTCTCGTGTATTGAAACACTCGCTACGCTCAGGATTCTATTTTGAACCATATCTCCAACCATACCAGAACCATATTTGAACCAATCATAGGATCCTTTCGCTAGCTCGTGTTTCAAATAAACACTCGCGGGTAAAATACAACTTTCCCCCCTTGTATAACAAATAACTATTATTAAAGCAGCAACGCCTGCTAGGATAAACCTAATGTATACATTGAAGCGAAAAATTAAAAAAATGATGGTTCGGGCTCTTTAGACAGGTAGAGGCACAGTGGTTGAAAAATTCAATGACTTTTGCATCAGGTTCAGTGGTTCAATAGGTAGGACGCCCGTGTTGGCCCCGGAAGGCCGTTGGAGAAGCAGGTTCCTTGCCTGATCTATATTTTTTTATTTTTTCATTTCATTATAAACATTTATCTATTTATGTGGGGACGGGGCAAGGAAAATGCATAAGATGGTCTTCACGTCGCTTATTTACATATTTACAATATTTATACAACTTCATTATCATTCTATCGTCTGGCCCTCTCCGTCAAATCTAGCACATTTCTTATTTCATTCTATTCGAACTATCATTAATCGTCTACATCCCACATTTATGGTGTGAAGGCTTAATTAATTTCTAGATGTGTTATTTTGTGCCCAAGATGGATATTTGATGTTTAAATTTACACCATAAGTAGTGGAAAACGCAATGAAATGGTCACTTTCATATTACACTTACGTGAATTGCCCAAGAAGGCGTCCTCGATCGCTAGAGGAAAAAGGTTTTTCTGAGCATACCTACATTATGTACCTATTCACGGTTTCATAATGCCAAAACGTCTGGGTATTACTTTTCAACTATCTTTGGATTTGGACATCCAGCCAGCGGGTGCGCTGGCTCAGGCGTAGATCCAGATTTGTGTGTTTGTGTGTGGGCATGAGGTTAGTAGGCCGGATCCTGTATACGCTTATTCAGCCCTAACACGGCTGTAATACTGTAAAGAGACCTAATTCTAAAACTCCAAGATTTTGAATTAGGTCACTATAGTTCTAAAGGTGCGATGTAGGTATACGCTCTTATTCAGCATGTGTACTACCTGGGATATTCGTATTACTAATAGTTACTTACTGTAAAATGTTTAAGATATTGCTTTTTAGGGTTCCGTAGTCAACTAGGAACCCTTATAGTTTCGCCATGTCCGTCTGTCCGTTCGTCCGCGGCTTAGCTCCGCGATCATTAGTACTAGAAAGCTGAAGTATGTGTATGTATCACGCCGACAAAACAGTAAAATAAAAACTAAGCCAAAAACATTTTTCGGGTTCTTTTTTTCAATAATAGTGTGTGGGGTGTCGTTGAATAGGTCTTTTAAAAATAATAGGGGTCTTCAAACATTATTTTTTGATCAAGTCAGAAGTTTTGTAAATAACTTTTCAACCACGGGTAAAAAAATTATAGAAAAATTCATGAAAATGAGGCCTCAAGCTAACTTTCAATGAAAACTATATTGAATAAAATCGGTCGAGACGTTTTTGAGTTATCCCAAAAATTCATAATTTTCTTTAAAATGACGTAAGTGCCCCGCGGTGTCCTCATACTTCGAACGTTACACATATTAGTTAAGTGCCATACTGTATTAAAACATTTCGCTCAATCTGTTCCAAAAGGTAATAAGTGATTACGGTGATAAGGTGATACGTGGTGACCTTTTTATAGAGCTTCAAATCTTTCTCGTAATTTAAACCTCGGGCTTAAAACCGCTGTTTTAAGCTCGTCTATTGTGAAGGATGGGTAACTACGGAACCCTACACTGAGCGTGGCCCGACATGCTCTTGGCCGGTTTTTTTATATACGCTCACTGGAGTAAATATAATTCACGTTATTATGTACTTAGTCTCAAAAAGTGAAATGAAAATTTCTTTTGAGATAAATGAAAATTCTTTAACCCGATATTGTACAATTAACTAACCTCAACTGCACTTGGCCGGTTCTTTTGTAGCGGGTACCGACAACAGTTTTTGGAAAATTGATACACGCTTTCCCTGAGTAGCTAATAGTTGGATGATTCTGGGTTAAACTGGTATATGCTGAAACGTGTAGGGTAAACTGTTGGTTCGGCCTTGGAAAACGTATACTTTGGCCTGAAATCTGGTTCCATAAATAAATGTACATGTTACCGGCCGGACTTAGGCCGGTAACGTAAGGCTTAGTTCTCTACATAAATTCTTAAAATGTTAGATTTAAGGTATGCAAGTGCATCCGTCGGAAGTATCTTAAGATACGCCGTTTTCACGCTAAATTTGGTGAATGGGCTCGGGGATAATATGGTGCTGTCTGAACTGGGAAACCACAGTGGCATTCCGCTTAGGATTCGCACCATTCCCATTTGTATTACACAGGCGCATCTCCCGTCGTCTGTCCTGATTCTGTTTAAGACGCACAATAAAGCCGGAAGACAACAGGCGGTCTTATAGCTGAAAAGCGATCTCTTTCAGGCAACCATATAGAGATACATAAAGATATAGAGTACATTGAAATTTTATATTCAAAAACCTCCGACCTTCTTTCAGTAAGTTTATATTGTCCGTGTGTATTTACTTGCTCATAGCTTAACATCCACGTGTAACTTCTCGAGTTCCTGCTATCCATCACAGCCTCTAATGAACTTTAACTATTACCATTAAATCAGGAATGCAGCTAACTAGCGAGTTGTTCACGTGTTATAACGTTTCAAAGTTCCAAGAACGTCAAGTAAGATTATACATTTTAGTTTTCATATTATATTTTTTGTCGTTTATTTATGTACCTATATTTTATGAAGAACATGGTATTTTACTATAATGAGCGTTGTATATTTTAAAGTGGATTTGTACACTGATGTTATAGATATGTGTTTGACGGCCGTTCTTAATATTAAGTTAACCGAAGTTTACTTGAAGTCGACTTGACTTTTGAAAGTTACTTTAATAAATTATTTTATTACATAAATAGGATCCAAAAAATCATATAAAACGCATGCTAACACTATTTCCGAATAATATTACGATTTTTAGTGTTACTTTTAGTTGCAACATTGGTCGCTAGATGGCCCTGTACCGAGTAACAAACTAGCTATTAAGATTTTTCTTGGTTTAATGACGAGGTTGGAGACTCGACGTTTGATCACCCTCAGCTACTATAGCTAGTAGCTACCTGTAAACCTATCCTATATAGTTTTTATAAGTACGAGTGGTATTATTTTGGGACCTCCTGGGAGTTGAACAATATGCGATACAAAGATCAAGCACAATTACATTAAATTGCTGCCTTCAATTCTGCACCCTTCGATAAATCTCAAATTATTATACGCTAAGTTCCAATTATGACGTCACAAAGTCACAATAGTGTTTTCCAACAAAGTAGACGGGCTTGCCGCTTGCCTTATCTTACAGCACAATTTCTACAACCATCTTAGATTGATTTAATGAACTACGCGAAGGTAGTAGTTATGTTCTTCGAACAACATGCCTACTGCTTGTAAACTGTCCAGCCATATTCGGTTAAGTAGGTGATCTATTAATATATGCAAACCGTCTGTACTTTTGCTCCTGTTCTGTTAGTTTTTGTACGGCGTTGGCTCTTATGGATTGACAACTTCTTTTATGCAGTGTGAAGATTTCTCGGATACCATATGACATGACAAGTTGGTGTGAGCAAATGCATCGTATCGTAAATTGTGTCTGGATTTATATTTCGAAGTTATGCAGGGTGTGACTACACCAATAGATTTTATGAATTTAACACGTTTGTTAGACACACCTTACCCATCTTACTTAAGACCTTTTAGTTTTTTGGTTGGTTTGGTTTTCTTTTCAGGGTGTCAGCGAAAAAGTTGACAACGTAATGAAAATGTTATGGAAAGAAGTCTTATGCAACGAAAAGTTTATCGGCGAAAAGAAGGTTTCTAACTATTAAAAGATTTGCAGAAGTAAAATAGGTAATATTAATAATCGGAATGACCGTCTTCCTGCGACGCACGAACGACCTACAATCGCGAATATTTCTTAGTATTACAAGGCATGTGTGCTTATTTCAAACGGACATGACTTTTCTCTAACTTACAGACTTTTCCCAATTCCCATGCCTCGTTTTCTTGATTAATATGAGCCATTACAAGCGCCGGCGACCACATAAACTACGTCAAGTGGCAATGACGATACTGTTAAGCAAGCCATTCATGTTCCAGTACGGAAAGTGGACTAATGCCGGCTGTATCCGTCGGGAGCGGTACTTTGGTGCAGCGGTCGGCAACCGGTAATCCGCGAATCTCTTCTTTGCAGGCCTCAATTTTGCAAATAAAATTTGTTTTATGTCACAATAAAATGATTTAAACATAGCCAGCAATTTTTCTAACCAGTCTTTCAAATACTGGGCTCTGCCTTGCGTCTCGTCTGTAGAAGCGCTGTCATTTTCACTGCTTTTTAGGGTTCTGTACCCAAAGGGTGCTAAAGGGCTACCTATTGCTAAGCTTTGCTGTCTGTCCGTCCGTCTACCACATGGCTGTATCTTTCCAACGGTAGACAGGTAGATTCCAGTCCAGACGTAGGTAGAGATTTGTGGTTCCGTTGCGTCGTCTGATCTGGCGCAGGATTCGGCAGATTGCCCCGGAACTGCCGAAACACAACACCCTTCGGCCAGAAGTCTGCACTTGCGATGGTGTCCTGCAGCGGCCGCGGCACGCGCACCACAAATGAGCTGAAGTGCTATAACAACAAATATAGGTACCTACTTACTGAAAAAAAAACCCTCCCAAATATCACCTCCTAAAGTTCGCACGTCGTTATTCCAAAAATCCTGTATACTGTATACGGTACTAACATGAACATTCGACATTGACAACACAAGCGACAGTATGTATAGTAAAGGGTTGTAAAGTGCCATAAGCGGCTTAAGCTGACGTTTTGAGGTTGCAATACAACGCTTTCTGCCTTGTATAAACTAATATAAATAAGTAAATACCGGACAACCTCACACAAATCGACGTAGCCCCAAAGTAAGCTCTAGTAGACTTGTGTTATGGAAGCTAGACAACTACAGAAGTAGTAACCCATCAAAAACATAAATGTTAAATGGGAGCCAAGTTCAATATCGCGTGCACTTCGCTGACAAAATAATTGAGATCTATATGGGCGCCAAGTTCTTTGCCCTAACATTTTGAGATACAAGGACATGCGACATACTCAATGCATTTATTTTACCTGGGGTGTAATCAATATCGAGACTTGACTTGGCTAGTTTTTACATATAAATTTATATTATATTTATTTGTCTAATCATTAACCTATTTTCGTAAAAGTAAGTACGCAAGTTAGTGTACGTCCTGTTACTTATACTGTTAGCTTGATAATAATACTATGTTACTTTTATACAATTTAGTCAGTTTGTGAAAACTAACCAAGTCAAATCTTGATATTGAATTACACCCCAAGTAAAATAAATGCATTGAGTATGTCGCATGTCCTTGTATCGCATGTTTTTGATGGGATATCATTACTTTTTGTACAGAAATTATTATGATGTGTAAATTGACGCGGTTGGCTCGGTTTGTAGAGACCTGCCTACTGAGCCGGCGGTCCCGGGTTCGAATCCCGGCCAGGGCAAATATTTGTGTGACGAACTCGAATATTTTGTGCTTGGGTCATGGTTGTTCTACGTATTTAAGTATATATTTATCTATATGTATAAGTATGTATTTCGTCGTCTAGTATGGGTACTAGACGACGAAATACATACTTATAAATTAAGCTCAAGCAGGCTTGTGTTATGGGTAACACAAGCCTGCTTGAGCTTAATTTGGGACTGGATCGATTTGTGTGAGGTTGTCTGATATTTATTTATTACTTAATTATTAATTACTTGGTACATCTTTAAAACCCAGAATGAATTTTCGAAATCGGTTAAAAAAATGACGGAGTTCTGAGACAAGAAGCATAAATAATAATAATAATTATAAAAGTAAAAAAAAAAAACGCTATTTTCGATTGTTTTACGTGTACACACACAATTACCAAGCTGAATGCCAAATTTCACCTCTCTAGGTCACCTGGAAGTGGGTTAGGCTTTTGATTACTAGTCAGTCAGTCAGTGGTAAAAATGCCGTTTTTTGGACTTTAATATCTCAATAACTATTTCACCTATATTTATGAACTTTGGGGTTTTAGTTGTTCTCATCATCATCATCATCATTTCAGCCATAGGACGTCCACTGCTGGACACAGGCCTCCTATAGATTTCCACATGGGCCGGATAGCAGCGAACCGCATCCAGCGAGTCCCCGCAACTCTAACCAGGTCGTCCGACCACCTTGCAGGTGGTCGTCCTACACTGCGCTTGCCGGTACGTGGTCTCCACTCGAGAACCTTTCTGCCCCAACGGCCATCGGTCCTTCGAGCTACGAGCCCCGCCCATTGCCACTTCAGCTTGTTAGTTGTTCTAAAAGATCTAAATACATAAGCCAAATTTCATGTTTCTATGTTAAATAGATTTGGAGTTATTGAGGGGTCAAAAGTGGCTCCAAACGGTTCGTGTAATATAACACACGGCTGCTGCTCGCCAGAGTTCCTGGGGTGAACTTGGCTGGACCGCGTGTCTAGATATAGATAAACACATAAAATACATCTATGATTAGTGATGCAGTGCCGTTTCCGAAAATTTCTGTGTACTTTCCTAATTTCCCATACAAAATGAGAAAAGTTTCCGTAAATGATCAAATATTCAAGTTCATCATACAAATATTTGCCCTTTCCGGGGATTCTAACCCACAACTACCTACTAGCTCTAGTAGGCAGCTGCACCACCGCTGCCTCAAAAATAGTTCACTTAAAACGTAGCAAAAATACGTTTGTGATCCAGTTGGCACCAAATAAGCGAGCATAAGAGCTAAAGTTCCTTCTGCGCTTACTCAATGTCACGCCATGTCGGGAATAGAGCTCATACCGCAATAAACAATCGACTTGGCGGCGGCACTGCCGTGCCCCCAGATTAGATTTTGACAATATTATTTATTTATTTATTTATTCAAATTAGTTACACAGTATTACAGTATAAACCAAGGCACTGTGAACTACAAAATTACATTTTAGAAAAGCTTAAATCTAGTTTGATGTAGGCGACGTAACTGCAATATGACACCCATGAAAAATTAATAATTATGTCGCTTTACGATAGGGGCGGAATTTGTTTGCATCTTAATACTAGTAACACGGCAACGCGTCCTTATGATAAGCGCCTAAGCGGTACCTTTTGCTTGAAAACGTCACAATTGGCCTATATTTTACGATTTTGACCAAAAATGGGGTAATTTTTTTGGGTATATCCCAATATTTTGGAGTCTGTCACCTGGCGCCAAGAGCCGCTCAACTTCCGCTATCTAGAATTTACGAAAAATGACTCACTATTGAATTTCTTTCGGCTTCCGTCTCAACAGCAATACTCTTGTGAAATGCCGGTAGATTCAGATTCAGCCATTGAAAAGTGCCCTTATGGCCTACTTCCAGAATGTACCTACCTACACTAAGATTTTGATTGATAACCTAGAGCCCGCAATAATCCATTAACCTGCAGTTGGTCTGATAAATCCTATGTCTCTTGAAATAGGCCGTAAATAATATGTCCATCAGACTGACGACGTCGTAAATAACTATTAGGCATCGGACTTTTGTTTGATAGCACGGTAAGCCTTTAGATAGCTATGGAGCCGACATTAGCATTAAAATACAATTCATACTCATACCCATTCAGCTATTCATTCCGAACTGCCTTTCTGGTTATTATGGTTAACGATCCCAAGCATTAAATTACTAAAATTATAAATAAAATAAAAATTGTATAATGAACTAAATTGCAATATCACGCATTTCTAGTCATAACTGGATATTCGACCAAAACCCAATTTACTCCAGAAAACACGGAATAAGTCGCAATACGTATTTTATGATGACCAAAAAAAATAATGCTTATACAAATCAGATATTGGTATCTTATTCTGACTTTATCCTTGACTATAATTAAAATTGCGAATTAAATACTCTTCATTATGAATTGTATTTTAATGTTAATATCGGCTCCATACCATAGCTCTCTAAAGTCCTACCGTGCTATAAGAAGTCTGATGCCTAGAAATAACTATTTATGTTGGTTTAAACTGCCCCATTAATGCCGATCTCATCAAAAACTATCCAAGCAACTAATACACTTTCATTAAAACTCCAAAATCAGGTTAAATGCGTAAATAGAGATATTATCTCTCACCAATGATCATCAGCGACTATCATTAGAATGATCACTTCATAGGCGCCGCGCTTCAACATCGTTAGGATACCAAAGTTAAGTTTGCGGGCGGATGAAATTAGAACTAATGGTATTTCACAGTAGTTCGCTGCGGTGGCGCCAACTGAGGATTTGTTTTTGGTGAATTGATCAAGGGCAATTTAATTTGTTTTGAAGTTTCATGAGTATTTAAGTAGGTGCTTTAGTTTTTAAAATGCGTATATACAGTAGACAGAGTTGATCGTTGATATAGTAATGTGTGTTTTTGAGGTCAGTTAATCAGGGTGTCATATGAAAATGGGAAAGCTGCTGTAAATAGATTGTATAAGCATTACTTATATATATTTTTTCATATGAATATAATGATTTGGTTTAAATATGTTTATCTTGCAATAAAGTTGGATTTTCAATTAAGCGAAGTAAATTAACGTTAACGGCCAAGTGGATCACATTATGGTTCAAAATAGCACTTCAAATCAATAAAAGTCGCCTATAGCGATTCTAAATGGAATACGGACCTACAATATTTTAAGAATATTTAATTTGACATGTTCTAAATCTAATTAACAGAATTTACTTATCTCTTAAATTTTCACCACTTTTAGAAAAGCGGGGTAAATTTGATTGAATCATGGCAACAATGGGGTGACATTATCAGATTTAATTTTTTACTTTCTCAAGTTTCAGTACGGTATTTATTCAATTCTGCATTTCTGACACAACGCGTTTAAAAAGTTCGTATATTTATTAGTACTCTATCTCAAAGCAACTTGTTCACTTCATGGATTTGAATGTGTTTTTTTTTTTCAAAGCAACGTAGCGCCGCGCTGATCGCGAAAAACATGGTGGTCTAATTAATTTCAAACTATTTTAAACAAAAGAACAACGTCTAAAAGTTAAAATGTGATATAAATGCAAGGTCGTACATTATAATGGATAATTATAACTTATAATTGCATATAAAACTGAATGGGACGGCGTCTATTTTAATTTAGCGCATCGATAAAGAATCTTGCGCATCGCATGTCAGTGGTCGGCTATAGGGTTGTCAAACACCCCTTTATTGTAAAAGTTTTATTTCATTATAAATAAAGGTATTATTGCAAATTAATTTTGGTATTTTCAACTGATATTGGACAAGTTTCGAGTCGACATGTTTTTGCAGTAGCTAAGGCACTAGGTTTGAAGTAATTTTATTTAGTATCCCTCTCTGGTAGTAGCGCCATATTGCCAAAAAGTCGACAAGAAGCTCCGATTTTGCAGATGCTTCATTATTTCATTCCTTCACGTGTGAAGTTTTGACGAGATAGCTAATATTATTGTAATAAAGAACCAATAAAACATAGTAGATATGCTACTAAACTATAAAAAAATACTTCAGTTTCATTTATATTAAAACGCCCAGAAGGCTTGCGCCACCAATGTCGCTCTGTATTTGACAACAATAATGTGATCGCTGTACCTATTTGAATTATAATATTATATTATATTATATGTCATTTCAAGAAAAGTTTAAAAATGTATAACCGACTACATGTTTTGTTTCCGAAATTATAGTTACATCTGACCACGATAGATTATTCGAGTTACCTCTGTTTTGTCCAAATTATTGTTTATTTACCTGTTATAAGATGTGCTAGTAGTACCACATTTGTGTCATGTTTCAGCATAATAATTGCGGTCAATCAATGTCATAATAGATGTCACTGAATTATCCAAGGGATCTGCTGATTCACGCTATTAAGATTTATCCTTTTTTCATAACTCCGCTCGAATCTATTGTCAAATCAATCCAAAAGAACCAGTGCAACCAGTGTTTACCATAAAATATATTATAAAAACCAGTGAAAAATAGTATCTACGGAAAAATTAACCATTTATTTTATTCAAAAAGAGACATGAAGGCAGCCCTGGCAGCTCCAATTACCGCATCTTGCGCGCGAGTGGCGCCTCCACGCAGATTAATGTTACACTGCTCCCATCCTATCATTCTTGCCGAATGCATAATCCGGCGACAATACCTGTGTAATGAAGCCATTAAATTTTACTGCCGCACAATGTTAAAACGCGTTATTAAGTTTTATAAAGTGTAATTATTGGATGTAATTAAAAAATAAATAACTGCGCTTTTTGCTGTTTATGATAGGATTTCTTTGCTTTGTTTTGTATAATATACTAACTTGTTTTAACAATCATCAGATGGCGACACAATGCGAGGAGAAGTGGCAAAATCACATGTTATAAGTTATAATTATAATTGGCGAATTTTGGCAAATAATTATATTCAAATGTTTTTTTATTAAAGCAGCGCTGATTGGCGATTTGATGATTTACGATAACCATCATAATGATAATGACAGTTGACTTTAAACTGCCATTATAATGACGTAATATTTGCTACATTTTCTCAAAACCATGACCTCTTATTCAAAAGACAAACACTCTTCTGTAGAGCCTACATGCTAAAAACTTAGAACCACCTTGAGCACATAAACTCCCAGTCCGGTACTGTTAACCATTACTTAACTACGTTAGTGCTTAATATATGAGCTGTTTGCAGAACCTCAATCGATGCAAAGGTGCGTCCACACGTTCCCACGCCCGTTCCCACAGATGCTGTATTACGCCTAGGGCTACCATAGACTCATAGAGTAGCGGTAGTGTAGGCGGACCCTAACACTGACCGCTTGACCTCGACTCGGGGTCAAGCCGGTCAACGCACCACGCTGCAACGCAGTGTCGCGCATGCGCTTTGGTAAACCGAACGGTTACTGACGCGCTGCCATTTTGGAATTTCAAATTTGGAATGCGCCTTTGTGCAAAGGACTGCGATGTATGGAATTTAGGCGGCGGCTCATATGCAAGGGTCTAGGATTCTTCGGTTTAAAACTGCGCGGCACGCAGGGCGAGAAGTTATGCGGATAAAATATAATTAAGAGAGATTATGCGTGGTTTGTGGCGTAGAATTATATTAAGCACAATAAAATAAGGATTTAATGATGGAGTCGCGTTGCATTTCCTGCAGAGATCAATAGAATGCAAGAAGTAATCGATCTAATGACAGGTATCGGGTGCGACTGCGTCTAAACGACGGCTCCCGGGCGAGTCAATGTTTACAATGGGTAATTACCGACGACTCTCACGGTGCCGGTGAATTTTTAATAAAACCGACACTTTGTACTGGCGAGGAAACGGCGAGGAATAACGCCGTAGGGAGACTTGAACCTATAGTTAGATTTTATATATAATTTACTTAGGCTAATGTATTCAGTGCCATCCATAATTAATGATAAACAATGCAGCAGAACATCTGGAGTAGAATAAAACACTTACTCACCTATTCTTTCATAATGATTAGTTACAATAATAATATTAGATTCTGCGCGTCTCGTAGGTATGCGGTAGTAAAGTTTTCATATCCTCTTTTCCAATTATAATATGATGTACTCAAAGTTGATGTTGACCTACTTCAACGAAGTTGCTTAGAAATGAACAATAGAGTGTAGGCGTTCAGATTATAAACTATATTTTACAATAGACACTGAAAACTTGCCAAAAACCAATTCTCGATAAATATGACCACGTTTTCACAGTAAGCCGACTTAAACGAGAGGAAATTGTATTTCCGAGAACAACAGAACAGATTACTATAAAAAATATCTTCCCTTTAGGATCGCTTCATCAGATCTTTACCCAAAAATTTATGCGACGTCAGCTCGAAAGCTTGAACAAAAACAAAATCCCAATCGATTTATAAACGACGGACTTCTGCGGTAACAAACATAAAAATACAACCAATATAAGGCGTCAGTTACTTACTTGGTTTGGTTATCAATCATAAATTGACAACATTTCATATTATTAAGACTATCATTTCATTACTTTTCTGAATTCTGCTTAAAAAGATGAAGTAATCTCTGTTTTTATTTATTTTCTGAGATGATTATTTATTTTATTATTAATTTATAAAAACATACTCATTTTAAAATGTGGCAACACCAAAACCCGAAGTTAATGGAACGGTTACTTTAGTCGGCTTTCTTATTAAAAAAAAACTTAATACAACTCGGTATGCATCTGTCATCTGTCAACGTCAAATAAAAAAAAAATATTTTTTTTCACTCTTTGGTTTAGACAACAACCATATTCAGACCGTATTGTCTTAGATTGCAGTTATTTGATGTATTTTCTTATATTTCTTTAAATACGGAAGAATAAATTCAAAGATTTTTTTTTAAGGTACACGACATAAAGTCCTGTCGATCTCTATATCAATTTCCACCTGTTATAAATATGAAATGTTGTCAATTATAGACATACATATAGCGAATGCAACACAACATCTATATTTATAAGTTTTAAAAGTAATGCCTAATGTAAAAATGAAGCTATATAAAAGCCGAAGGTTCAAACGCAATATCCATTAGCCATAGATATAGACCTTATTCCTATATTTAGCTCTATCTATAAGTATTAATATGTGAGGAGGAGGCTACGTGAACAGAATATGGCAATGGAATATGCTGAATTATTAGAACACTGCCTTACATCTGGCTATATGCTATGGAACGGAATACCAAGGTTGGCGACGTTGTACTTAGACTTAAACGCCGAAGCCTATTCTTAACCGAGCTAAAAAAGAACAAGTCCCAGCTTAAAGTCGTAACTCATAATTCCCGGAGATTTTTAAACCGGCGTGAGACCAAGGCAACATTCTCGTTCAGCCTGTAGGCAGGTGTAGGCTAACTAATAATCGTAAGATTTAATGTAAAGGTTTATTAAAATAGCAATTTTATCTTGCAGCTTCTATGATACGGTATATCGCTTCTAAATTTTATTTATGATAAAGTAATTAACAAGTTAAGGGCGTTATAAAATGTACTAAATATACATCAATGGTAATGAATAAGTACCTATAAATGTCTGTTTTAATTGCGGTACTATGACTAAATTAACCCAATAATTATTAGACAATTCTACGCAAATCGACCTACTCTAAACGAAGGCCCTTTTAGGCTTATTACTATTGGGTACTGCGGGCCTCTGATGGTTGCTTTTATCACTCGATAAATAGTGACAAACCATCCGTCACGTTTTGACAAACGAGTGTGACTGACAGATGCTTTGTCACTTATTTACGTGATAAACGCAACCATCATAGGCCACCTAGACAACAACATGCTGATGCTGAAAATAGCTACTTAAATACATAAAAAACATCCAAGACAGAGACCGCTTTCTTTGTATGTGCCTGTAGTTCCTACCAGAGAACCAACCACGTCGTCAAATAGGTTTTCTTGTATCCGCTCTCATTATGACACAGGTTTAAGGCTCACCCTGTATAGGTATGCATATAAGGGAAATTAATCCAGACTAGCGAAGCGAAGATAAAGGAACAGCATTATATCTCTTCGTCTCCATCAGATGAACATATCATGAATCATGATCGGTATCAACACGGAAAACTGGCGATTACCGCTCTTGTCTGATATTTAAAACTCTCTACATACTAAAATTTGAAATGTAATCTAATGAAATGAGCTAAGTAAAGTAGGTTACGAGAATTATTAATTATTGACTCATAAGTATTGGCTTCTTCGGTGTTCAGTGTGATTAGGTGATTAATCTGAAGCTTTTGAGTATTCCGCTTTATTATTCCTTAATGTAAACCTAAATTACTTCAGACTTTACTATTTCAGAGCGCAAAACAGCTGCTCTACAACAAACTAAACTAAATATATATGTTGTAAACGTAGATCTTAAACAATCACGAACACAACAAGCAACAAAATGTCACTGCTCTATTATTAAACCAAAACTCATTTACTAGTCAAACTTTTTAAATAATCTCGAAGTCGTGCGTGGAAACAAAATGACTACTTACACAAGTTAATAACAGTAACTATCACACTTACCGAAATGTTTATTTCGTGACCCGCGCGTAAGCGCCACGCTCTATAAAACAATTTGATTTTGTGACACGCGCATGCTATGCAGACATGCGGCCCATGCGCATGATACTCATGGCCATGCGGGCATGCCATGCTCATGCGGCCATGCGCACATGCATGCGTGCATGCGCGCTCGACCGATGCTAAGCATCCGAAAAACTGGATTCATAAATCAAGAGCATCCAACTGAAAGAGAAAATAGCTAGCTGACGTTTTCGTTTGACGAAATACTACTTAGTTTGTATCTTTCAATAAATTAGAAGATTTAGTTAGCGTGACAATCGGCTATTGTTTTTTGTATTAGGTACACAAATTATTACTTGTACGAATTGGCGCTGGGAATTAGAAGAATTTAAACGGACTTTCAGCCTAGTAAGAATGAGTATCAAGTTTTTTTGTTATATATTTTTTATCAATTCACAATACCACCCACCGCCTGAGCGTTACAGGACTTTCCAGGCAGACGATCGGCATCAAGCACCGAGACATTCCGACATTTCTGCAAACCACAAGGACATAAAAACGAAGACAATCTAGAAAATTACGTCAAATTCACATTGTTAGTTTATTCATTCTTTGGTCTTCAGGTACAGTGAGCATCGCTACTAATATTTTACATGAAGATAAAAAACATACTTAAGCAAATCCATCAAGTGAACGCGCGCTGTATTTTGCACGTATATAAAATAACACAGCATTATGAATTTATTAATTACCGCACGAAACCTTTTGATGTTTTAATTCGAATAATATAATTCTTGGTACATGTGAAGAACGTCACGTTAGTATTTACCGGTATTGGTGAGTGGACTTAACCCTTAAATGCACCGCATGTTTACATGTTTCTGAAATGACACAAGTCAAAGTCTGAATAATGTCAATAAATAAAGGTTTTGTCGTGATTGTCCCGAAATCTCAGACTGACGCTTTCTTAGATTCTTTTCTTTTCTCTTTCTTCGCTAACGGTCTGCAGTGATATTGACCGCACTTTCTGTCAATGTCATTGTCTTGGCACTGTATGCGCTTAAGCTGCGTTCAGTCTTTTTTTAGAGTGCAGCCGTGTGTTGTGTGGTTCACCGTGGCGTCACCTTTACACCGGAAGACCAGCGCTGGTTCCCGAGCCAGCATTTATGCGGAACCTTTTCGTGGCATACACACCTACGATTTTATTTTATTTCTAATGTGTTGTCCAGTTCGTGTATGTTTGCGAATAAATTTTCATTCATTCACTCACGTGGACTGCTAATTACATCATTTCAGGAATAAAAGGAGTGTAATTGTATGCATTGCTTCCCAGCTGACTGTACGTGCGGTTGTCGAGCGATGACCGTGCGGTGGAACTGCGCATCGTAATGAAGTGTCTGGCTGTAATCTTGCGCAACGCCACCGCAACGCGTTTGCGCACAATCGGTCAAATTAGCTTTTATACCGACTGGGAAACAAGCATTCGGTATCTAAAAAAAAAAAAAAATCGTTTTCGTACTATTCGCAGCTAATATTTGGAAACTATCGACCCGCCCCGGCTTCGCACGGGGGCAATGCTATATTATGCATGTATTATAGATATAAACCTTCCTCTTGAATCACTCTATCTATAAAAAAACCGCATCAAACTCCGTTGCGTAGTTGTAAAGATGTAAGCACACATAGGGACAGACAGACAGACAGCGGGAAGCGTATTTGTTTTATACTCTGTAGTGATTGCCAATTTTTAAAACATTTCGACTATTTGCAATTTCCACCAAAGTTGTCGCTGACCATATACTGATTCTACTGGAGACTAATGACACAGGTGAAATACTTATATTATTGTATGACCTATCTGCCTTTAATATTTTGTTTGTCGTTTATTTATTATTTCTGAAATTACTTAAAGTTCTTATCTCACCACCTATTATTTTCTGTTTAATTTTGTTTTCTCCGCCACCCAAAGGTTGTCTGGAAGAGATCGCTCGTTAGCGATAAGACCGCCTATTGTCTACCATTATTTAATGTATGATTCCTCATGTAATATTTTTCTTGTTGGTGTGCAATAAAGTATTGTTGTATTGTATTGTATTGTATTGTACAGGTATACAGTCAGATTCCAGGCAAAGATGGTTTGGACACGTCATCATGCACAGAGCCACAGACCCGATAGCCATGTGGTGAGGAAGTGCCTTTCTATGGCTACAAAGAAGCGAGGGAGGGATAGGCCACAAACTACCGGGATAACGAACGGCCATGAAGGATTTGGGCTTCGCTGTAGAAGACGATCAACGAAGCGAATGACGCTTAAGGCGACTCCTAAGGCCAACGTCCTTGAGGATCTGGGCGGAGCCTAACGTTATTCCCCCCGCCGACCGTGCGCCCCCGGAACATTACTTCGTTCATAATCTCGTTGAGTGGCGTCCAAGCAGCTTCATACACTCGCATAGTCCGAGCGTGAGTTGACGATCAACAAACCTTATACCTTATTTAAAGGCATTGAAAATCTCGAAGTAAAATAAATCATTTAAACAATGATATAATTATTTCGGATTAGGTACTAAATATCTATTTACCCACTACAGTAGAATATTAAAAATAAAATGCGTTAAAGCTATTTTCCAAAAAAACAAGTGAAATTAGCCATTTGGAAGTCTCGAATCGAAAAATACTTTTTAGTTTCTTTTGTATGTGTAGGTAACCTACCAAAAATAGTTAAAATGCCGACAAGATTCTTGATTATACGTGTCATGCAGAAATAAAAAAATACCGTTATTAATAAATAAATCATATCGTGACCCAGCGGATGAACCGATATTTTAACATAGTAGTGGAGGCACAGCTTTATCCCCCGGGTCATGTTGCTCTAATGAAAAGATAAACTATAAATAATAGAGCGACAAACTCAACTTTACCGTTGGAAAACGGATTTACGTCCTTTACTTATAAACAGTGAGTTTTTTATGACTACATTAGTAATGTTCTTAGATTTTTCCCTATACTTGTTGATATTGACGATATTTTACTAGACGATATTTTTTTTGTTTTTTTTTTCTATGTTCAATGTCAATGGATACCTACCCTATAAATGTTAATTTACTTGATTGTCAAAATATACCGATGCTGGAAAGTAGAAATTATCTAAGCGACATTTTTGGGGACATCGAGTTTACACACTGTTGGGATCGGCAGATTTTTCTGCATCGAATGGGTTGGGTCTCGTATATAATAATATCTGTCTGACGACTTTTGTGTCGCTTATCCCGTCGGTGATTTAGAGAATCTCTACATTTTTTTTTTCTACTAAATGACTTGTTTTTTGAGGTTTTTTTTTTTGCAAAATGGAGATTACATAAAAAGTTTTTTGCATAATAATGAACCTTAGAGCTTTTTTACTTATTTGTCAAAACAGATCAAACAACTTGGATAATTTTTCTTTATTGCAACTCACCTTGGTTAACTGTTACCGGATCGTAAAATATATTTTAATGTCGTTTGAGGCATTTTACCTATGTCTTTATGATCAAATTAACATAAAGGTAAATTATGAAAGAAAAAAATTATGTGATCCACTGCAATGTAAGCAGGACTCGAACCTGCGACCCTAAGTTTCCAGCGTAGTGCTCTACCAACTGAGCTATCATATCGTTACGTCAATCACACTAAATCTTTGATTCCATAATTCTTCGCTACTGGAGCGCCCTCTGTGTCATGTGTGTTTAAAATGCTTATGCGCATTAGCCAAAAAGTAAAAATGTGGTATTTCCACATTATTAAACAGAATCGATATAAGATTCTATAAAAAAAATAACATAGTTAGATTAAATTACCTGATTGTCGTATCTTTACTATTGGCGTTTATCCAAATTTACCTGCTTTGATACTATGAAACCATTGTCGCCTATCCTTTTTTACTTTGATCGACTACTGTCGCTTATCTTGAATTGCTTGAATGACAATTGAGTCGTATTTGTCGCATAGAATGTACTAAAAAAACAAATATTTTCGTTAAATTGGTAGTTAGACAACTTTACCGGTTCTGTTTTATAAAATATCACACATTTAGTAGTAATTCAATATAAAGGCCGTAAGGCCCACCTGCGGTGTAAATCTGTGTCTGTGGCGCTAAGGCATTACTTTGGACTCGCTTGATGGACCCAAACGCCATCTCACTCAAACAGTGTCTTACGAGACGTCACTTATACCACACAGAGTTGTAGGTAGTTTTGTTATTCTTGTTAGGATAGGATATTATCTCATTGCAATTGTAAAACTTGAAATTCCACGTAGTTCGTGATTTAAAATTCCTTAATGAGTACCGAGTGACTGCAGTCTTGAGAACTCTTGTGCTGTTCTCATTAGTCATAGCTATCGTTTGCTACCATACATTAGTCTAGAACTACTGGAAATCTTTCAGCAGATCACACATAAAAATTGATAAAATTGAAATTTCACGTAATATCTGATGAATAAACCCTTAACATTTCTAAAGCAGTTTTTTTTTGTATTTGCGTAGTTGGACCATAAGTTTTTGTCTTAGAGAACTTTAAATGTCACTTCATTCATTTTAATGTTTGAAAATAAATATTTTCCTCTAATTAAAACATGAATCGTGAGGTTTTATTGTACGATAAATAGCTTTTCATGTCTGAAATATTTCCTACAAAGGCGATTAGATATTTTTTCTTGATAATAAATCAAGAAAAATTCATGCTGATTTATGCACATTTATATATTTACCTGACTATAAAATGAGCATGCACATATATGTTGTTAACTGTGTTGATTGTTGTGTAATAGATTATACTATTTTACCTGACTAATTTCTCGGGAAACGTGTCGTTTAGATAATTTTACCTTATTCTATTTTGACGGCCATTTTGCGTAAGCGACGCTAAATCCTAAAATATTCCATTAATAGACAAAATAACAAAAGCAACATGTAAAAAACATGATATTGTTTATATAAAATGAGCATCGTATGCACAAGGATATTGTTTACTGTGTTGATTGTTGTTTAAAATGTAGATTATACTATTTTACCTGACTAATATCTCGGGAAACGTATCGTTTAGATAATTTTACCTAATTCTATTTTGACAGCCATTTTGCGTAAGCAATGCTAAATTTAAAATTATTGCATTAATATATATATATGTCCATGTGAAAACGCAAGACGCTCAGTTTGGCTTTAAGCCCGGTTTGTCAACTGAAAGCGCAATTGTCTGTGTCAAGCATACCGTTAAGTACTACGTCGAAGGAAAAACACCGGTATTTGCTTGTTTTTTGGATTTGTCGAAGGCGTTCGATACGGTGTCATATGACATATTGTGGAGTAAGCTGGAAAGGTGCACGAGCACACCAAGGGAGGTTATCAGGCTGTTTCAGTATTGGTATGGTAATCAAACCAACCAAGTAAGATGGGCGGGTGAGCACTCTGAAATGTATAGGTTGGATTGCGGAGTGAGGCAGGGGGGTCTCAGCTCACCCAGGCTGTTCAACTTGTATATGGATGAGCTTATCGCTGGGCTCAGCAGTACTGGTATTGGATGTTCGATCGGTGGTACCATTGTCAACAATGTCAGCTATGCGGATGATATGGTGCTGCTGTGCCCATCGATAAGTGCACTTGTAAGACTGTTAAAGCTTTGTGAGGAGTATGCGGTAACTCACGGCCTGAGGTACAATACCAACAAGAGCGAACTGTTAATTTTTAAGGCAGGTAACAAGGCACTCGATTCTGTTCCGACGGTATTATTAGGAGGAGCTCCTCTTAAAAGGGTCAGCCGTTTCAAGTACCTCGGGCATTGGATTACCGAAAATCTCCAAGACGATGTGGATATTGAGCGGGAGCGTAGGGCATTGGCCGTGCGCTGTAATATGTTGGCTCGCAGGTTTGCACGCTGTGAGAGGAGTGTCAAAATAACTCTTTTCAGAGCGTTTTGTCAAACCTTTTACACGTGCAGCCTGTGGACAAATTATACTAAAAAGGCGATCAATGCCCTGCGGGTCCAGTTCAATAACGGATTCAGAATGCTGATGGGACTGCCACGTTACTGCAGCGCTTCAGGAATGTTCGCGGAGGCGCGTACGGATGGTTTCAGTGCGATCATTCGCAAAAGGACCGCCTCTCTGATGCGGCGCGTGAGTGGCAGCTCCAATAGCCTGGTCCGCCTGGTGGCCGAGTACCCTGCCTGCGCTTTTTGGGAGCACTGGAATTTTGTCCATATGGGCTCCAGAGGATCAGTATATAATAGATTTTAAAATTAATTAAAAATATGTTTACTAACATAGTTATAAGTTATAATGTTACTAACAATATATGGACATGATCTGAAATAAATTATATTATTATTCCTGTATGTCGCACCCGCTCACGGGACAATAGTGTCCCGGACCTTTGGGAGGCGTGCGCGGAGCCGAAGCCAACGCGTAGAGGCCCTTTCGACAATTTAATGAAATGTAATGTGTACATCGAGCGGATGCTATTATTATTATGTTTGTGGATTTTTTCCCATCTCGACTTTACGTCGGGTTTTTTATAGGGCCAGATACGGGTTTAACCAAGTAATCTGGTCCTTGTGTATAGGTGTGGTGTGCTTACGGTGTTGGTTTTATATATTTTGTGTCTGGTGTATATCTGCCTGTGTTCTGTGGGATGTTTGTAATGTGGTTTGTGTATGTGGGGTAGGGGGAATAGTCGTAGTTTCCGGAACACTAAGCAGTGTGAGTGAAGTTGGGTTTAGGAACCGGCGTACTATCGAACAAGTGTCCAGTACTATTGATTTTTGTAGTGGTATATACGTTTTTGGGTGAAGATCTATTATTTTCAGGGCAGTGTGTAGGGTTTTAGGTATGATACCGGTTGAGGATATAATTATGGGTACTATCTTAACGGTTTCTTGGTGCCACATCTGTTTGATTTCGTCGGCTAATGGTATGTATTTTTGGATTTTTTCAACGTGTTTCTGTTTTAGGTTGTTTGTGTTGGGGACGGCGATATCTATCAGGTAAGTGGTTTTTGTGGGTTTGAAGGTAAGTGTGATATCAGGTCTATTGCTGAGGATAGTGCGGTCGGTGATGATGTCTCGGTCCCAGTACAGTTTTACTTTGTTATTTTCTAAAACAGGTTTCGGTTTGTATTTGTAGTAGGGTGTGTGTGTTTCTGTCAGGTCGTGTTTGAGTGCGAGCTGTTGGTGGATGTATTTGGCTACATTGTCGTGTCTGTGTGTGTAATCCTTGCTGGCTAGTGCGTTGCAGCCTCCGGTTATATGGTCTATGGATTCAGTGTATTGGTGGCATAATCTGCATCTATCTGTTTCTATCGGTTCTTTCAGAATGTATTTGGAGTAGTTACGTGTTTTTATCACTTGGTCCTGTATTGCTATGAAAAACCCTTCTGTTTCACTAAATAGGTTTCCTTTTGTAAGCCAGGTGGTTGATGCGGTTTGGTCTACGTAGTATTATTATTATTATATTATTATTATTATTAATAGACAAAATAACAAAAGCGACATGTAGAGAACATGATGTTGTTTATAATTATAAAATGCTTCATTTATAAAGTAGGTCCACAGAATATTTAATAATTTTTTATTTTTTTTATTAAGTTCGTAGTTTTTTAGATCTCCTGTAAAGTTAGCTCCGTGTCTCTTGGATAATTTTCCTTTCCAGCGTAGATACGTTTTTTTGCGGCATAAAGAGCCGTATCTTTTTTTTACGTTAACTTAGAAGTTCGACTTTTTACAGCTTCAAGGGACTGTAAACCAAAGTACGACGTGTAGACGGTTTTAATTTCAACTCGACACCTACACGCGTTACCGAGATAAAGAGTCGTGACAGAAAGACGGACGGTCAGCAAAATGATCCTATGGGTTCCGATTTTTCCGGTAAAAATACCTAAATCTATAAATAATGAGGTTTATCACTTTTAATCAGTATATATGAAATTTAGCCGATAAAAATAAAATTTCAAGATGGAAAATGTTATTCATAATCAGGCTAGTTTTAAATATTTACCATTTTATAGTGCAAAGGTAGGTTTTGAAGTTTAAGAAGGTAATAACATATTTTGACGGTGTAATGTGATATATGAATACAATAAATAGTACTTCATGTGACTGTACACAATGAAGCGTATTAAACACGAGTGTGGGTTTATGAAACGAGCCGAAGGCAAGTTTCATAATAACATCACACGAGTGTTTTAATGCCTAATTATGTACAGTTACATATACTACTTTATCTAGCCACATATCATAAGCCTCCATGATGCATTCAGAAGTCGCACATTATAACAAATATTACCCGGTAATAGCGGTAATGAAGTTTTCTGGCAGCTGTATTTGTTTTTATTTTAATTCAGAGACAAACTAGAGTCGGCCCTAACTATCATATCGTTCGATATCTTACTTACGTGTGACATTTGTCGAATTTGATTGAAAATTGACAATTCATTTCGAACTAAACGTCATCTCGATTGATATTAGAATAGAGATCAAATCAAATTTCTTTGTTTTTCAGAGATGTTCGAAATTTGAATAAATAATACTATCGAAATAAGAAATTTGTGCTAAAAAACAGTCTATTTTTATGGTGGTCATAATGTGCCGTTCTTGAACGCATCATGGAGGGTTTATGATATTTGGATAGATAAAAGATTTAATAAAATAACAAGCTTTCGATAACTGAATGTACTTATACATGACTCAAAAGTTTTTTTTTTCAGATTATTATGCATATAAGCCTGTGCCGTCCCTTTGTCGGGTAAAGGCCTCTATCTTTTTTCCACTCGTCCTTATTTAGATCAGCAATGTCGAACCCTTTTGTAATACATCCAGGTAGTCCCACCATCTCCATCGTGATTTACCGTGACGCCGAATTTTATTGGGTGAGTGTAGATTTCTTGATCTGCAGATCGGTTGACATGCGGCAAACGTGTCAGCTCTACTTTAGTTTAGCGGTTGTCTGGGTTACGTAAGCTATTTGGGTTTTGGCGTTCCTTCCAAGATCGTTTCATTGCCCTCTGGCAAAATTCTGAGCATTAGTCAAAAATCAAGTCCGGGCATTACGATGAGTCTAAATAAAGTTATATATTTTTTCATTAATTCAACTGTAATCCGATCATTAATACGAGTATATGGCTTTTAAACGATATGTAATAAAAATCAGGTTTTTATTTTATAAACGGTAAACAATTGGAACAGAACTTATGGCCAGGCTAGGCCCGGCGGATATGTCAATAATTACTAACGCTCATTTAGATTTAAATATAAAGTGGGAAATTTATTGATGCAAGTATGTATTCTGAGTATATGTACAAAAATAAGTCCTCATGCCAAAATTGTCACTTGCCTTCTTGGACTAGAAAATTATTGTAATTTTTGATAATGTATTTTTATATCATATGCCATGTACTGTACTAGTGACGCAACGAATGTGAATACTTACAATAAATATTCGTATTCGTAAATTAGCGTTTTACCGAATATTACAATGGTATTCAAACGAACAATACTTGTTCTGCATTACGATATTAATATCTCTTAGGGTTGAATTCATAAAGATCATTAGACGTTATCATACTTAAATATCTGTATTATCAGATTTTTTTTACTAACCGAAATACCTAAGGTACTCTAATATTACACAGAGAAAAAAAAACCCACACCAAAAGTGTTATTTTCTGGGAATCCTGTCTGGTGAGGGCCCATAACTGAGAATATCTAAGTATTCAAATGTGTTCGGGAATGCTAAGCAATGACAATTTTTTTATAAGTACTTAAAATTAATAGATACCTAAATACGAAAAAAACAGTTGAATTTAATTCTATATGAAAATGAGTGCTTTTTGTTATGTCGCATAGCGTAGTCGTGTGAAAAAACGAACTACACTCTCTTAAAATACACTTCAAACGCACGAAGACAGATCGAACCTCCGCGGGATCCGGTACTATAACAATTTTCCGTAACTAGATGGATCGCGAGAGCAAGTGACACAGCCTTCCCCTTCGACGGTTAGATTTACACTGAGCTCGCAGCCCGAGCACGGCCGCGCTCGCGGAAATTCAGTTTTTTTGATGCTTTATTAGACCGAATTTCCATTTTAGTAACTTTTAAACAATACGATTAAAGATCAATGAATTTTCAATGTTCTTGCGAAAGAGCCGTGTAAATATCACTTGTAGTTTAGAAGCCTTAGGGAATTGAAAATTGAAAACGACCCTATTTCAACATTATTTTTTACATAGTAATTATTGCTTTAAAAAAAATCCAACTATAATTTTTTAGAAGAAATAGTCAAAAATAACATATATTTTTTTCAGATTTTTCCGTTGGCTAGATTACGAGCCTTAGGACTTTAAAAATCACCATTCCACGTACGGAGTCGCCTTAAGATGACTTAGTAGATCTGAGAAGTTGACGTTGTTACAACTCACCTCTGTTACAAAGCCACTCCCCTACCGGGTTCGTCACTCTTAGACCCTCGGGTCCTTTATCATTTATATACCATGCAACAAATGCGACAATCATAGGCCTGGCGACTAGGGATAAATAGACTAGATACATTCACACGACACTAACAAAGCTGTATGCATATGAAATTACTTAAATTGGCATTAACTTTTACAGCCCTGCGGTACTGGTTTATGAGCTGGTGTGAAAGGTTAACGCTAGGTTCATTTGATTGCTGCGATTTACTGTTTTTTGACATACTTTGACAATGAGGAATGCATTCAGACTGCAGACTGTAAAGGGAATTGTAAATGGCATATTCTTAGTACACTGCATCTCATTATATCAGTCAAAACACATCCACTACTGGACAAAGGCTTTTCTTAGGGATTTACACATACACTGGCCTTCTTCTCATTCAATCGATTTCCGCCGTCCGCATCAGATTTCCCTTGATGGGGCGTTTCTAGGCTGCGTGTTCCGGTACACAGTTGCCACACAAGAAGAACCTTGTTGCCCTAACTAACTTCTACAAGCTTCGCCCACAACCACCCGGCCCTGGCACTGTCACTTGGCTCTGACCTATGTCGACGACCTTCGTTTTCCTGCAGATATGCAGATTTCAGATTCGTACACGCGAGGAAACTCCGAGCAAAGCTGAGTCCAGAGCATCTACTTGGTTAATATACTTATGTATATGTAAACACTTTAATGTCCACAAAACGTGAAATACATCCCAAAAGGATAAGCATGTACAAAGGCAAACATGTCCCTTTAAAGTATATCTTCCACTTAACCTTTGAGTAAATGCGTGAATACAAATGTAAATGGTAGACAATCCGAGCCACAATTCAATAAAGTGGAATAATACTTTATTGCACATTAATAACAGTTTACCACAAATATTTGTTTTTTTTTTTATTGAACAAGCAACAGGTAAAAGGTAAAAATACAATACAACAATACACATGAAAATGCAAAAAACTGTCTCACTAGTAAAACTGTCAAAAACTGTCTTACTTAAGTTTTTCTTTGCTGTATACCTGTTATTAGAAAAGAGGAAAACCAGTCGCACAACACAACAAAAGTCAATAACACATATTGAAGGTAAATTTTAGATGAGATCTTTTAAGAATTGGATCTAGGCGTTTGACTCATCATCAGTCTGTCAGCACTGGTCGTTTAAAATACTAACTACACACTTTATTTGCACGACAACCATTATTTGCACGAGAAAATTAATGTTTTCAGGGGCATGTGCTATGTGCTTATACTCTTGAAATCTTTCAAATAAGATAATGTGCATGAAATTAATGCTGCTTGCTCTCCCTCTTAACACCGGATAAATACTGAGTGTTCGGGGTCCAAGAAAACGAGTCTTGGGAAAAGTTGATGATAATACAATTGTAATAACGTTATAACTTAGGTGTAACATTTTATAACCACTATATACTTTTATAGAACGAAATATGATCCGTTGCCAGTTACCGCGCCTGGACTAAATGCGTTCTAACTAAACGAAGAAAAGGATTAAGATCCCTAACTAGTTCCTTTGACTGATTGGACAGGGAGTCTAATCACGCAATTTGTTCAACCAACTTCAACAACATCACAATCCATCACACCTTCATAAAAACCAGGGACAGAAAATTACAAGATAACCAATTAACAAGTAAAAATAACCTTATTTAAATCGTGGTATTTTTCATCCTTGCCTTCTTTTTCGTCCTTGCTAGTACGAATGAGATGGGTGAGGCGAGTTAAGTATAGAGGTCTAATCGTTCTTACCAGTGGCAACTTTGGCGCCTACGTTCTTTTTTTACGAGACTTACGCGTGAGTAAGATTGAGTGCTAATTGGTAGATGGCAACACTGGTCAGTGGTGTTCTAAACAGACTTATACACTTTATAACCTATGAGGACTTGTGACTTTTTAATTTTGAAGGAACTAAAGGACTAGCAACTGTAGCGTTTAATGTTTTTTGAAAAAGGAATAATTTAAACAGCGCCAGGCGTCCGTTAAGCGCGTGCGCAGCGTGCTTGGAATAACGCGGCTCTGTTAGTTATTTATGAGGAAGAATTAGCTTTGAAACGTGTACTGAAGTAAAGATTCTGTGAGAATTTGCGTAGCATAAGCGTAATTATGTATGTATGTAAACACTTTATTACCAATGAAACAATACACATAAAACAACAAGACAAAATCTCAAAACAAGGGCGAACTTATCCCTATAAGGGATTTCTTCCAGTTAACCTTGCTGCTGAGCAAAATGAGATAGAAAACTAGACATTGACGTGAAGTGATGAGTGATAGAGGTAATTGTTGCATATCAGAAGTCAAAAACCAAAAACTCCCTTAAGCAAGAGAATCATTCAGAAGTCAGTACTTAGTCCTGAAAAACGCGTGCTCCTGTCTTTGAAGCTCTAACCACCGGTAGCTTGAGCCGGTGGCAATAACCTAGGTTCTAGACTTTATGTTGACATTTTGTGTCATTTTTATCATTTTGTTTATGTACTTGGCTTCAGTGAAGAATGTCTCATAAAACCATTTTCATTGATCGACTCATGACTCTCCATAATTTACATTCCTTGTAACGTGAGAAACCCGAGTCTAATTATTCAATTTTATTTCCATTTTTATTTTTACTTCTTTTGCGTTATCTTTCGCAACGGGTTCTATTAGGACTCGGAGGAATTTATTACGTAAAGTGGGCGTTTTGAAGCAAATGGGCCATTTGATATATTAGCTTCCCCAGCTGATGTATTCATGGCACATTCCTTGACAACTGATCTCATGAGATAAAAATAACTCCAACGCAATTTAAATTACTAGTCTTTTTCTAGTGTCTAATTGCTACATGTGGAGGTAAATAAATCAAGTAATAAATGTCAATATTAGGTATGATCGTGATGAACGTCAGACTCGGTAAATAAAATTTGTTCCATTAAGTAGTAGATTAAGTCGAACGAGGAACGGTCGAAAAAGTAAGGAGTAATATATGGAACGCTCATTGCTCTTTATTACTTAAGGGCTCATTAGATAAGTAATGACAGTAAGTTTACGCATGTAAATATGCACGCAAAAAGCCGCCTGAAAACTGTACTTTATTGGTTGTTTATATCAAATGTCAGATGGAACCGTGTCTGACTTGCTACTTACGCACATCGCTTGGTCCGAATAAAAGTGAACAATGACATGTTTCGATGTCATTGTTCACTTTTACCTCGAAGCGCGCTGGCTCATTGCTTTTAGCACGGCCCCTGAAGTCCGTATAGTATTATTCTATACACCTCTTAAAAAAACACGTCTCCCTATTGAAATCTAAATCGACAGAGTTTACAGTTAGATACTGTACGAGTAACTTGCCTGTGTTGGCTCCCTGACACGCCATGCGTTCCGCAAGATACTAAACCTCCACAGATTCCATCCAACCCTGATTTACTAGCCGTAAAATTCAATGGGACTGTAACTGAAATGCAGTAAACTTAGTCTCCCATATACATACAGACATAATTTATGTGATGAGCCTATTGACATACGCCCTTCTGGGTCCGGAGTGGATATAACGAACCAAAGGTGCATACAGCTAATTGAACAGGTACCAGTAAAACTTTTATGCTTTTCTGTAATAAGGTAGACTCAGCTTGGCATGGGTAAAGGGTTGTAAATCGTTAATTTTGCTATAGTATACTTAAGTACTACTTCTATGTCATACAAAGTAGGCCGAGCGGTCTCAGGCAGTTGATTTATAGTAGGTACATTGCTTAGCGTGCATAATAGTACATTACATACCTAGGGCGGTAAATCCGTGAATGTCCCACGTCGCAGGTGTTTGTGGTCCGAATCGAAGGTGAGGGCCATAAATATACGATTTGGGGCTTTACGAATCACCGCCCGTGGTTTGTCTAAAGTTTTACATCTTACCTTGGTCAGGAAGTGAGCTTTTCTCCCCCCTATTGTAAGGGCTAAAATCAACGTGCTGATAGTGTCATAAAGGGTACCTACAGTACACTTCATAAATACGACAAACTTTATTCCATATTCGGAATTACGTTAAATATAATTTAAAATTCCGGTTTTTTGAATGTATCAAAATTCTGAATATGATTATTCCGGTATATCATAAATTCAAATTGTACATTTCCGAGTCGGAATTTTTTAATATTCCAATATATCACAAATACAAGAATTTAAAAGTGAGTTTTTAACCGTTGAATGATCATGCACATTTTGAATAAATCACGCTTAACAAATTCTATAAAGGTATTAAGTTTGTAATAATTCTTTTGCCAGAGCTACATTTACCATCCACCAGTTGATGATCGAGGGACGACCAAAAGAGAGGACTTGTAGTTTTTTAATCTGTGAAACTACGCCACATTGGTACGGTAATCGTAATCTTTTACTACTGCCGACTACGAATAGCAGCTGACTGTGGAAATATAAAACTGAACGTCGCAAGACAGCGTCCTAATTACTTTTACGTGACAGATGGCAGCGAAGAGAGGAGGTAATTTCAGGGAACGGAAAGATCTTACGAATAAATAATGTATATCTAAGCCAGAGCTTTCGCTGGACTTAAAAACTATGCAATACGTGTAATGATTCGAACATGATTGCAATAAATGATTATGATTGTGATTATGATTCAGATTCACCGCCCTAGGTATCTAATGTACTAAGCTCTGAATAAATGTGGTAAATTATGCTTATATTCCGCCAATGCGTAGATTCACAATCTGACTTGTAAAAGTGCCCCTGTGGCCTACTTACTGAATAAATTATTTCATTTCATTTCATTTCATTTCCAAATATAACCCGTCACCAATATGTACCATATTTTATAGCAAATAAAGGATACTTATTTCAATTTCGAAAATCTGGCTGAATCGAAATCTACATAATCACACCAATATTGTAAAAGCGAAAGTTTGTGAGTGTGTTTGTTACTTCTTCACGTTTAAACGGCTGAACCAATTTTGATTAAATTTGGTATGGAGGTAGTTGAGAACCTTGATTAACATATAAGCTACTTTTTATCCCGAAAAATGCAGTGTTCCCGTGGGATGAGCGGGTAACACCGCGGGGCGCAGCTAGTAATCAAAAAATGGCATTCTATATGTCACAGTCATAAATGGAGCACTGAAATACGTTAAGACAGCGATCGGTAACCTTTTACACCCTATTTTGCTACTCTTTTAAATAAAATAATTTTCGGATCATATCGCGTATATTAATTATTTGAGCCTCGCCGACGAGCTTTACAGTTACCGTTGTCAAAGGTTGACTGTCAAATAATTTATTATACGCGATATAATCCGTTTAAATTATTTTATTTAAATGTGTGACAGACGAAGAAAGAAGAAGAAATTATTTGCTGCTCTTATTTAGTTTGTTTTAGTAATACACATAAGCCTTAAAAAGGAATCACAGATACTCCGCCATTAGGCAATTCTGACGGAGATGCCACACATTTGCGCGACCATCGGCGCATCGAGCCGCGAGCGGTAGAGCGAGAAAACCGAGCGCGGCGGCCATACGAGTGAGCGAGACACACGTACCGCGCACCGCGCCGCGCGCCCTAAAACTGAGTTCGCGGCATCTCCCGAGTTAAGCCGCTCATCTGGCTAAAATAATATCTCCAGTAAACTTTGCCCTGTGTCGCAATCGCAATACAATTGATGCAATTTAGCATTGTCTGCGCACGCGACGTGGGCGCCTAGATCGAGATTTATTATGTTAGTAATCATGTCCTTGGTAAAGGAAACTCCGTCTTGTTATGTTGCTAGACTTTATTACAAAATAAAAACACGAAGCCAAAAATGTCTTGTTTCGAAAGTCCTGGATTTTTTATGGTTTCAACACCCGTATCGCCCCCATTATGAAAAGTTTCGAAAAACTGAATCAAAATTTTTAATTGTTTCATTAAAAATGTCAAATCTCTTACTTAATCGATTGCCGTGGCGATAAAACTCAGCATAAATAATCAAGGAATAAATCATCCGAGCATGCGCGGCCACATGATGCATTGCGCGCGCATCCAACGAGATAAACTAGATCCGCTACTTCTAAGTTTCAAATTCCAAACTTTATTCTGCAAGCAAGTTGCAAAGGCATTGTACCCGTTTGATTTTACAGTAATAAAATTACAAAACATTAAAAAATAATAATGACATCATAATCAATAATCATTGTACAAATCACGGGCACACTTAACCCGAAAATGTATATTCTTTTCTCTGGGTCCATTAGACTAGGTACACTAATCAACAACAAGTATATAATCAAACTACAAGTTTAGAGATGTAACAGGTCTCAACAGTCACAATAGAACAGGGTTATAAAAGGTCAACGCCGAAGTTTGATATTCAAAAGCCATATGGTGATTGTGTCTTTCCATGCTCTCTTTTCGCAGGTTTTAGCGAGTGAAACGATACTTCGTTATTTGAACTTCGGAGTATAAAACCTGCGCTGCCGGCAATAAGCGCTTGATCGAGGCATGCGACTATAATCGTAGCGGAAAATATACAGGAGTCTGGTTAATTGCTATACATTGATAGGCGACTGATGTCTTTATAAAAAAATTGGGTATGGAAGACCAGTAGTCAGGGGAGCCAGCTATATGATCTGGTATCACGTCCATGTCTATTTTGACGACGCGGTTAGCTCCGTCGTTGTGACATTTGCCTGCAGGTTCGTCCCGATACCATTTATCGTCCTTTAATATTTATCCAGCTTTAGATTACTGCATGTATTTCGGCCTGTGTTTAGTTATCAATTATCATCAAAAGATACTGGAGTAAATCGTAAATAAAAGCATTTAGAGTAGTTTTGTATTGTTGGTGTTGGTATAAGAATTTAGGCTGTATTTTAGACTCTGGAAGGCAGAAATATCAAACCATGTTCATCATTCCTCAGACCGTTCCCAGTATATCTCCAATGTCCTTCCATCTTAACACTCCATCCTATTCTATACTTCATACTTAAATAGCAAAATCAATAACTTAACATAACTGGACAATTGTTATGCGAATTATTACGTAGGAGAACCGATTCACAATTCCACTGTTCGATCAATGGCTCGCGTCGACATGCCCATTGATAATGTATGACCGATCGACGGGTTGCCATTTGAATATCGAATACGTTGATCGTGGAAGGGGTTCAAGGGATTCTAAAATTAGTAGCGAACTAGCAGCCTGCCCAAGTAGCACGCAGGCTGTATAAGGGCTTATACAGCCCTTATACAGCTGCTATATACTATAAGCTCTCTCGACAACGTTTCCCGATTTGTATGGGGAAAGAACGTTTTCGAGTCTTCCAAATCGGGAAATCTTTTCGAGAACGGCACATCTTAAGACAGGACCCCTACAAGGTGAATCCACGATATTGAAGCTGTGGTAAATACGCGGGTAGAGCAGGACCTTTCAACGACATCCTTGGCGACGGCCTTCATCCAGCAGTGTAAGTGATCTTGACTTTTTATCATACTCTTTCGTCAGCTCCACTTTTTCAATACGAGTAACAAATCAATGACGTAAAGGGCCATTTTCTCTTAAGTTGTACCTCCACTATTATTTTTTAGTTTTTGGATAGGTATTTTAAGCATTTTCTACTTAGAATCAGCTCTTTCGATCTAATTAGCAGAAAGAAGTGTCCCAGAACGTTCATATTATGTTTTTTGTTTTTACATTCAGTTACTTATACTTAGTAGGTAGCATTATTTCTCCTAATTAGATTGAAAAAGCTCGTGATTCTGAGTAAAAAATACCTAAAATATCCAGAATCGAAAAAATTGGGGTGTACAACTTTAGAAAATAGGGCCCAGCGGAACGACTGTTAGGTATGCGATTACGTAGGAAAACCGATTCACAACTGCAGCACTGATACAATCAATGGCTCGCACTGGCGTATCCATTGATAATGTATGACCAATGGCGAGGGGTATTTGCTATTTGAATATCTAAAACGTTGGTCGTGAATGGCTTCTAAAATTGGTAGCGGTGGGCTGAGGTATTTAACGATATTCTTTGGATTACAGGACCGTTGAACATGGAGATCTTTGGAGGATGCCTTTGTTTAGTATTGGACGTTATTTGGCTGAGATTATGAGGATAGCGAGTTATTCTTAGAAATCGTTTTAATTTATGTTTTATTATAATTATAGTTGTAGGCCTGGGACGGACGAGATCGTGGCGTGTGATACCTCTGTTATACGGTCGCCACACGCACAACACAACTTCAGACACGTAAACTTAAAGGTCGCGAATTGTCGTAAATGCCGAAGGGAATGTAATGTACCTAGGTACCTTTCGCATTTTAGAAGGGGCCAGTTTTTTACTCTTAATTGTGCCCTAATAAATAGTAGAATAACTACATTTTAATATATATTACGGGAATTAACCTTAGGGGTTTCCCTCACAAACAAATTTTTTTAATTTTTTTTTTGATAAATTATAAGCAAATGCTCGTGAGGGAACACCCTTATAGTCCTTTACGCGTGTGTGCTTAGCTCTAGAAGAAAGCAAACTCCGCAATAAAACACATTTGGGATGCACACGCTCGGGCAAGCACGCGATTTGTCTTCGAAGAAATTTTAGATGATCAGTCAGACAAGGCGACTGCAGCAATAGTTGACACTATTGACGTTTTGGCTGTCTGATACCGAACCATAGATAATTTAGAAAAAAAGTTAAGCAGGCGGCCCTCTGTAACCGCGTGCGAGTGAGGGCCTGGGCTGGGCGGTTATTATATAAAGTTTTTATTTATTTATTATTGGCTTTTATAGGATATCGCGAACTGAAACTTGAAACAGTTACTAAAAGTCCTACTGGCCTATGATGGTTGTGTTTATCGAGATAGAGAATTGATCAAGCGTTTGTCTGTTCGTTGGTCTGTGTTATCTGAGAGTATCATGTAAAAATGCAAGCAAATACAAATCTTCTTGTGTCAATCTCATCATCAGGGACTGCCCTGGCTGGCCCGTACAGTGGCGCGGTAGCTTCGTCACTGATTTTTTGATCGACGCTTCGCCTTTAATAGCGTGTTCTGATGACAATTTCACGTGAGTGTAAACCGCTTAGTGTTATAATTAATTATATCTCACAATAGTTTGAATAAAAAGATGATATTGTTTTATTTTCTTTTGTTTTGTTAACTACTTACCTCCATTTTTATCAGTGTCCTAAATTGAGCTTCTCTACACGAGTAAGACAAAAGGCATTGTGGTATCTTAAAAATTATTATAACTACACGCGACCATCATCGGCCCGTTGGAAACTAACTTTAATCACATAATTTTGGTCATAATTCATTAATCAATTTTAATAAGGATGATGTTGCCTACTAATATATTTTTAGGAACACTCATATAAGGCCTATACATAGGTATAGGTATGGCCGCGGGTGCTATTTCGAATACTTTTACGTACGTTTTATATTTATGGTTTTATATATGGTGCATTTACCTTATGTGGTCGTGACATTAGTCATTAATTACCCGTTTATTGTTTCGTGGAAGTGTTGAGCAAAAACTTGAGCAGTAACACATGCGGCGCGCACTCCAATTAACTCTATCAACTCACTCGTTGACGCTCTTATAAAGTTGTACGCTTACTACAAGGCGAGTCACGGCAGGATGCAGAATTCCGTTCAGGCGCCACGCGCTGGGAATCGTCAAAGAACTCCCTGGGCAAGCTGGAGAAGAATTAGCTAAGGCCTTGGTCGTTCTCACCCGCTACCCGCAGCGGGCAGCGGCCCGTCGCCGTCGGCGGCGAGAACGACCGCCCCAGAACATTAACGAACATGAATAACGACGCCACGGGCGACGGGCCGCTGCCCGCTGCGGGTAGCGGGTGAGAACGACCTTATTTCTTGCCTTGACCCTGTAGAGAAAAGTGCTCAATTAGGTTCAAATAGGCAAGCCAGTGGGAATCGAGTTCTATATTAATGGTATACAAACTATATTCGGAATATCTAATACGTAAAGTTTGCGCCTGGTAATTTGTGGCGTGGGATACAGATGAGGTCCAAACTTAACGTAACCGGGTTAAACAATTCAAGGTTTTCGTCTGTTTCCTCTTCCAAAACATAACCAATCTTTTCGAAATTTTAGAAATTGAATGGAAAAGATATGTTCTGTGTCAGACCGTTTCGATTAAAGGCAATCATTGAAGAATTTGTGGATGCCTATCCATTTGCGAGAGTCACCAATGAGGAAGTATTGGAAAGGGTAAAGGAGAAGAGATATACTTCATACAATAGAAACTCGAAGAGGGAAAATGATAGGCCATTTGATACGACACGACGATCTAATACAAAAGATAATGGAGGAAAATTGAAGGAAGGAGAGGAAGAGGAAGACCGAGGATTAGCTATTTGGACCAGATCAAGAAAAAAGCAAACGTCAGGTCGTATCGGGAAGTCAAAGAACTGGCGTTAAGTAGAACGGACTGGAGAGAACTGCACCGACAAGAGTGAAACTTTTAAATAATAATAATAATAATCCATTTGCGGAAGAATTTTGGCCAAAAACAGCCGCCTAAGTACACATATAAGCGCAAAAATCGAAACGGCTGATACATCCCTTTCCCATTCAGTTCCAAAAATTTCGTAAAGATTGGTTCAAGTTTTGGAGGAGGAAACAGACGAGAAAGAGACCTCGATTGTATGGAAAAATGGCAGGAGCAGTGATATTTTCTTAAAAGAAACATGGAAATATGAAGTAAAGTAAGCAAGAATGGCAATGCAAGTTCAGCGAACTGATAATCGCGCGTGGGTTAGTAAACTTCAGCCCATGAAAGGAGCGATATTTCGCTGCGTGCATCATTGCCTTTCTTTTGTTTGTGTCGGGCTGTCGTCCGTGGCTACATGACAAACATTCACGTAAGGTTACCTGGGCTATTGCGTCTATAGGGACAAATGCGGCTTTTGAGGGTAAGTATAAGAGATGCACAACATTTTAAGACCCCCCTTACTAACTAACTTTGGCATAGAAATAAGTCATCATTAGGTCCTCATTTAGTGATTGGAATAAAAATGCTACTAAACCTGATCATGATACAATTTGGAATTCTTAGATTCAGTATTGGTAGTCTCAACTTGAGATTCAATCAAAGCTGAATATCTTGGAAACGGTTGGAGGTATTTTTATCAAACATAGCTATTAAGAAACAGCTCCATCTGTTTGGGAGCTACGATGCCATAAGACAAACACACAGATACACATGCTTAAACACCCCTCTTTCTTCGTCAGAGGTTAAAAATAGAGCAGTGGTCGTTATTAAGTGGTGGGTTGCCTTGATATCATCAAAAGTCGCATTTGCCTATCTGTACACGCAATAGTTGGGAACGCTTTTCTGTTTCTTCGATTATTTATCATTCATTTAAATATAAAATAATTCACTTAAACTTGTCGTAACTACCTACTGCGTGACTATCGAAAGGTCGGAGATTTAAATTAGATTTTTTGACACAGTTTATTAAAAACTTGGTACATAAATGCCTTTTAACTTTAACACTTTCATTAGGAGAATTATTCGCTCATTCCTCAAGGTTAGAAAACTTTAAACGGCTTTGTTAAGTATGTTTTGATGTTGACTGATAACAAAAAGGAAATAACTGTACATGGTTACGGTAGAAAAGTACTTAGGTACCACAAGTAACGATACGTAGCAAAATTCACGGTTTACCCTTTTACACGTTTCATCATAAAACGAAACATCATTTCATCGAAAGCAATTTTCTCTATAAAGATAAATAATTTTGAATTGGTATTAAAACAAACCTAATCTATAGGATGACATTTTCAAAATTTATGATACATTCATGACTTTTGAAAGTTTGTCGATGACAGGAAACATTTCCAACAAGGGCATACCCAAAATTCACATATACCTAACTTTAAGCTATTTTGGGTTTAATACCTAACTTTAAGCTATTTTGTCGTAAAACGTACCTATGTAAATTAAATGAGTTATTTATAGGTCTTACTGAGTGTTTCCCCAAATGATCGCCATTCCGTCGCCGTTCGAGCCAGTACGTCACTTCTGAGAACCGAAGCGACAGTTTTATTTGAACTCTGATTCAGCCATGTTTGGTTTACAAATGAACTATTACCAAGAATACTATTGGTTAGTAATTCTTAAAACAAGTAAGTACCAGGTAAGTATATGAATAGCTAAGAATACTCAATAATTCGATTTTCGTGCTAAGTTCGTATTTTGCGCAGTGATATTGATTTTGTTATTTAATTAAGATTTGGATTTATTGGAAATTAAATATTGGTTCGTTTATTTTTACAAGCTTTTGTTTAACTTATGTAACTATGCATTTTTGTTCGGGTGGAATTTTGCAATTCAATTTTGAAGCAGATATCTTCAACTGATTAAGCTGAAATTACGCTACCTACTCAACTTTGCGGAAAACGCAGTATGGGTAGCCCTGGTACTGTTTATTGAACGGTACCTAATTAGTATTTGCCCCTCAAACTTGTTTTTTTTTCATGTATCAAAAAACAAGAGACATTACTTGGAGATATTTTATAAAACAACCCGGCACAGCTCGACCTAAAGAGATGTTCATGGCTGAACTCTAAAAGAAAAGTCAAGTGTGAACCATTGCAAAAGCAAAATCAACGGCGACATAACGTTCGCGCGATGCAGCTTTTGCATATTTCGTAACGCCGACATCTAGGAGCGCGAACAGTAAAAATACTGAAAATAATCTTTTCAAGCACCATAAACATAGGTAAAGCACCGTGACTATGACACGGATAACCATGTCTAAAATAGGTGAACACTGAAACAGTTAGCCACCAAAGGACTCAGAAAAGGTCGTCGCCCGTGGCGGGAGATGTATCATCAGCAAAAAGGCATACGTTTATTAGAATCCTTGTTCACTTACATCATTTTAGAACTAGCGTGGAACTATGCGTGCCACTTAGCAAATGCCCACCAATGTGTTCCGCGAACTTTACTATACTGACTATACTGCGTTCCTAATACACCCAAAGAAGAGGTCATTGAACCGCATTGATATCGCAACTCTGTCTAAGGGCTGTGGCTCTAACTTAAACGATCCACAGACATAAAAAAAAAAAAATTCAGGGTGTTTGTCATTTATTATATAATTAAATAATAATATATCTCTTATATTTTCGACAATCGACATAGAGACATATTTCATTTTTACAGTTAAGAGCACAGCTTACCCTAAAGCTCCTATTTAGGAAGCAGTCACTAACTATAAGGACAATTTGTAAAGACGTTTTATTAAATCTCAGTCCGCAATCAGTTCAATGGTATTTGTTTTTTTCATACAAAGGACACTCCATGGCTCTGCTGATATATAAAATAACTAGTTGCACCGAGCGTTGTTACCCGCTCATCCCACGGGAACACTTTTTTTTTTCGGGATAAAAAGTAGCCTAAGTGTTAATCAAGTGTGAGCGTGAAGAAGTAACAAACATACACGTTACATAAACAGACTCACAAAGTATTGCCTTTATAATATTAGTATGATAAAATATTGCCTGCAATTATTTTGGAACGTAGTATACCGTTGGTTGACTGACTAGTATTGACTGTAACTCTAAGCATAGAGTAGAGTAAGGAAAAGGGATTTCCTTTTGAGTTCGCATCGAGGTCGCGTCGGCATTTTGCATCAATTTGGCGCATGGTGATAATTTAGGAAGTAACCCAGTATACATAGAGTTAGTACTTACATCTACTGTTATTTTATAACGCTACTACTGTTTTATAACTCTTTTATATTCTCTGAGTCATACGTATACAGTTTCGGATTTCTATTAATTAAGGATTACATGATAGTAATTTAAGAAACGTCTATTGATAAATTAACAAATCTAGTGAAAAACAGACGATTATCGCCATTATGTATTTGAAATCTTGTAATATTATGCATATACATAGTGGTCTTCTACCATCAGTACCTACTAATCTAGTAAATATAAAGTTTAATTACTAATTAAAGTCGAATAACTTTTTAAATATTTATGTAACAGTAAGAAACCCAATTTATTTTCTAAATGATTGACGTCAGATGTAAGTGTAAGCGAATTGTGTCTATTAACGTATGTCGTATTTGCCTGTTACCTACCTAATTGGGTAATTTTAAGTTGTACAGCATTGTTTTGTATTGTATCTGTGGGCAAGCCTAATAGATAAATAAATAATGTAGATATATTGAAATAAGAGGCAAGAGACAACCAGAGACATGGGTAACTTTTAGGTACCAAAAATCTAAAGTTATAGATTAACAAATTGAAGTCAGAGTTGGTTAAAAGTGGGCAACACGTAGAAATCCCTTTAAGTGCATATTCGAGTGTATTGCATCGCTTCAGAAAGATCATAGTGTACGTGTTAATCTGAAATAACCCTACCGCAACGCACGCCTGATGCAGTTAACCCACATCGGCAGATGAATCACGGGTCACGCCACGCCGCGGGCAGGATGGCCGTGCGAGCCACTCACGCGCAGCTGATAGACCAATCGACGAAGGTTTTTGTCCGAGCGAGCGAAGCGCCGGCTTTTTTAGGTTGGCCAAAAATTATTTCATGTGTCCGGTCCGGATGTCTGAATGTTCAGATGTTTTCCGGCTGTTCTCGCTTAAAGGTCGCTTTTTTCAACCGATTCTCATGGAATGTTGTTAGTTGGTTCGATAAGTACTTATATATAACTAGCTGCGCCACGCGGTGCATACTACATTTGTTCGGGATAAAAAGTAGCCTATATGTTAATCCAGGGTGCCAGCTACCTTCATACCAAAATTTATCAAAATTGGTCCAGCCGTTTGAGCGAGAAGAAGTAACAAACATACACATAAACACACTTACAAACTTTCGCCTTTATATTAATAGTGTGATTTTGTTGTCCATTCGGTTTTACGTTTTTTTTTTCAAAATGATGGAGATATAGAGATAAAAAAGTAAAAAATAAAAAAATTGCCTTTTCAAAACAAACTCAGTTTATAGACCTCACAGAGCCGCTAGTAGTAACAATGTTGCTGGTAGGTATGTTCCATTGTTCAACCGCAAAATATCACGCAAAGCTAACACACCAACTCACTGAGAACTTGGGCTAAAGTTAACAGGTACATATTTTTGAGTTCTCAAAAATAACTGTTTATAGAGTCACACCCGTTGTCCTCGTTTGAGTTTTGCTTACTCATACTCATTTATTAATAAAATGACAATATTTTACAAGTCAGATAAGGTTAAATTAACTAACTTCTATATCACTATTCAAGTATTCAATTATTATATTATAACTTACAAAGCTACTTAGCTAAGACAAATTCGCATGTTAATACAATGGTATGTATGAACACATGGCCAGTCAAGACAAAAACCTAAAATAAAACGAAAACCAGTAAAACTGACAGCACTGGATTTTAAGTAAAGGAATCAAATATAAGCATTTGTGTTTTTATGTATGTTATATAGTATTGTACCTGTTGTTGGCAAACCTAATAAATAAATAAACAAATAAATACGGCTAGCTAATTACTTACACATAAACATAATACATTTTTTTAAAATTAACTTTAAATATTCGCAATAGCTATCGCAAAAGTAACTTTTCATAAATATGGCCATTAGTATATTAGGGTTGTCACCCTTCAGAGGTATAGCAATTTTGTGCACGCAACCCTTTCGAACAAAAGCCTGTGACTCAACGCTGAGTGATGACTCCACTTTTGATCACACCCAACCCATTGATACGGAACTTGAGACAAACACTGGCAAAAGGGTGTTCACACTGTTTCTAATTCAACACAAAACTGACATAAACGTTTTACATTTTCTTTTGTTGCTTTATATACTTTTTAAACCAAATTTCAATTGCTTGTCAAGACAGTATGACTCGATGGTTTATTTAGATTTCAGAACAGCTCCTCGTCGTTATAATAATATTGCATAATCTGTTATTATAACTTACAAAGCTACTTTTTTTAGATTAAGCACATATGCAAAATTTCAGCACAATCTAAAGTCTGGAAGGAGTTTCGAATAAAATCACAGCACGAAACGGAAGCAAGAGTAGTCAAAACTCTTCCTAAGGAACCCTAATAACTCCGCGACATTGCATTTCCATTGTAAGCTAGATCGTGTGATACGGGATAATTTACGACGCCAGTTGTTATTGTGCTGTCTGGATGGCTAGATAATGCTGCTTTATGCGTCTAGCATTAGCCGGCTCATTTCTAATTAGGTTGTGAATGTCTTGTTTCGAGTCATGGGATTCATGGGCTTGGCTATAAATCGTAGTACTAATTCAAGATATCTACACCTGCAATACGATGGCCTCTTTTATTTACTATTACTATTGGATTTATGCTGGTACACGACTACGATGTGCTTAATAGTTTACCCGTTGTGATATGGTATGATTTATTCAGAAACAATACAGAGATTGTATTCGATTAAGCGTTTAAGCATCGATTACCTTTTTTAATGGTCGTCATTTTTAATTCTAATCACCACTATTCTTAGTGCCTGGGAATAAGTTAAGTACTTCATCAACGGAAAATTCTATATTGGACTTGAAATATTCAGCAACAGTGTTGTTGTTCGCGTAGATGAAGGTCGGTCGCACGTTCAAAATAAAACGTAAAGCCAAATTGACAGCTGATTTTAATTAAACTTTTCCACGGAGCGCGTGCCTACCGTCAACTGTCGCACGCAAATCTCTTCTCAACGATCAGTGTTACCTGTAACAAAAACATGAATACATTTTAATAATCAACATCTGATAAAGATGTTTGCGCGTCAAATATGTTTGAGCAAAAACGGAACACGGCGTGAGATGTGCGACAAGAAAGGCGATATGAGAATCATAATTATCGAATATTTATGATCGGTACGATACGAATCTACATGAATTCTTGAACGATAATTATGACAAGTGTACGATTTCCTGTGGCGAAGTCACTCAGATATGATTATCGTAAGACAATAGACTCGTTTTGGTCAGAAAGGCGTAAATTTGCAGAATTTTCCTACGACTAATTACTTACGTTCCGGTGGCAAAATAAAGAACTAATTTTGTCTGATACAAATAGATGGTTAAAAAAAACCGGCCAAGAGCATGTCGGGCCACGCTCAGTGTAGGGTTCCGTAGTTGCTCATCCTTCACAATAAACTGCTTTTTTAAGCCCGAGGTTTAAGTTAAGAAAGATTTTAAGCTCTATAAAAAGGTCGTAAACGCCCTAGAAACTGTAATCACTTATTACGTTCTGGAAGTCAACTTACGTCATTTTAAAGAAAAAATATGAAATTTGGCGATAACTCAAAAACGGCTCGACCGATTTTGTTCAATATAGTTTTCATTGAAAGTACTTATAAGGCTTCATTTACATGAATTTTTCCGAATTTTTTTGACCCGTGGTTGAAAGTTAGACCCCCCCCCTCTAACTTTTCAACCACGGGTCAAAAAATTTTTTTTTGTTTTTGGAGCGAATATTTACAAAACTGCTGACTTTATCAAAAAATTATGTTAGAAGACCCCCATTATTTTTACAAGACCTATTCAACGACACCCACACACCAGTGTTGAAAAGAAAAAAAAAATTCACCCCCACTTTAGGTGTTCGAGAGGTACCCGAAAAACATAAAATTTTTGAATTTTTATTTTACCGTTCTGTCGGCGTTATACATACTCGTATACCAAATTTCAGCTTTCTAGTACCTACTAATGATCACGGAGCTAAGCCGCGGACGGACAGACGGACAGACGGACATGGCGAAACTATAAGGGTTCCTAGTTGACTACGGAACCCTAAAAATAGGACGGTGGCGACATTTTCATCTGAACGGATAATTAGCTAAAGAAGCATCATTATTAGGAGTTATTTGACAGCTCCTTTGCCGTAGATGGCGGCTGCAGCAATTAGAGATTATACGGATGCCAATATGTGTAATTTAATAGAGCTATTACAACATGATATCACGTACCGGCTTGTGTTCCGACTACTTATACAAACAATACATCCCATCATTTGAAAGGAATATGCTTGCATTTGTACTTTCCATGAATATATGTTTCTTGGAGCATTTGGAGCACTTGCTCATACAAATCATTGGCTTGGCATCTATAAAGCCTCCCAAGTAGCACAACAGGGTCTAAATAGCTCGTATATCATATCTAATTAGATGCTTAAGTGAAATTTACCACCATGACTAAGTGCTATATAGGTTGCAAGAACCCTTATGCCACCAGTATAGAACCAAAAGGAGAAAAATTGCAGCCTATTTTTGGTGCTAAATAGAATCCATAAGAGATCTCACAATTACCTTAAGTGGTAATTAGAACTATGGGTGAAAGTTATGCGCAGTGAACGAATGAAAACATTTCAGTTCGGTCAATGAGTGATAAATGAGTCGCCAAAATTATCTTTGAGTGGCAAGGCAACTGTCAAATTGTGTGATCTTTGAGTGCCATATTCATTTTGGATTTATATGACTGTTTGATTGTGATTAAAACTTTACGTTATACAAGCATTGAAATAAGCACGAAATTCTTGCGATTTTTTTTTTCTGTGAAACTATAGTATGTTTTCTTTGTAAATTTCGACGCGCCCTTCATTTGATCAGGAATATTAAAAAAGAGAGTGCTAAATTAAATAAGGAATAGATACTGATAAGAAATAAAACTGTTAAAAACCTGACCTAATGATTGTAGGTTACGTACAATGTTAAAGTAACATCGTCACAACTATCAAAAGTCTGTGATTATGCGTGTGATAAAATTCTGGTTAAAATAATCAATTTTCATAGGCTTCCATTTGTAAACATGGCGAAACAAAAAAGATCCTACAGTGTTTATTTTCACTTATTTGTTCCTTATTTGGAACTATCAAGTCTAATAATCACTTATTTGTATCTTGCGAGTGGCAAAGCAGTGAATGATATTACCAATAGTAATTATTTGCTCTTTTGTAGACTATTAAACAAGCAAGACTATTAAATATATTTTGACAAGGCGCAAATAGGAACTATAATAGAACTTTTAGTTCGTTAGTGGTTTGAAATAAGTGAAAATAACTGATTTTGGTTCCAAGAACCTCCTACTGAGACCTATTTATGCGTTGGAGTGGCAATAAGGTACTTCTTAGGCCTTAAAGTTGCAATATTTTTTGGTTCCAAAAGAGCCGTAAAATTATCCCTTTAGCCACTATTGGTGATATAATTCGCTATTGTACTAGTCATTTGGAACTTTTAGTTCCAAATAAGGGTATGTTCCCACTTATATGTAAAAGTTGCTTATAAGTGATTTTAAGGCCTTATATAGCACTATTGCTCCTTATTGAGTGACAATTTGAACCTGCATGCAACTTTAAGTAGCAAAATCGACTTTATCCCACCATAAGTAATAAAGTAGAAACAAAAAACGCTCCTATGCAACTACAAGTGATAGGATGAACTCATATACAGTTTTGAGTTGTGTTTAAAGCTATAAGTTGTATCAAACACTGTTAAAACACTCATTTAGAACTTAAAGCTATAAGATAAGCTGCAAAATTCACTAATGTGCTGCTTGGGGATCCTCACCGACTCGTCCAAGCAAAGCGCACTGAATTTTGAGGAGGTGACGACTTTTAATTATTATATTATATTTATTTATTTTCTGACGCTATCGGCAGTTTTGATTAGATCGAGGTGTATTACAAGTCCAAGTTGTCGCCATAAATTTTAATTGTAATTGACATTCGATCGTCATATGATTGACACCTCACTCTGGGTTCCTTATTAGGCATAACTAGAACTCGATTCTATTTACTTTCCCTATGAATGTATTTGCAATTTAACGGGTTGGTCGGCCATATAGGCGATAAGGTGTGAAATACGAGATTAACTGTCTGCCTGACTGCTACAGCTTCTGAGGATACAGTTAGTCTATTAAGAAAGTTAATGTAGAGTTGTCAAGAAATATAAATATTACATCATATTATGTAATTTTCAAGTTGTGTGAAAATAATTGCATACTTATAGTACCTAAGCCGATATGCTTATGTGACCGTCTATTTTTAGTACCTATCAATGATATTATGGTTGGAAAACGCAATGATGGAGATTTTTCATAATGTAGCATTTAAAAATATACCTAGATAATTGCACAATACAACGCATTATTTTTCCAAACCTTTGTCTACATATGAAATGAACACTGTCACAGTATGTTTAGTACTCGGCTAGAGTAGATATGTATAAGTACAGTAGTCAACCAATTTGATTCCTAGGCCATTTCGTACCTTGTCACAGTGAACGCAATATGAAAGCCGCTTGAAATCTCATATCATTGTCATTGTGACAAGGTTCTATAGTGGCCTAGAAATCAAAATGGTTGACTGTAGTGTACATGACAAATAGTGCGCCAAAAAAAATACGGTAATTAGCAAATTTTCACGTCCCTTGAGTTTTGGAACATTTAGGAAACTATTAATTTTTTTATTAAAACGAGTCTGGGCCCATAACCTTATAATTAAATTAAACGACCATGTTTGGAGTTTACCACAGACTGACTTTATTTATTTTTAATTATTAACAAGTAAAATGCAACCATAGAGAACCTAGATGGCACTAGTGGTGTATATGTTGATAACAAACCTCAACAAAAAATAATAACAAAACAAAATAGTTGCATGCTGGTATGTATCAAATTAATACAACTTCATTTAGACCGCTAAAGATGCGTTAAATTTCGTAGCCAAGTGATGGCTATTCCAGCTAAAAGTCAGCGTAGGCCAAATACCAAACTTTCTTTACAAAAACACACGAACGAGCACTTATTGAATAGCAGGAGCGTCATTCGTTCTTGCAATCAATCATCCGAAAATACACAACAATCAAGTAAATCAGATCCGATTTATATCACAATTTGTGGAAGTGAAAATCGCCGGTCACGCTTCTGACGACAAAACATTTAAGACGTATAAAAACGTCAAGAGTACGCAGACGTGATAAGGTGGACGTGACTGGCCGTTCAATATCGCAATGATACTCAAGTCATGGGGAGGGGGTGTCAGCTGCCTTTTGGGCATCAAATATTTGAGGAACCTCGACACGAAAAAAGAAGAACGGGGAGGAAAAACAGTTTCACTCACTGGCGATGACGATGAGAGGAATTATTATGTTATTTTGGAACTGGTGTAAATGACCGTTTTTCAAAAAAAGTGTACACTTAAAAAAAATCTGAATGGCCTGAATTTACAAATGATTCTGTGTAAGATGCGCCGTAAAACACAATTTTCTGCAAAATACAATTCATGTGATTGTTATGCAATTTTTATTCATAGCTGTTACTGTCGTACATGCGATCAAAAGAAAAAAACACAGTCAAACAAATTGTTATTCGTAAATAATACAATTTCATAAGCCATTAATCTATCTTTTGCAATAATAACATTAATAACATCAAGCATGAAGGCGTTTTTTGTGTATTTGTGCACTATATTTTTAATTGCGTTTGTAACAATACAAATTCAATCTTAAGGGCAACATTTTGAATAAAACAGATTAAACTCATACGTTGAAATAATGTAATGAAATTTTCAAATACTTGATAATGAATATATTTTCCTTAAATCTACATATTTACTATTTCAAAATTTATTTATCTTAAGGACTCTATATATGAATTAGTAAAACAAGTCTTGAACCGGCAACCTATTTAAGGGAAATATTTATTATGTATTTTATTATATAATTTATTACGAGTGTCCCTTAAAATAAAATTTAAAAAACGCACTCAATATATGTATTTTAGCATAAAAGTGAAGTTAAATACGTTGTTTTGTGTTTCTGTATTAGACGCGTCTATCCGGAACTAAAAGTATTCGTAAATCAAACGCGTGAAAATTGATTTTCCCTTGCATTGCATTATTACTAATCGGTACAGTGTATTTTGTCCTTACTCGTGATCGAGATAATTATGTTTTTTGTTTAAAATTAAATTAAATTGTACTACATAGTAGACATAGATATGTCACTTTTGTATATTAATTTTGTAAGTAAAATATATGTATACTTAATCTAAGAGTTTCAATAAATAATAAGAAATAGTAAATATTTATTTCAGATTAAAGAGCAATAAATATTTTTAGTTATTGCAGTTGCATCTGCAAAATAACGGCATTCGGTACATTTTAACTTTCTCGAGTGAAAGTTCAAGATAATATTTGCACTTATTCCGATTCGCTTAATGTGATAAAACTTTTAAAATAAACATTACATTTAATATAGCTAAGATCGCCTATTTTTGTATTTCTTGTTGAGGTGTGCAATAAAAAGTATTCTATTCTATTCTATTCTATAGCCCATGGTACTTGTTTATTCACTATCACTAATACCTATAATTAAAAAGAAAAATGTTAAAGTTACGTTTATAGATTCTCAACCAAAGAATCTCTCAACTATTGGACTGAACTTCCCTGTCGTCAGCATGCTCCCAATGATTGATACCCTCAAGCTAATTTTAAGGCAGTAGTGGTGAGAGTATTACAAATACAGGTGCCAATGACAGGTAGGTACTGTGAAGGTTTGAACTTCACTCTTAGTGGTGTTGGCCACTATATAAAAATAAATATGATTTTTAAGTTTAGAATAAGAAGCGTGACGTCCGTCAAATGTAATAAATGTAGATTCATTATTAATCTGGCCTCCGGGCAATAAAGATATTAACGAAGTACCTCTGCTCTTTCCATCGGCTCCGTCTGGCTGCGTCCCCTGTAGTTTTACAAGTGGTGGAAGTGCTAAAACCTATAACTAGAGTCGCGCGAATATAAGAAAGTTCCCTCGCTCCCAATTAATTTTTGTCCACAGATTCTTGCGCATATATTACAATTACGTGCTGAAAGCTTATGCTTTGTATAGGAGCCGTACAGGAGCGAAGGTGGCAAAGGATCGGGTGATATTGAGCGATAATCAGTCTATTAATCATTGAAATTATTAATCACCCATTTTCTGCCAATCTCTGATAGCATACTGCATTTCTGCATGGGGAGGAGCATCAAAGACGTCCTTGATTACCCTTGAGATTGCACAACGTTCGGTCCTTAAGGTTATGTACTGCTATACATGAACAATAAAGAGTACATGTCCAAAATAGAACACTCTCACACGCTTGCGCACACTTACACACACACACGCACACACACACACACACACACACACACACACACACACACACACACACACACACACACACACACACACACGGATAGCTTATGTAGAAAAAGCGATGTATTTTAATCTAGATTAAGGTTTCAATTTATATGTTTATGTAAAATGTAACCACTGTTGAACATCAAACAATACATTTTCGGGGAGGAGCGCTGCTTATCCTATAGTACAGGTCTTGCACCTATTTAGGGAGTAGAGTTCTATTTTAAGAAATCTTTGTAAAGATGTTATTGTGGAAATAAATTATTATTATTATTATTATTATTATTTTTCATTTCGTGCGATTATAATTTGTTTGTGCATCAGTTTGGACTCCATATAGCAACTAGATATGGAGACGAACACTTTTTTAATGGCTTTTCCGACGTTGAAGATTATTAAATATTTGCCCAAGTGAAAAATACGAATTAAAATAATCACAAATGGCGATTGCGGTATAATTTTCGGGACCCGCATTACAGATCAATTTCAGACATCGTTTGAGGATGTTCTATCAGAGTTAAACAACGAATTCCCGTCGAGCCAAAATCATGTACAAGGATTTTATCATAACCGCCGAAAATCGCAAGAATTCCCAATAATTTATTCCTATACGCTTGAAGTACACGTTGTTGACATCAGACAAGCAATTGTCAGTGAAAGTATGGAGTTTTGCCAGTGAAAAACATTCAGTTTCTGTGATATCAAGTGATGTAACAAATGTTCTTAAATTTTATTAAAACTTTCGTGAGACATATTTAATTATTGTATTAACATGTCGGGCCGTTCCTGACAATTTCACGTGAGTGTAAACCGCTTAATACAATAATGTTCTTAAAGAGTGGAAGCTATCAATTTCAGCCAATTTCATTAGTTCCTCAATATGTTGCTTGTAAAAGTTTCTTTGCTCATTATGTGCTGTGCCGGTCTGAATGCTCGTCGAGAAGGTGCAACATCGGGAACAGCATGCTGGAATGAAGAGGATCGCCCAGGCGCCGCTGGACACTGTGGACGCCGTTCGAAACGCTACGCTTATATCAGGCAATAATGAACCATTATTTGTAGAATATGTGTTTATTAGGATGTAAATAATTGTCTCATAATAATTGTGCTAGTTGTATGATAGTTCTAGATGTTAGTAAGGCCCTACAAATAAAAATCTTTCTGCAAGAATTATTACCTTATAAGATAATCCACCAGTTATCTCCATTGAATTATGTGGTACAAAAACTCACTCATAATGGTCGTGCCAAGAATGTGGTAATTCATGTTACCAGATTAAAGAAATTCTTTAATCGTTAATTCTAATTAATATAAACAGTTCTATATTTCTAGGGTGTAAATAATAAAACTATTATTTTTCAGAAATTTTTAATTCAGGCTGACTGTACAGTGTACATGGGTGCAATTATATTTGTTGTTTTTATAAATATCATCTATGATTTAATTTATTTATTTCTTTCCACTATATATTAGCTGCATTTCTAAGATATTACTATAGGAAGCTCAGTTTTTAATTACTTGCACTATAAATTTATTGCACTTTAAATTTATTGCACTTTCAATACCTTTTCTTGTAATAATATTAACTTATTACTTTCACAGAATTCCAATAATTAATTATAACACTTTATTTCCACCATTTTAATTTATACATGTATGATAATAATTTTTCTTTTGCATGTATTCTGCCGCGGAGGCCTTGGCTGTCCCAGCACCCTGGGGTTCCAGCAGCTGGTCGCCTAGATGCTTCCCGCATCCCTCAACCAGGCGGAGGCAGGGGTCTTGGCATGTCGAGCCAAGGACTTCACTGCATCAGGCCGAAGCGAAGATTTCACTTTTAGCTAGGGTTTTAATTAATAAATAAAATTTCATTCACTTTAGCTAGGTGTTAGGTAGGACTTTAATAAAAAAACTTTCGTGTTTTATTAATAATTAATTTTACGAATTGACAATGACATAGCATTTGACATGTCAATATGACGTGTACTGCTATGGTCTATGGTCGTAAAAACAATTATGAGGTAATGGTTTTTATTTAGGACTGGTACAGAATTTTGAAGCATAGTTCATATGCGTCAGGATTCTAATATAAAGGTAATTGTCACTATTTGATAGTCCTGTATGGATGTTTGAGGCGAGTGTCATAGACAATGTTTTCAAGCATCTAATATAAGGGCAGTGACACATCGTGGTGCAATTTTTTGGAGCATGCGACGTGTGTCATGTGTCATACTCCAGGCAGTTAAGGTGGGAACATTCGAGACGATTAAATCGGGTAATATATTTAAGCCGGTTTCACACCAGGCGATTAAATTGTTGAAGCTTGTCATTTTTGATATTGTATCGAATGGTCTATGCTTTAGTCTATTAAGTCGAATGACATTTGGGGTAGTCAAGTTGGTGCCTTGACTTTTTTAGTGGGGTTTTTGTCAAGGCGAAGCCAGTGTTAGACAACATGTCGGAATACGTAATATGCCATAGGCTAGTGACCGGTCATGTCCTGACCCTGGTTATCTCTTAGCAAGAGACCATCTGGGTATAAATGTATGGGTATCCCTGCATAGGTAGGGACTTCTTATGTGTTAAGCAGGAGTAGATTTGTCTAGTGTCTCTATAGTAGGACAGATGTCCCTCGTCCGCCCCGAGACGGCGGGAAATGTGAAGGTTTGAACTTCACTCTTAGTGGTGTTGGCCACTATATAAAAATAAATATGATTTTTAAGTTTAGAATAAGAAGCGTGACGTCCGTCAAATGTAATAAATGTAGATTCATTATTAATCTGGCCTCCGGGCAATAAAGATATTAACGAAGTACCTCTGCTCTTTCCATCGGCTCCGTCTGGCTGCGTCCCCTGTAGTTTTACAGTACATTTCAGACGTACATCTTGACTACCGCTGGGTATTTTACTCTACCGAGCTACCGCCTTTCGATAATATAAAATATCACCAATTACGCTTGGTAACTTGACGTCAATAGGCCAAGCAAGTAAAAACAACATTTGACCTAAACACCACACCCCTTTGTGGACTCCCACCCGCATCTTATTACAAATCCTAACATTGTGTATATGTCACTGTTCATTCGAAATTATTTTTGAATGTGGGTATCTTTGGATACCGGTCCAACGTCTTGACCTTTACCGGGTTCCGTCCCAGTGTGGGCCACGTATGAGCGCAATTAAATTTTTCTTAGCGTATTGATCTTTGTGTCTATATAGCAATTAAAAAATGTGATGTTAATTTAACCACATTCAAAATTATTTCGTTCGTCTTTACTGCGGACATCCCAGAAGATGACGAACTTTAAAATCCTCCTACATAATTAAGAGCTGTAGGTATAATAAAAAATATAATGTTATGTACCCAAGACATTAACTTTACTATCGTATTGTCTGGCAAGGGGGCTATTTTCTAAAATGTGTATGACCCATTTGTTTCCTACAAATAGCTTTTCTCCTTATGACGGTCGCGTTGGTCGGTCATTGAACTTTGTTTTTCTACTTACAAGACACTGACAAAACCAACACTTGAGCATTGAGCTCGAGAAGTTTAGGATTGTTTGGAGAGTTCTTTAACTGGAAAAAGTTAGACAAATACTAGTGCGGTTTGTACGAAAATACTTACGTATGTTTAGGCTCTTATATAGGATGGCGGTAAAAAAGGTACAAAACGCAACGCAGTAATACGTACCAGCGCAGCGGGCTAAGTGATAAATAAATGATAAAGCATCTGTCACTCACACTCGCAGTTTGTCAAAAAGTGACGGATGCTTTGTCACTTATTTATCGCGTGATAAACGCAACCATCATTGGTCAGCCATTAATGCTTAGACTACATTGTTACATATCATGTACTGTTATGTATTTTTTTGAAATATAAGTAAATGGATAATTCAATACTTAGAGTCACCTTGCCTTTACGGTAGTTTTCTAGATTATGCATTAAATGTAGAGCATAACACACACAAATAAAATTGAAAAATCAAATGAGTTTAGGTATTTGAATTTATATTTCAGATACATTCCCAATTTCCTAACACATTAATAGCTTAATTTCTCAATTTCCATATCACATTAGATCGCAGCTATAATTTGTAACTATTATAGCCACTTTGGCTAAACTAATAATGATAGGTTCACACCGTGTTGCGCAACGAATCGTTTCGGCTGCGCGCACGCGTCAGCCAAACACCACTTTTCCACGTTTCTGAATCAAAGGAACATATACTTTATGCAGTTGAAAATCAAACTTCTTTATGATTCCATTAAGTTGGTAGCCGTGTTTGTTGGCCAAAGAGTTAAGGTCTGTTTCAATCAAAAATAAACGTTTTCTCCAAGCGATAAAGATGGTGGTGAGTCTTGAGCAATGTAGCCCTATGGGAATGGAATTAAACTGAAGAAAGAGTATTAATACGCATGAAATAAGTAATGGTCTCTGTTGGAATGTGTAGCGCCATCGAGATAAATTAAACTGTTTTATGTGGTGCACCGGAGGCTGTTCGTAGGTAACTATATTATATTCGATTATAAGTTAAGTATACAGTTCTGTCTCTATGGCATCTTTTTTACCTCACCCACATAAGCATTGTGCACTTTCACTATTTTTAGGGTTCCGTACCTCAAAAGGAAAAAACGGAACCCTTATAGGATCACTTTGTTGTCCGTCTGTCCGTCCGTCTGTCAAGACCCTTTTTCTCAGGAACGCGTGGACGTATGAAGCTGAAATTTATATCAATTACTCAGGTCTACTGTCCCATGAAGCTGTGAAAAAATCAAACTTCTAAGCCAACGCAATCAAAAGATACAGCCGTTTATGCCGCAAATTTTCGACACTTGCAAGGGAATCAAAACCTACAGGGTGCTTCCCGTGAACTCAGAATCTTGAAATTTGGTACGAAGCAACGTCTTATAGCATAGATAAAGGAATAATTACGAAAACCATAATTTTTTTTTTAATACCTAACTTTGCACCTAATTTGCAAATTTTCGACACTTGCAAGGGAATCAAAACCTACAGGGTGCTTCCCGTGAACTCAGAATCTTGAAATTTGGTACGAAGCAACGTCTTATAGCATAGATAAAGGAATAATTACGAAAACCATAATTTTTTTTTTGAATACCTAACTTTGCACCTAATTTATATGGGGCGCTATACATACCAGGTGCAAACTTAACTTAACCACTTAGGGATGGAAAGTGTTTGTACGGAACCCTCGGTGCGCGAGTCCGACTCGCACTTGGCCGGTTTTTTAATCATTGAAACAGAACCAATAGGATAGGATACTTGTCTGTTATTTGCAATGTTATTAGACTTCTTTCAAAAATCTGTACCTACCTTAATATATATAAAATATTCATTGACGTATTAATGAAAATATTGCATAAATTTCTTTGCATAACTAAAATTAGTCACGGTGACCAGACAACGTTTAATTTTATTAATTCAGTCAGTCCGTTAGCGACCGACGTTGTAGACTTACTTTTTAAGTTTTAATTCGATGCGAGGGAAAAATTCACAGTTTTCCAACTCAGAATAATGGTCTGGTTATCGTTTTTGGTACACCCTGTATCAGGCGCTTTGGGCAATTTTGAAAAGCCGATCTGTACGTGTCACTTGAACCGAGCGTTTTTCTTTGTGGATTCCTCAAATTTGATACGCTTAAATCCCAAAAATATTTTAGTAGCTAAGGGACTAGTCCGAAACTAAGAAACTTTGGCATGTGTTTGGGTCTAGCCCCATTTATTTGGTTAATTAATCGTATAAACGTATTGGACCTTCCTTCCATGGAAATTTATGGAGCCAAATGCGAGTCGGACTCGCGCACCGAGGGTTCCGGACAATCACATCCCATCTTTTAACTCGCCAGGTTAAGTTAAATTTGCACCTGGTATCGCATACAAATGAGGTGCAAAGTTAACGCAACCGATCACGTTTGTTGTATGGATGGGAGCCCCACTTAAATATTTATTTTATTCTGTTTGTATTTGTAGTATTTGTTGTTATAGCGGCAACAGAAATCCATCATCCGTAACCAACCCACCAAATATACAGCTTGGTGACAGACGGCCATACAGACAGACAAACAGCGGAGTCTTAGTAGTAGGGTCCCGCTTGTTACCCTTTGGGTACGGAACCCTAAAAATTACCAATGCCACGCGAATTAACGCGGCGCCACAAGTGGCGATCGCAGCCAGAAACTTCATCGCCTGTGAAATCCGTCCCTGAAAGTGAAATTTTAAGTAATTAAAAGAAAGTGGCGTGAATCGTACGTGTTGTTTGCGACTTGCACTTTTGCTCAATATGACTGTCGTGTATTCGTAAGTTTACGCACGTTAAGATCACTATCGCATCGACAATAAAATATGTGGTACCAATTTCATAAATTTATCGTAACGAAAGATCACGTTTTCGTTTCCCTTTCACATATGGCGCCAGGTTTTTATGAGAATTTGATGTTTTTATTTAAAGTGTAAAAAAATTATAATTGAAAAATAGAACCGACTACTAAACAAACTGAAAAGCCTTCTTTATCGACCAAAAATACTCGTAAATACCAAATAGTAATCATTAAAGGCATACATCATGCGTGGCATCTGTTTTCATAGCAATATTTAAGTCGTTTGGCACCGACTTCAAAAGATGATTTAAATGTAATCCGTACATGAACGGGTTATTTTTGGCTTTACAGTTTTTATTTTTAATTTTTATTTTATTTCTTTAATCCAATAATTTCCGACACAACGTAGCTGAAACGCCGTGTACCTATACGTTTTACAGTCGCTACTCTTAATCCCATGCGCATAAAAATCAAACCAGTTTCACTGCTAAAAGTGTTTTCTCAAAAATTGCATGTAATGTTGCCACAGAACAGAAAAAACAGTTTTTTCTATTCCGTGAATGTTGCCTTACCATCGCTAGATAGACTACAGTAAGTAGAACATACCTAAGACTTTTTAGAAGTGTCCAGTAAACAGCGAGATTTTAAATTTGGAATCAATATTTGTCCAGTAAGTAAGTATGTAATTCCTATTACGTATTAAGATATTTGAATATCGAAACACGGTAAACATCGTCACCGACCTATAAAAAAACTAAGGATGTGAAGGCGATGAGGTCGTATATAAATGTAAAAAGGATGCATTCCACAAATTGTTTTAAATAGGTATAAGTACAGTGCGACAGCAAATTGTAGAAATTAAAAAGTGGCGTCCCTTATTCATAGATTAAATAGAAAGAGACGACATTGCAGTATACACTTGCAATTTACACTAAGAGCAAATGTAAAATAAAAAGAGGTTAGCACTATCGGCAGTATAAACGTAACTCAAGATGCATATTTAAAAAAAAAAAGTAGCGACAAGGTTTAGTGCGGAAGTTTGTATGCAGCGTTTAGTTCATAATTGTGCTGTGTAAAATAACAATGATATCTCGGAATTCCTTCCTTTTTTGTGTCTTTTAGAAAAAACCTCGGAGTTAAAATTGAAGGTATTAAGCTTTATGATATGAAAATTAGTTAGAAAATACAACAATGTATAACAATAATTAAATTTTATCTTTAAGACTTAGATTTGTAAGACAGTGCAAATAATTAAACGCAGTATTTATAAAAAAAAGAAATTAAGGCGGGATTTAAATTAAAAGACAAAAATATCAAATTTGTTTGTGTGATCTATTACAATAATTCAGCAAAAATGAGTTCAGACGAGTCTGATTCCGAATAGACCGCACTCCTCCATAGGTACTTAAAAGCGGAGGCAGAGTTAGCTAAAATAATTTACTTCCGACTAAATCCAAGGAGATATAAAAAAATACAAGAGATTCATTAAATGGAAGGACGAAAATCAAGTTAATAATTGGTCAGATAATGTGTGATAAAGTCAGAATATTTCAACAATCTTTCTGAGACAATCGGACGGCTATACAAAGGAAAGAAATCACAAATATTCAGCAGCAAAATATAGAAAAGTTCTTAAATCAAGCTCTAGATGATAACCATTTTGGCGATGAAGGTAAATAAATGCTGCCACTATTTGATAACGATATAACTATATCTTTCATCCAAGTATAAACTCATAATTATTTTTGTTATAGGTTGTTATCATGGGAGTTAATGGTGCCTGCGGCGACGAATATCACAATGTGTAATAATAAAAATGGGATATAACAAAAATATTCATTGGAAAATGGCCGAATATGAATGTCACCTACCAAATATAATTTTAATCTAATTTTCTTGTTTAATTTTTGAGAAAAGCACTATACTTGCTTCGACCGTAAGAGCCATCCTGGCCTCGTATTATATCCGGACCTCGCCTACGGCTCGGTCCGTCTAATTCCTACTCGGCCAGTATGGCTTACTTACTGGTCTCTGCCGTAATGTACTATTACCACATATGCGGTGATACTAACGGATAATATATTTTTCACCTCACTAGCTCGGAAAGCCCAGTTTGTTTGTTTGATATCTATTGAGAAAATCGCTTTTTATCCACATGTGGAGAAAAAGTTTTGACGTTTCAACGCAGCTAAAGTAAAATTTGACATGAGCTTGTTTTCTGAAAAATCCCGTTTAAAATACCTACATGAAAGCTAATTAGACCTTAGTTTTAATAAATGGCAAATTGGTTGATTATTGCAGATATTTTTCAAAGATATAGTACAAACCCTTATTCTTTTTTCCTCGCTGTAGTGAGGTGAAAAGTTTTGTGTTATACTCGGGCGAAAAGTTATTTTACGTCTCGTGTATTGAAACACTCGCTACGCTCAGGATTCTATTTTGAACCACTCGCTTCGCTCGTGGTCAATCATAGGATCCTTTCGCTAGCTCGTGTTTCAAATAAACACTCGCGGGTAAAATACAACTTTCCCCCCTTGTATAACAAATAACTATAATCCTTCATTAAATGAGCATTTACCCGCACAAAATGTTGTCTAGATGTAGACGGCTCTATCCGGTCGTTACCTCGTGCTCCAAATACCCCGCCTGATTTGATCACCCGTCAATAATTTGAATACTGATCGAGCTGCCCACATAATATCTGTCTGTTGAGTTATTATGTTTTGATTTAATTACGTTCTCGTTATGGGATTGACTATTAATTGAGAAGTTTTATTGACACCTAAGATTATCTGCAAGTATGCGTGGTTCTCTCTGAGGAACCGCATTCCGATAACATGTTGTTTTGGGCGTATAATCGTGTCTGAAATTAATTAGGTTTAACGACCTTTATTATGTGCATGTTACTCAAAAATGCCAAAGAAATTACAAGCGGAACTAGGTGCTGGACAAAATATTCGGGGGATACCAACATAGATACGAGCTTCCGATCTCTGATCTCTAACAATCATGTAGTAAGTAAACATTGAAACATTTAGGTATGTTAATGACATTTGACAGACATATTCTTTTAGAGACGTAGAGTAAGGAAGAATTAACATGAAGTCAATTTATAAGTTTTTTTCCAAATTCGTCGAAAACGCAGAAGACGCCGACTAAAGTTATGCAGTTCTTACGAAGTACACAACTTATTCCTTTTTTGTTTGATCCGTAAACAAGAAAGGAATAAGTACTAATCTAATATTTTTTGTATAGGTACTATTAAAATATCATATTTCACGGCCTGTGGGTGTTTCTCTAGTGGAACATTGGAACTAATGGGAATATTTTCCCAGCCCCGGAACAAATTGCTACCCAAATGTGGTCAAAGCGAGTCTCTGCGGGAGCTATACAATTGAAAAGTTTGATGGAAAAATGACATCCGGAAAATTGGTTTATTTAATGGAACACACGAAACAGTGGCAGTGAAATTCAATTGAACTATACTTAATGATAAGATAGTTTAGTCCTTTCGCATTTACCTACAACTTACGGCCGCTCAGACAGCAGTTTTGGAAAAAGGCTTGAATTATGTTATTGCGTTCGAAGAAGTTATAGTCGGCGTAGAAGATATAATATTGCGGTTTTAGGATGCATGTGAACCCAGTTAATAAAGAAAAGCTTAAATGTTCAGGTCACCCAAAGTGGATATTTGAATTTAGGGAGTGGAAGAATTTATTACAACTTCAACTCGTTTAAGTTTGTGAGTGACGCCATAAATACCAGGTCTAGACTTACAGCAAACAAGTGGTGGAACAATCGTTTGAGTAGGTGCAACAAGGGTTAACCCAAAGGATCCAACTGGGTCGAAGTGTCTCCTTAATTACCTCTAAAATAAGATAAGGTACCTAATAGTCAACGAGTTTTATCTGTTCTTTTTGTGTATTATGAAAAGAAGAAAAAAGCAATGGTATCCTTGATAATTTATTAACGAAATCGCTTTCGCTGCGTGGAAATTTTAAATGTTGTTGTTGTCAATATCGTTCACACCAGACCAGCCAGTTTCGAGCCGACCTTGAGCAAGTACGCTTAGCACTAACTGCACACCGACCGGTCCCGGGTTCGATCTCCGTGTAACGGTCGCCGTAATCAAGACCGCATAAACAAAAAGCGGATTGTCCTTTTGTGGAGTTCATATCAGAGATTTATGAGGCTTTCTAGCTGCTTTCCTTTTCATGTTCCTGTCAGGCTGTCGTTGTGTCAATGGTATAATGGATTAGGATCAAGCACCAACAGTGAGGTGGTGATATTTACAATGATCTACGAATATAGTGCATAATGTTTTCCTATCGTTTTAGGATGGTATCTCTGTCAACTTCGGTTAAAAAGTTAAGATGGTTATAAATATACAAATTAGATTGCCCGACCAAATTTCTGATAATCATCAGAGAGACGGATGGTCGTAGGAGCTCCCATAAACAGCGTGTTTGGGCTCATTTGATTAGACTTGATGAATAACATTTGTGATGTAAGAAAGTACTGTTGGAAAGAAAAGCTCGAAAACTTTTTGAGTAAAACTTATTCTGGTTAGGTTTACTAAAAATCATCAAATGATCGGACAAGATATGCACAGTCAAAAAATGTAAGTTATAAAGGTCATTGAAGAAAACAGTACCTACTATTGTGTGGTTTTGTGCTTCATTATCGTCCGTCAAAAGGAGAAGCGTGTTCCATAGATAAGGTGTCATCAAATTATCAACTCTAAGACCTTTGGTGGCTTATCAACTCTAAGGCTTTTTTTAGGGTTCCCTCACAGAAATATATCAAGATAGAAGGAAAGAGTGTACGTGGCGAAATGTTGACACGCTGTCAACTTTGCTCGCCGCGAACATCAGTCAGCTCCCGACCGTGGTCTGTGTGCGACGTCAGGTCTTAAAAACAAAATGGCTTGTTGCGCAATAATTAATAGTTCAAACACTTCCAATAAAATTGGAGCTGTTAATCGAGGTATTTCCTTTCATTGCTATTGTATAATTTGTCCTCAAATATCTGTTATTAATTACAAAATTATTTATTTGATTATTTTCATCAAAACAGAAGCGGGCGGTTGTGTCCAACGCTAGCTTTCCATTGCGGCTTTAATTTGACGAGCCAACCTTGGTGTGCATTCAAAGCCAGCGATGTAAAAATATGCTATTCAAACTGTCGAGTCACGTTCAAGGTGGATTTCTCATTTTTTCTGTCAAAAGTAAGAATAGTGCTGCTGTACACTGCGATTTTCTTATTCGATTAAAATCGATTTTGAAAACAGAGGAAATGATAATTACGTTCTTATATTATTATGCAGCTATATAATGTAAGTACATAGTGCAAAGCAAATATTATTGTGACTGTTTTTGTTTGTGACGGCGGCTGGGCCGCGGCGCGGTGCGGTGTGGGCGGCGATGCATAGAATCGGTGCCGTGTTCGAATCGATCTGTGAATCGATGTTTCTGAATCGTTTTCGCGCGAATTATGTTTCCCATCACTAAATTACGCTCGTGACGTCAAAGTACCCACGCAAAATGTTACACGCTCGGTCTCCCTACAAATTGCTGAACTCTTACCTTCTATCTTGATATATTTCTGTGGGTTCCCTAGTCAACTAGGAACCCTTATAGTTTCGCCATGCCTGTCTGTCCGTCTGTCTGTTTGTCCGTCCGCGGCTTAGCTCCGTGATCATTAGTACTAGAAAGCTGAAATTTGGTATGAGTATGTGTTATGTATCACGCCGACAAAACGGTAAAATAAAAACTAAAAAAAACTTTTTTTCGGGTACCTCCTTTACACCATTTTTTTTCGTTCCAACACTAGTGTGTGGGGTGTCGTTGAATAGGTCTTTTAAAAATAATAGGGGTCTTGAAACATCATTTTTTGATAAAGTCAGCAGTTTTGTAAATATGCGCTCCAGAAATCATTTGCTTCAAAAATATTATAATTGTAGTTTCTAAAAATTCTATTTATTTTGAACTACTATTACGCTTCTCTGAAGATTATTTTCTCCTTTTCTCCTCAAACAACTAGGTGTTTAGGTCAAATCCATAGTAGTCTAGAAGCTATGCGCGAGCGCATATGGCGCATGCCGCGACATTTATGAACTATTTGCCATGCCCATTGTCTTGCCTGTTGGCTGTTGGTCACGTCACGGCTTTCTTTGACCGCTTTCCATATACATAACAATATCGGAATGCTATGTTATGACATTATTATAACAAAACGGGACAAAAGTAACTGAGAACTCTATTTTATTGGTTGTTTGTAGGTGCACAAATAACCAATAAAATAATATTAATAATCGCGTGTGTGACGGTACGACTGGCTACGAATGCGAGTGGATTTACCCGAACAAAGGCGGAAGACGGAGCTGAGCACTCAGGTTTTATGTCAATTCAATAACCATCTAGCTAAATAAGTAGCGAAAAATAGCTTAGTCGGTGTAGGTACAATCCCACTAAGTCACAACGAGTATTCCGTTAGGTTCAATGAGTAAATTTTAGTACTTAGCTGTTTTACAGTCGTTTTGCGTTAAAGCTTGCCATGAAATGACTTCGAAAGCATCTATAAACCTTTTAAGTGAAGTAACACGCAATAACATTTTATTTACTATTACATTAGCGGTTAGTTAACAGAACCGACCTAACCTGAGTAACTGTTTCTTCTTTTTTTCTTGTTTTAGTTTCTATTATTATTAAAAGGGCTTTGTCGCTGAGAGACCACATCGCCCAAAAGATTTAATTTCTATTTATTAGGGCTACATGCAAACGTCAGTCAACTAGGAGGAGGCGTCCAAAATGTTGAAAACAAAATTATAATTTGGGATTTTAAACCGGTCCACTGAATTTGGCATCATTTGGTTCTTCAATATTTTTGTTTCAGATTGTATTGCTATTATACAATCCGGAGGCGACTAAGTTATACCCCATCAGATGGACCGGCTTTCAATTTAAAATTTTAATAGGTATTTCTATAATTTCCATGCTATATTTTTTTATTTTTAGGTAGGCTACTACCGGAGGTCCCGTTTTCATAGATAAAGGATTATACATGGTGATCAATCCAAATGTGCACAAGTCGGTGTCGGTGATGACGTCGATTTTAGATGTAATAATTAAAATGGTATTATGGAACCTGGTCAAAATTCTCTCGTTATAGCTTCATAATACAACAACATACTATTTATCACATCCGTACCACTACTTAATAATCCCATGGATACATAGTATTCCTATGTGGGAACGTATGCGGCATAACATCCGCAATCGATTGTCTTAGGAATATCAACGGCTCAGTGCAATAGCCGAGTTGTAATCGTTCCTTCACCACCAACGAAACTCTACAGATGGTTCTCTTTCTTGATTTTCGAGAAAGCCGCCTAAACTGTATTTCATTTGTTGTTTGTGTAAAATGCGACGATTGGTAAACGAGGGGCGTGACGACGTGAACGGGTATGCGACAGGATACGAACGCGTGCCGAATTGCCCCACAGTAAAAAACGGAGCAGTGAGTAGTGAAATTAGTGAACTCTTGACCATAGCTAGGACGTTTATAACTTAAGTATCACAATATAATATTTACCGTAATCATGAATAATGTGACATATTTTTATCGATACGACGGGTTAACACTCCCTATTTTAAATATGCAAAACGTCTATCCAGTTACGACATAAAAAGTTGATTTACGACTTAAAACCCGGTATCCAGAAGCCGTTACTGGTCAGCTTAATTAGCTGGATAAGTGAAAAACAAGTTCGCTTTCAAGGGTTAAGTAGCGTTAAGTAAATAAAAAATACTTTATAAGAGAATCATTCAATAGCTTGTACTGCAATTGCGTGGTTGCGTTATTTTCATATTAAAGTAGATAATAAACACGCCCATTTCAAGTTCTATTTAAAGATTTAATAAGAATCCTTAATAAGTCTATAATCATGTGTTCGTATTTTTTTACTTTTATACATGTTTTTATATACTTAATTGTTAGTTATTTTATCGTAAACGCATCGAATGCGTACACGTCCTTAATGCTACACATTAGCATAAAGTTATAGATAAGTAACTTAAAGTGGGGTCGAAATAAAAATTGGTATTTATCGATATTATCTTGGAAACCGACGAATTAAAAGTATATTGAGAGGATTCGGAAACCATCCACTTCAATGTTATTTTAGTTTATTGAACACAGACTTTGACCTCCAGTGCTGAAATATTAAACTAAGAATTTTATGAATTTTCTCTATTTTGTTCTGGTACTACTACATTTATTTGATGTCAGTTCACCTAACCCTCAGCCTCCAGGAGGGGTCACTCATATATGGTACTTCGGACTTCCAGTTCATACAGGTCATACATTTTATAAAATAAGCTTTGCTCGGTAGGTGGAGGTTTTTTTTGTGTGGAGGCCTAAGATGAAGCATGCTTGTCTTAGAAGTTTGATTTTTACACAAATAAACTTAGAAGGCTATTTCTTTAGGAATTTGAATAGAATATGATTTTGTACATAGATTTGCCAATTTCAGAGCGTTTGAGGACGTTTATCTTTTGTTATAAAGAAGTAATGCTATTCTTTATTGCCCCTAAGGAAGAAGTAGATAAGCAAATCCAACCCAGCAGCTTGTCCGTGTTTTCTTTGAAATGACGCCGCAGCGAAACTAGGGAATACAAGCTGGTAAAATATTGTATAAAAATTACCGGATTACCGGTAAGTTATCGGTAATTTCCATAGCATTTGGATTGCCTAACCGAGACACATACGATATATCTTTACAAAGGAGTATATGTGTACGGGCCAACGGTAATCTCCTAAAGTTTTACCTATTCTACACCTGTTTTAAGGAAGTATTACCAAAACACCAACATGTGGGCGGACATTTATAGCATTCGAAACCCGTTAGTCTCCTTCTAGCGCCCACTAACCGGGCTATAACTTAGAACTCCGTTATTAATTGAATATTAAACTAATCTGATTAGAGCATGCGTAATCCGGTTAAGTTAATATAGTAACGGTTTTTATTGGATCTGTAAAGTGCAATTAACAACTTATTAATTAGTCGATAGGTGTTAAATATATTTATGAGGAGTCCGTCGTGATTCGACATATGCAAGTGTGCCTAACTAGCTTTCGGATGGATCAAAATATGTTTAATTTTTGTGTCATAGGCTTATTTTCCAAATTTTTTCTTAATTAATTTGTCAAACATTATTTATCTTTTTGAAGTATTATGTAGTTTTTGGTTAGATTATTTTGTCGTCTCGTACGTATGTTGTCTTCGCTATTCGCTATTAGATATTGTTCCAGCTAGATTTTACGCATTGGTTGACAATAAAATGGTGGTCGTTTTATATTGTGTACCAACCTATACTATATATCTACCTTCTCGTAATATTTGTGCTCCTAATATGTATAGGAACACACCGTACTAATAAATTAGTGCGATAATTCGCTTCAATTTGAACGGCAAACTGTAAATGTAACATTCTTAATTCGGAATGCGGCGCCGTACTTTAGAGACTTACCCTGTGGATCAGTAGCATTCAAATGTCACGTACCGTTTTCAAAAATCACCGTAGAGAGTTATCATTTGTGCGTTAGGTCCGCTAGGTCCGTCCGTGGCATGTAATAAGGGGGAAATTAGCGGTATACTTTAAATCACAACAACTATAATTTTTGAAGATTCTCTAGGATCCCATCATCCGATCCTAACCTAATGACAATGGGACCAACTAGAAAGTACAAACAAAAAAATAATTTTCTAAATCGGTCCAGGTGTCTTCGAGTAGTTGGCGAATATATATAAAAACACAAAAATACCCACGAATTGAGAACCCGCTCCGTTTTCAAACATTGGTAAAAGAAATTACAACTTCTCGAAATAAGACTACAGTGATTCAGCCAACATCATCAGCCAAGTATTTATGTGGTGCTAGAAGAAAGATTCAAAACGAACGCCAATTGTTTCAATACCTAGCGTTCAGTCAGAGATAGTATTTTATTTACATTTACCGGCAAATTGAATTCGTACAACTTTAGCGTAGTTAAATATGAAATTCCAGACACAATGGCTTCTCGGAAATGTATTTACAATTTCAGCGGTGCATTAAGCCGTCACTGGGTAAATAGAGATGGCTGCTGTCTGCGGGCCCGGATAACGGAAACGCGAATTTCTCTTGAACTTCGTCTGGTGTTCTGAGTTAGTTTTAGCACAGAAAACAGAAGTGTCTAGAGCATCAAAATTGGCGCGCACACAGATAAAGTAGAATAACAGAATTAAGCGCCCGGCGCCGGCTACTCTGTAGAATTCTCCATACAAATCGTTTACACTGTCGCTAGCGAGTATTACGGTCACTGTAAGCTCATGGTAGATACTGAAACCTTGCTCTCCCGAATTCTAAAACGTAGTAGGTATCGGGCCGGCCATTATTACGCGCGACCAGCGGCGCGACAAGCGGTTGAGCGAGAGATCCGAGCGTGGCGCTCATACGAGTGAGCGAGACACACGTACCGCTAACCGCTTCCGCTGTCACGTAAGTGGCCGGTCCGTATCGGAATCGTACCGACACCGACCGACTTAGCTTTGAAATAGAGCATATTCTGAGCACAGAGCTGCGGGCTAAAGTTAATATCAATTCCATATTCATAGTTGCACTGTATCACTGATTTATTTTGTAAAAAATCATCGTCACAGCTAGACTATGTAGAATAGGGTGTTTCATATTTCAAAAAGTTTGATTTTCATGTGACTTTGCTCAAATCCTTGATCGCACTTACCTAAAAGGCCTCGGTGCCAAATTTCAGCTTAATTGAACATTATTTAGAGGTTGCACAACATTGTGGAATTTAAGAAATACGTAAATTCTTGAGCAATATTCAAATAAGGATTTCAGCATTTTTGGGTTAGTAAATTAAAAAAAAACTTATCTGGAATAAAAAAGCGATAACGTACAACAAATTTAACGTTCAGTAAAGCTTCTTTTAATAAATTTCTATAAACAATGGCTCTTTCAAAGAAAAGTATAGTTTAAGTATACACTCATTATGACAAAAAAAATAATGAAAATAATATCATACAATTAAATGTCAAGATCTGCTAAGAACTTAAAGAAGAAAGGATGTGCAATATTTCTGTATAGAAAGATAAACACAAAAGTACATTTTTCAGTTTAATTTTTGAGTGCAAGTACGATACGCGGATTGCTCATAATATAGAGCCATTATCACTTTGGGACATGAAGAATATGTTATTTTTGTATAGTATGCTATACTGAAATGCATTACATATTGATAAACAATAGCAACTTATACAAATACATATATTTACAGGCCCCTTAACTTTTTTTATTTTTTGTCTATAGATTCAGAGCTCCAAAACTCTACGATTTTGTTTTTTTGTATGTTATTTATTCTATATTTTTGTAAAACATGTTGTGAATTATCTCCCATCATATTAAAAATAATAGACTTCTTCTATATTCTAAGTGATATCGAAAACGCTGATGTATCTGCTCTAGAAAGCGTTTGCTGTATTTTTTCCCTTTTTTCTATAAATGGTAAAATTACACGTTTATCTTGAAGGCTCTGACTTTTAAGAAATTGAACAATAGTTTAATTACTTACATTTAAACTTCTCTACGGGTAATACTCTTTACTTCCAAACAGAGATATTTATGATTGACATCTTATAAAATATAAAATCAGTACTTCAGAACTATTACGAATTTTAACATTTGTTGCAAAAGTGGTCAGTTTGCGCAACCTCTAAACGTCCTCAAATTTTCTTGAAATTTGGAACAAACATTTAATTTATTATAGAGACTCGATCCCCAAGCAAAGTCATAAAAAAATACACAGTTTATTTCCATACAAAGATGAAACACCCTAATGTAGAATTCTAGTAACTTCCTAAAGCTATTTCATGATGTTTCCTAGACCACACGCGTCACTGCTGCTAGACACAAAAATATCGAAAAAACTACAATTTCGCATATTTTAATACCTTTTTTCATGAAGTTTGTATTTGAATAATAAAGTAATAATTATGCTTGTAAAATTAATTGATATTAGGTGTATGAATATTCATATTTAATCTCTTAATGATATACTTTTAAATTAGGTACCTGTTATACAGATTTCTGCTGAAGCAGAACAATCAATCACAAATATCAATAATCATATATCTGTTGCCGCTATGACAAAAAAATACTAAAACATTGAATAAATCAAATATTTAAGGCGGCTCCCGTACAACAAACGTGATCGGTTGCGTTAACTTTGCACCTCATTTGTATCCGGCGCCATACATACCAGGTGCAAACTTAACTTAACCCGGCCAGTTAAGATGGGATAAGTAGGTATTTGTACGGAACCCTCGGTGCGCGAGTCAGACTCGCAGTTGGCCGGTATTTATTTTTTTACTTGAACTGTATCAGTGTTGTAAACTCTTGTGTGGGATAAGTACATACAAACCCACTAACGGGAATGCCGTGTAGCAGCATGCAGGAGTGGTAACTCGCGTTGTTGTCAAAGGTGACTAAAAGAGGTTATAGGGCTCTGAAGATAGTCCTTTTTAGGTAATAGTTTAGACATATTCTACTTATCTAACTATGGATATTAAGCCAACACCTGGCTACGGAAGAAATTTAAAATGTAAGTACCTAAATTTTAGTAAGTAAAAAAAATAATAATAATTTAGTAGCTACTCGTACACCCATAGGGTTATCCCAGGTGACTGACTTTACGTTGAAGTTTCATTCACCTTTACTTGTAAAAGTAAACTAAGCTTTTTTTCAAACTTCGACATTCATTTAAATCTGGTGTTAAATATCTCGATTTAATTATCAAAATTGTATTCCTAACATATTAATTTAATTTACATTTCTCCAAGTTAATATCGTAAAAACATAGCTTTGATGTGTTTGTTTAATTTGATGTCGACATTTGCATAATTTGAGAACATGCGTAGGCTGCCGTCGGCCGATTGAACAACTGAATTAGCCGCTGGTTTTAGACCTTTTTGTCGCCATATGCAATTCTACAGGGTGGCCCATTTAGATCGGTCTGTATGGGAAAGTCTGAAACTATAAGACATAAGAAGATCTGATCTTAGGAAGCATGTCATCCATTTTAATAAAAAGAAAATCTGCATTCATACATTTAAATAAAAACCTGTACTCAGCTCAGGAATCGAACCCGGATGTTTTGAAAAATAAATTAAAGAATATGAAAACAATGTATTTTATTCATTTTAGACATCATGTTTCATAGTAAAATTGACTACTTAAGACCTACACAGTTGATATTTAAGTAGAAATAATGTTAGTTTAATTTTCCACTTCGTCCGGGTTCGATTCCCGAGCTGAGTACAGCTTTTTTTTATTTAATTTATGAATGCAGTTTTTATTTTCTGTAAAATCTATAAAGAAAGAAAAGAAAGAAAGAAAAACATTTATTCGGGGACAAAACATAATTGCGTAGAAAAGTGACAAACAAAGAAAAAAAACTATAACTAAGTACTTAAGCTAATTATGAGTGCCTCGAAACGGTCCCACCTCAGCATAATGCTAGCTCCCGTGAGAGCCAGCGCTGATCTTCCGGTGGGACCATAGGTAGCATGGTTCCTTAGAACAAATCTTCGTATGTCTTATAGTTTCAGACTTTCCCATCTAAATGGGCCACCCTGTATAGTAGCTGTCAGAATTAGATAAAACTAGCTGCACCCCGCGGTGTTACCAGGTCATCCCAAGGGAACGAAAAAAAACGGGATAAAAAATACCCTTTGTGTTAATCTAGGGTGTCAGCTACCTTCATACCAAAATTTATCAAAATTGGTCCAGCCATTTGAGCGTGAAGAAGTAACAACATACAAATAAACACAACTGACAACCTTCTGACAACGTACTCATATAGGCCTTTTCTAGCTACCTACTTACAATAATTTAACCCACTTGACTGCCGATTCAGTCTTCTAGTAAATATATGACTCCCTCTGGGGCTACTGGAGGAATTGAATAGTAATAAATGTGATATTCATTTGTTTGATTTCTTCCGAGACGTACAGCTATTTTATTGCCAAATCAACAACGATCAATGTTCAATGTCACCGTTCTAAATATATTTTAGGGTTTTATAAATATTGACACAAAGGTAAATTATGAAAGAAAAAGTCCTGGTTACATTGCAGTGGATCACATTACATTTTTCTTTCATAATTTACCTTTAAGTGTTTTATAAAAATAAAAATGTGACATTTCAACATTAAAACAGAATCAATAAAAATATTATATTAAATATATTTTAGGGTTTTTAATAATTTGTATTCTGAGACAATGTAGAACAATTATAAGTGCTGCTATTGTACCGCCTTAATCTCCTCGCTTGAAACAACATTGCGACTGCTCCCGATATTAGTTATTCTAGACTAAAGACTAAACTAGTCGGGCCTGTAATCCGCCGGCGGGACCAGTCCCCACCACCCCCCCACAGGGCCAATTACCACGTTACCAGGCGTTTGTTTATCGCCATAAACAAGCCACTGATAAAGCTGTGCTCGATACAGGAACACATGGCGATTTTTGCCATAGATATAATAACTAGGCTTTGGAAAGTGGATTTTATATGTGACATTAACATGAGGTCGTTTGGTAAACGATCGCCTCTAAGGCAAGTCATTTTTGTGCGAGAATAGCAAGTTTCTTGAGTTTCTTTTTTTGTCACACGAGGGTAGAACAGTGGCCAGAACGGTGCTGTTTTGACAGTAACCAAGGCAGTTAGGTCATTCTAACATCTCACACATGCCTGTAGGGAGTGTGGGGAAGCCATGTCAAGGTAGAGAGAGCCCCTTTTTTGGCTGCGGCTACTCCGTCCGTGACTACGGTGTCTCTTTCTGAGACACTTTATTCACTGTTCTGTGGACTTCGTACTGCTCGTCATTACGATCTGGTGAGGAGCGTTTCCTTCTTTTATGGCCAAGACAGTTAATAGCATGCTGGTCTATTTATCCAGGGCAGTTTGCTCCCACCTCCTTTCCAGCTCGCCTGTCTTGTGACTGGACTCGTGTAGCAGGACAATCCCGACTTGTTTTGCTTGGCGTGTGGTTTGCTTAAAATTTGTTTGTTTTATTAATGGACGACACTATAAAGACAAAGTTTTTTTATAGAAAATAGAATAAAGCCGCGCGGAATTTTGATGGGGCTGATTATGGTTGCGTTTATCACTTGATAAATAAGTGTCAAAGCATCTGTCTCACACTCGCATTTTGTCAAAATGTGACGGATGCTTTGTCATTTATTTATCGCGTGATAAAAGTAACCATTATAGACCCCCTGCTTTGAATGAAAGACTCGAGTAGGTAACTGTCGTAAATGTTGCCGTTGTCGTCTTCGACGTTCCATCGCTACGCGGACTTAACTGTCCTATTTTTAAACGCTACTGTCCTTTCAAACTGTTCTGTTCCACTGTTCTGCTTCACTATTCTGCTCTCGTATGAAACCGACATTACTGGAGTAACATTTTCCCGCGACCCTAATGTCACACATGACCTTCACAAGTCATCAAAAACAGTACCACAGACAACATCTTAATTCATATAGCTCCCCTTAATTAGTTCCAGTTATTTTAAAACAATTTAACAAGTTCCCATAGCAGCATAGAAGAATAATCTTCCCACAAGTGGCCGTTAGCTTTGCTATAACTAGAGTAACAAAGTTAGGCTGAGCCTCTGTCCATGCACTTCCGAAACAAAAAAAAACAACTGTTTATATCACTTTAAAACATATTTTGGTTTTTTAAACCTCCGGAAAATCTGTAATTAATTAATATTATTGTATTACTAAGTATAGGCTCATACTTATAAATAAATAAAATAAATATCTAGTCCCAAATTAAGCTCAAGAAGGCTTGTGTTATGGGTACTAGACGACGATATACGTACTTATATAGATAAATATATACTTAAATACATAGAACAACCATGACCCAAGCACAAATATTCGAGTTCATCACACAAATATTTACCCCGGCCGGGATTCGAACCCGGGACGCCGGCTCAGTAGGCAGGTGTCTACAAACCGAGCCAAACGCGTTGTCAAAAACGTATACTTAGTAATATACTTGGAATCCTCAATACACCTATGTGTATTATGTTTATATTTGATTATGAAATAAACATGTTTGATTGTACATTTAATTACTAAGGTAGTACCTATTTATTAAATCGAATGGCGAAAAGTCTATTCAATGCTAGGCATTAGCTAATTATTAAATTATGAGAATACTTCGCTGTGTGAAGATTAAGAATCGTGTTTATTAAGAGGACAATGAAGAAAAAATTAAATGTCACCTTTTAGATCTTTTTGCTTTTTATTTTAATTTATTAATTAAAGTAAACCGTTTAAAAAAAATCTATTTTGTTAAAGATTCATACAAGGCAACGTTTGGCCATTTCACGTCTTCGCAATAAAATAAATTCAATAACTCTATAAAAGTCGAGCATCACATGTAGTGAAGTAGCAGTACTAAAACCTCAGACGCGTTCTTCTGTTTCTTCGGGCGATTTAGACTTTGTTGCGTACGACGTGTGAAGGCAATCCGACGACAGCTACGAGTAGCTCGCCTTTTATGTAACGTAACGACCTATGGGAGGGGACTTCCGTTTGATCTATAAAACTGCAACCGTCGCACGCTTTTCTGAAAAGCTTTGCAATTTTGGCACCCATATCATAAAAAGGTTTTCAGGAACGTGGCAGATACTAAGTATATATAACAGTTTATAAATGTAAATACAACAGTTTGAGGCCTTATTACCTTGTGAATTCGAGGGAATTTTGTATGAAGGCGATCACGCAGCGAGTTCGCCACAACGCTCATTTGTATAGAAAACTCGCTCGCTATAATCGCAAGTGTGATAAAGTTCCTTAGTGGCAATTTTATTAAAACTTTCGTGAGACATATTTAATTATTGTATTAAGCGGTGGTGAGTGAGCCGCGGCGGTGTACGGGCAGCCGTCCCTGATGAAGGGCTCCATACGAGTTCGAAACATGTCGGGCCGTTCCTGACAATTCCTTAGTGGCGGCAGCGGCACCATGCCACCAATCTGTCATTTAGCAGGAGTTTAAGCAATGATTGTGTCATGGAAGTGAGACAACCGTTTTTACAAGCTTTTATTTAACTTGCATTGTATGTATGTAGGTAAGTATGTTAGTTCGGGTGGCATCTTGCAACTCAATTTTGAAGCAGATATCGTCAACCGATTGAGCTGATATTTTGCATACTTTTACATACATAACTTTGATGACAATACAATAATATGGTACCATGGGGCTGATCTGATGATGGAGTCGGAAGGTGGCCATAGGAACTCTATAATAGAAAAAGCAATCCTACCGAGTTTGGGCTCTTTGGAATCGTCTCAGTGAGCATTTGATGGATATCCAAAGAAAAGTACAGTCGGCTATAAAAGCTTGTCCCGAAAATGAAATTTTTGACAGAAACTTATTATAGCACGAATTGAACTGTTTGGGGCTGGTTATCCTTCATCCATCTCGTCGCACTTTGTGGGGAATTAAAGACCCACTAACGGGAATGTCTCCGCACCACAGGAGTATCAAGAAAACCGGTGAAACACGGCTGGTCAATATTTCATTTCGGTACGGTCTGTGCGTTTTCTATTGCTTATTCAATACCATATAACAGTCCAAGTGAGAGGCGGACTCGGGCGGTTTTCGTACCACTGTACGCTTCAAATGCCACAAAAACACACGGTATGTACGTATGGTATGTAGACCCCCGTTAGTAAGAAACCCTAAAAACTACCTACCTACACTACCTACATATATATCTAATGCCAGTGTCAGTCAACTCAGATATATTTACGGAAGCACTTAGCGTAATTAATCGACGCACCGATCAAAGCGCCGAGATGCGATTTAGATGCACCAGATGAATGATAGGAAATGATAAGTACGACAATTCATACCTATATACAGTTGCCGAGAAACTTCTTGACCCAAAATGGCGGATCTGCGCATGCATATTTGTACGTAAATCGGCTACTGCGCAGTCAAGGTTAGGCTCAAGAAGTTTCTCGGCAACTGTATTTTCTGTAGTATCTCTATAATATTTTCTAACACAAAATAAAGCACGGCGGATGTTATTTGTTTTGATAGAGTATACCTACTTATAGGCGTGTGAATGAACCGATTGATTAAATCAATAAACTATTCTTAATCGTTGTACTTTTTGCAGAGCGGTCAAAATCAACTTCCAGTACTACTTATCAAGTGTTAATGCTAACTGGTTTAATTATTTACGAAAATCCGATTAATAAACATCGGGCGATATTACATTAAACAATATGTTACATTAATAGATTAAATGAAGACAAACTTAATTTGTTTAGAAAATCACTTTTCCATGGAGAGGGGTCATTATTTGAGGGCGCGATGCAGCAACGTAGTGCCAGTCCAGCAGTAAAATTTACTTTGTCCTCCCATCATGCCGAAACGGTAGTACAGATTTTAACCAATTTTGGTACAGAGATATCTGGACATCCAAAGGTAGGATACTTTTTATCCGACTACAGTAAAAAAAAAGCGGACGATAGGTTACGGGCACCTTCTCGTTAACCTATAGGTACGTGTAATTAGTTGAGTAGAGATGTTACGTTTACGTTGTACCTCTATTTTCCTAGGTTCCATTACGTAGATTTCAAAGAACCGCAAAAATGGTTAGTTGGAGGTTTGCCAGCCCATGGGTGGTCAGCGAAGCGAGTTGAATTAAATTGTGGACTCCGGGACCCCGGTCACATACTGATCACGGTGATCATAATCTTTTCCCATTCACTATTTTGTTAATACGCTTTCAATATCTACGATTTTTAATGAACTTAAAAAAAGGCGTCCAAGTAGTTTTTTAATGTTTTGCCTCAGAACTCCGTCATTCGAGGAATCGATTTTGAAAATTATTTCTCTATTTGAAAACTGAAAACCTCGTTATGGTTCTCATGAGGTTTTTCTGCATTTACATTCCTAAAAAATGTGGAAGAAAAGGATTTCCTTTCATTGAAGTCTTTTGTCCATCGCTATGCTGCCTCAAAAATATACTGTGATTTTTTTGGTAGGTTGTGTAAAATGCGACGGGATTAGTCGTGGAACGTGGCAACGGGACCGACTAACGCATGCGCACCACTACGACTGACAACGAACGTGTTGATCTTGTCCCATTAAAAGCGGATGGGAATTACCAAGGTGCGCGCTGACTAAATTAGAATATGTATAAGCAGTCTTTTAAATACATAAGAAACAACACAATTCCAGGATATAATGTCCCATCGTGCTTCGTGTTCATTACTCACTGGAACTGAAAATGAACGTCATTTAAAGCGATTTGTTATATATGTCCACCATTTTATCGACACTTTACGATCACCTTCCAGCCAACAAGAGTTTACTCTCTTCTTTAAGTGTCCAGGCTTCACAAGTTTACAGCTATGAAAACGTCTTATAACTGACGATTTTCGTATTTTTGCTGTATGTCGGGACACTAGAACCTTAGCAGTAGCACTGCAATATACCTAAGGAGTTTTGTATGCGAGCGTCTAATTCCTTGGAATATGTATAAGTAGTCCTTTAAATGCATAACACAAGTCCAGGATACAATCTCCCACCGTGCTTCGCGGCCATTACTCACTAGAAATGAAACGTCAGGTATGGTTTGTCAGATATGCCAATGGTTTTATGGACACCTTGCGATAGTGCTTTCAATTTTATGTACAAGGCGTTCCGTATAAACACTGTTTTATGGTCATCTTTAAAGTTTGCGCGTCAAAAGTTTAATGTTAATGGTTTAACACAATGGCTTAGCTAGGTTTACGATTTTGAAGTGGAATTTGCATTCCTAACGTTCCCAGGCTTTATGTATTGTACCGGTTTGCTTGTGTTGGCTATATTTAAGTACAGTACAACAGAAACCATTAAAAAAAAAATATTTTTCGTGGTTTAAAATACTCTAGTGTAGGTACGTTTTTGGTGACCTTATTCCGATCACTGGAGATTATACCCTCGAAATATCCCAAGGCTTGGATGGCCTTAGAAGCGTTCGGAGCGTTCCGCCTCTTCTCATTTGTGCTGGATCAGGTTTCACTTTTTTTAATGAATATATCAAATTGTAATAGCCAGTCAAACTGGCAACATTTAAAATTCACCGCATTTGTCCAATTTAATTATAAAATTCTCATTATTCGCAAAATTCGTGTCACATGTCACCAATTAGCAAGTCGTTCACCCTGACATGCAGTTGTAGATTAGATTGCCATGTTTCTCTCATTAACACTGATTTAATCAGTTTTTGTGGTTTAATTTGTTATACACCAGTAATGCACATTCATTAAGACTGAATAAAAGTTAGCTATTTTTTTCTACACTCGCGCTTTCCCCTACATTATATCAGAAATTTAATCAGTCATCAGACATCTGAATTTGGAGTGGTTCATATATCTCTCATATATTAATATTAAAAGCAAAACCATAACATATAAAATATATAATTATATTTAAAAAAAAACAAATGAATTTATTAGAGAAAAAACAACATAAAATTAAAAGTATATAACTAAACCTTAAAAAACTTAAATTATGATCTAATTAAACCTAACTTAAACTATTGGGACCTAAACTATATGTACATATATCCCCTTTTCTAGGACGTATATAGTAAAAATATTATATTTATGTCGAAGTTATAAATTGAACTAATGCTGACAACTGACGAGAAATATCCGTGTTTCGAAGAATTATAACCACGTACCAACCAACCAACAACTCAGTGAACTGAAAGCAAACGAAAAAATTGGGCAAGTGCGAATCCGACTCGCGCATGAAGGGTTCCGTATCCGTACCATAATCTATAACAAGTTTGTTGTATGGGAGCCCCCCTTAAATATTTATTTTATTTTATTTTTAGTATTTGTTGTTATAGCGGCAATAGAATACATCATCTGTGAAAATTTCAACTGTCTAGCTATCACCGTTCTTGAGATACAGCCTGGTGACAGACGGACGGACGGACGGACGGACGGACAGCGAAGTCTCAGTAATAGGGTCCCGTTTTTACCCTTTGGGTACGGAACCCTAAAATGATACATTGAAAAAAAAAACATTGTCTCGGAAAGGGAAGCGCGTGTGTTGGGTTCAATACCAATCTGAAATGTTCTGAAATATCTTCATCAGGTTCATTCTGTTCAGAAACGATTGTATTTTCAATGTGACTATTAAGAAGAAGTGTCCTTAATTTGTTCGTTTGAATGTGTTTTTTTTTTACTTGTACGAGCGTTACCTAATGGAAACTAGAATTCCCATACAAAATGTTGAGACACTTTGTTTATTAATTCATATCAAAATGCAATTGATTCTGAGTACGGTGAACCCAATAAACGTCAAATTCTGGAAGAAACAGGGATTCAGGTTTTTTAGGAAAAGACCGTTTAGCGTGCAAGCAAAATTAAAAGCGCACAATACAATTTTTATTTTTTAGTTTTACTCACGCATTTTGATTACCAATGGTTAACACCAGTCGACATAAAAAGGTCTAAAAAATTCGCACGATCTTGCCAGAAACCGACAAATCATAGCTACGACAAAAATGACGCTGAACTATGTAAGTAGATTTACCGTAGACCTGTTATTCGGTCCACTTCTCCGGTTGTATGACAGTTGGCTATTGTGGAAACGGTAAGGAATACATTAACTTTGACACTATTGGCAGCCGACCATGCTATCTATCGGTTTTTGCATATACGGTATTCAGCACAACTTGACTACGATTTTCTCTTTCAATTCCGATTGACATTAGTCTAGATTTATCGCAAAAATTTGAGATAGGTATTATACTTTTTTTTTACTGCAGGATTTGATTTCTGTTTCTGCTCGTCCTAATTCAGTGTGTTAGAATATTTTTTCCTGTCTTCAGTCGAATACTTTATCATGTTATCCATTACCGGAGACTAAAAGTAGAGTCATAAACATGAATTTGATATGACCTGTATGGGTCATGCCTCGTGCAATTTGCAAGGAACACTAATTGTGCGGTAATTTTTACCAGAAAGCAAATTTCTTCCAATTAAAATTTATCGTGGGTCGGCCCCCGACTAGAAGGACGGATGATCTCGCGAGGGTAGCGGGGTATCGATGAATGCGGTCTGCACGGGATCGCACTTTGTGGCGAGCCTTGGGGGAGGCCTATGTTCAGCAGTAGACGTCTGTGGCTGATAGATTGATAAAATTTATCTTGACAACCTGTCTGTGAAAACTTAAAATACCATAAACATATTCAATACCTATTCAAGGCTGATTTTAATTTATGTTAAACCTAGAATTACATCAAACGAGTAAATTATATAAATTACAATCACTTAAAGTGTAGCGTCAAATATGATCGTTAGTAAAGCCGGACTAAGTCCTAGGGCCGGATCGTCTCTGATACCTACTTGTGTAGTAGTTGATTCAATATCTATTTCGAACCAGAATACTTTTGATTGATACCTACTTAAAAAACATTAAAACTTAAAACTGTATCACGTGTAGATACGTCGCTACCTACAATAACTTTTTTGGGATCACTTCGAGTAAAGTTATTTCCTAAGGATACTGTTTCTGAATGGCAAATGTGTAATAATAAAACTGCTAGTCACTATTATTTAATCTGTGCAGCAATGCGTAAAACATTCCTTACTCTAAGCGTAAAACGCATATTATAACCCTAGCTCCACACTACTCGCAAAGTTGACCGAAATTGGGCGAACATGATAGTGTGGAGAAGCACTTCGCTGCGGTATCTTTTTCGTGATTTTTCTACCGGGGAAATTGAAAAGATAGTTTATTTTTAAATTCAATGTTTCCCTGGCCTAGTTAACTCTCGGGGGGCGGGCATTATTTCATTTTTACCCCAAAACACAGTATTTCCCGCCAACAAATATATATTCCGTTTAGCCTTTTACGTATATGATAAAAATTGGGCAAGTGCGAGTCCGACTCGCGCATGAAGGGTTCCGTACCATAATCTATAACAAGTTTGTTGTACGGGAGCCCCCCTTAAATATTTATTTTATTTTATTTTTAGTATTTGTTGTTATAGCGGCAATAGAAATACATGATCTGTATAAATTTCAACTGTCTAGCTATCACCGTTCTTGAGATACAGCCTGGTGACAGACGGACGGACGGACGGACAGCGAAGTCTCAATAATAGGGTCCCGTTTTTACCCTTTGGGTACGGAACCCTAAAAAATACGCACCATTCTAATTTCAAATATTTCAAAGTAACTCACTCGAAATTCTAATACTTACGTACTGAGCAAGTACTGAGTCATAAAAAAGAAGTTCCGAGTCTGTAACTTTTGAATTGTATTCATGGGAATTCCGTAGTTACCACAACGTGATAATCACTACATAGTATAAAACAAAGTCGCTTCTCGCTGTCTGTCTGCCCCAATGTATGCTTAGATCTTTAAAACTAGGTACGCAATTAATTCCATTTCCATGTATATAATATACCACTTTCTTTGACTATTCCTTCTTTGCTTTTTTTTTAAATATTTGACTTCAAAGGAACTTGCGCAATTTTTTTTATTTTTTATCGAAAAGAAAATTTTGAATTTGTTTTCAGAATCCTCTTAATTTTTACGTCTTTATTACGGATGAATTATCTCAATTAACGACTGAGCTGATGACGAAACTAAACAAAGTTTTATATTAAACCTGTGTTATATTTTTGTAGTTATTAAATACTTTCGAGCCATAAATAATATAAGTAGTTTAAACACACGTCGTGATAGTCCTACATAGTATAAAACAAACTAGCTTCTCGCTGTCTGTCTGTCTCTATTGTATTCTTAAATCTTTAAAACTAGGTACTGTAATGGATTCCATTTGCAATGCATTTCCATGTATACACCACTTTCTTTGACTATTCCTTCTTTGATTTTTTTTTTATATTTGACTTCAAAGGAACTTACGCAAAATATTTTTTTTTTAATCGAAAAGAAATTTTGAAATTGTTTTCAGAATCCTCATAATTTTTATACGTCTTTATTACGGCTGAAGTATTACTTACAATTAACGTCTGAGCTGATGATGAAACTAAAACAGGTTTATATTAAACCTGTATTATTTTTTTGTAGTTATTAAATACTTTCAAGCCATAAATAATATAATTTAAAGGGTGCGAACTGAAACTTGAGCATAGTTTGGTGTGATAACAATCATCCGACATCAAAGCCAGAGCACGCGTTGTTTTCAAATTGAATTATATTTTAATTACTATACATTAACAATATTCACCACGTGGCTTCTAAACTTCTGTTTAAATTTTAATCTATTTTTAACTATTAATTAGATTATGAAAGAAAAATTCTATTAAAAAAATGTAAACGTGGAATTGAAAATATTTCATATTTATGACATGTAGGTGGAAATTAATATAGAGATCGAGAGCTTTGCGTCGTGTTCACCCTAAAAATATTTGAATTAATATTTATATATCAAAAGAAATATAAGAAAATACATAAACCACCGAAATCTACGACAACAAAGTCTGCCTGAATGGAGTTGTAGTCGTCGACCTATCCGCGAAAAAAAATAACCTGTCAATAATATCATGCTGACCGCGTAAACTAATGAAGAGGCGGTATGGCCTATGGTCGTAGCCTGTCCGGAAGGACGAAAAAAAAAACATGCTGAACGCAGAATAAAGAAAAAAGAAAAAATAATTAAAGTTTGAAATGTTGTCAATTATGATGTAGATTTTAAGTCCAAAACCCTGTAGATTATTAATAAACATTGTTTTTTATGACTTATAATGGCCATTACCAACCAAATTTGGCGGTACATAATAAGGTTGGAATATTCAAAACTGTTCAATGGTTGTAAAATATTTCAGACATCTACTTTTTTAGTCCGAGCTGTTCTGATGAAGTGTCATAAAATGTCGATTAGAATTTTTATTATGACTAATTGACGCAGCAGTCATCAATATTCATAACGCACGTGCAAAAAATGAAGAATTTCATGCAAGCTTGTATTTTTTTTTTGACGCAGAGATTAGAGAATAACACAATTAATTGTGCTTCCCAATTGTGTTTGTAATAACAGTTTCACACATTATACTCTACTTAAGTAACTAGGTAATTTCACTCAGATTTGTTTTTCACACGCACTGTACCTAAGTGAGAAATCACAAGATAGGTATGAGGGGACTGCGAAGAGCATTGCACATTTAATCCAATCCTGGTTGTAAATTAGTTAAAGCAAATTTGTAATAACACTACTTAAATTTGTTTTTTTTTTCTTAAGTTTATTAGAAAAAGTTACACAACTTTTTTCAAAACGCCTTCAGGACTTACAGTGCGACACAAAAGAGTAGAAAACGGATGATAAAGGAACTACAATATTTCATACAAAATTGTTACCATATTCAAGCACTTTACGTCAAAAATGTGGCAGTTGCGAAGGAAGTGGCACCCTCATTTATTTTCTACTCTTTTATGTTGCACTGTAATCGGCTGCACCAGACCATAAATATAAAAAAAAAAAAACAAATCAGCTGCAAGCAGTTTCCGATAAATACTTTTTATCGTCAGTTCGTTCCCTAGCAATAACCCTAAGGGAGCGAAGACGATTACATTGATTAATAACATAGCAAAACTTACCTTAAGAAGTTCCGCATGACTGATCGGTCAACGAACTTAGTTCTGCGTTGAAAAAAAATGCAAATGTCAAAATCACTTCGATTCTAGATTCAAATCGGTTCGAAATTTGAAAACACTCGTGTTCGAAACTCCGGCGTTCGGCGGGAACGTTTTTTCGCGTGCGCTCGAGGCGAGGGCTGCGGCTATTCTGCCTGTCTTCGGGCCGCGTGGCTACTCTTGAACTTGACAGCAGGTTGCAGTGATTGCACACTACTGCAGCCGGTTGCATTTTCGACTGTGCTGCCGGTTATATGTAGGACTCTTGGCCTTTGAACAGGATACTGCGGATACTGCCTAATGTATTTAATTTAGGTTGAATTGTTTTCAGGCATCAACGAGCGAAATAGTGGCATTATCACGAACATTTGATAAGGTATCTAATCAATTCAGTTTTCATACTTAAATTATTGTGCAAGGCCAGACTGTAAAAGATAAACTCTTCAGTAAAACGTTTACGGAAAAGTATGTGAGTACATGGATACCCATATGTCACTTAACTTTAAGTCAAACTGGCTAATATGTCATAGACTTATTGTCACTTTAATATCAAGTAAAATTTAAGATGGTCTGATATTTATTACACGTGCTTTCCAAACCTTTCTTAACCCAAATTACACGTCTGTTGTTGTTTTATTCTTAAGAAATACGTCGTATTCATTGAAAATAATCTATTAGAAGTTATATTATACGAACATAAAAATGTACCTACCTATTGGAAATTAAAGTCTTGTATGAATCTAAATCTTATAGCAAATAGGAAGCGTGCTTACTCATATGGGATGGGGTAATTATAATAAATTACATTTAAGTTGATATCTAATATGCGTATTATAGTTAATTTAGTTGTTTTTAGGTAATAATTGCGAGTGATATAAAATAATAGCTGCGCTTTAGTGTACTTTAATCTCTTTGCTGCACAGTTCTGTGATTAAACTATTATTTAAGCATTAACACAGTTTACGGAGTTTAACTTTTAAAGGGAAAGTTTACATATTTTTTCGATTCTAGTTCTTATTTTAGAGATGTTGCACACTTTCATTTTAGTTAAATTGCACTGACAGTCACCTGTCTGAAAGCTTCAGGCCACCAAAACGTTATTTACTTACATCTTATTAATTATGCATATATTATTATATCACTGTAAGCCGAATGTCGAAAATACGTACAGTAAATCAAATAAAATTGTGGATTTTAAGTAATAAGGTGACTCGGGGCTATTGTAGCTATGGGGTTATTGTATCTTATTACCTTTATAATGGTCTGTGACCATTATAATGGTCTGTGTATATATAGGATACACAGACCATTAGACCGTCTGTGTATCCTATATATACACAGACCATTATAATGGTCACAGACGATTATAATGGTAATAAGATACAATAACCCCATAGCTACAATAGCCCCGAGTCACCTTACACAGACGTATTTTTTTATTTTCGATGGCGTACACATACATTTTCGGTTGGCTAGTCAATTACATTTTAGTGTCTTTTAATAAATTGCAAACTTTCGAGTAGGTACCTACTTACTCGATGCAATATTCGGTCTGATAATCGCCGGATATTCGTAAACCCTTGTACTGGGGACAGGTGTTATCTCGATCGAATTTATCCATTTTAATACCAGTTTCCTCACAACAAATACACTTTCACAAAGCATGTTTATTGTGGCTGGTATTTTCTCCGTTATTCTTAGTCAACCACGTTTAAAATAAATCGGCCAAGTGTGAGTCTGATTATATCGTTGCAAATACGTCCATACAAAAAATTTGGTATTTTTCTTCCACTTTAGAAGCTCCTTACGGAGCGCCTTACGGACTTACGCCAGTTTTTTAAAGTACCTACTAGCGAAAATAAGTATTAGGTGTTATATAATAACCATGAACAAAAAACTGTGTATTACCTGCGTGAAACTAAACGGATAATCCAATAGAATGTTAATTTAGTATTTATCTTTGAGAGTTTCTTTCATTGAACTTTTAACACTTCTTTCATTAGATCGGAAGTTCACTTGTTTGAAGATCATCATACATTCTAGATGTAGGTATGAAGATTCAGTCCTTATGCGTCTTAGCAATTATTTGTAGGTGTTGTTTCAGAGTTTGACAGAAAACGACCACCTAACTAAGAGCACCTTAAAATGTAATTGTCCATCTGTGTACGTATGCTGTCAAAGTTTCGTAGTTAATCGACTCCTAATAATGGCGTATATTATATCGTATAGACCACCAAATATATGTTTTGCGATTTATATATACTCGTATTTACGATGTTAAAAACAACGAAACCTTTGCAATATTTTGGTTTAGTTCAGTGACAATATGAAAAAAAAAACAGTAAGATCAAGAACGGGTGTTTTTCCTATAGCTGTTTTGAGGTTACGTTCTTTAGGCGCCAGACGGCAGAATTGGTGAAGTGATGTAGTAGTGCCTCTTTGTGCCATAATACACTCCTAACAAAGAAAATGGCTAATTCATATATTATACCAAAGTCATACCAAAGTCAACAAATGTTTGACGACAAATGTTGTCGTGACATTTGAAGTAATGAAATACCGGGCGATATAACTACTGCCGTTCGACAAGAAAATTGTTTTACTACATAACATGTTTGTTCGTATAATTAAAAAGGTTGACACAGCCCTAGGCATGGGAGGCGACCAGTAGGAAGCCTGTCCGAATGGACGTCACATGACGGAGTCACGACATGTGGGAGGACCGGAGCCGGTTACTGCGGTTCATAATATCTAGGCTTGCCACCTCTAAAACCTGGCTACCAGGACAAGACACGTGAAAACCCCGGATTTTGGAGCTCAGAATCCGGACGGCGGACACTTACTAAGTAAAATTGGAAGGAAGCTATTTTCATGAAGATAAAAGTCTCCCTCCATAAACTTAGTCACGAGCGTCCTAATTGAGGTCTCTCGACGTACTGCGCGTAAAACTGTTAAACCCGGACAAATAAAACCGGCCGGACGCTACCTAGACACCCTCTAAACTAAGACGAATCCGGGGGAACCCGCACGGATGGCAACCCTAACAATATCTGATCCCACCTCATTGGTATCAATGTGAATGTGATGCATAGTTTCGTGAGAGACACACTGTTGAATCAGAATAAAAAGTACCTATAGAAAGCTGTTTGTGTTAAATGCAACGCAAAGGGGAATGGATGAATGTTTTCAAAAATATATAATTTTTTATACCGGGATATACAAATATATATAATCTAAGGTCTGGAATCCTTAATTTCGCTTATGTCCACGGGAAAGACTCGAAGCTAAATCTGACTATGATCCTTACGGTCATCGTACGAAAACCTAACCAAGGTGATAATTTTTACGACATGTGCCGTGTTCCTATACAAAAATGTACAAAGGTCATTACTTAACTAAAGGGTAACACGATAACGGGTACCTATTAAGTAGATTGACTCGAAATGAAGTCTATCAATACACCAGGAAACAAATTGTACCAATTTGCTTACGATTTAACGGCCATAAAGAGATAATTAACCAGTGGCAATTTTACCACCGTAACATAAAGCTATATACTGTCCAATTATTATTTACAACGGATGCGAAGTCTAGTTTTAAGAGATTAATGTCGTTACTCTAGAAACAACCGTATAAAGTAAATAGTACAAGTTGCAAACTAAATGTTTATTGCAGCATAAAGTTTAATGTGAAAAATCTCAATCTAGCTAGTTAGAAAAGACTTTCCGACAATTATCCTTTATCCGGTAGAATTAGAGAATTACTTCTTATTATTTTGAGAATCTGAGAGATGCAATACCAATACATTATTTACTTCGGGGGTTACTAACACTCGCAGCGCGAACAGTGGTGACTTTGGAGGAGTGAGGGTTAGGGATCTGAGCTACTCTTACCATACCGCTCGCTACACTACTCGCGAAGATGACCTCTCCACACTATCATATCCGCCCAACTTCGGTTAACTTCGCAAATATAAAAGATAAAGGGATAAAGTTCTATATAGTTCGTGAAGAAATTCGTTCATTCAAATGCAGTCTAACCTTCTATCTACCAGCATTCATAATTTGTCAGTCTGATGAAGCCTTGCGAAATAGACAAAAGTTTGTGTAGGTTGTAGGTAATACTACGTGTACGACTAGATAGGAACTTGGGTTGGGAGGCTCACGAATACCTACGAGGAAAATGGCACGATTTTCTAACTTTGAACCCCAGAAAAATACTTCATGAAGTGATATACATTATATTTTTTGTATTTACGCCTGATTTAGACATGAAGGAGGACCGGTTTTATCCAAAAAACAATCCTGTATCCATACTATTCAAACAGTCGCGGTAAACTGACTCTCAGAGAACTGAATTGCACTGTCGTTCTACTCTTTCCTAGAAGAGCCGAGCCGGCTGGAATCCGGCTGAACCATTGAACGTGTAACTGTTTCAATAAATTCAAGTAGCCTTCCTCAAATACCTTGTTCACAAAACGTATTGCGTCCTGATATCAATTAGCACTAGGCGGATTCCGATTCATTATCATTATTGACAGAGTAAGGGTGCTTTTACAATGTGTCCTGTAGGTACGCGGCTGGGCAACTTTGCTACACAGTTCAAAATTTCTTGCTCCATAGAACTCGCGCAGCAGCTCCTCTAGCACAACTGTCACAACCGACTATTTGTCGCGCGAGATAATTGCCTGTCCCTTTCTGTGCAGTTATGTGAGAGGATGACGGGTAGCGCTATATCGCGCGACAAGAGTCGCGAAACATAGTTGTGCTAGACGGGCAGGGCTAGCAAATCTTGCCGCGACTTTGCTTGTCGCACCACAGGGCGTTACCTGACTTGCTCGCACGGTATTGAAATGAAAGTGACAGCTATTGTATGTGTCGCGCGACAAAGAGTCGCGTGTCACAGTTATTTGTATGTAAAAACATGCATTTTGCAATACCCTAACATACGGAGCCCAGACCTGCTCACTGACCAAAATGCAAAAGTCCATACTCACGGTCTGCCAGCGTACAATGAAGCGCAGTTATGCTATATATATACTAGGGGTTAAGCGAACTGATCGAGTTGCAGCAGTAGACATTAATTTAGATGGATGCATCAGTAAGTATTAAAATTACATTTCAAGTAAGTCAATTAAAGAACAAGTAACCAGCAAGTAACCTTTATAATTTTGTCAAAAACAAATTTATGCTTAATTGTGATCCCAGTTTCCCTGAAAACATACAAACTGGATTTCTTTAAGTCGAAACTGAAGGCACTTCTAGGTGAGCATGCTCCACCTTAGGCCTCAGGTGCGATCGCGGTCAAACGCTTGGCTATCTTGAATAGCTATAAAATAAAAAGATATTGCTATAAACTATAAAACCAAACCGCACGCGCCGCGCCGCATTCACTCTCATCTAATAGGTACGCGGACACAAAATCGCCACAGGCGAGTGTGAAAGGTCCCTAAGTGCATTTAATTGATGACAATCAATACTACCACAGGTACGCTAAATAATGACACTAACGGCTTTCGTTTGCATCGACAAATCGAACAAGTTTCGAGCCGCTCTCTAGCGAATCCCGCAGGACACAACTAATTATAATAATTCCATCGACACTTTGAATGCTAAGTTAATTATAGTTACTCTAGAAACTATAGTGACAGTTATCGTAAGTTAAATGCGTGCACTTTCGTTTTTATTTAGCGTTTACTTGAAATATATGTTCATCATGTTTTAATTGTAAAACAACAACGTAACAGCACTAAGCATCGTTCTTATTTGTATTTCCTTTGTTTTCTGTAAGATTTTTCCATTTGAAAGAGGATGATCACCCTTAATACAATTGGTAAATTACTTAATTAGAAAAAAAGTGATTGGAAAAGGTTCCTTTGTGCGACAAACATTACCGATACAATAAGGAACCTTAAAATAGAACATTAAGGTCACTTTAATACAAATTGTAACGGTGGTAAAATGTTTGGTATTCATGCTAATTTGCTAGTGATAGAATTAAGTTACCTTATATGTTGTTCATAATAATAATAAGCTCACTTTTCCGTTTATAGGTAAGTATAGAAATTATTCAAAACGTTATAAAATATTTTGCAATTAAATTTTAGTGCCAGTTGGAGCGATTTGCTGATTTATTATTTATAACCTTTAATTTAACATGCAACTGCTGTGTCTGAGTGAAGGAGAACATAATTCGGGAAGCAATTTATTAAATAAATGAAAAATAAATAAATGAAACTTCTATAAAATTTTAAATATTTTACAATATAATAGACATATATGACGCAGACGGCTCTCAAGTAGCGTAGAATTATGATATCAAAGATTTGGTGTGATTGACGTAACGATGTGATAGCTCAGTTGGGAGAGCACTACGCCGGAAACGTGGGACGCAACTTCTAGTTCTGCTTACATAGTAGTGGATCACATTATTATTTTTTTTCATAATTTACCTTTGTTTGTTTTAAGATTTATAAAAAAAAACACATTAAAAACCAAATCGATCAAAAATATTCTATAAATACTTCTCTGAATTTTGTCACTCCAATGATAGATAGAGCGGGCGGCTCAGCGGCATATTAATCATTCAAGTATTGCTCTTTATATTGTGGGTTAGCTTATACGTTTAGACAAAAAACTTCAATGGATTTGAGTCATAAATAAATATGGTAATACGCGAAAGTCTCGCCATATTTCACGTTGCAGTTTTTTTCACGTTCCAAATCGTGTGCTAACTATACGTACATCTTACTCACAAACTCAATTTTAAAATGCCCATTACTTGAGCAAGTCAATGCGCTGGCGACGCAAGTCGAGGCATAAGTTAAAACGATAAAATACGATGAATCGCTTCGTGTAACCGAGCCATTTCACCAAAATATTTATGAGACTTGTATGAAAATTCACACTGATTGAGAGTATTAAATCTCTGAACGAACGAGACTACTTATTCCTTTTGCGACTGTTGATATCGTAATTAAACCAGTTCGAAGAGCTAACTCGCTTTATGATTCCCTTATTGAGCATATCCATTCAATGTTTACAACTCTTACAATAAGTTAAATTTAAATTTAATATCCATATAGACTGGCACTTTAGACCTTACTTCCTAACACGCATTGTCGTTAGTTAGAGATGTAGTTGGCGTAACCGCATCAAAACTGCAAACATACTGCCAATTTACTGCAAGTCAGCAGAGCTGCAAGCTGACTGCACGCTAGCTACAAATGGGCTGCAGTTTTAGCAGTTTGGTTGCAGCTACACTGTATCAGAATTTAAATGTTGCAGCTTGGTTGAACTTAAAAAATGCTGTCCATTTATATCGGCCCTATGTACGGTTAAGGTAAGTAAGAGAGTGATATGCCCCCTGCATGAAGAGTTTTTTTTTGAGCTGATTGTACCCACAAACTTTCAGCTCGATTTTATTTACATACAACTACTTATAGACACGTTTTTGACCAGGTTTATCCTGCTAGGGAAACATAACAACGGAGAAACGTAAAAAGACTTGTTTTTTTTTTCATGACATCGGAGGCAAACGAGGAGACTGATCGCCTGTAACCTTGCCTTGCGTTTACAGTGACCGTACTCGCTAGCGATTGCATAAACGATTTGTATGGAGGTAGTTCTACAAAGTAACCACTAGGGGCGTTGTACTATTCTCCAAACAAATCGTTTACGCAGTTGCTAGCGACCACGGCCACATTAACTCATGGTAAGGGTCCATTACCGTCGCCCAAGGAGACCAGCAATGCAACACTTGCAGGATATACAAATGCGTGGCCGACCTGATGGGAGAACGGTGTATTCCTCGAAGAGATCTTTAACCTTCATTATGAGTCTGTACTCTTCCAGTGGACTCGATAAAATAGGAAACTATTTCATTAAAAACAACAGTAGGTTAGGTTAGGTTAATATTAAAAAACTGATTAAAACAAACATAGCTAAGAAGCATATGGACAGACAAGGAATTTTCAACAACCATAAACACCCATTCATATCAGACCATCCCATCTGTTTGGGAGCCACGACGCCTCGGACAGACACGGATAAACAGATATACCTAGGTGTTAAACTTATAACACCCCTCTTTTTGTCGGGGGTGAAAAAAAGAGGAGTTTTATAAATATGCAGAAATGCAAACCGACACATCGCGATTTAATTTGTTTTCTAAAAATCGTAACAATAAACTATGCACAATATGCCCAATCTTTTGACATTTAGACTAATAAACACTGTTATCACTTCATCTTTGGTAATTAATCAAGTTATCTTACAATGTAAACGACTTAAACGCCTCAACATTTCCAAACGAAAACTTACTTAATTACGCTCAAAAATTCACTTTTAGTTTTGAAACACAGACGATTTAATAAGTTTATTAAGCAGATTAAATGCGAATCTCGGAGGAAGGAAGGCATAAATAAAAAGACTGTAAAAGTCTCGTATTAATGCGGTGTCGAAGTAACGCGGGGACGTCTGCAGATGTGGTGTCAATTATGCTTCCAAATTTAATGTACCTAATGAATCTGGCGCCAGAAATGGACAATTAATTTAGTATAATCATCTATCTGTAATATAAAGCGTCAAGGCGCAGCTGAAAAAAGAAAACACAAATCTGTCCACAACTTTTAAACGTCGTTGTAATCACTTTTAAATAATGGCTTCTTTAAATGTACGGTACTTACTTACATTAAAAGTGTTAAAACTTTCAATGTCCCAACTGTTAAACCTTAATACTTAGACAGAAAAGTTGTCATATAAGAATTCCGTTTTCATGGTAATCCCAGAGACATTCTGAGTAACGTCGAAAGAATCTGTCAAAAAGTGGATTCGCCATTAGAGGTATACAAGTGCCAATAAAAGAAAACACATAAGCAAAAAACTCACCAAGCTACTGAATGTATAATTAAAACCGGCCAAGAGCTTGTCGGGCCACGCTCAGTGTAGGGTTCCGTAGTTGCTCATCCTTCACAATAGACTTAAGTTACGAGAAAGATTTCAAGCTCTATAAAAAGGTCGTAAACGCCAAAGTAATCGTACTAATTACTTATTACCTTCTGGAAGTCAACTTACGTCCTTTTAAGAACATTATGAAATTTTGCTCAAAAACGGCTCGACCGATTTTCTTCAATATACTTTTCATTGAAAGTACTTATACTATTTTTATGATTTTTACCATAATTTTTTGACCCGTGGTTGAAAAGTTAGAGGGGAGGGACGCAATTTTTTTTATTTTCGGAGCGAACATTTACAAAACTGCTGACTTTATCAAAAAATAATGTTTGGAGACCCCTATAAAATAAACGACCTATTCAACGACACCCCCCACACACTAGTGTTGAAACGAAAAAAAAAATTCACCCCCACTTTAGGTGTTCGAGAGGTGGTACCGGAAAGATTTTTTTTTTTTTTAGTTTTGTTGGCGTAGTAGGTCCATACACATACTCATACCAAATTTCAGCTTTCTAGTACGAATGATCACGGAGCTAGCTTAGCTCAGCTAAGCCGCGGACAGACAGACGGACAGACGGACATGGTGAAACTATAAGGGTTCCTAAGAAAGCTGGTCAAGTGCGAGTCGGACTCGCGCACCGAGGGCTCCATACGAACTATGAAAGCACTGCATATTGCTCTAACGAAAAGATAAACTGTACTGACTAACAAATCTAAGTTTACAGTTGGAAAACTATTTTACGTACCTGAAATAAATATGTAATATAATATTTATGATTTAATTGCAAATGCTTAGTTTTCAGACTTTTCTCTGTACTTGTAGAATATGACGGCATTACTTGCCGAACTTCATAAGTTCTACGTCTACGGGAAGTAGGTACCTACCTTATACATTTTGATTCCCTTCGAGAGTGTCGTCGCCTTCATGGAACTGTGTAACCTGAGTAGATAGGTATAATATATGGTTAATTTTGGTTAATTTCAACTCGATACCTCCCCTCCACGCGTTCTCGTGATAAAGGGTCTTGACAGACAGACGGACGGACAGACGGACGGACGGACAGGCGGACACACAGCAAAGTGATCTTATTTTCCTTTTTTTATCCCTTATCCCATTGCATTACAAAAATAAATTGATTCATAAATAAATAAATAATTCAAAATACGATTTCCGTGCGCGTTACGCTTTTGTCTTTTCCTCACTATGATAATGTGATAGAGACAGTTTTGAATCGCGTGTATTATGCACACTTAGAACTAAATGATGCTCATGACGACAATACAGCGTTATGTTTATGTCTTACGTGATAACAGTTAGCGTTAGGCCGTATAACTCTCATGTCTCATATTACCGCCATCTTTTCATCAATGCATAATGACGAAGTTTGCTACTTATTTTCCTATACCCGGACGGTTCACCCCATTATCCCATTATTATATCTATTTCTGGGTAATTTCCATATCCTATCTCATAAATGCAACTAGTTGAAAATCCATGCTAAGCTCGTTCTACTTAAGTATGAATTACAGCTAACATAGACAGCGATATGCGATACGAGAATATTCTTGTATATTTCTTTGGCAATAATCCAGTGGTGGTTGCATTTATTCCTCGTTATTGCAGTTTTCGGGTGCTACAGCCCGCCTACGATATTTAATGCTGAATTGTTAATGCAATGCAACACTGTGGGGACGGGTACACAACATAGCACGAAAACCTGGTGTCTAAGTGGCTTTGTGTTTTTTTTTTTTACGTGAATCAAATTTTTTTTTGGTTCTTTGATCGAACTACTGCAACTGCTTCATACTAAATAGCATGAGCGTGACGTATATATGCAATCTCCACATACTATTAAGTTTGGTATATCACACTAATATTATACAGGAGAAAGTTTGTGAGTGTGTTTGTGTATGTTTGTTAACTTCTTCACGTTCAAACGGCCGGACCAATTTTGATACATTTTGGTATGAAGATGGCTGACACCTTGGATTAATACATGGCTACTTTTAATCTCAAAAAAATGTAATGTTCCCGTGGGATGTGCGGGTAGGTAATACCGCGCGGTGCCGCTGGTCACTGAATAAATGACGTATTACATGCGTCATGTGACGTATAACACAAAAATACATGCACACACTTTTTTTAATATTTAAACGCTCATTTTAAAAGTTAATTTGCCGCATTCCAGCATTTGTAATTTTTATCACTGCTTGAATCGTTTGAAATGAAGAAGAGGACAATTTCTGCAATATGTGTCGCACTGATACAGCAAAATAAAATGATCAATTCTCGTAATATGATATTATAATGCCGCTGAGAATATCTCAATATCTCTCCTGGCGTGCTTAGGCAATTTTCCGGGTTTTAAACCTAACTTATGTTCAACATTATGTTTGTTTAATGCCTGGAATTTAATATAATAACATTATTAATCATATCCCATTATTCCTTCAACGTTTCCTTTAAATCATATACCTGACCCAAAACAGGTGATCTATGCTGAAAATAAGCCTTAGAATCTTCGTTAATCATTATAACTTATTGTTTTTACAAAAACAGTTAACTTTTCAGGATGATTATTCCAACATAGCATCTATCCATTATCTCCGTACCTTAAAATCGAGAAACACACATGCATATAATCTGTAGTAAAGGCAACTGAAACGCGTATTTTTTAACCCTTATTGTCATTGTAATAAGAGTGTATAAATTTCCTTCACTGTACAGTCGAGTTCTCAAAGTTCAGAGCAAAATGTTGATCAATAATATGTCAACACGACGAGATCCCCTTCTTTTATAAGAAAAGACTTCACTGAATGCTTTATTTCATATAAATTTCATTTCATAGACAACTTCTTCCCCGGACGTCATACATTTTTCAGAAATCTTGAAAATGTCTACCTTATAGATTAGGTTAGGTTAGGTTTGTGTTATAACATACCAAAATATTTTATTGTTTCAGAAAAAATATGTTTTCAATGAAATGAAATTTCTATGAAATGAAAATTCGATGAAATGTTTTCTATGAAACAAGCGTAAACCCAACACGACTCTATTATTAACGGCGCAGAGTCGTGCGCAGATATATTTCATAATATTTTTGGTCTCAAGTTTAATAACTCGACTGTACGAGTAATGTTGTATGTACACAACCGTAGACTAACGTGAACTTCCCGTTCAACCACAAACTATGATTGAGTTGCTTACTAACCAACTGACGCACCGCATTACGGCTTATTACGGACTATCGGAGAAAAAGCCTCGCTGCTGCACCTAGGGTTGCCAGATGCAGGCATATTAATTCCTGGTCATTTATTGACCAAGCGAGCGAAGTGTCTCCGTTTCCGATGTCAGGATTTCCGGCTGTTCTCGCCTTTCTCGACAGATTCTCATGAATGTTCGTGAGTACATAGGTTCGATTATTTTACTTTATAGATTGTTATTAGAGACATATATATATTGTTAAAATTACTGGAGGTATTTCGTGTATTTATAAAGAAGGGAAAACTACAAATAAATTTAACGTCAATAAATATTATTACAGTTGAAAATTGTTTTCTGTGTTTTTTAAGGAACGCATTCATGACATTAATTACGACGCGAGTAGGCCATGCTTGCTCTCATACATCGAAAATCTGAAAAAAAAATGGTATACGGGGATTCTGGGACAAAAAGTGTGATTACTGAAACACGGGGCGCGACGCCAAATTCCAGGACTTTTCCGGATTCCCCGGCCATCTGGCAACCCTAGCTGCACGTCTAGCACAGCAGTGATACGCGAGTCGATTGCCGCGCGAGATATTAATCTATCTCTCTCTATGCAGTACTGTGTGAGAGTGACAGGTGACGCTATGCCGCGTCACATTTGTCGTGAAGCATAGTGTTGTGCTAGATGGGCTGATTCTACTAGTTTATCGATGCATCTGAATCTGCAGTTGGCCAATTGACATCAGAATATGGGTTTTACTTTACAACTACGAACCGTTAAGTAACGTGGAAGGAAGGTAATTATATATTATGAAATGTTACGAAGTAACAACGTTGCAGGGGTGAATGACATCTATATTATATGGTGTACTTCTGTTAGTAAGTACTTATTTGTATTAGTCTTTGAAATCATTTTACTACGTTGAAGTAACTTTAAAATGTGTTGTATATTATAATTAATGCGAAACCTGAATGCATTGAGCATTTTATAGCTCTTGGTCTTGTACGATTACTATGTATACATTAGATACTCACCAAATCATTTTATGGTAAATTCAGCCTTGCTATATAAGTTTTAACTGGCTTATATTTGTGTGATATGGGTTTTTTGCCTGCAATAAAAACTTTATAGTATAATATATCTTTTGTGAGTTTCTGATTTCTTTAACCATTTTTTTTATAAGAAACCACAATAGACGAAATCTATAATTTTGCCATCGATATGAAACTAACAAACTTAGTCTACAAACTAAATAAAGTCAACATGGCCTGTGCAGTTTCATTAATTGTGAAGAAAATGTAGCGAAAGCCGATCTCTTCATGAGCGCGATAATATCTTTAAATTATTTAATTAATTGAATGAACTTTACCGAGTGTTTAATTATAAGAACCTTACTAAGTAAATATGGTAAATGTAAATGAAGTTTCACAAAATATTAAACTAGAGAAAATCTAATTGAATGTAAGCAAGTAGGTAGGTAGGTACCTACACTTTGCTTGGAACTTCGCTTCCATAATAATGTTGAAAAAGTCAACAACAACACACCATAAAGAAAATGCTTAGTGGAAATGGGATTAGGAAATTGGCGATATAGGAATGTTGACGAATCGGAACAGTAAGTAGACCATATGACTATGAGAACTAGTTAAGACGGTGGTGATTAAATAGGATTGTGCTGTGGACGAATCCTTCCCGAAACAAAAATAAACTTATTTAACTCTACGCGACTAAGTCCTCTTTATTTACGTATTTTTAAAACTTTTTTCAAAGTTATCTGCTAATGTAATGAACTTAATCTGTCACAAATCTCGTTATACACAGAGGTCCGCATTATCTCTTATCAAAGTTATGTATCTTTATAACTAGAAGTACTTGGTATTTAATCGACAGAACCTGGACGATTTATGGCAGGAAACGCATGATAGCACTTGATAAGGGAAACCAGGTAATGCGCAGTCGCGGGACTTTCTTGTGATCTATATTATTTGACGACGCGTTTGGCGCAGTTCGTAGAGACACCTGCCTACTGAGCCGGCGGTCCCGGGTTCGAATCCCGGCCGGGGCAAATATTTGTGTGATGAACTCGAATATTTTTGCTTGGGTCATGGTTGTTCTATGTATTTAAGTATATATATTTATCTATAAGTAAGTACGTATATCGTCGTTTGTAAGTAAGTTAAAACTATAAACTGAAAGTAAGTTTATAGTTTTGACAGATGCAAAATTACGTAATAAGGCCTAACCACGAAAGGTTAACACGACGCAAATATTTTGGGAAAAAAGTAATATTTCATTTTTTTTTGCACAAAAACACATTTTTTTTATTGATACAAAGGACAAAGAAAAAGCAGCGAATTCGATTCCCGGCCTCTACAAAAGCCAAGGTGTGACCTGCCGTTAGAAAACTTTCAATGAAAACTATATTGAATCAAAGTACTTATAAGGCCTCATTTTCATGAAATTTTCCATAATTTTTTGACCCGTGGTTGAAAAGTTAGAGGGGAGGGGACGCTATTTTTTTATTTTTGGAGCGAATATTTACAAAGCTACTTACTTTATCAAAAAATTATGTTTGGAGACCCCTATTATTTTTAAAAGACCTATTCAACGACACCCCACACACTTGTGTTGAAACGAAACAAAAAATTCACCCCCACTTTAGATGTTCGAGAGGTACGCGAAAAAAAGTTTTTTTTCTTTTTATTTTACCGTTTTGTCGGCGTGATACATTACATACACATACTCATACCAAATTTCAGCTCTCTAGTACTAATGATCACGGCGGAGCTAAGCCGCGGACGGACAGACGGACATGGCGAAACTATAAGGGTTCCTAGTTGACTACGGAACCCTAAAAAGATTGTATAACTATAACTCAAAACGTGACTTAACTTCATCTTTTTCACTATTTTTTGCACCAGTCTTTTTCGCCATACACAAAGGATGGTAAAGGTAAAGCGTATCAAAATATTGGTTCACGCTGCCTATGATCGGTCTATCTTACAAGAGCCCCTGCAGTAGCGTCCACAGCAAGACCCAGACGGGTCATTGTCAGTTCAAAAATCAAAAGTTGTCTTCGGTGCGTATGTGCATAGAAGTTATATTTTTAACACGCAAGCCCATAGAAAGGGAAACATCGTTTAAGTATGCTAATAAAATTTTGATAGGAAAACTAGGCCTAAAAGTCCCTAACTTTGTACATGTACACCGAAAAGACGCGAACCTAAATCTGACAATGACCTAGACTCATCTTTCACAATAATAAGTAAGAGTTATTTTTACAACCAACCGTTATGATTTAATCTCCTATAAAACGTTTATCTCACCGTGATAAATAATCATTAATTTCACTTTAATTCCCGAGGTGTATTATTAACAGCAAAGTTTATGTGTGGTCGGCAACAATTAGCGGTAGCGTACGATAATCGTTGTTATTTCTGTTTCTTTCAAATTAATTTATATTTGCATATCTTTGCCATAAATCTGGCGCTGCGCTAGGCTGCAATAAACGTAAATTCTAATTAGTTTTTAAAATATAATCATTTTAAAGAGTTGAGATTTATGCTTCCTAGTCTAGTGCGTGTAAAGGTAGTCGCGACATTGCATGAACTCAATTCAAAATAAAGTGTATATATGCGCTTTAGCTCTATTAAGTGATAATATTTAAATCAATTTCAATAAATATTTAATAATAAAATAACAGCACCAGTGGTCACTCAAAAGTGGTGTCTTCTCATGATGTAGCTTATAAGAATTTATTAAATGAATCAAATTGGTTGGAAAATAACCTAAATTTAATTGAAGCAAGCAAAAAGTACATGCCAGTTCTAACTCCTAATCCTAGACTAAAAGTACGTTTTTTTTTTAAATTCTAGCTAGTTAGTTTAATAGAATAGAATCGAATATTCTTTATTGCACACCTCAACAGGAAATAAATACAAACAAATTCAGATTACACGTAACATTGAATAGAGGTAAACAGGCGGTTTTATCGCTAAAGAGCGATCTCTTCCAGACAACCTTTGGGTAGCGTAATTAAATAAAAACGTCAGAAATGAGTAGGCGATTCAAAAGTAAACATGGAATCTGTAGAAAAAAAATACTAAAATAATACATAAATAAACGTACATAATATACCAAAATATATATATATATACGCACAAATAAACCTACTTAAACATACATAACATAGGTACTTACATATACAATAATATTAGTAACGAACTTCGTGGTCGGTCACAATACCAAAAAATTAAAGAAGGGATAAATAATGTTATTTAAGGAGTGTTTTAAAATTGGCAAAGGATTGGCTACGTTTTAAGTCTACAGGCAGAGAGTTCCACGACAAGGTAGCCTGGAAAGTAAAAGAGCTGTTGTAGAATTTAGAAGAGGAAGAGGGGACAGCCAGAAGCAAATTTTTGAGAGGATCTAACAGACCGAAGATAACTGAAACGCTCCTTGAGGTAACGGGGAGTTGCAGGGTTGAAAAGTATATTGTAAAGAAGAGAAAGGATGTGAGAGTTACGACGAAAACGGATAGGAAGCTACTTGACCTGCGAACGGAAACTGGATACATTGTCATATTTGCGTAACCCGAATATGAACCTGATACAAATATTCTGAATACGCTCAAGTTTATTTAGCTGTTCCTCAGTGAGATCAGGGTAAGCGATATCAGCATAATCCAAGATAGGAAGAAGTAAAGTTTGAGTAAGCGCAATTATGGTGGCGATTAGAAGGAAATTACGGAGTCTTCTCAGAGAGCTCACTGCTGCAAGCATCTTCCTGCTAACTTGATTTATCTGAGGCACCCAAGATAAGGTCCGATCCATGATAATACCAAGGTTCTTAACTTGGTGTGAAAAAGGTATTAAAACCCCATCGAAATAGATCGGTAACAAATTAGTAAAATCAACCCTAGATATTAGTTTAGCACTACCAATTATAATCGCTTGAGTCTTTACAGGATTAACTTTGAGACCAAATCTGTTGCTCCAGTCTAATATGTGCTCTAAGTCGTCATTTACTGAACTAATAATAGACGGGAGTTCTCCAACCTGCAAGTAAATATGAAGATCGTCACAGTCAGCATAAAGGTGATATCGTGAAGAGAGATTATGCGTAATGGAATTAACGAATATTGAAAATAACAAAGGAGATAACACTCCACCCTGCGGAACACCGGCTAGAATGCTGCTCCAAGAAGATCGGGAATCATCTACCTTTATACTCTGCCGACGAACCGCAGAATTAGCGCAGGAGATATTTTAAGAGAACGTAGAATACCTAATAAGATATCAAAATCAACGGTATTAAACGCGTTGCTGAAATCCAGCAGCGTCAATAAAAGTAAATTAACGAATTTACGATTATCCATGCCTTCGCGGATATCATCAGTAATTTTCACCAGCGCACAGTAGCCGTACTATGACCTGGACGAAAACCAGACTGGAAAACATTGTGTGGCTCATTTCGAATAAGAAAAGATGCCAGTTGCTTATGTAGGTACTAGACGCTCAAGAACTTTAGATAGAAAGGGGAGAATGGAAATAGGACGGTAGTCAGATTAAATAGAAGGTTTGGGCTTCTTGGGATTTGGGATGATATTGGCATCCTTCCATAGCGTGGGGAAAGTATTGGCGGAAAAAGAAAAATTAAGGATATCGGAAATAATAGGAACAAGGAGGTCAATGAGAGGGAGGATCATATTACGGCTAATGCAATCAATGGCATTTGAGGTTATCGCCATTATGTTCTTCTTAACATCACTATCGGTGAATTGCGCAAGAAGAAATGGAGATGAGTCAGGAGTTTGGAGAGCTGAAAGATACTTAAGGGTTTTGACTTTAGTTGAGCCACTGAATGTAGCAGAAGTAGAAAAATGCTGAATGAGCTGATCGAAGTCGATATCACTAGTATGGGGTTCCTGCTGTGATTTCCCAACTCCGAGTGACTTAAGAAATTTCCAGACTTCAGCAGGGTCACCATAGGGTTTAAAACTTTACTCTGATATAATTTTATTACTGCTTACTGTACTTACGCATTTCATATCAGATGTTCTTTGTGTTACGTTCGGAATTTACACGTGAGCTCGGAAGTAAAATATACGTACTGAGTGACCTGTCAAGTCAATTTACAAGACTCGATCATGGCAAAGAAAATATTAAGAAGAAGTTAAAAATTGTTTGAACTCGGTGGCAAACCTCACGTAAACTTGCGCTCTCATCTGTTTGGATAGTAATAATTGAGTGGTTTGGCACCGACTTCAAAAGGTGATTCAAATGTAATCTGTACATGATCGGGTTATTTTTCGCTCTTCAGTTTTTTTTTGAAGTCAGTTCTTTCTTTGTCAATTTTTTTTTTATTTTCATAGAATTCATGATGTATATGGTTTCCATGTTAACCCTAAAGACTAAAACTACCACTTTAGCCACGCTTCAAAAGCTAAAATAACCTGCTTTTTAAGCAGAAGAAATGGTAAAAATATTTCAGCCCATTAACATAAACTTAATTTATAATTAATGCCGAGAAAACACCAAAATTTCTTTACGAGTTGTGAATTGCGTACTAGTATCTTAATTACAGCGATACATATCACATCACAACGCACATGTCTAAATTAAAATCAAGTCATACATCGCGATTCCACATACATACGTACACGTTGCTTCGAGATTACTATAGAAAGCGAATAATTTAATATGTTTAGTTTCGCGAGCGAGATCATATTACAAGTACTTTTGGATGCAGATTAGGTATAGAAAGGCAGCTTCTCATCGTTACTCTGTTTCCGTACAAAAATATACGTAGTATTTACATATTATTAATTACTAAAAAGCTTTAACCAGTGTTTTAGGACCTGACTTGGACTCGAACCATTTTCTTCTCTTTTGTACCATACCGGGACGACATGCTCTGAACCAGAACCATCTAAGCTAATAAAGGATCCAATCATAGTCTTTGAATTTTGTCACTGATCAGGATAGTGAAACATTATGATTTTCATAAAGCAACAATTAATAAAAACATTGAACAATGATTAGTCTAATAAGAGATTCTTTGGAGACCCAAAGAAAAGCAAGGCCTAATTAAGGAGGCAACATAAATTAAAATTAAAAACCGGCCAATAGCATGTCGGGCCACGCTCAGTGTAGGGTTCCGTTCCGTAGTTGCCCATTCTTCACAATAGATGGGCTTAAATTAGGTACGAGAAAGATTTCAAGCTCTTGTAATTACTTATTTATTTGCAAAACTGCTGACTTTATCAAAAAATGATGTTTGAAGACCCCTATTATTTTTAAAAGACCTATTTAACGACACCCCACACGCTAGTGTTGGAACGAAAAAAGAAATTCACCCCCATCGTCATTTTTAGGGTTCCGTAGCCAAATGGCAAAAAACGGAACCCTTATAGATTCGTCATGTCTGTCTGTCCGTCTGTCCGTCTGTCTGTCCGTCTGTCCGTCCGTATGTCACAGCCATTTTTTTCCGAAACTATAAGAGCTATACTGTTGAAACTTGGTAGGTAGATGTATTCTGTGAACCGCATAAAGATTTTGATGCAAAAATAAAAAAATAATAATAAATATTGGGGGCTGCATTCTTCACAATAGATGGGCTTAAATTAGGTACGAGAAAGATTTCAAGCTCTTGTAATTACTTATTACCTTCTGGAAGTTATCGATTATACGCTCCAGATTGAGCGGAATCTTATAATGCAGTATGGCAGTTAACTAATATGTGTAACGATCGAAGTATAAGGACACCGCGCGGCACTTAGGTCATTTTAAAGAAAATTATGAAATTTTGCGATAACTAAAAAACGGCTCGACCGATTTTATTCAATATAGTTTTCATTGAAAGTTATAATAATAAGGCCTCATTTTCATGAATTTTTCCATAATTTTTTGACCCGTGGTTGAGAAGTTAGAGGGGGGGGGACACTATTTTTTGGATTTCCCGAGCGAATATTTACAAAACTGCTGACTTTATCAAAAAATGATGTTTGAAGACCCCTATTATTTTTAAAAGACCTATTTAACGACACCCCACACGCTAGTGTTGGAACGAAAAAAGAAATTCACCCCCATCGTCATTTTTAGGGTTCCGTAGCCAAATGGCAAAAAACGGAACCCTTATAGATTCGTCATGTCTGTCTGTCCGTTTGTCCGTCTGTCTGTCCGTCTGTCCGTCCGTATGTCACAGCCATTTTTTTCCGAAACTATAAGAGTTATACTGTTGAAACTTGGTAGGTAGATGTATTCTGTGAACCGCATTAAGATTTTGATGCAAAAATAAAAAAATAATAATAAATATTGGGGATACTTAGAACTGAAACTCAAAAATTTTTTGTTCATCAAACACATACGTGTGGGGTATCTATGGATAGGTCTTCAAAAATGATATGGAGGTTTCTAAAATTTTTTTTTTCTAAACCGAATAGTTTGCGTGACAGACGCTTCCAAAGTGGAAAAAAGTTGCCCCCCCCTCTAACTTCTAAAATAAGAAAATGAAAAATCTAAAAAAAAAATATGATGTACATTACTATAAAAACTACCAACGAAAATTGTTTTGAACGAGATCTAGTAAGTAGTTTTTTTTTAATACCTAACTTTGCACCTAATTTATATGAGGCGCTATACATACCAGGTGCAAACTTAACTTAACCACTTAGGGTTTTTTTTTTTCAATTTTATCTCAATTTATTAGAGAAAAAACAAGATAAAATTAAAAGTATATAACTAAACCTTAAAAAACTTAAATTATGATCTAATTAAACCTAACTTAAACTATTGGGACCTAAACTATATGTACATACGAGATATCCCCTATGTGGCTACACTGAAAAAAATACCCAGTGGAGCCTACTGAAATTACAGTAGGCGTAACCGTTATTACAGTTAGGTTTACTGAAATGTCAGTAGGCCTCACTGTTATTGCAGTAAGTCTTACTGTAATGTCAGTAGGCTCCACTGGATATTTTTTTCAGTGTACCATTAGGTAGGGTGCCCATAAGGCTGGCCGCGTTACCTCGCTGGATGGCAACGCCAATGCGTTGGGCGAGGAACGAGCCAGCCCTACGATCACCGGAGGACCGGATAAGTAAATAACTAAGCTTTTTGAAAAGCTTAGTTGCTTCCGGTCCCCACGGTCCTAAGGTCTCCACGGCAAATGCCGCAAATACGTAGCTATCACCGAGAGCTGCGTACTTGCGGCGTTTGGCTGTTTCTGCCGCAGCAGCCGCTCCACCTGCCCTCAACGACGTCGTGCCCAAATGGGACGGCGCTAGGGTATCCACACATGTGGAGTCCCATATTAAAGGCCGTCCCTGTTGCCAGGGCACGAGGGTCATTCCGTCGGGCCTCTTGCCATCGTCACGCGACAGGCCATTTGGCTCTAAAGTGGCCGGCACGCTGACGCTTACCAGGGCCCGGTGAATGATGTCGTTGAGGCAGGAGTGGCGGGACAGTCTACCAGCACTCTTTGAACATGAGAGTCCGTGGTGGGCCAACCGAGTGACGAGTGTACCACAATGGCAGCGGTGCGGTTCTACGATATTCGCCCCGAGACGCAGGCCTACGACAGATCGGAAAGAGTTTGGATCCAGGAGGTTCCCGTAATTGGCCGAGGGGTACGCGTGTAGCCAATAACCCGATTCCCTCTCGGATATTGCCAGAATGCGGGCCTTTTCGGAAGCTGATGTGCATGTTTCTAAAATGTGCTCATGCACCCGCCGGCAGATCGGTTGATCCCACATTTTTTGAAGGTTCGGACTACACGGGATGTCATTACCTGGGCAGGCCATTTTCCATGCGTCCCTGGCCTCGGACAAACTAGCCACCTCACAACCACTATCACATAGCGATGGATTTAGGATTTTTCCAGTGAGAGGCAGCGTGCTATGCACCGAGGACAGGAACGCCGGTAATGCGACGCTGGAAATTTGTCGTATTCCGAGAGCACCAAACCTTACAGGCAGAGATGCGATCAAAAACATCCTGCTATCAATTTTGATGTTGATAATTTTTTCAATTTGATTCCAAATAATATTGTCGAGTTTTTCACAGTAATTTCGTAGTTTCCAAAAGGGGCTACACCGCATAGCATATGTGAATTTAGGGACAAAATGACAGTACCGAATAATAAATATAGCCATATGGGGATTACTTTGCAGAAGGCGGTCCGAAAATGTATGGAAATGATCTATTTTTTTGTCAATAAAATCTGGAAAGGCCTTGTCAAATATTGGCGCACCTAGGAGCTGGAGAGAGTATTTGGATAGAATTTTGATACCCGGACAGATATTTTGAAAATTACGTATGGTGTCTGAACCTCGGATTGTGTCAACATATAATTCGCACTTATTATAATTTAGTTCTAAACCAATGGATTCAAATTTAGATCTAATATTTATGAAATCGTTCAGGACAGAATCCGAGTCGCCTCCTAGGGTACCATCGTCCAAGTACCAGGTGTTGAATTTTGACGTAAGTTCAGTGATGCTCGGGTGAATGGCCAAGCTAAAGATGGCCGGCCCAAGCGGGTCACCTTGTTGACAGCCAACAGAGGATAGAATTGTATTGTTTTTGAATTTTAGATGAGAAGGAGAGCTGTAGCATTGCCATACGTATGGATAAATGTTTGGGATGTTCTTGAGGACCTCGCTGAGCATGACGCTTCTATGGACAGAGTTGAAGGCATTTTTAACATCTAGCTTTAAGAGTGTTACATTATTCGAGTTTTTGAGAAATGTGCGATAGGCGTGGACGGCGGCTTCGCAGCCTCCTTTGCTGCCAAATCCTAGTTGAGTAGGCTGAAATTTTGATTCTAAAACTGGAAGTATACGTCTACAACAAATTTTGGGAGCCAAACGTCTGAAAGTTGATCCTATAGCAATAGGCCTCACGCTGCCATCTTTTTTAGAAAGGGCGCAAAGGCTAGCACCATATAGCGTTTGCGTTACATGCTCATTGACTTTACCGCTAAGCATCAGGTTTACTTACCGAGTGATGCTGGCTAGCAGCTCACTTCCGTGGCTCCCTGATGTGTGTGTTAGGAGGTCCTTCAAGTGTTGAGGAGTGATCCCGTCCAAACCACCAGCCGAACCGTTGTTGAAAGACATGATTGCCGCAAGAATGGCGTCTTCTGACGAAACAAGTCCGGGCAGCGCGGTGTCTGGAGGGGCAGGAAGCTCAGGTGTTAGGGGAGCTGGTGGATGTTTACTCTTGAGAGCTGACAGGGTGTCCGGGGAATCTGGGGCCGATGTATCGCTGGAGAAGAGAATGCGAGCAGCGCCACGGAGGTCACCATCGTTAATTTTAGTTTCTACTTTTTTGAATATGTTGCGTGAGGGTGGGGGCGTGCAAGAGGGAGACAAAGAAATGTGGTGAGAGCAATTATGTTTGATTTTACTGGTTAATGTTTGCAATTTGGAGGATGCGCTATGATCGACGTGTAGGATGTGATAAGAGAATGTAAGTAATTTTTCCCAAGCGCATGGTGTATTTAAAGAGACACAGTCGTCGATGGCTTTTACAAGGCATTTGGCGACAGTCACTCTCGCCCCCCTAGGGATCCTCTTTAAAATGGGTATAGATTCTTTAAGTGCGCTTAATTTATCAGACAGAAAGGGGGGTTGGAGAGCGGATGTCGCGGGAGAGTGAGGGGTAGATGGCAAATGTTATGCTGGTTGACTACGGCTACATGGTTGGTGTGATTTACCGATATGTATACTCAAACCTCTTTTCGTTTTAGCAATTTAGTGGTTGGGCAGTGGGGGCATTGTATAAATTCCTCCAGCGACACATCACCTCGGGGATGTGGCATTAGTCTCGGGGCACTGGGAGACTTAAGCGAAACTTAATCAACAACAACAAAAAAATATAAAAACACAATAAATGATATAAACAGTTTTTCTTTTGACGTATGTCACAGGTAGGGCTGCGGCCGCTGCGCCGTCGCGGCCCGCGGCGGATACTGGGTCTTTTGCTCCCCACCGAATGGTTAAGTTTAGCGCTGCGCTGCGTTGCGTCTATGGAGGCTCTTGCACGGAATATAGCTTAAACGTAGAAAGGGCTTAAGACGTCCCAAGGCTTGACTTGTTTCTTAGGGATGGAAAGTGTTTGTACGGAACGGTCAGAGTGTACGAAAGGGGACCCGATTTTAGGACGACCAAAAATTGTTTTTTTGTTGGTTTGGGCTTAAATTGGATTGAATCTTGTAGATTACGCTAAAATGAGCATATTTTATTCTTTAAACTTTTTCTCTCAGATCAATATTTACCAAGATATTGGGATTCAAATGCATAACATATTTTGATGTAGATACCTAATAGTAGACTATTTACGAGGGTCCATGTAAGCAAGCATTTTGTCGCTATACATGGTCACAAAACAAACCTAACCTAACCTACAGTTTTCGGTTTTCAACCCATGTACCTACCATATTTTCAGCAAGCATTTTTACCTTAAAAACCTCAATATCTCGGTAATTATTAAGTTTAGAGAAAAGTTGCCCATACAAAACATGCTTATTTTAGCGTCCTCTATACGATAGCATCATAAAAAATAGGTATTATAATGACAGCAACAACCATCGAATTTTTTTTTAAGTCCCCGCTCCCTTGAAAAATATCAATCTTTGAGGGCGAATATCTCAGCCATTTTTGATTTTAGAGAAAAGTTGCCCATACAAAACATGCTTATTTTAGCGTCTTCTATACGATAACATCATAATAAAAAGATGTCATAATGACTACTATTTAATTACCAAGTGTACCTATATACTGCTAATAATTGCGAAAACATCTGCCTTAGAGAGTCGAACAACTATTATTTTAAAAGCAAAATGGACCACATTTTAGAATGTAACCATTAAAGGAAAATTAAAAAGCGTATTTGTCTTTCCGGGGAAAAACTCACTATAATACTTACCGGTTAGCATATCAGTCGTCGCCGTCCGTACGCAAATGGCCCCCTCGTCTAATTACTAAACTAATTAGTGAGTGCGAATGTTGTTTTAATTGCGACAGGATCCGAGCGAGAGCTGTGAGAGTTATTTTTATTTTTATCTGCATAAACGTACAAACGACTCCCACTAATTGTAACTTAAAATTGAGGGTAATAGGCATGGCAAATGTCAACTTTGCACATTATAAATCTACCTACTAGGCGATAAAAGGACTTCTCCTTTTCTTCTCCAAGAATAAATAGCCTTCGGGACGGGGAAGATTACTATAGTTCGAGAGGACTTTGAAGTTAAGTACTTATATTTACTTATCGCTTTTTCTTAAACAGTCGGTTTGAGTCTCTGATTTCACCCGAAGGCTAACAGTTAACAGCGGTTTGGGTTCTGGAAGTATAGGTAGCTCCCTTTTTTTGTCTATAACTTTTTGTTTACGTCGTGTTACGTGTTCTACACATCTAACATCTGAACTTGAAAGGATCATGCGACAAGGAATTGTTCTCAGTCGTAGTAGAACGGAGGTGTTTGTCTGGAATATCTAAGCACGGAAACGCGTTTGGCTCGGTTGGTAGACACCTGCCTACTGAGTCGGCGGTCTCGGGTTCGAATCCCGGCCGGGGCAAATATTTGTGCAAAATATTTGTTCTCGGGTCATGGATGTTATTTATATATGTATTTATATATTATGTATATCGTCGTCTAGTACCCATAGTACAAGCTTTGCTTAGTTTGGGACTAGGTCGATTTGTGTATGATTGTCCCTTAATATTTATTTTATTTATTTATTTAAACTGGGAAATTTCTCTTCTTCCGAACATATTGACATCACAATCACAACACAAGTTTTCGCCTTTATAACATTAGGTATTATACAAACTCAACACATTATTTTGACTTTAATGGACGTACCTACCTACCGTAGCGTTCTAGGTTATCCTATTAGAGGAAACCATCAACGCCTCGAGGTTCAGAAACTGGTGTCAAAAGGGGTTTGCCTACTGTTTCTGAGTCATGCCTTAGACCACACACGTTTTAATTTCTTAGCAAAATACAGTTCGTGGTCACTACGACGTAATTAAAAACGAATCAAACGGCTAAAGATAAACCCAGTAATTTGGCTGCATCACCGAATAAACTCGTATGTCGCAACTGTAAAGCTAGGGGCACACGAGTGATGCTAGGCTAATTAAAATTAATAGCGTCGGAGACGATCATGAGTATGGAAGCTCCATTGGAAGGCGACAGTAGCGCCCCCTTGAACCTGTTTTGGCGCGCTAGACAGAGTCTTGGCGGTTCACTCAGCGAACGCCCACCACACTTCACTTTTTTTTTTTTATTGCATTATCATGTAGTACATAAGATGTGACATTAAAAGGTTAAGTCCATAACATGAACCCTGTTAGGGCACAGCAATGCAGTTAGTAGTGGGTGTTAGCAGGTGCTTAATTAGGTACAGCGGAAGAGGTTTAAATACAATTGGTAACATTACATAATTAATATTGGAATTTCATTAAATATTTTTCACATCATTTCATAATAATTATTGTAACATAAATTATAATTTTACATTTTAAATTTTAATATACATATTTGCAATTTAATCTATTAAATAAATAGATAATATTAATTATTTAACCTATTGACATAAAATAAAATAAATGAATTTATTATAATTTTACTTTGGCAAGAGTTGATCATTTAAATATTCATCAATGGAATAATAACATTTGTTAATTAACAACTTTTTTAATTCCCTCTTAAATACTGTGTCTTTCGGTTCGTCTCTTAGTATCGCTGGCAATTTGTTTACTATTTGTATGCATCGGTAATAAGGGCCTTTCTTATACATCTCTAGTTTTGTAGCTGGTAATTCTAATTTAGTTGTATTGTTTCGTCTTTGTGATTTGAACACTTGCTTGGTAAACAAATTCGAGTGCTTCCTAACAAAAAGTGCCGCTTCCATAATGTAAATTGAAGGTAGTGTCAGGATTTGTAGCTTAACAAAGTGCGGACGGCAGCTGTCTGGTACCTGCGTGTTGGTAAGTATTCGGATACATTTCTTTTGCATGACTAGTAGTTGGTGGACCTCGGCGCTGCCCCCCCAGAGAATCACACCGTACTGTAGCCATGCTTGCGCAAAAGCAAAATAAGCAGATAACGCAGTATGCATGTTTGTGTTGGATTTTAATACACATAAAGCGTATATAAAGCTTGATAATTTAGATTTTATGTGTTGGATATGTGATTTCCAATTTAAACTTGTATCAATTTTTATACCTAATAGTTTGAATTCATTAACTTCCTCTATTAATTTGTTATTTATTTGTAATGATATATGCAACGGCTTTTTTTGAATAGGTTTTAATTGAATAATTTTTGTTTTTTGAAGGTTAATTTCCAAGTTGTGTTCTTCAAGCCACTCTGTTATGTTTTGGGCTATTTCCGGTAGGCGTTCATTGCATTCCTCGCTGCTTGCGCAATTTAGCAGTACGGAGACGTCGTCGGCGAACATGACACTATTTGCATTTATAATTTTGGGCAGGTCATTGATGTAAGCCAGAAATAGGACACATCCGATTACGCTTCCCTGCGGAATTGAGCAGGTAGTTTTCCGTATTTGAGACGTTACGGCCTTTATTTCTCCCGAATTTTTATACAGCCAATCAATCTGCACACACTGCGTACGGTGGATGATTGTATGAGTACGGTGTTTCATCTTGCTCACAACTACCTCCTCGTCCACAACTGCACTAAGAGCTCAACTAATGTGCCACACACGGCACCGGCCATCCCTACCCATCCCCGACAAATAGGATAAAAAAGAATGGAATGTCCTCTTTTTATGAGAGGTGTTCTCCTAGTAAAAACTAAAATCATAGCGCATCTGTCTAGATGTGTTATGATTTTAGTGGGGAGCGTCTTCATCCCTACGTTGCCAATATTATATACCACTAATCTAATTCGTATGAATCCATTTGCTTTAACATTTCTAATGCCAGCTAAGGACTCAGTTTAATTAAAAATAAAACGAATTGACTATTATTCTACTTAGATTTTTGTAACAATAGACCCTTCTTTTGAAATGTGAAATCTTTATACATCCACGCCCATGCGTCTTTTTAATCCAAACTGGCGGATGGAGGTCTAGTTTCAAAACACGAGAGTTGGCGTACTTAGTCTACGTAAATATAGCTAAGTAGGTACTTACATGTTTTACATGAGCAACATGGCCCCACTCGTCTTTCTCTGGCTTAATCTAAACCATAAACATGAATGAGATCTACATAAAAGCTCTAGCAAAATGTTCATAAATGAAGTTAATTAGGCAAATTGACCAGGGAAAGTAATCAGTTTCCAATACTCTACGTGACGTCCGTCCGTTATACTTTCCAGTCTGCTTATGCTTACTACGAACGACTTATACGCTATATACGCACTGTATGTACGTCAATATACATACGACAGTTTTGTAAAAACGGTGCATGGTTTGTGGTACCTACTCATTTGAATGTAATTCGCTAATGTTGAAGACTTAATATTCTTATATTCTTCTGTTACAGGGCTCAGAAGGAGTCAACGACAAACGGAGTGGAGGCCTCGTTAACTGGTTGCCGTAAATCATGCCTTCTCGAGACCAATGAGGGCGATGATATCGTAGCTTTTTTCAGAAAGAAGTTAAGGAGAGAAACAGTATTTAGGAAGGAATCGAAGACATCGGTAGTAGAAGAAAAGATGCTCAAAATGATAATTAAATTCTTGATCTACCTTTCCCGTAACTTGCGTGAGCTGCGAGCCTCAGGCTAGGCTGATAAAAGTTTAACTATGATAGGGAGACGTAGTGCGAGCTTAGGATGACCCACTTTACCTCATACAGGGTTTCTTAACCTCATGACGGAAAACTGTGTCAGCAGATGGTATGACATTGTATAGCGGCAAATAACGTCGTGGCGCCTGGGGCACAGCTTCCCGTCGACGTGATTTGCCGTCTTTGGCGCTCAAAAGTTTAAAGCAGAGTACGCGAACACCTGGGGTACGCCAGTCATCATTAAGCTGACCAGCTTAACGACCTTCATGAAGGAAGAATTTTGGCCGAAAGGTGTTTTATTCCGGCGTTTCCGCGGTCGGCTATCCAACACCATGGACTCAACTCAAAACATCGTGACCTAGTTATTTTAATACTTAATATGTATGTTAGATTGTAAGGTATTTATCTATGGGCCTTTGATGCCTGAAATAAACGAATTATTATATATTATTATTATTATTATTATTAAGGACTAGCGTACCTACAGTCAGTTTCAAAATCCGGAATACGGGCCAAGCTCACCAATTTCGAAATTGCAAGCCCTTCTCAGCGAGCATCGTTCGAGGCTCGGCAGGCAAACATACCGGCCACGTGTTTAGTGTTTACCGCGGCAATCGCGTGGGTAATCTCGCCGTGTAATCATTTCCATCAATTTTCTAGGGCCTCTGCACACTACAGGACTGCTGGCAATGACGTCATAAACAGATCTGGGGGCACGGTAGTGCCCCCGCCAAGATGAACAAAAAATGAGTATATTCGAAAGGTGAACTTTCATTATGTCGAGTCGAACCCATTTTTCTCAGAAATTTTAGAATTGTATGCGATACACAACGATTTTAATGATGTGTTTGTGTTTGTAATGTGTTTTCCTGAATAAAGTTTCTGTATCAAATATAAAATTACGGCTGCATTAAAATTTCTTATTGTATCTAACACTCAATTCAATAGTATATGTTTTTAAGTAAGTACAGAAAAGCTCTTAAGTTTGTACCAAATGGCGATGCAGACTTCGGAAGGGTGATGGTATCTTCCTGGTTAAATAACTAAGTATATGACAAAGGGAATACGGCAAAACTAGCAGCCGTAAGTAAAATAAAGACTTTCGGGGTTCAAACAAACTTATTAAGCCAGTTTTATATAAAACAAAATAACCACATCTTTTTGGATATTCCGGTAATAGGTAGTACCTACAACCGAAAGCCACATGACAAAAAATCCTGGTGAGACTCGTCCTCCTACATTACGTAGTTGCCGCCGCTTCATTACAGTGCCTGGACATGCCCGAGCCGCAGTCGGAATTCTATCTTCCCCATCCTCTTTGCCCCGACAAGGACTTCCAAAGAATTTTAGCCCGACTAGATATGCCATAGTGGTATCACGCTAATATTATAAAGGCGAAAGTTTGTGAGTATGTGTTTTGTAACTTCATCATGCTCAAACGGCTGGACCAATTCTGATAAGTTTTGGTATGAAGGTAGCTAACACTCCGGATTAATATGTAGGCTACTTTTTATCCCGACAAATGTAGTTTTCCCGTGGGATGACCAGATAACACCGCGCGGCGCAGCGCAGTTTTATTTAAGACAGCCACCACTCGACGAACCTCAAAAGCGTCAGAATAAAATATATAAATATCTTTACTTCAAGTATTATTGTTTCCGAGAGAAAATGTACAAGTGTTTTATGGAAATTTAATTAAAATTGCCATGGTTAGTAAAGAAATTTCAAGTGATTACCGATTTGTGAAAACGAAAGCGTTGCTTCTGTCGGTCAGTAAGGTGAGAAAATTGCATGTTGTGAAACTTACGAGTGCGTGCTTTAACACATTAAGGACTCCGTGCCAAATTGAGCTAAATTATTATTGCTAAATTAATATGATAAGAAAGAACATATAAAGTTTTGTCATAGTCATTCTTGGCAAAGAAGATGAGCAAAGGATATATTATTGGTTTTTCTATCTATCTATCAGCTACAGACGTCCTCTGCTTAACATAGGCCATCGACTTCCTGAGGGCCTAACGAATTCAACTGTCCACGTCGGGGGCCGTCCCACGCTGCGCTTTCCTATACGTAGTCGCGACTTTGCTGCCCTAACGGTCATCCGTTCTCCGGTCTATATGGCCCGCCCGTGACCACATCAACCGTGCAATCCTGTAAGCTACTTTGGTTCATCTGCGAATATCCTCGTTTCTGAATCTATCACGCAGGGAAACTCCGAAAAAAATATAGTAAGTATTCCAATTTGTCAGTTTCTTCAGTTTTAAGATAGATAAAGAATTTCGTGCGCCAATTTTTAGCTCAAAAAAAACCCACGGATTGTACAGATAACGTGAAATGAACAAAGAGTTTTAATTTTTCGTAACCAGCACTTCCAGCACAACTGTGACACGCGACTCTTTCTCGCGCTAGAAATATTACATTTCTCTTTCTTCGCTGTACTGTGAGAGAGTGACGGACGATGCTACGTCGCGCGACAATAGTCGGGAAGCGCAGTTGTGCTAGACGGGCAGAACAGCATGTCTTGGACAGTGGAATTGCGCCCTAACTCCAGTACCCACACGTTAATAGCGGTTCTGGTTACCGAGAAGCAGCCTGACCCACTGCCAGCTGAACTAATGGGCTACACATACGTACGGATAATCTCTAGCTCATCTTACTAACCTAATCGACTTCTATTCATATTCATAAGTACATAGGTAGGCATATGTAACGATGTAGTTGATGTGAGGACTAACAAATGGAAATGGAGATGGAAATAATTATTTTCGTAACATACGAGTACCTACATATTCCATCGTAAAATACGATTTATGATAATTATGATCTGGGGAGAAATCTGCTAATGCACAACACAATACAAGGCGAGGAGAAAACATTTTCATATTTTTTTTTAATCCTATACATAAATCTGTAACTTTTGTCTAGAAATGAGAGGGATAAAATACTTTTGCCTGACCTATAAAAAAAACCATTTTATCCATACCTATATGTTGTAAGATGTGGCGACACGACCGTTGGATGTGTGCCGCTAAGACAGGCTACAAACGTGCTGAACAAAAGGGGGAGGAAAGGTACACACGTGGCTCACTTTATGAACCATGTGACAAATAGCAGGAGAGAAGGCAACATCCAATTCATATGAGTGTGGTCAATCAAAGTTAATTAAGACACACGCCGTTACTGTCCGCAACCGCATAAGCGGCATAATCTACCAACAAGAAAAGTCATTAGGGAACCCCAAATTGTCACTGAGTAACTAACGACTATTTGTTGGATTAATGATGATATGTATACGTAAAAGTATCACGACTACCATTTTGTTCTCCAAGGCAAAGATGTTCTGCATCCATCAGCAATACTGCCTATATTATACAGCGACTTTACTTACCATGAGTTTAGAGTAAACGTACTCGCTAGCGACTGCGTAAACAATTTGTATGGAAAATTGTAGTTCCACACAGTAACCGGTAGGGGCGCTGTTATTCTCCATACAAATCGTTTAGTAAGGTCACGTTAACTCGTGGTAAGGTTACGGATACGTACCTAATTAATTATAACTCAAAAACGTGGCAATACTGAAACGGCGTCCCTTTCTAATCAATCTAAGAAAACGGGGATGACACAATACAGTCTTGCCACTTTTTAATTTCTACTCTTTTTAACCGACTTCAAAAAAAGTAGGGGGTTCTCAGTTCGGTTGTATGTTTTTTTTTTTTTTTTTTTTAATGTTTGTTACCTCATAACTCCGTCATTTATGAGTCGATTTGGAAAATTCTTTTTAGGTTCATGAATAGACATCTCAAGGTTGGTCCCATTAAATTTTGGTGAAGATCGGATGACGAGATACATGAGGAATCGAAGGAATTCCTGAAATTTTATAGGCACTCATAATATTTTTCATGTATTTTCTAAAACTATTTAAGTATTTGCATATGGCAGTCATCATCTTCTCATGCTGAACGGATGATGGAAGGTACAACTCCTTAACAGTTACGAGTTAGGAGATATTTCAAACGAGATGCATGCCTTCAAGACCTCCCTGATCACCCCGCCATAAGTATTTTATATGAATCACTAAAAAGCGAAAAAAAAAATTTTTAACAAAAAAAAGAACCGACTTCAGTAAAACTAAAAAGCCGAAAATAACCCGTTCAAGTACAGATTACATTTGACTCACCCTTTGAAGTCGGTGCCAAACCTCACGTAAACTTTAATATATGAATATAATAACTGAGTGGTTTGGGATCGATTTCAAAGGGTGAGTCAAATGTAATCTGTACTTGAACGGGTTATTTTCGGCTTTTTAGTTTTACTAAAGTCGGTTCTTTTTTTTGTTAAAAATTTTTTTTGTCAGACTGTAGATAAGCTTAAATATTAATTTTGAACCGTCGGAAAGGGCACTGTCATCATCCTCATCCTCCTAGCCTTTGTCCCTTTTGTAGAGAATGAATTCTCAATCGGGGTCGGCTACCTAAATCCCAAGATTTGGCGTAGGCACTAGTTTTTACGCAAGCGACTGCCATCTGACCTCTTCCAACCCAGAGGGGAAACTAGGCCTTATTGGGCTTAGGCGGTTTCCTCACGATGTTTTCCTTCACCGAAAAGCGAGTGGTAAATATCAAATGACATTCCGTACATAAGTTCCGAAAAACTCATTGGTACGGGCCGGGTTCGAACCCGCGACCTCCGTATTGAAAGTGTCATGCCCTAACCACTAGGCTACCACCGCTTCCTAACCACTAGGCTACCACCGCTTCCTAACCACTAGGCTACCACCGCTTCCTCGGAAAGGGCACTGTGAGGCCCAATAACAATTCTTAAAAAGAAAACCAAATCAAATTCATAAACATCATTAAATTAAATTCAAGTTTAAAAGGTGTGCTTAAATCAATCTGACTGTATCTCCGATAAAGTAGCTATCGCTGAATCACTCAATTCAGACGGATTGCTCTACATGTGTGACACGGCGCGTCGCATCTTGACGCCGATCGAATTGGATCTCTCTAATTACATTACCACTTTCTTCGAGTGTCACTTTCTTCGTTGACATCTGTCATTTGTATTCCGAATTCAATATACCTAGATTAATTTAATTAATACGAGTAGTCGGCACTCATAGCGTTAATGGGTGTTATTTTGAATCGCTCACCCTGATTTTAACTGACACTTGTGCGAGTTTTTTATTTGCAAAATTGCTAATTATGTCTATGAAGTGTTTATATTATCTTATCATTATCATCATTTTTTTTTTGTTTCCTATTTTTTCTGCAATCAGTAAACCTATAAGCAGATTAGTTGTGTGAGGCTTGACGTTTCGAGTGTGTCCTACAATGAGGGCATCTACTCATTTAAATTCCATTTTCTTGGAGCCGGGTTCAATCTGGGAAAATATCTTTCCTTTTCAATCTTTTCGCATAGTCTCTAGCTGTTAACTTCACTGCTAGTTCATTCATTAAAAATAGAATTTGAAAAGAAGGAAATAGAAAAAGCTGGTAACAACAATAAACTCTTATGGACGACCATTAAGAATATCATTGGCTCAAATAAAACCAACAACTCCAATAACGAGTTATTACAGTTGCACTCCTCTCCACAGGAATCAGTCAACCAAATAAACAAATACTTTGTAGATGTAGGAAAAAAATTAGCTGAAAATATTATGTTCACACATTCAAATTCGATCAACTCGAATACTATGATATCCAACCATGCACTCTGCTCGAATTCCATGTCGATGTTGCCTAATGACGAAAGAGAGGTTGAAGACTTAATTCGGGGATTGAAAAATAATTGCTCAACCGGTTGGGATGGTATATCGAATTATATCTTAAAAAATCACAAAAACATATTTGTGCCAATACTTACGCATATATTTAATTTATGCCTAGAAAAGGGAGTATTCCCAGGAGCCCTAAAAAGGTCAATAGCTATTCCTATTTATAAGAATGGTAACAAAAACATAATAAGTAACTATCGTCCTATCTCTATATTGCCCTCACTGTCAAAAATATTCGAACGAATTTTAAATAAAAGACTTATATCGTATTTGGAAAAATTTCATATTCTATCTCCCAATCAGTATGGTTTCCGGTCTGGTAAATCTACTGAAGATGCTGTACAAGAACTTACCCATTATGTAGCAAATAATTTATATAAAGGGAAGAAGTGCATTTCGATTTATTTAGATTTAGCTAAGGCGTTTGATACCGTCTCGGCATCAATACTTATTGGTAAGCTAGAGAATCTTGGTGTCAGAGGTGATTGCTTAGCAATATTCCGTGACTACCTAAATAATAGATCACAATGTCTTAAAGTGGGTGAACTGAGGAGTTATGATCTTCCAATCAATTATGGTGTACCCCAGGGAAGTGTTTTGGGGCCCACTCTCTTTCTTGTGTATGTGAATGATCTTTGCCAATTAAATATCCCCGGTGGCAGGATTATGTCATATGCCGATGACACTGTCCTTATGTTTGCTGATGATACCTGGGATAAAGTATTTGAATATGCTCAGAGGGGCTTGGACAGCGTAGTGTCGTGGTTGGCACAGAATTTACTGACACTAAACATTACAAAAACTAAATATATGACGCACTCGATTAGAAGTTCTGGCCAACCAACAAATGACTTAGCGCTGTCTGTGCACCTTTGTCAACATCAGCTAACTAAAAATTGTAATTGTAATCCGTTAGTTAGAACGGAATCAATAAAATATCTAGGGGTTTACCTAGATCCATATATGAGTTTCCGATCCCATATTGAATCTATTAGCAAACGAGTTCGGAAGCTCATTTATGTTCAAAAATCTGAGACATGTAGCTGACGAGGGACTTCTAAAACGGGTATACCTGGCACTGTGTCAATCGGTCATAACATATTGCATATCGGTTTGGGGTGGAGCCCCGAAAACTAGCATGCTTTGTCTGGAAGTCGCTCAACGTGCTGTGCTGAAAGTTATGAATTTCTTGCCGTTTACCTACCTACTCTACTCAAATGCTATACAAAGTTTGCAAAGTTTTAAATGCGAGACAACTGTTTATTCTTTCTGTTGTCCTTAGGTATCATTCCGCAAATCTATTTGACAAATTAAACCTAGGTGATTCCCGTAGACCCAAATATATTGGAAGAAGAGATACAAAGTTTCAAACTAACTTTATTAAGAAATACTATAGTTTTAACGGGCCTTTTCTTTACAATAGTATAAATAAGAGTCTGAACATATACCCTATGACCAAACGTGACTGCAAAATAGCAGTCACAAGCTGGCTACAAAACAAAAGCTACAAGGAGACAGAAGAGACAATATTACAAACAATATGAAATCTTAGTAAGTGCACGCAGAATTAATTTCATATAAACACGTACACACACATACACACTAATACACACACACGAATACACACACACACACACCGTATAGTATTAAGTAATTATAATTAGCCAGATTAAGTGTAAAATTGTAACACATTACATTTCGAACATCTACTATTAAGTGCGCTGCTTATCCTGAAGCTCAGGTTTTACCTATTCGGGGAGTAGTGTTCTAGTTTTCTAAGGATCCTTCTGTAAATTGTGTTTTCTTAAATAAATATTATTATTATTATTATTCGGATGTTGTTTCAGTCTTTCGTGATATTTTTTAGTTACAATAATAATTTCATCCCTCACTGTACTTATTTTAAGGTATCTATGGATTTCCGTGTTGGTTGTAAACCATGGGGCATTGCTTATGGATCGCAACAAGTTGTTTTGCATTCTTTGTAATATTGAGATGTTGGAGTTACAGGCAGTACCCCATAGTTGTATTCCGTACCACATCCACACTGGTTTTAGGATGGACTTGTATATTAATAGTTTATTGTCTATGGACAATTTGCTGTTTCTTCCTAACAACCAGTACAGGTCCTTGAACCGAAACCGCAATTCTTCTCTTTTTGTTTTTATGTGATTATTCCACGTGAGTCGTCGGTCTAGATGTAATCCAAGGTATCGTACATTATCGACATGAGGAAGTGCGCCATTTTCAAGTGTAACTGGCGGGTAGTTGCCTTTCCGCAAAGTGAATGTAATTTGTGCAGATTTGGATGCACTTGCTTTTATCCTCCATTTCTGAAGCCACTTCGTTACTTTGTCTAGTCCATTTTGCAGCATTGCGGTTGCATTTCGTGGATCCTTATTACTTGCCAGTATAGCAGTATCATCCGCAAAAGTAGCAGTCGTAATACTGTCCAATTGAGGTAGGTCAGCTGTGTAGACTGTATAAAGCACAGGTCCTAATACTGAGCCTTGGGGTACGCCAGCGTTTATCTCTAGGAGCTTGTATTTGTAGGAGCTAGTATCACTCTCCATTACTTGGAACAGGCGCCCTGACAGGTACGACTCGAATAAAGGAAAGTAGCTATGAGGCAAATAATTGTGAATCTTGCAGAGCAGTCCTTTGTGCCATACTTTATCGAATGCCTGTTGGATATCCAAGAATGCTGCCGAGCAGTACTCTCTTTCTTCCAGTGATTTCCTTATTCTTTCCACCACCCTATGGACTTGTTCAACTGTAGAATGCTGTTGTCGGAAGCCAAACTGTTGGGCAGGAACAACTTTTGACTCCTCCAGGATGGGACGAATTCTTCGCAGGAGCAGTTTTTCGAAGACTTTTGATAAGATCGGTAGTAAACTAATGGGCCTGTATGATGTAACTTCATGAGCGGGTTTCCCTGGTTTGTGGATCATTAGTATGCGTGAGACCTTCCATAAATACGGATAATATTGTACTCTCAGGATTCCATTATATAAAGTTGTCAGGAACACAACGGCTTTTCTTGGTAGATTTTTTAGTACCTCCTTTGTTATGAGATCGAAGCCAGGTGCTTTTTTATCTTTCAAATCCTTGATTACTCTCCACGTTTCCCGAACATATACAGGGAGTAGCGGAGGAGACATTTGTAGAGTCTGACATAATATGGCATCTACTTCTCCTTCTGATTCTAAGTCACAAGCGGCGTTTGGGCAGAACACGTTTTGCAAGTGTTTGGCAAAAGCATCTACCTTCTGTTGTGGGGTTCGTGCCCAGCCATTAGAATCTCGAATTGGTGATTTGGCTAGCTGAGGTCGATCTATGTTTTTCGTAAATTTCCATAAGGAGTAGTTGGTTGCCTTAGTTGCCGTTAGTGATTCTAATTGTGTCTCTAGAGTTTCATTGTGCCAGTTTTGAAGTTTTTCCCTAAGCTTTCTGGCTTCATTTTTAAATGAAATTCTATCACTAGTTAGTCTTGTTTGATGCCAGACTCGCCTTAAGCGCCTTTTCTCAAGTAGCGCTCTTTTGATGTCTAAAGGGTAGTTCATAGTTCGTTTTGTGCGGTCGATTTCCGGCGTGTTTAACCAACAAGCTTGCTGGATTAAAGTAGTGATATATTTAGCTGCGTCTTCGATATCATCAGGTGTCTTGAGAGCAACTTTTAAAGATTTTTTTTCATCTAAATGTTCCTTAAAAGCTGCCCAATCTGTGTTTTTATTGTAGAGAACTTCCGGGCTTTCCTTTTCTATGATCATAGAACTTATTGTAAGTAACACGGGAGCGTGGTCTGAGGAACTGTCATGACAAGAACCATCAAGAACCATCTTGTTTGAGATAGTGTTTTGACAATCCATTCGTGATAAACAAGTCTATAAGATCTAATAGATCAGGATTTTTTTGGGATCAGTTGGCCAGTAGGTTGGTTCGCGCTGGTGGAGATAGTAAGAAGTTTTGCAGCATCTACACTTTTCATTAGTTGTCTGCCCCTGGTGTTTGTTAGTCTCGAACCCCAATGGGTGTGTTTAGCGTTCCAGTCCCCGCCAGCAATAAATTTATTTCCAAGTGTTCTGAAAAAGTCTGTGTACATTCCATGAGTTATTTTGTGCTTAGGTGGACAGTAGACCGCTGACACATTTATGTGACCTGATGCATCTTCTATCGATATGGTGGTGGCTTGTAGATGTTCTTTTTTGTACTCAGGCAGAACATGGTGCTTAACAGATTTCCTTACAATCACTTCCGTACCTGCATGACCTGTTTCCATCTGGGTGATTGGTCAGATAGCAATTAAACTATTTAAATTTTATATTTGAAGTCGAGGTACAGTGCGCTTCAGATATCAACATGATATCCAAGTTATGTTCCGTCATTAATAGTTCTATCTCATGTTTGTGTGGAGTTAGTCCGTTTATGTTCCAGGCAGCTAATCTGAATGCAGACATTTTGAAATTTTATCTACCAGTTTAGTTATGAGGGACATAAAGGCACTCATTTGTTGTAGTATGAGGTCAAATTTCTCATTTTGTTTTAAAAGCATTTCCTCAAGGGTGGATCCTAGAGTAGTATGGGTTGGTGTTACTGAAGTGAGTTCCTCTCCAGTGGATTGAACAGTTTGCGCATATGACTTTTTTACTGTTTCATTAGTCGAGCAGTGATTGATATTACGATTAAATTCCTTATTTGAATTATGATTGATATTTATATTTATTTCTTTATGTTTTTGGTTGTTAGTTCTTCTAGCTAGCAATTCCTTGTAGACTTTGCAGCCTTTGTGGTTGGCAGGGTGAGGCCCACCACATAAAGCACATTGGGCAGGTGTATTTCGATCTTTTTTCTTACATGCCGAAGTTAAGTGAGGCTGTCCACACTTGACACAGCGAGGGGGGCGCATGCAATAGTTCTTAGAGTGACCATATTCCTGGCACCTATGACATTGTATAATTGTTTTTTTCTTTTTAGGTTCTTCTATGACCACAGACTGGTGATAAATGTATCTCAAAGGTATCAAAAATCTTTTTATTGTTGGCTCCTGGTAGTACATTAACGAAAAAGGTTGAGGTAGGATTTTTTTCCCGGTCCATATCTTGCATTTATAATTTCTCCTGTAACAGTGTTGCCTGTAGATTCAATTTCTTCCTTAATTATATTTAATGGAGTGGAGGGGTGAAGATTTTTTATTACCACTCTGTAGTTTCTTTCGCTTTTTATGTTGAATGTGTGGCCTATCAGGCCAGATTCACGAGATGTGGTCATAATTTTGCGATATACTTCTAAGTTCACACTTTTTAAAATCGTCTGGTTTCCAGAAGTTTTGAATGTAAGTAAATGTGTTTTTTTCGACTGACGTTTCCAGTAATTAAATCAGTTTGTTCACGTCTTCAATTCCGTAAAATATGATTGGTGGTGGTTTGCTGGTTTTAATTGGTGGTCTCGATGCCGTATCTTCTGCAATGTCTTCTTCGTGGTCCAAAGGCAGAGCTAAAAACCTATTCTCTGCTTGTGACGGCTGAGGAGGTGAATCTTGGGATGATGGGATACAGGTACTTTTTGCCATGATGGTGGTTGGATAAAACCTTGTGACCCCTCGGCATGCATAGTTAAATCGGACTCTGGCTGTGTTTCCTTTGGTGCATCTCCCATTTGGGGTGTTGGTTCATTCAGGAACATACTCCTATGAAATAATTGCTGTACAAGGTTCTTACTCCTTGGAGTTTCATGATTTCCCGCATTCTTTGTGACTTTGTCGGGAGATTCATTTCCCATAACTGGCAACACTCAATTAAGTGTCAGTCATAGCTTATTTGACAACTGTGTAAAAAAGTTGAAATTTGAGGGTATGCTTTTATCACTGTCGAAATAGTCAGACTTGTTTCTTGAAATATCACATTGTGCACTAGTTTTTTCACAAAGATAATAATATGCGAACTTCACAAGTCTTCAGTGTACAAGCGTGTTATAGTTTTGTGATGAAACACACACTTTTAACTGGTTTTCACTATTAATATACACAGCACAGTAGTTCTCTAACTGACAGTTGACAGATGATTATCATCATGACAGAAAAAAAAAAGGCGGGAAACTTCGTAAGAGGCGGACGCGGTTTTCTGAATTCTTTTTAAAATTAATTGAAAGGATTGGTTTTTAAGTATTCTTGTATATATTTTTCATATTTACTTTATTATCTGTAGTTAACAGTGTATATAATAGGTAAGTGTCTTAAAATTTAAACTTATATCATCTTTATGGGGGATCGCCCCCGTGACCCTGGGGGAACAGTTCCTCCAGGGCCACAAAATAATGAAACCCCCCCATCAGGAATAGATATATTAGTTACCGCTTTGGAGTCATCTATGGACACAGATGCATCAACTCATAATGTAGTAGAGCCGAAGTTAAAACGAAAATTGCTTCCCCGCGTTTGTTCTCACTGCAACAAAAGAAAGAGGAAACAGGGTCAGGAAGGCAGACAGACTGATTGTAAATGCGAAACAAATACCACTATGAAAGCACAGCCCATTACTCAACCACAGGCAGGCTTGGGTGCGACCCCTGTTAATAGTAGTCAACATCAACACAGTAATACCGCTAATATGGATGCGCCTCGTGTGCCTGTTGGTCGCTCCTGCTATCAACAGTCGGACTTAGCGCCCTATGTAGTTCATGTCCAAAAGGAAACTGACAGCAACGACACTACTCTACACCCTGTTACTTTTGGTCGCTTTTTGAAATTTAACAACATAAAAGGAATTGTAAATGGTAGTCTAAAGCGAGTAGGTAGAAACCGGATCAGCCTAGCATTCTCGTCACATGATGAAGCCAACTGGTTTCTAGGCCATGATAACTTAAAAAAAGAAAAATATAAAGCCTTCATCCCGACATTTAATGTTACCCGTATGGGAGTAGTCAAGGGAGTCCCAAATGAGTGGACCGAGGAAGATGTTCAAAATAGCATTAATGTTCCCATCGGCTGCGGACCTATTCTTAAAGTAAGACGCCTTAAAAGGAAAGTTTTTATGAATGAGACAACCCAATATGTAAACACAGGTACAGTTATAATAACTTTTGATGGTCAAGTTCTTCCATCCCGTGTTTATATGTACTATACAGCTTTACCAGTGGAGCTGTATATATATCCTACCATCCAGTGTTACAACTGCTGCAGGTTTGGGCATGTAAAGAGTCAGTGTAGATCGGTACCAAAATGTTATAAGTGTGGCCAAGGCCACTCTGGTGACTCGTGTGATGTTGAGGAGGAAGGCTATTTTTGTTGTTTATGTAAAGGAGCTCATCAGGCTACCAGTAGGAAATGCCTCGAATACAGTAGACAAAAGGACATCAAAGAAACTATGAGTAAAAGCTGCATATCTTACATGGAGGCAACTAAATTGCACCCACCTGTCTCGAAAATATCATATGCTGAGGCATTGATTTCACAGTCACCATCCTTCTCAGCTCACAGTATGGGACCGCAAAACAATATACCATCATCAACACCAAATATGGGTTCACACAAAAAGACTATCTTTTTAAAACCAAGGACTCCTCCCAAATCAGCTAAGGGATATGACTACATTTCCCATGCAGATATTGTTAGAACACCAACATTACCTAAAGAAAAACCAATTTTTAACAATGATAATAATAAGGACTTAAATATAACAGATATCATTAGTTTACTTATTCAATTGTTATCACAATCAAATACAATTTCACCGTCCAACGTTGCAGCAGTTATTAACGCTTTACTTAAAATTTCAAACAACAATGGATCACAAAGCCAGAGCAATTCAGTGGAATTGTCTTAGTGCCACCATTAGGAAACCAGCTTTAATACATCTTATTAACAAACATAAACCTTTTCTTGTCTGTCTCCAAGAGACATGGCTAAAAAAGGAATTGTTATTTAAAATTCCCGGATATGTCTGTCTTAGAGAAGACAGAGTTGATGGGTATGGTGGAGTAGCCATACTCATAAAAAAATCACTTACTTACTCGACTATTACTCTTCCTGCACACAGCAATAACTTATCTGTAGTTGCTGTTAATATAAACAATATATGTTACATATCACTCTATTTGCCAAAGCCCAATGAAGATCTTTTTAATGAAATTCATCAACTTTTAAAGTTTTTACCAAAGCCATTTGTATGTTTAGGTGATTTTAATTCTCACCATCAAGTGTGGGGCTGTGAGAACACAAACTATCATGGGGAACAACTGTTGAAGATAATTAATTCCAATAATTTGTGCATTTTAAATACTGGATCACCAACACGACTTGCTCGTACCCCTAGTGCGATAGATCTTGCCATTTGTACCCCTGATCTTGCTCCTTCGCTTACCTGGACACGTGCAGACTCCACACATGGTAGTGACCATTTCCCTCTATTTATCAGTTTCCCATTTCCAAATCCCCAGGACTGTGTAAGACAACCACACATAAAACACAAACTCACAGAAGATAAGTGGAGTCTATACAAACAAATAGTTGAAAAAAAAGTTAATAATTTACCAGATACAACTAAAATTAATGTAACGGATTGCTCTCAACTGCTAGCTACTGCAATGATTGAAGCTGCAAATGAAACCTTTCCCTTAAAAAGTTGTGGTCCCAATAACATTCCATCCCCTCCATGGTGGGATTCTGAATGCACTGCTGCAGTTAAACAGAGAAAGGAAGCTGAAAAACAATACTGTAACAACATGACCGAGGATAATTTTAACCATTATTTACTAATTGCTAATTCCACTAAGGACCTCCTTAAGAACAAAAAACTAGAAGGTTGGCACAGATTTTGTAAATCTCTAAATCCTAATGTTCCACCGTCAATTGTATGGCAAAACATCAGAAGGTTCAGATCAGCATTTAAAGATTCTACTCAAGACAAAATCTCCCCAGACTTAGCAGAGAAAGTTATGGATCGGTTAGCTCCTCCTTTTGTCTCTGAACAAATAAGCATTGAAACTCAAGTGTTCAGTGCTCCACCCATTAGTAGTCACAATAGTCACAATAGTAATATAAACCTGAATGCCCCCTTTACATTTGACGAGTTGAAAGGTATTCTTTCGTCTGTTAAAGATTCTGCTCCCGGAGAAGACGGGATCACTTATTCTTTCCTTTCAAATCTAGATGACAATAGCCTCAACTACTACCTTTCTCTGATTAACAGCATTATGATTACAGGTACCGTCCCTCAATCCTGGAGAACTCAAACATTAATCCTTATACAAAAGCCCAATAAACCAAGTTCCGACCCAGCATCATATAGGCCTATAGCATTATCATCCGTCTTAGCCAAAACTGCAGAACATCTTGTTAAGATTCGACTGGAATGGTTTTTGGAGTCTAACAAGTTATTATCAGATAGTCAGTTTGGATTTAGAAAAGGCAAATGTACTTTTGACAGCTTGAGTATTTTTACCACAGATATACGTTTAAGTTTTTCCAATAATGACTCGTTGATAGCTGCCTTTTTAGACATAAATGCTGCTTACGATAACGTAAACATATCAGTCCTAAAACATAAATTATTGAAATTAAATATTCCAACCCGTCTCACTAATTTTATAGTAAATATGTTGGGTCAACGATTTATTAAGTATTCTGTGGATCAAAACCAAGTTATCACTAGAACCGTATGGAAAGGGTTACCACAAGGCTCAGTCTTAAGTCCGATACTATATAATATATATACATACGACTTGGAAGTTTCTGTGAAAAGACATGCTAATATACTTCAATACGCGGACGATCTACTACTCTACGTCTCTGGCCCATCAATTAATGATATTAGTCGATTGTTATCACTTGCGTTAACGGATTTAAAGTTTTGGTTGGATAACAATAGCCTAGATTTATCACCATCAAAAAGCTCTGTTGTACTATTTTCGAGAAGAAGAATATTGCCACCTATTCATATTATATATAATAACATACCTCTCCCAAGCAAAGATCAAACAAAATTTTTAGGGCTTATATTAGACTCTAAACTTACCGGTGTACCTCACCTTGAATATGTACGTTTAAGGTGCGAACGTAATCTAAATATATTGAGATGTCTCTCGGGTGTCTGGTGGGGCGCCCATCCCTTTACAATGAGACTCCTTTATAATGCTTTGATAAGGAGCGTAATAGACTATGGTACTTTCTTATTGCACCCGGCTAATGTAAGTGCGTATAAAAAGTTAGACGCTATCCAGGCTAGTGGCTTGAGGCTTATTACTGGCGCGATGAAAACTAGCCCAATAAACTGTTTGCAATTAGAATGTTGTGATCCACCATTAAAGTTAAGAAGACAGTTTCTTTGTGACAAATTCTTTTTCCGTATGCTTCAATTAAATTCACATCAATTGCTACCCAAACTTAAAGACCTTTCAAATAAAATTGACAACTTCAGTTACTGGGCTCATAGGGAACCACCATGTTTGGTCAATAGTTATAAAAGATATCTAAACCTTGAAGCCCCTACCAGTCGTAGTCCTGTTCTTCCCCTTTATCAATGCAACTACGGAAGCCTCGTATTAAAACCAGACATAAAATTGGATATAGGAATATCGAAAGATGACCCTAATGCAAACGTGGCATTCCGTAATTTCATTGATGATGAATGGTCAGATTGGCACTGTATTTTTACGGATGCTTCAAAGCATGCAGACAGAAGTTGCGTCGGCGTAGGGGTATACCATTCGCAATTCCAAATTGTACAAAAAATTAAATTACCACCGGAAACATCTGTCTTTACCGGTGAATGTTTTGGTCTATTAAAGGCTTTGGAATATGTCCTACTCCTAAAGCTGCCAAAAGTAATGATCTTTACTGACTCACGTAGTTCCTTAGAAGCTATCGCTAGGTTTTCGTTTAAGTCTCACAAACAGGTTCCGACTGTTTTTCAGATTAAGGAACTCTTATTACAATGTTCTCAAAAGAGTAGTGGCGTGGTATTGGTTTGGGTCCCATCACATAAAGGTATTTTAGGAAATGAAAAAGCTGACCAACTGGCAAATGAGGCCATACATAGCGGAGATGTCTTTCCATATACAAATTATTGTCATGATCTGGTTAACTTAGCAAAATTAGAATTATATGAAAAATGGAATGATCTATGGACTTACACAACAACTAAAGGAAAACATTACCGATCTATACAGGCGTCGATCCCAAGCAAGCCTTGGTTTAGTAAATTAACATTCCCAAAAGCAATTACTTCTATACTGTGCAGAATGCGCCTGGGACATGTTAGTACCCCGGCTCATTTGCACAAACTGAATATCGTCCCTAGCCCTCTATGCCCCTGTGGCGAATACGGAGACCTCAACCATGTTGTTTTCTCATGCTCGCTGTACGATCGGTCTAACTTCCTACTACAACTCCAAAGTATTAATATTCCTTTTCCAACATCCATAACCTGCTTATTGTATTTAAAATCATATGACGTATATAAAATAATATCATTATATTTAGAAAAAAATGATATCAAAATTTAGAAAATTATATATTTGTATTAAATATAACATGTATGACTGTAATCCCGAATCCCAATCCTTTCTTTTCCAAATTTCCGTTCCTTTGTTTATTATAATTTGATAAGTTTCCCTATCTTTCTACTTCAACACTTGACATTGGCTAATCACTGTAAAGCCAGAAAAAAAAAAAAAAAAAAAAAAAAAAAATCATCATGACAAGTTTCCTTTCTCCTAAACGTCCTATAATATGTGTATTAGTTTGCAGGAAGATGGCGAAGAGACAGCCTTTTTGATCTTGCAGTGATTGGTACATTTAATTTGGTGTGCGGTATGCATCTCCATCGATTAACATTTTAAGTAGTTATTTCAACTTATTCGCTCTATGAACGATCGGTAGTAAATATTTGATTTATCACTCCACTAGTCGAAGAAATCCTTTGTTTTCCTTGGCAGTACTGCGTGATATTTCCAGTAGTGTTACGGATATTTTTTTTCCTTCCCTTGACTCTTCCAGTACAATGAAAAAAATGACTTCACCTGTAACTGTGACTTGTGACGCTAATTTAAAGTAGTTTTTGTTGACACTGGCTTTTCGGGCCATTCTTGCACAGTCAGTATTGTCTAAAACTAATGAATTTTACATAAATATAACATAGTTAAAATTTTCTACACTTTATAGACTGCTCCGTGTCGAATTATGAGTTATTATCTCGCTCTCTCTACGTCAACATAAAATTTTATGTCATTTTAATTATAAGGGCGTTTAAGTGCATTGTGGCCATTTACGAGGGAAACCTTTCGACTAGAATGGCGGGAAAGGATTTAATTAAACGATGGCTAATTATACTCTTTGAGGATGGCCTTGATTACACAAAAAGATGGCTTAGGGGCCGTTCAAGTAATACGTAAGAAACAGTCTTACCACTCGTCAACTCAACGAATGTAAGCGATTCACTCCCGTCCATGTTATATGATAATTATAAATTGACCTTCTTCAAGGTAACAGTGAGTAAGTAAGCTGTTACTGAACCAGCAAGTTATTATAGTCGTCCCCCATCTAAATTAACTCCGGTATATCAATGCACGATAAAACTGATTAAAGATGATTAAGTCTCAAGCCATTCGAGGCCAGGTACGTAATAAGTCCAGAATATCGGTATGATACACTAGTGTATTATGTTCATTCATGAACGCATACCTACTTAAAGTGTTAATGCTGTCAAAATACTTATTGTATTTTTTTTATGAATAGGTACAATAGGTAGGAGTTTACTTACGTTGTAGAAGTCGAATATCGCTGAGCTATTCGACCGCTACGTCAGTCACACCAAATCTTTCATCCCTTAATCAGTTGGGAGAGCAATGCGCCGGAAACGCAGAGGTCGCGGGTTCAAACCCCGCTTCGATTGTAGTAGATCGCATTCAATTTTTCTTTTTTAATTTACCTTTGTGTCATTATTTATGTTTCGAATCATCAGGAGCTACACCTAGCGCGCAGTTTTCGATTGGCCGCCGTCGCCGCGACTGATCGTAGCTCCTGATGATGAATCGCGTACCGATTTCAAAAATGTCGAGTGATATTCGACATCTACAACGTGAGTAAACCCGTTTCGTATGTATTTTAAAATGTCGCGTGAGTTTCTCTTAAAATTGTTGTTCTTTAAAAAAAGTATAAGTCAACCAAACACCCTTATCTGATTGGAGCTTGCGTAATATTTGAACTCCCCCTAGTGGGAAATCTTATGTAGGTGACTTATTACCTTTAATACACATCATAACCTATCACTAACTCTCAAGCTAGTGCCTTCGCATTAAATTCTCTTATAATTTCCTATGTTAATTAACTAGTTATTGTGATAAACTACTAAAGTGTATACGACTGTTATGTTGGCATTAATTGCTTACCGTCAAAAGGTGAGAGGATCCACATTAATCTTTGACTGTAAGCAAGTTTTTGTTGTTCAAACATCCAGAAAATATGTTAACATGACAACAATATTCAGTTCAAAAGAGAAAAACATTAGACATATTATTGCTATTATAGTATTAAGCGGTTTACACTCACGTGAAATTGTCAGGAACGGCCCGACATGTTTCGAACTCGTATGGAGCTCTTCATCAGGGACATGCTACCCGTACGCCGTCGTGCCAACTTTGTCAACTGTGATCCTGACAATTTCACGTGAGTGTAAACCTCTTCAACAATAATTAAATATGTCTCACGAAAGTTTGTATAAAATTATATTAATTCTAGTGTTTGTAATTCATTTTAGCGATAATATTCACTATCTTTAATTTTATACCAAACAAAGTATTTCCATGAAAAAAGTATACGGTCACCTCAATAAATATAGCACATTTGGCAAACAGACATATAGTGACGAGAACACAAACACAACACGCAAGGGCGTCGCCAGCCGAAGATCCAGGGGGGGGCAGGCCAAGTAGGAAGGTACAGCCTTGCTAGAGGATAGGAAGCTTCACTAAGCACGTAAATATAGAAGTGTATTTCGGTGTATAGTCATAATCATAAATGTCATATACGAGTAAGTCATAATATACAGAAATGGAAACGCGAGCGTAGCGAGCGCGAATTTTTTTGAAAGGGGACGGTCAAATTTTTTGAAAGGGGACGGTTAATAACACATATAGACAGATGAAGCGCGAGCGTAGCGAGCGCGACATTTTTTGAAAAGAGACGGTTAATAATACATATAGACAGATAAAACGCGAGCGTAGCGAGCGCGACATTTTTAGGAAGGGGACGGTTCATAGTACTTACAGACAGATAAAACCCGAGCGTAGCGAGCGCGAAATTTTTTGGAAAGGCATGGTTAGTAATACTTACAGTCAAATCAAACGCGAGGGTAGCGAGTGCGCCATTTTTCGAGACGAAGGGTCAAAACAAATACAGACGAAAATGCGAGCGCAGCGAGCGCGAAAATTTTCGTTAGCAATAACGTAAATTGAACGACAGTCATTCAATACATTATGATGCAAGTGCGGAAAATCACGAGTGACGGGACCGAGAGATCTTGCCACGAGCAGAAGATCAATTGCGCGCGACGCGACGCGACGAGTAAAGACTCGAGGTTGCCGAATAGAGAAGAAGCATACCGATTACAACTTAGTCAATTTTTTTTCGTGTTTTCGTATCTTCGCGCCTACCGGTCACCGGAAACGTAAAAAAATACAAATTTCAGTAATTTCGGAACAAACTCGAGAGGTATTCAGCTCACAGAGCTGTTATTAACCATCTATTATTTTTTATTTTAGTGCCTATGTTTTATAGACCAGTTCTTCTTCGGTACTCTCTACAAAGTGTAACCTGTCGGTGTGGGTCGCCACTCGTTTCGTAGAGTCACTTTCCATGAGCTTTACTGACGGTATCTCAACGAACTTCCTCTAGCCCCTGACCTGGCCTGGTTCTGAATTCATTTGAGTTTCGATGTGCAAGAATGATCATTCAGACAAGTCAAGTGACTGGACATATGTTTGGATCTCTAGGGGGGGCAGCTGCCCCCCCCCCCTGCCCCCCCTTGGCGACGCCCATGAAACACGTTATTAATATAATTCGAATTTAGGTTCTATTAACACCCTTTACCTACGGAGCCCTAAAACGCCATAAGCTTCATACATCCTGCTCGAGACAGACTGATGGAAGCAGTCATTCCAAGACCCATCGTTAATCAATACAAGTATGGATCTTCGGCCCTTCATTATAGTGAACGGTTCTACCGAAGTGTGTAAGAAGGTCAACGTTATTTTGCAGTTAAGGAATTAAACAGAAATATTCTCAGCCCTGTTGTTCAGTCTAAAGCCGCTAACGGTTACCTTTTCTTTTTACGTTTCAATTATTCACTAGGTAATCACCTAGCCTCGCCAAACCGAATACCTCTTCGGAATTTGCAGTCTTTAGTATAGACCATTGTGGGCCATGTTATAAGACAAGTAAAATTTTAACAAAAAATAGAACCGACTTCAGTAAAACTAATAAATTACCGAAAGCGCCGTACATGTCCCTTTAACATTTGAAGAGTTCCCTCGATTTCTCCAAGATTCCATCATCAGATCCCGACTTAGTGTCAACGGGACCAACTCGGAGTTATACCCTTTCGATTAAAAAAAAAAATTGAAAATCGGTTCACGGTTCTCGGAGGTATCGAGTAACATACATACAAAAAAAAATAGTTCGAATTGAGAACCTCCTCTTTTTTGAAGTCGGTTAAAAATAAGGTATGACACTCCGGAATGACATGTGAGACTTTTGGCGTCTTCACGCTCTGATTGGTTGGTTGGTTCTGTCAATCCTGGTCGGAGCTCTATTATGTAACTTTAGGATGTCAATTAAAAAAAAACAAGAAATTTAACGGTTATGTGTCCTGAACCGCCGGTTTGGAAAGCTGTCCCTGGGGATGAACTCCATAAATTGTTCGAAACATGTCGGGCGCCTTTCTTGACGCATACCTGTGAAATTTAGAACCATTACTTACAAAATTACTTCAATAATCAAGCAAATTCTAACAGTTCTTCCGAAAATCTTGAATGAATCATCTAATTACTTTAAGTACAGATCATCACGCCAGTCAACGGCCACAGTCTCCCGGGAATAAGTAAAGTACCAATTAATTGTAGAAACCGATAATGTAATTACAACCAATTAATACTCCTAATGGATGATATAAAAAGAAAAATATAGACTTAAGATTCATTAAAGCCCGATAGAGACAGCGACATGGACCCTAAATTAGTGGTAAGTCAATCGTCCTTTAAGGTGAAATGTTGGCTGAGTTTTCAGAGTTGGCAACATCGTATTTTTCCCCCATTTCCGTATCTTATAAGGAAAAATGGATCCCTTATAATATAACTCTTCATTATCGCACAAACGAAACATTATACTTTAAAAGCCAACAATAAAATAATCAAGTACCTACTTAGTTAAAGGGTCACGTTCACTAAGTTATTCCTTTTCGAGATTTTATTTTGTATTGGTTTTTATTTATATTAGGAATTTTAAAAAAAATTTAAACTTATAGATTATGACCTGGTGTTGTCCGGGATCTGTGCACGTAGACTTTGAATGTGAGTTTTGTGGTTTTGTGTAGTGTCAGTGATAATAGTTAATTAGTGAACAAACTTATTCCAGTGGTATTTCGCTCCTTCTTAGAAACTTAGAATGTTGGTGCGATCGAACCAAGAATAAAATGCCATTTTTTCGAATTGCTAGCATTGGCATTTTATTCTTGGTAGTGAAACCACGAGTTTATTATAAACATCGGTATTTCATAAAAGTAAAAATGAGGACACGTAGTAGGTATAACCGGTGATATTGTAATATTATTTATTGATAAAAAATGCTATAGGTACTTAAACAATATAAAGTTACCACGTCGGATGTGCTGCCATAAACGCGAGATCAGGTTCAGTCCAGTAATTAAAGATCCAACTTTACCCATTCTGATTATTTTATTTGGGCTTGGACTGACTAAATAGTTACGACCGCCATGAATTAAATAGGTAGTAAGTAAGTAAATGAGGTACTAAAGTAATTAATTTGACAGAGGAAAAGGACTGAATAAAACTTGGTGAACGTGGCACTTTGATTGTCATGTTTTTGAAATACACTTTTTTCGTCGCAGATATGTATAAAACTATTCAATTTTATTTACGTATCTCAGTATGCCAGTGGCCCAATAGCTATTCTGTTCTATTTTTATCCTGCTCCTCATAGTAATTGCTAGTACTTTGATTATCCTCTTATTATTGATGTTTGTTACCTATTACAGATAGCGGTGGTTATAGCTTTAGCAATTAGTGCACAGGGTGTTCCTGCACCTCCTGGCGGTCCAAAATATGTCCCAGTATTTGTGTCTTCTGACGCCCTAAACCAACTCAACGAGAAAGACGGACAAAAAGGACTAGCTAACGATGCTGGACAGGAAAATGCTCCACAGGGAACAAACAGTGACTACGACATAAAGAACGAAATTCAACATATTTTCAACGGTCCACCGGCACCCGTTTACGAGCATCAATCAGATAACCCACCGCCGCAATATCAGAACCAAAATACATACCAAAACAACCAACAACCTGGGCAGTTACCGCAATATCAAAATAACCAGCAACCACTTCAAATACAACAATCCTATCAAGCTAATCCGCAATCTATCCAAATTCCAGCATACCAAATTAGCCAGCAGCCAAGTCAGCAGTATCAGATCAGCCAACCTGCCCAGCCTCAGCAATTGTATCAGATAAACCAACAACCTGCAATGCAACCAAACGTCCCTCAGCAAACAGTCACACAACCTATGTACGGCAACCAACAGCTACTGTCCAGTCAACCAAATCAACAGTTGTTGCTTAACCAACAACAACAACCAATGTTACTCAACCAACAACAGCCAATGTTGCTCAACCACCAACAGCTTGTAACTCAACCAATCCAAACATATCAGCAACCAAATCAGCTACTGCTCAGTTCACCTGGAAATCAACAGACAGTACTGACACAATCTGGTCAGCCAATATTAATAAATCAGCAAGCACCGATGGCGCCTTTACCGAATCAACAAACTTTACTATTACAGCAGCAACCGCTCCAAAACGGACAATCAACACTTATTACAAGTAACATTAGTCCCATTAACATCGGTCAACCTAATAATCAAGTAAACCCAGGATACATACAGAACCAAAACCAGAATGTCTACGCCGTGGTTCCTGTGAATGGTCAAAATGTAGCGCCTAATCAAAACTTCGGCACTAATACTTACTTAGTGCCCGTGCAACAGATGCCAAATCAGGTTTACGCTGTAAATTCTGGATAGTAAATTACTTCTTAACTTGCTTAGTATAATTTTGTTTTAAAAAGGCCTTGTAGGTATTATTTGTTCTATTCTCCGATTTTTCAAATTGGTCCAATAAACCCGTAGGTAACCCTCACTGCAGTAAAATAATGTGAGTTGTACATAAAATATTAAAGGCGATTTAAATAATCTATGCTCAGTATAAACAGAAATAACAGTTGACAGGTAAATCGTTTTTAAGCACATGTTCATTTCTAAATACGGCTAAAACGACGTCTAAGTTGTTTGCTACGCACTCACGAAGTGCATCTATTATGTTAAAAACCCGCACTTAGGATAATTTTCTTACTTACAGTACGAATACCATTTCATTTAGGGATGGACACATGACCAGAATCGGGAATAAAAAAAGTTATCAGATCTCATAAAGTGCCAAACCACAATCTCTTCAAACCTTTTTGTTCAGCACATATGCTTTGTCAATCCACAGACAATTTCATAAGTCTAGTAATTACATCTTATAATATAATGAAGATTTTGGACTGTTACTCTCCAGCAGGTAGCACTAGTATCCGGAAGCTGATGGAGGTTTGGTAACTAATTGAAAAAGTTTAAGCGATGTTGAACCACAATCTTGGTTTAATCTAATGGAGTCTTCTCATGGAAATCCTCCAGTGGCAACCCTAGTCGCAGAATAGATGGTAAAACTTAATTGCTCTCTAATGTACCTACTTTGCTTAACATTCTATTGACCTCTGAAACTCCTCTGAACGGACTGAATAGCCTATTCGCTTAAGTGCCTTCTTTATAACTTTTGCAGTTTGCAAATAACCCGGAAATAAGAGGAAGGATTTTTTCTGAAGACCCTCACCCTCGAAAACCTTTTCCTTTATTTATGCTGCTGCGATCTAGGAGTAGATTCTTAAATGAACTGTGATAAGCAGTCATGCTTATACAACCAGTGAGTGAGAGGTATTGAGAAAATTTGTGTTTTATGGAAGTATCTAACCGTGTGCAGTGAACTACACATGGTTCAATAAACTTATCATTATGTCATTGTGGTCGATTTCAACCTCGGTGACTAGACATAGGTATGATATGGCCTCGCTTGCCAAGCGTTGAAGTTCCTGAGTTCTCGTGTCGTAGACACTCTTCACGTCAGCATTTACAGGCAATGTTCTAGGTATATTAAGGGAGTGCAGGCTAAAATCTGATAGATGAGTCAAACAACAGAACTATTAGTCTTGCAAGCTTTTCAACGTTATCCGCTCACATTTTACGCACGACGTACAATGTGTGACACATCTTATTATTCGCCTTGCAATGTAATTATTCTGATCACATTTGATTCTATTTTTCTTATGAAAATCGTCACGGTGCCTAGTCTAACCTACATCACGAATCCGACTAAATGGCTTCTGCATTTTTATCATTTCAATTTATCTCGGTGCTGGATAATAATTGTTTATTACTTTGAGCCGCCATGTCGTCTCGCTAAACGTGGCAGTTACAAAGATCTAGTTTTTCTTTGGAAAATTATGTAAAGTGATATAAAACAGGTTACCCTCGTTAGGCGGGATTGGATAACGCGTGTATTATTACTTATTACACCGTTTTTACAGTTGGCAAAGAAGTGTAATGAGTGTTATTTGCTACTCTACAAACTGTAGGATGCTTTGCAGGAAAAAAAATAACTAAGTAGCGTTTCCGCAATAAGTAGCTAGTTAGACGAGGTGATAAAAGGCGTAAAAAGGGTATAAACAAAACTATATGGCTCGCTGTTAGACTTTAACTCCTAGTGCTACGAGTTGAATACAAAGTTCTAAAGCGGGCAAGCAACCATGTAGGCCACCAGATAGTAACTGAACTCTGAAGCCCGTGGATGCCTGAAATTGGTGTAGATTCCAAAATCATCGCCAAACTTAAGGACTTTGTTTACCTACCTATAGCATTCGGTGCTCGCTTTCTGCTTTTGCAGGACAAACATTTTGAAAATTCCATACAAAAAATCATGCCTTGTGTTTTATATTACGTGTATAATCACTATCACTAAATAGTATTAAACAAAGTCGCTTCCTGCTGTCTGTCTGTCTGTCCCTATGTATGCTTAGATCTTTAAAACTACGCAACGGATTTTGATGCGGTTTTTTTAATAGATAAAGTGATTCAAGAGGAAGTTTTATATGTAAAATACATGCATAATTTATCAGCATTGCAGCCGTGCGAAGCCGGGGCGGGTCACTAGTAATATTTAAAGTTGAAGAGTTTGCATTGTGTATGTACTTACTCGTACCTATACTTATACCTACCCATACCACTCTTATCTTTAGTGAAGCCGGCGTGGGTCCCTAATATAAAACGAAAATATTATTACTAGATGCTTAAAAAGTATTCTGGTAAAGTATCAGCTTCAAAAGATTTATTTTAAAATCTTTTAAAACACAATCGAGTTGCCATTATTGGCTGAATGCTCTCTTACAGCTTTAGTGACTAAAATAAAAAAATAAACATCAAACATGGCGGCGGCGGCTCGATAGGAAGTGTCATGTCAAAATAGATTGTAGTTTGTGTTTTTAATTGGAATAATAAACACGTATTTTAGTATAAAAATGACGTCGTCAGAGCCATCACAGAACAAAACATGGGAGTTATCCCTTTACGAACTACACCGCACACCGCAAGAAGTGATAACGGATGCTACCGAAATCGCGGTTTCCCCACGAAGCTTGCACAGCGAATTGATGTGTCCAATTTGTTTGGATATGCTCAAGAAGACTATGACGACAAAGGAATGTCTTCACAGGTTCTGCTCGGATTGCATCATAACCGCTTTACGTTCAGGTAACAAGGAATGCCCAACTTGTCGAAAAAAGTTGGTGTCCAAACGGTCTCTCAGGCCAGACCCTAATTTCGATTTGTTAATATCCAAGATTTACCCGAGCCGAGATGAATATGAGGCTCACCAGGAGCGGGTGCTAGCTAAACTGAACATGTCTCACTCGCAGGCGTCTTTAGTCAATTCCATTACCGAAGGGATTAAACTACAGTCACAAAACAGGCCTCAACGGTCGCGAAAGGCGGCGGATGATAATAGTAACCCATCTAACTCCAATGGGACAGCTGAAGCGACTCAAAATGGTAGTAGTTCATCTGCCCCGAAGGACAGTACTGCGGCCTCAATGGGTAACCCCACTCCTCCTGGCCAGTCCACTTCTAACCCGCCGTCGGTGAGGAGCACGCCGTCGCCGGTGCCGTCCAATTTGAGCTCCATTTCAAAAAACACGAGCATCACTAAAAGGGCCAAATCAGTTTTAACCTCAGAGCGCAGTGAGGAGAGTGAATCTAGTGATGGCAGGTGAGTGGAACAAATCATTGCTCTTATCTTATTACTAGGGTTTCTCATAGCTTTAAAAATGAGTTGCAATCTTATGGAAAGTACTGTTTTATTCAGCAATGCGTTTACAAATAAAAGTGGATTTTGTAGAATAGAATAGAATACTCTTTATTGCACACCTCAAGAAGAAAGAAATACACATACAGATAACACTTAGCATTACAATAGAGGCAAACAATAGGCGATCTTATCACTAAAAAGCGATCTCTTTCAGACAACCTTTGGGTAGCGGATTTGTAAAATCTGTTTTCAGTTTGTTGTTGTATCACTTGTGTATTGAGCAGTAGCGCTCACTTCCAAAATTCTGTTTATAATAGTTGAAGCAATAATTTTGATGCAATAATACTTGGAAGTAGATGTAGACCTAGCTACAGCACAAAACAGATTGTGTAGTTTGACATAAGCTAATAGTAAAATTGTCAGCTACTTTTGATGCTGACTGTACATTAACAAACAAATTACAACAGCTTTTGTCTCATAATTCCTAAACTCACTAAATACTAAGTATCACAGAAACCTAAGAGCCCTCCAAATGGCACTATTAAGTGATGTGATGTTATGACAGAAAAGATTATTTTATTTTCTGCAATATGAGTTATTTCAACAGAAAAATTCCCAATATCCAATTAACTCTGCATTAACTTCTACATTCAATATCTTTCAGAACGGAGGGTGAAAACTCCATGGACACGGAGGGGGAAGGAGAGCCGCTGAATCCCAATGAAATTGAACTGGTATTCAAGCCACACCCGACTGAGATGACTGGAGACAACCAGCTGATGAGAGCACTTCGAGATAGCTCCGTCAGATATATTAAGACTACTGCCAATGCTTCAGGTTAGTACAGGTTCCCATGACTGTTATTGAGGAAATAGAATTTTGCTACTGTGCAATACTATCCTACTTGACTTTACTTCAGTGCCAGTGGTACCCTTTTATAAATGGGCACTGGGAAAATAAGCAGTACAAATCAAAAAAATATTTATAAATATGGTTACTTTGCTTTTTTATATATTAAGGGGCAATCATACACAAATCAACCTAGTCCTAACTAAACAAAGCTTTTACTATGGGTACTAGATGATGACGTACATATAAAAATATATATAATATTTAGGTCCATGAAAAACTGTAGAACTGTTTGTTCATTTCACAACTTTGCATTATTTTTGATATTTCTACTTTTTTATAAGCCCAATTGAACCTCGAAGTCCCTGTGTAACTCACATAGCACAAAATTAAAATTCAGTTTAAAAACGTGAGAATTTTTGTATTGTTTCTATTCTAATTAGATGACATTTTCTATTTCCAGTGGACCACCTCAGCAAGTACTTGGCGATGCGTCTCACGCTGGATCTTGACGCGGAACTCCCGGAAGCCTACCGGCTCCTCAACTTCTGCATATATGTGGCCCCTGCCCCAGGGCAGTTTGTGCCACTGGCAGGCGCGCAAACTCTCAGGCAGATTAATGATAAGTTTTGGAAGGTAATTTTGAGGGTCTCTTGACATGTAGACGAACTGTTAGAGACCAGTTTACCGTGCATCATGCTCTGAATGCTGCCACAGTGGCCATCCGGCCTTAGTAAAATTTATAGTGCACTTGTTCTTTTTCTTTTGAAGAATATAGTACTTAATTACTTTTTAGTTATAAATATGGACTCCTTGCATTGTGGATCATAGCAAATTTCACTAGCCCGATACGCGAAGGGTTTTTGAACTTCAATAATATACAAGTGCGTGATTTTTTGTAGTCAGAGTAAATTGAGTACTAATGTGAATAAACATTTTCTAACGGATCTTGAGTGTGCATTTGGTATCAAAAAACATTTTGTAAGCAACCTCTGTAAATCTTAGAAAAAATTATACAAATGCATTTCTTATGCACTAGGGCATCACATTTTACTGTTTTAACATTATGTATTATTTTCTAACAGTTTTGTCGAGAGATTATGTCAGCGCGATACGAAACAAGTGAAAAAATTATAAATCTTATAAATCCCTCAAAAGATTATACAAGTGATTTTTGGCAACTAAAATGTGTTCAAAACTGTAAAAAGTAATCTCAGTTTGTATTTATAATAGATTCGTCAAAATCTTTATTTTACATAAGCAATTTAATTATTAAATCTTTATCTAGATCACAAAATTGACGAATCTATTATAAATTCAATCTGACATTATTTATCATAGTTTTAAACACATTTGGGTTAAGAGCTTGTATGAATCTAGGTTATGTTGCTATTACATCGGACTATAGAAGAGGGAACATTCTTTATTCTCACAGGCATTTAATCCGAAAACTAGGCCCTGGCATTCTTAATTTCTCAAATGTCCACCTGAAAGATGCGCACCCAAATCTGACAATGACCCATTTTAGTTGCCAAAAGTCACTTGTATAGTCTTTTTAGGGATTTATAATTTTTTCATTCGTTTCGTATTGCGCTGACATAATCTCTTGATAAAACTGTTAAAAAATAATACGAAATGTTAAAACAGTAAAATGCGATGCCCTAGTGCAGAAGAAATGCATTTGAATAATCTTTTCTAAGATTTACAGAAATTGCTTACAAAAACTTTTTTTATACCTAACGCACACACACTAAATCCGTTAGAAAATGTTCATACCCAATAGTAGGTACTTAATATTAACCTTATTGACTTATAAAAAAACCGTACAATGCGAATTATTTTAGTTTGAGGGGCAATCATACCCTTCCGGTATTGGACTATTACATTATTGTGAAAAACAAAGATATCAAACACTAAAATTAATAATCCAACTAAAATTTGACTACTATACTCTGGGTGTCATGCCATATAGTAGTCTAATTCTTAGTGTAGTTTATACTAGTTCTGTATTATTTGAATCAGTTTCCAGATTATTTATTTATATTGTATGAAAAATCTAGATTCCGGATCCTGATCATAAATTTATCTAGAGCTTCTATATAAATTATGAACTCTAATGGAAAACCCTAACTATATCTTATACATACAAGCAAATATTGTGCCTCCTGTTGGCAAAATGCCACCTAATTGTTATTCAAATACACACATATTTATAACTATCAAGAGTATGTGTTCTCATTCCTAAAGGATTACATATAAAGACTGCCAGTTTTTAAGAAGTAGAACTTATCTCTTCCACCAAAACTTGACAAAAACCATCATGAAGGATGTGCAGCCCCTGGAGTACAATAAATATCCATGCTGCAATATGTCAATGGTTCTAAACATTATTTTTGTTACAGGTAAACAAGCCACTGGAGATGTACTATTCCTGGAAGAAAACCTAGAAGTAGGGGTAGCGTGACCCCTGAAATAGTGGTGTATTTTAACAAATGAATATATGTATTTAAAATGATTTATTCGAGAAATGGACTCTATGATTAATGTGATAAGATTTTAATAGTTTTATAATTCGTGTAGGTTAGTAGAAGGTGAAATGTCTGTAGTAAGTCATACAATAGTAATTTATATAATTTGATGTCAACTGATTACGCATTTATTATAGTTTTGAGAATTATAATTCATTTTAAATGTTATTACAGTTAGCAATTTACAGTACAGTATTGCTGTTTTAATCTCATTTTAGTTAGGTGATAATAAACAATTCATAATTACGTGTTTGATTTAATACACATTAACACTTAATGGACTTTTAAGGAACAACCCATGTTTAATGTTCTATTGACATGAAACGAAATTTTAAATAATTGAAAGGGTATGCCTAGTGCTTATCTGTTTTGTGTTTAAAGTTTATTAGAACAGATAGGTGCTATATATCACCATACGATAAGTAATTAGAACAGATATACCTACATTACCAATATACGAATTTATAAATGTTACTATGAATGTACCTACATATAAATACTTTCAATAGTGCAAAGGGAAACTTATCCCTGTTTTCTTTAGATCTTTTCCAATGAACCTATTAAGAAATCAATTAAAATTCCCAGAAAGTGGTTATACCTCCCTTGTTATTGCAGCTACTTTAAACAACATTCGATGTCCCTATCTAAGTGATAACAAGGAATTCCTTGTGTTTTTAGAACAAGCAGCGCAGAGCGCTTACTCCCTGGAAGCTCCTTATTTACTGATAACTAAAATAACTGTAATATCGTGAATACATGTACCTACAGTCAACAAGGTGAGTGTTACACTTACACTTATTATTAGGTTAAGGAAAATAATTAAGACACTTTAAATTGCATTAAATAATGTATTTCCCAGTCAATTCCCAGAATGCGTGACAATTGCTCTGCAATTAATTAAGTAAGTAGGTGCTTAACTGGCCTTAGCTATTTAGACACATAGCTTTTGTACTTTCATTAAAATAAATAAGCGTTTTACGTAGACTACACTACGTATCCTGGAAACTCCTATCGTGTAAGTGTTATATATTATATCATTATGACTACAAACACAAAATTAACAATTTTTATGAAAAATAATCTAACGCGTTTGGCGCGAAATTTTAAAACGCTTCAAAACGCAAGGCACCGGAATAGTATCCAAAAATATTATTTTTTTATATATTGTCGTCTGAAAGCGTTATATTCTCTTCTAAGGGCTTTGGTGGCTTCTACTTTCAATATTTTGAGTGCCTCGAGGATTTGTTCTTTGTCTTCGGAATCGCGCGCGATCGTTAATTTTTCCATTGTAGCGAAATCCAACTCCTCTATCCGTTCGGCTTCATCGATTAACCGATCAAGGTCTCTGAGGTGGCTACGATACGAGCCGCTCTCTGTGTTTTCTTTGTAGTTAAGTAGCCTCTCGACATGTTCCCAGAAATCCAGCGTCCGACGACCGTCTCTCATCCGCGATGTAAACATGAAATTCCTAAAGAACTTCCTTCCCTTTTCATCGGTGAGGACATTTTCTATCTTGTCCGTAAAGCGATCTAAATCGGCTGTGGTTACTCCTCCGTTATCGTCACAGCCGCAAGCGGCGAAACAATTATCCATCGTTAGGTGATTTGTGGGACATCGTGACCGTTCCCTTATCGATTTAATTTAGCTGCTTGTACGAGTTGTACGTCATTTTTCTTCGCACTGTTTCTGTTATACTCCCAACTTTTAAAATGTTTCTGAGGCTCACATAAACTCCTCAATATTTTTTTACTTAGCACCAAAACACTACTTGTCGTAATGAATCACCTTTCACATCACAGGTAAAGTGAGGTTAACTTCAAAAATAGGTTTACATCACTCGCGTTCACGACCGAGCGCGTAAATAAACTGCACTTGTGTGCGGCGTTTTCCTTCGCGACGAAGTTCACGATTTCGAGATAACTTATTACGCATGCGCTAGAGTACTACAGTTCGAAAACTCGCGCTAAATTAAAACCATAAAATCACAAGCTGACTATCAGTTTTATTACTTTCGTAAGTAAAATGAAGTTTCAATTAAATCTTGGTTAACGTAGTAGTGAGAATGCGTGTATCAAAAACTCAAGGGCATTACATCACGTCTCAGGTAAAAAAAGTGCCGTGACCTCGACAGGCGAATAGCACGGTTCATTCATGGCATGGGAAATAAAATACTCGAGGTGGGGCGAAGACAATAGCCGTACCGTACAGCACTCAAGTACTGTTGAGTGTAGCGCTCCTTTTTGAACTGACCCTACTCACTTTATTGGCTCCGGTTTAATATGGTTATGTCAATACCTAAGTATAATAATAATAATTATAATAGGTTGTGTTGTTTGTATTTATTTTTATAGAAGGAAGACAAAACAAGTATCTCCCTAAGGTATTTTTGACTGAATCTAAATATATCATCATCTCATCTCAGTGTCGTGTCTCAGTCATCGTCGTCATTTCCTGTGTCTATTTTCAAATTATTTAAGTAGGTACCTATATTTAGATTCAGTCAAAAATACCTTAGGGAGAATGCTTACATGAATCATTACTTTATCATTAACTCAATACTCCGATAGAGATATCAAAGATTTCCTATAACGGTTGTTTTTAGGGTTCGGTACCTCAAAAGGAAAAAAAAAATGGAACCCTTATAAGATCACTTTGTTGAACGCGTGGAGAGGTATCGAGTTGAAATTAAAACCACATGCTCAAAATGTTCAGGCTTTAGAAACTGAAGAATAAAGATCCGGCCGTTTAGGCCGCGAAAATGGATATTTCGACACTCAAGCGAATCATAAATATCATAATTTATAGGGTTCTTTCCGTTGGCCTCTAGAAGTATGTAATATCGTCCTACCACAACTGTTGGGAAAAATCTGAAACTACACATTTGTGATTAAATCATAAAATAATATAGTCCTTTTCGAAAATTATATTTGGAGAACCCGGTTGCGTTAACTTCGTACCTCAGTTGTAACCGAGACCATACATATACCAGGTGCAAACTTAATTTAACCCCGCCAGTTAAGATGGGATAAGTGTGTGTACGAAACCCTCGGTGCGCGAGTCCAACTGGCACTTAGCAGGTTTATACCTACTCATTTATTTGCACAAAATTTGCACATGTCCACCAATATTTTCATGGCGTCGCACCGCTCCCGTTGCTCTCCGGTATCGCGAAGTAGGCAAAGTAGAATGTGGCTGAGACGATGAGTGGATCAGGGTTGGGCCAATATGATAGTGGTGTGGTGTGATGCTGGTGGTGGACTGTGGAGAGCTTAGGGTAGAGAGGCACTTTTCTGTAGAAACTCATACTTCGGCAACTTCCCGATAGTGTTGAGCAGTTGTAAAGTCAGACCTATGTGTTACATCTTGCTAGTGGCAACTATTCTAGATAATTTTCAATAAGTGCAACACTTTAAATATGACATTTAGTGCAGTGTTGCTATAGATTATGAAGTGTCCCATTTTAGGTAATTTATTACTGAAAATATGCTAATATAGTTGTTTACAAAATTAGGTTATTTAAAATAATAATAATAAGTAAAAAAAGTATAAAAACACGAATCGATGTGCTCATAACCAATATGTGACAATATTTTAGCGCTTTTAACCAATAATAAAATATTTTTATTCGTTGAAAGCGCTAAAATCTTTCGATATATCGCTCAATTAATAAAAATATTAAGATAAACTCTATTTGAGTATATCAGATCTGTAACATACCTAATTATGAGTAATTTCGTAATTTTCTTTTCTGTATTTTCCGTGAAACGAGGCGAGGACTGGAATTAAATAAATTTATAGCCAGAATGCCAGATGGTGTGGCAACACAGTTAAATTCGGCCATTTTGCTGTTAGCGCCGTGAACGTTATACACGTGTTCGGTAGGTTATGCAGAAATATTTAACTAAGTTGATGAATTTTTATTAAAGTTTTGTCAGAATTGTGCAGTTAACAACCGTTACTTACCAATAGGTCCAAGATGGCAGTGACGAAGAAACCGGCACCTAAGAAAACCCAGTTGCACCAGAAAACTGGAAAAAAAGGAGTCAAAGGCGGTAAAATCCGTGGCAAGGGAACCAAGAGGAAGATCAGCCTGAAGTTCACCATCGACTGCACGCACCCGGCCGAAGACAGCATCCTCGATGTTGGCAACTTCGAGAAATACCTCAAGGAGCATGTGAAAGTGGAGGGCAAGACCCAGAACCTCGGCAACCACGTTGTCGTGGCGAGGGACAAGACGAAGGTCGCCGTCAGTGCAGGTTGGTGTCAATCACTTTGTAATCTAAATATTCTATTAATTTCTCCTTGTAATTCGCGTAGTCCTCGAGAATTACGACTTTTAGGTTATGTATGTCATACTAGATAGTGTGCAATTATCATGCAAAAGTGATCCTTACAAAATAACTTTAATGACACACGTTATTAGATTTGCGCATTGGCGTTTTTGCTGTCTTGTGGTTTTAAATCAACCTCTTGCAATGCCTTTGGTCGCTGGCCATTAACCCGGCCGTAGGAGCGTCAGAGCCCATTCTCTGTCGCTCACTGCGGCAACCCTGCCGGCGCGTCCACGCCGCGGGGGTGGGCACCGCTCACCTCAGTAGGCCGGGGTGATCCGGTGGCAGAGTCCGGCAGGGACCTTCCGTGGGGTATATCACGGAGTATTCAATGTTTCAGGTTGTTGAGATGTTTCCAATGATTTTCAGACATTCCCTTCTCCAAGAGGTACCTTAAGTATTTGACAAAGAGGTACCTCAAGAAGAACAACCTCCGTGACTGGCTGCGTGTGGTTGCATCCGCTCACGACTCATATGAGCTCCGCTACTTCAACATCAATGCTGACAGCGACAATGAGGATAATGAGGATTAAGCTGTTTGGATAATAAATTAGTTATAAACTATTGTTTTGTTTTTTTTTTTATTTATGTTGTGTGCCTGTCTGGTGAAAAGCCCACACTAATGATTTGCATTGAATTGTATTTTTCACTAGTACATGTGCTTAGTTTCTGTTATATGACACATTTAGCTTCAATTAATTCTGTCCTAATAAGCATGAGCAAAATTAAATTTAAATTCCACTGCATCCACCAGCGTATTATACACATAGTGTGTAGACACGCATGGTGTCTGTGGAACACCAAATAGGATTATGAATTCTTTGAAAACATGTCAGTCGAGGGAACGTGTTAATCTCTGGATTGAACCATGCCAATGATATCGATACTGATTGTTTTCAGTTGGCAATAAGTATCCCACATACTTATTTATAACTTGGAACTACCTAGAAGTGATATCTCTGAATGCTTAAATTTTTGCCTTTGCGGTGGGGACAACACTACAAAAAAAACAGAAAAAGACCCATTGCAGGCCAGAGGTTAGCAAAATCGCGACAAAATTTAGCCGCAACGGCAGATTTGAGTTTGGCCTGCTAGTGTTTAAATAAATTGCCTCAAAATTTACCTTCCAACGTACTAGATGGCATCACCGTCGTATGTAACACTAATCCATGTTCCTGTTAGAATATGGATTCAATAAAATATATATTGTAAAGGCCCATTTACATTATGCATGATTCTTGCACATTGCATACAATAAACTTGAGGCAAGAAAATATCGCTCAGTCGAAACCTAGTGATATTCTAGAATATAGAAGGGCGAATTTTTATTTTGTTGCCGATTTAATTTCTTTCTCAGATTTCAATAAAATTTGGTGAGTTGGTAAAGTTGCTTATTCTGACCATGGTAAGCCCCAATTTCACGACGTCCTAAAAATTTTTCTCCATTGAGTTACACAAAATGTATTAAAAAAATTGGCCCATGAGCCAATATTTATTTTTTTGTTAACTTCCATACATTTTTTGTAACTCAGTGAAAAATTTGTTAGGACATACCGTGCAATTGGGCTGGCCTTGTTCAGAATAAACAATTTTACCAACTCAACAAATTTGATTAAAATTAGAGTAAAAAAAGGAAAAAACAAAATAAAAATTTGCCCAGAAAGCAACTTGAATTCAATACTGGCATAGGTGTAAACAGAGGGCAATAATTAATCGAATGCAAGAATTGCAGCTTTATATCATTTCAATGTCATAAAATGGGGAACACCCAAATACTCCGAAATATTTTATTCCGATTTTGCTTATTCCGATTTTCAAAACTCCGAATTTCATAATTCCTAGGAAATAAAATTCCGATTACTAAAAAACACGCAATTTATTTAACCGAATTTCAAAATTCCGATTGTATATTATTCCGATTTTTATAACTCCGAATAATGAAAAGCCCGACGTGTCATTGGCCTGAAAAACAAAATTCCGATTATTAATTTTCCGAAACTTCATTACTTATTCGGAAATTTGATATTCGGGATAATGACATTCGTGTATTCAATAATCGGAAATTTCTTTCTTAGGAATTATGAAATTCGGAGTTTTAAAAATCGGAATTAGTAAATTAGGTACCCGGATTTGGACAAATATCGAATTGGCTGAACCCCGAAAACTGTAGGTTAGGTTAGGTTTGTATTGTGACCACGTATAGCGGAGCGTCAACAGACTTGCTGAACCGATTTTTTACGTTAAAACAAAAATAGAAAACCGGATTTGGACAAATATCGAATTGGCTGAACCCCGAAAACTGTAGGGTCTGTAGGTTAGGTTAGGTTTGTATTGTGACCACGTATAGCGGAGCGAGCGAAGCGAGCGGAGCGAGCGAAGCGAGCGGAGCGTCAAAAGACTTGCTGAACCGATTTTTTACGTTAAAACATAAATAGAAAACCGGATTTGGACAAATATCGAATTGGCTGAACTGTAGGTTAGGTTAGGTTTGTATTGTGACCACGTATAGCGGAGCGAGCGGAGCGTCAAAAGACTTGCTGAACCCCGAAAACTATAGGTTAGGTTATTGGCTGGACCCCGAAAACTGTAGGTTAGGTTAGGTTTGTATTGTGACCACGTATAGCGGAGCGTCAAAAGACTTGCTGAACCGATTTTTTACGTTAAAACAAAAATAGAAAACCGGATTTGGACAAATATCGAATTGGCTGAACCCCGAAAACTGTAGGTTAGGTTAGGTTTGTATTGTGACCACGTATAGCGGAGCGAGCGGAGCGTCAAAAGACTTGCTGAACCCCGAAAACTATAGGTTAGGTTATTGGCTGAACCCCGAAAACTGTAGGTTAGGTTAGGTTTGTATTGTGACCACGTATAGCGGAGCGTCAAAAGATTTGCTGAACCGATTTTTTACGTTAAAACAAAAATAGAAAACCGGATTTGGACAAATATCGAATTGGCTGAACCCCGAAAACTGTAGGTTAGGTTAGGTTTGTATTGTGACCACGTATAGCGAAGCGAGCGGAGCGTCAAAAGATTTGCTGAACCCCGAAAACTATAGGTTAGGTTATTGGCTGGACCCCGAAAACTGTAGGTTAGGTTAGGTTTGTATTGTGACCACGTATAGCGGAGCGAGCGAAGCGAGCGGAGCGTCAGACTTGCTGAACCCCGAAAACTATAGGTTAGGTTATTGGCTGAACCCCGAAAACTGTAGGTTAGGTTAGGTTTGTATTGTGACCACGTATAGCGGAGCGAGCGGAGCGTCAAACGACTTGCTGAACCCCGAAAACTATAGGTTTGGTTATTGGCTGGACCCCGAAAACTGTAGGTTAGGTTAGGTTTGTATTGTGACCACGTATAGCGTAGCGTCAGACTTGCTGAACCCCGAAAACTATAGGTTAGGTTATTGGCTGAACCCCGAAAACTATAGGTTAGGTTAAGTTTGTAACCAAAATAAAAAAAATTACAAATTGTAAGTAAAATTGGCTTAGGTTAGGTACGACGACGAGCGAAGCGAGGAGGAGTGTTAGGTTGAACTACGTTCCTAACGAGCGAGCGAAGCGAGCGCGCCGCGGAGATCTATATCGAGAGGTCGAAAAATCCTAACATTTCCTATTTTAGCTTAAGGCAGGTCCGACTCAAATCGGCTTCACATAAGAATTAGCTTTGCAGGTTTATGTGAGTTTTAATTTCGGACTCTAATACATATTTATACATATTATTAATATTAGAATTCCGTATTCTGATGTTTCGTATTAATATTGACTCGGACTTTTCATTTTTCGGTGTATTAAAATTCGGAATTTTGAAAATCGGTTTTTTTGCAATCGGAATTCGTACTTGTGATAAATCGGAATATTAATAGTTCGGACTTTTTACACTTCGGTGTACAAAGATTCGGAATTTTGAAATTCGTTATTATAACCATTAGGATTTTTGTAATTTCGGGAATGTAAAAATCGGATTTATGAAATATCGGAATAATCATATTCGGAATGTTGATCCATTCGGAAATGTAAAAATCGGTATTTTGAAATTCGTGATTATAAATATCGGAATTAAGTTTTTCGTATTTATGTAGTGTACCCCATAAAATGTAAACAAAGGAGGGTAGCAATTACTTCTTGTCAATACTTATATTCAATAATTGAATCAAGATTATTGATTATTGCTCGTGTGTAAACACTTCGGCTCAATTCTTGTATACTACAATAGCAACGATAAAGTTGTATACAGTTATTGTCGATTCTTGTACAAGAAACTTGCATAATGTAAATGGGCCTTTACTCTTTCTTAGACATACAAACTTGATGGAGCATACTCTTGCGATCCAAATGTGCGGATAAAAGAGTAGGAGACTACAGTTGGTAATGAAAAGTCGCATTGCTAATAACCTATATTACATACTAGCTTTTGCCCGCGACTACGTCCGCGAGGAACTTGGAAGTATGGAAGTATGGATGGATGTGTAAGATCAGAATTTAAGTAATCAGGTCAATGAATTATTGGTAACTGCGAGATAGGTATCATTTAATTTAACACATTTCTGTAAACTACGTTTTTTGTCTTCCCGTCCTTTGATAGCACGTGAAGGTTTTGTGGACTCGAGACTCGTGAGCACGCCACGTATAGTTGCCCATGGGAAAAACAGTTTTTTTCTAAATGTACACCTGCTACTTTCAGGGTTTGTCCTTGAGCTTTATTTATTGTTATTGCGAATGCTACTTTCAGGGGAAACTGGACTCTTTTGAACTGGAATGGTAAATCGGTCGGGATTATTGGAATACGGGGAATTAATACATCTTCTCCCTTTGCTGTTCCTGTCATAATTATTGCATTTACAATATTGCGTCCTAGATGTGTAATTTGCAGTCGCGTGCCATTACAGAGTCTTGGTGCGTCAAGATTTCGCATCAACAGGACTGGAACGCCAACTTTCAGTCTCAACTTATGGGAAGGCACCCCTGATAATTCCAAAGAGTTGAGGAACTCGACCGGGTACGACGTCACTTGTTCAGTGTCCATGACATTGTCTACCGACAGATATTCGACGAAATCACCTTCCACATGTGACATGATTTGTTCGTTTATCTGTCCCACAATTTCATTAGTGGGTGCTAAGATTGCTCTTTCGCATAGCCATTCTCTGTTCCTCATATTAGTTTTCAGATGGGGATAGACGTTGTTTTTTAAATCATTTGTGTTTTGGACAACATTACAAAACTCACTATTCAAAGTAATCATGCCGTTAGTATCTGTTGCCACACGATCTTCGCCGATTTTCAGAAGAGCAGCCGCATATTGCCCCGCTTGTGTATCACAGTGCAGCTGTACTCGCATGTTCGTGGTTAGACAAAAATTTTTAACGTGAACCCACAATGTAGACGCCTTCAAACATGCATTTATTTCATCTGCCGATGTGCCCCTAGTGATCACCGGCAAAGTCTGTCTAAAATCACCAGCTAAAAGTACTGCCATTCCCCCCATAATATTTCGGTTGCTCTTGATGTCTTTTATAGTCCGATCTAGTGCCTCGACTGCTCTTTTGTGGGACATCGTACATTCATCCCAAACCAACAGTTTACACTGTTGCAACATTCGACCACGTTCGCTATTTTTAGTAATGTTACACACCGGCATTTCCTCATGAGCTAAGTTCAATGGCAGTTTAAGCACTGAATGTGCCGTTCGACCGCCACTGAGCAGCGTCGCCGCTATTCCAGAGGAGGCTACAGCAACAGCTATACCTTTATCTTTCCGGATTTGGGCTAAAAGCAAATTCAAAAGAAATGTTTTGCCTGTACCTCCCGGAGCATCCAGAAAAAACAAACCGCCTTCACCTTTTTCGATTTTGTCCACAACATTATCAAAAACTAATCTTTGCTCTGGGTTCAATAGCGGAACAGAGTCAGTTATATGTAGTTGTAAAGCAGCGGAATCGTAGTCCAATTCTCTTATTAAATCACTGCTAACTTCTCCAATTCTATTTGGCCTGTTCATCCCAAAATCTGATAGATACTTTCCAGTGATAGTTATCACTTGGTCTTCAACCTTTGTAAGGGCCTCGTTATAAATGAAATCATTGTGTGTAACATTTGGGTTATGTTCTTGTAACCTGTGTAAAATGTCATCCGATAGATCATTTTTGTGTTTTTCCCATAGTTCTTGAGGGTTTGAAAGTCCGCATGTTGCTATTAATATAGCAAAGAGTTCTCTCATTTTGGCTGCTGATCTACATTGCGCAGCCTCTTCTAGTGTCACATCCCAATGATTGTCATTTTCCAATAATCCTCTTGCCTCACATGCCTCGCGAAATGTTAGAAATTCTTGGTTATTGTATTTTTTGAGATCATTAAAAGAGGTTGGCCCGCGCACATGATGTAAAAGCATTCTTAGACAAAAACATTCCATGTTAGTGACATGGACTGTGTAGACTCGTCCTAAAGCATCGCCAGATTTGACACCCGGCCAATTCTGAACTGGAGTTCCTTGAACTCGGCGCTTCCAAGCTTTTCTGGTTGCGTCCCAAATGTAATACCTCGGTACTTCAACATATAGAAGGGTTCTTGCAAACTCATCTCTTGTACAAAGATCAAAAAAATCTGTGAGTGTAGTTTTTGGTCGACTGGCTAACTGCTCTTGGAAATTGTTTTCTGTAAAATAAACGCGTTCACCATTCTCTAAGTGCACACTGAGATGTGTCACGGTAGGATGTCTTTCGTGCAACGGGAACCCTAAAAGCCGCCAAACGGCTTCGTTGCTATTCACATAGCGACCACATTGATATGTTTGTACTTCATTTACGGGATTTGTAAGATCTGTATTTGCAAAGTTGAAAATAGCTTGATCGCTACCTTTGTTAATATATTTGCAGATATATTTGATGGCGCGTACTGAACTGCAAGCCTCAACATTTATATGAGCGTTAAACATTTTTGATAAGATAGGGGAATGAGGGACCACCCAACTATTATCAACAGTAACATAACTCCCATTTCGAACTTTTACAGATGCCGTTTGACCTCCATCTGCCGGTGCTCTTCTACGATACAAAGGGTATCCGTTTTCATTGTGAACAGTCTCTTTGATTAAGTGTCTTGGATATTTTTTTGTGCATTTCCCATCTTTCATGCAAGAGCACTGGGGATTATAAGGCCCGCAAGGGCCATGGATCATATTTTTTACAATAGTATCATGGAGTATTTTGTCACTGCTTGGATCTGGTATTTCAGCACTGATGATTTTATCAATTTGATCAGATCTTAACTTATCTTTTAACCACAATAATATATGAACATGTGGCAGACCACGCTTCTGCCATTCTATCGAATACATAAAGCAACGTACTTCTCCAAATATTTTGCCTTTGGTAATAACATTCATAAGCTTTTTTACTTTCAACCTGAAAACTCTTGCCACTATGTCATACCTATCAGTTGAGCTTTGTCCTGGCATCAATTCATTTGTTATTTCAGGCCAGGATGGATTACAGGTGAATGTCACAAACAAATCGGGGCGGCCATAGGTACGCACATAAGCAAACGCGTCTTGAGTATATTCGTGTAAATACCGTGGACTATTTACAAACGAAGAGGGTAAAATTACCATTCTACCAATATCATTCGGATTCACGTTAGCGTCATTTGCTACAGCATCTTGAAGGTGGATATAATTATCTGCTCTTAATTTAGTTTGATTTAATGATATGTATCGTAGTCGTTCGCTTTCAACCTTGACGTACATATCGACATAAAACTGATTGGCCAGTTGTTTGCATCGTTGAATAATATTGAAATCATTATCTCGGATCATAGTGTGGTAGGCATAAAAATCCATACATGATACTTTTTTATTGGGTAAGGGGAGGCCAGTCACTGGACTGACTTGTGGAATTTGAAAGTGATACCCCTCTTGTCCCTTGCTAAATAATAGCGGATATTGTAACGCATCATAAAATTTGTGTGTATCAGGAATCCTGGTCAATGTGTCATCATGGGCGTGTAAAACAATATCACGGGAAGCGTACTGTTCGCCAGTAACCAAAGCTGCGACTTCGTTTATTAAAGGTGCATTATATCGTCTTTCATGTTCCCCACTTGGCGTACGGTCAGGATGCATCACTAATTTATAATCTTCTCCTGGCATTCTTTCTAAAGCTGTTTTGAAAGTGTGTATGAGGCGGTTATGTTCATGTAACATTCTCTGAATTTTAAGTACAGTATCCCTTTCAACTCCTTGAATAATTTGGCACCGGCGGTCAACCTCATTACTTTCATCACCCATGAAATAAATCTGTAAAAATTTTGATTGATCATTATTTGATGGAAGCAAGGAGCCAATTCTATGATAAACTTGGCCTTGTATTGTAAAAGTCGGAGAAAATCCAGGCATAACTACCTCTTTATCTACACCAAATGACGTCATTTGAAAACATGAATTATATTTTCTTATCCTGTTCAAAAAACGCTGGGATTCATTGCCATCGTATAAAAGTAAAGATTTAAGTGGTTCCTCTGGCTCACCCAGTGTAGGAACTGAAACTTTTCCACCAGAACAGCACATACCCGGAGTTTCTTCTCTCCACTTGAGTGCTTCACAATGCCTACATTTTTGATCCATTTTGCCTATGAGGACTAATCGATGATTAATATAATCAATTAATGGGTCATAATCAAAAGCGGCATCGTGAAACGCCTGCCATGTATTCATTGTAAGCGCACGTCTTCTTTCTGACAGGCGTTCAGCATTTAAAAGACGTCTTGTTTGGGATTCCTCAGATGTCTCGGCAGCTCTTTGAGCTGCGTGGCGCTCAGCGTCTAAAACTTGACGGGCCTGGGTCTGCTCAAAAGTTTCTGCAGCTCTGCTAGATGCGTGGCGCTCAGCGTCTAAAACTTGACGGGCCTGGGTCTGCTCAAAAGTTTCTGCAGCTCTGCTAGATGCGTGGCGCTCAGCGTCTAAAACTTGACGGGCCTGGGTCTGCTCAAAAGTTTCTGCAGCTCTGCTAGATGCGTGGCGCTCAGCGTCTAACACTTGACGGGCCTGGGTCTGCTCAAAAGTTTCTGCAGCTCTGGTAGATGCGTGGCGCTCAGCGTCTAAAACTTGACGGGCCTGGGTCTGCTCAAAAGTTTCTGCAGCTCTGCTAGATGTGTGACGCTCAGCGTCTAAAACCTGACGGGCTCGAGTCTGCTCTAATGTCTCCGCATCCCTTTGAGCTGCGTGACGCTCGGCATCTAAGACCCGACGGGTTTGAGTCTGCTCCTCAGATTCTTGGGTTCGAGCTATTTTCGCTGCCCGAGCTCTGCTGGTGCTACGCGCTAAATTAGATTTACGCTTGCGAGTCATATTTGAATATAGTGTAACGAATTAAACGTAATCTAAATTACTAAAATAAGCGGGAAGATTATTTTCCTACGTACAGACAAAAATAATTGATAAACAAATAGGCAGCACACCTAACTAACCTAATCTAATAACAAAACTAAGCAAATGGATTTTTGCCTACGTACAGACAGACAGACAGGTCTAACGTTTTACTTAAAATCCTAAAGGATGAAAGTTATTAGTCGCTAACGTTTTATATTTATTTGAAAACAGCTCAAACGATACCAATACTGATTTAAGAAATAGGTATCATACCTAACTCCTAACCTAATAATAAAAATAAGCAAGTAGATTTTTTTCCTACGTACAGACCGACCTAACGTTTTACTAAAAACCCTAAAAGATGAAAGTTATCAGTGAATAACTTTTTAAGTCTATTTGAAAACAGTTCAAACGACACCCAACAATAATTAATAAATAAGCAGCATACCTAACTTAACCTAATAACAAAAATAAGCAAGTAGATTTTTTCCCTACGTACAGACAAACCTATTAACGTTTTCCTTAAAAAATATTAAAGTACTGAGCACCAAGCAAGGAATGAACTCGTTAATCTAAAGCGCAAAATATTAGATATCGCATACGTCCGACAAAGTCGTCTGCCCTCATGTGTCTGCCCGTTCGGGTAAGCGTAGTTAGCAATCTAAACTCCCCCCTCTGCGCCGCGCCGCCCGTTTTATTTAGATGCCTCTGCTGTGCGTAGGTACACTTATTATGAGACCGCAATTAATTTGGGAACTGAATACCTATCTGTCAATTCATGGATTTTGACGTAAGTATAAGGTAAAGAAACATAAATAAAACCCTTAGTAGTAACCAGTTTGAATAATAGGCCTTTGTTTTGTTTCTGGTACACATTCAAATGTGTACCAGAAACAAAACAAAGGCCCATTCGAACCGCCTCCAACTACATGTAAATTGCTCGCCTATAAAACTGCAGTAACATTCTTTGTCCTTCTCGGGGTCTATAACTACCTCCACATCAAATTTCATCTATACAGGGTCAGAAGTTTAAGCGTAAAAAGGTAACAGAAAGACAGGCAGACAGAGAGATAGTTATTACTTCCGTATTTATTATTAGCAACAACCTCGTACAACACGATAGATATCCACCTAATCACCTTAATTAATAAAAGGGATTATTAAAAGCGCCTAAGCAAAATGTAAGAGCAATTGTGCTCTTGGTCTAATAGTTACAATTTCTGCAGGGTCATCAATGTCACTACTATACTGTTCACTGACTTTTCAATCTTTTTAGGGATAATTTCCAGGATGAAAACTATCCTATGTCCTTCCTCGGATCTTAAAGTATCTCCATGCCAAATTTCATCAAAATCGATTCAGCGGTTTAAGCGTGAAGAGGTAACAGACAGACAGACAGACAGACACACTTTCGCATTTATAATATTATATATAGTATATATAGTATATATAGTATATAGTATATATAGTATATAGTATATATAGTATATAGTATATAAGTATATATAGTATATATAGTATATAGTATATAGTATGGATGAAGAAAAACAACAATAAGGTAATACGTAAGTTTATTAATCGATTTGGTAAATATAATTATTTACATAAATAATAAAAAAAAAACTTTCTTAATTCATTTAAATTAATACATTCAAAGAAATGAAGTTCAACTTAATGACTAAATTCATCTATTTTATTTGTACTAAGCTAATAAGATTCATCACTGCCGCATATTGTCCGAGAGGTTGGAAATTTAAATGAAAACAGATGATTATATGTAACGGGCATAAGGCACTAGAAATCGGTCCATCGCAATGCGGTATCGATACCGACCAGACTGACGATGCCTATATGATTCGTGTCCGTCACATAGAGTATGTTTTCATCTGTTGGAAATGTTAAATCTTACTACAATATCGTAGATGGTAACAGTATCGCACTGGGGCCTTACGACTAATAATTGGCTAGCTACCGCTAGTGTCGCTACAAGTGACAGGGTCGTGCGTTCACTTTCCGGCGGCGATCTCCTTCATCCTGTTGAGGGCTGAGCCGGCCTTGAACCAGGCGATCTGTTGCTCGTTCAGGGAGTGGTTGAGCTTGATCCGCTCGGACTTTCCGTCTTTGTGCTTGATTTCGCATTCCACGGGCTGTGAAAAAATACGTATTTTAATATTTTGTTATTGTAATCCAACTACGGCAAAGCTAACAACAGAGATAACCATTTATCTCAAAAGTTGCCAGTGAAAAACGTTGAAAGTAGAAGGATAACTACGCCATCTACCGTAGAATAGAAAAAATTGTTTCAATGTAGGTTTTTGAATGTGCGCCTTCAATACAGTAATCTGGTAAAATGAACGTCGATCTCTACTCGACTGCGATAGAGATTGGAACCTTTCTAATTTACTACCTACAATGAGCAAGTTAAGTCTTCCGCTACTACTCACTAGATGACACTAGTAGTCACTCAAAACTTCTCGTAGGTTACTGTGCTGGGAAAAAAATTGCTTTACAATAAGGTTTTTAGGGTCGACGAACGTGAGACGGAGCATGCCCTGTTTCTTTACATTGGTCTCGTCAATTGTTTTTACAATTTGTGTTGTAGTTGGTTACCTTGCCGGGCGCGAGGTCCTTGAGGCCGAGCAGGGAGATCTTGTCCGTGGGCTGGATCTTGTCGTAGTCGGAGGCGTTGGCGAACGTGAGCGGGAGCATGCCCTGCTTCTTCAGGTTGGTCTCGTGAATCCTGTGCATAATAAATGGAAATAAATTGGGTTATTTTAGCAAAAATCCACCCATCTTATACCCTGATTTCATCTAACGAAGCATCGTTGGTTTGTGTTTTCTTTATGGTAAGTATAATTGGGATTTAATGTGCTAGTCAGCAAGGCAACTGGTGTTATGGTGTCGTAAGTTGAAGTGTTTTAACTCACCCAGCGCACGCCACCGGCCGCCTCGTGCGCGCGGTGTTATATGTGGCAGGCCAAGGCGTTCGATTGCGTAGACCATCAGACATAATTAGCGAAATTAAATCACTACGGTATTACAGGGAAATCATTGAATCTGTTACAGTCTTACTTATCAGGCAGAACACAAAAGGTAGTTGTGAACGGAACTAAGTCCTCAGGGTCACAGGTCAAAATGGGTGTTCCCCAAGGATCAGTGATAGGTCCTATCCTATTCCTCATCTACATCAATGATTTACCATTTATGGCGGAACACCTTTCTAAAATAGTCCTTTTTGCGGATGACACTTTTCTCATTTTTAAAGTCGAAAGAGCATCTCCGGATATAACAAATATAAATTATGCTCTACAGAAAACTCATGAATGGTTTACAGCTACAAACCTTGTACTAAACGCAAAAAAAAAACAAGTGCGTAAACTTTAAGCTTCCCAATGTTAAACATTGAATACAAGGATTAATGATTAATAACGAGGAATTAGAGATCGTAGATAACACGGTTTTTTTGGGGATAACGGTAGATTCCAGACTATAATGGGGTATGCACATTGCAGCACTTGCTAAAAGGCTAAGTTCGGCGGCTTACGCTGTGAAAAGAATAAGACTTTTAACTTATGTAGCTACGGCAAGGCTTGTTTACTTTAGTTACTTTCACAGTGTCATGTCCTACGGGCTGTTGCTGTGGGGAAGTGCTGTAGATGTGAGTGCAATATTCGTTTTACAAAAACGAGCCCTCCGTGCGATATACGGACTACAGACCCGTGATTCCCTAAGAGAATTGTTCAAGACAATCGGTATTATGACCGTACCTAGTCAGTACATTTATGAAAATATTATTTATGTTAGGAAAAACGAAAAGTTGACTTTGCAGTACGTGTGTCTACACTCACCTAGCGAAGCTCTTGACGATGATGGCGCGGCCGCCGAGATGGCGCGGCTCGAGCGCGGCGTGCTCGCGGGAGGAGCCCTCGCCGTAGTTCTCGTCGCCGACGACGACCCAGCGCACGCCGGCCGCCTTGTACGCGCGGTGTAATATGTGGCAGTATGTGTGTCTACACTCACCTAGCGAAGCTCTTGACGATGATGGCGCGGCCGCCGAGATGGCGCGGCTCGAGCGCGGCGTGCTCGCGGGAGGAGCCCTCGCCGTAGTTCTCGTCGCCGACGACGACCCAGCGCACGCCGGCCGCCTTGTACGCGCGGTGTAATATGTGGCAGTATGTGTGTCTACACTCACCTAGCGAAGCTCTTGACGATGATGGCGCGGCCGCCGAGATGGCGCGGCTCGAGCGCGGCGTGCTCGCGGGAGGAGCCCTCGCCGTAGTTCTCGTCGCCGACGACGACCCAGCGCACGCCGGCCGCCTTGTACGCGCGGTGTAATATGTGGCAGTATGTGTGTCTACACTCACCTAGCGAAGCTCTTGACGATGATGGCGCGGCCGCCGAGATGGCGCGGCTCGAGCGCGGCGTGCTCGCGGGAGGAGCCCTCGCCGTAGTTCTCGTCGCCGACGACGACCCAGCGCACGCCGGCCGCCTTGTACGCGCGGTGTAATATGTGGCAGTATGTGTGTCTACACTCACCTAGCGAAGCTCTTGACGATGATGGCGCGGCCGCCGAGATGGCGCGGCTCGAGCGCGGCGTGCTCGCGGGAGGAGCCCTCGCCGTAGTTCTCGTCGCCGACGACGACCCAGCGCACGCCGGCCGCCTTGTACGCGCGGTGTAATATGTGGCAGTATGTGTGTCTACACTCACCTAGCGAAGCTCTTGACGATGATGGCGCGGCCGCCGAGATGGCGCGGCTCGAGCGCGGCGTGCTCGCGGGAGGAGCCCTCGCCGTAGTTCTCGTCGCCGACGACGACCCAGCGCACGCCGGCCGCCTTGTACGCGCGGTGTAATATGTGGCAGTATGTGTGTCTACACTCACCTAGCGAAGCTCTTGACGATGATGGCGCGGCCGCCGAGATGGCGCGGCTCGAGCGCGGCGTGCTCGCGGGAGGAGCCCTCGCCGTAGTTCTCGTCGCCGACGACGACCCAGCGCACGCCGGCCGCCTTGTACGCGCGGTGTAATATGTGGCAGTATGTGTGTCTACACTCACCTAGCGAAGCTCTTGACGATGATGGCGCGGCCGCCGAGATGGCGCGGCTCGAGCGCGGCGTGCTCGCGGGAGGAGCCCTCGCCGTAGTTCTCGTCGCCGACGACGACCCAGCGCACGCCGGCCGCCTTGTACGCGCGGTGTAATATGTGGCAGTATGTGTGTCTACACTCACCTAGCGAAGCTCTTGACGATGATGGCGCGGCCGCCGAGATGGCGCGGCTCGAGCGCGGCGTGCTCGCGGGAGGAGCCCTCGCCGTAGTTCTCGTCGCCGACGACGACCCAGCGCACGCCGGCCGCCTTGTACGCGCGGTGTAATATGTGGCAGTATGTGTGTCTACACTCACCTAGCGAAGCTCTTGACGATGATGGCGCGGCCGCCGAGATGGCGCGGCTCGAGCGCGGCGTGCTCGCGGGAGGAGCCCTCGCCGTAGTTCTCGTCGCCGACGACGACCCAGCGCACGCCGGCCGCCTTGTACGCGCGGTGTAATATGTGGCAGTATGTGTGTCTACACTCACCTAGCGAAGCTCTTGACGATGATGGCGCGGCCGCCGAGATGGCGCGGCTCGAGCGCGGCGTGCTCGCGGGAGGAGCCCTCGCCGTAGTTCTCGTCGCCGACGACGACCCAGCGCACGCCGGCCGCCTTGTACGCGCGGTGTAATATGTGGCAGTATGTGTGTCTACACTCACCTAGCGAAGCTCTTGACGATGATGGCGCGGCCGCCGAGATGGCGCGGCTCGAGCGCGGCGTGCTCGCGGGAGGAGCCCTCGCCGTAGTTCTCGTCGCCGACGACGACCCAGCGCACGCCGGCCGCCTTGTACGCGCGGTGTAATATGTGGCAGTATGTGTGTCTACACTCACCTAGCGAAGCTCTTGACGATGATGGCGCGGCCGCCGAGATGGCGCGGCTCGAGCGCGGCGTGCTCGCGGGAGGAGCCCTCGCCGTAGTTCTCGTCGCCGACGACGACCCAGCGCACGCCGGCCGCCTTGTACGCGCGGTGTAATATGTGGCAGTATGTGTGTCTACACTCACCTAGCGAAGCTCTTGACGATGATGGCGCGGCCGCCGAGATGGCGCGGCTCGAGCGCGGCGTGCTCGCGGGAGGAGCCCTCGCCGTAGTTCTCGTCGCCGACGACGACCCAGCGCACGCCGGCCGCCTTGTACGCGCGGTGTAATATGTGGCAGTATGTGTGTCTACACTCACCTAGCGAAGCTCTTGACGATGATGGCGCGGCCGCCGAGATGGCGCGGCTCGAGCGCGGCGTGCTCGCGGGAGGAGCCCTCGCCGTAGTTCTCGTCGCCGACGACGACCCAGCGCACGCCGGCCGCCTTGTACGCGCGGTGTAATATGTGGCAGTATGTGTGTCTACACTCACCTAGCGAAGCTCTTGACGATGATGGCGCGGCCGCCGAGATGGCGCGGCTCGAGCGCGGCGTGCTCGCGGGAGGAGCCCTCGCCGTAGTTCTCGTCGCCGACGACGACCCAGCGCACGCCGGCCGCCTTGTACGCGCGGTGTAATATGTGGCAGTATGTGTGTCTACACTCACCTAGCGAAGCTCTTGACGATGATGGCGCGGCCGCCGAGATGGCGCGGCTCGAGCGCGGCGTGCTCGCGGGAGGAGCCCTCGCCGTAGTTCTCGTCGCCGACGACGACCCAGCGCACGCCGGCCGCCTTGTACGCGCGGTGTAATATGTGGCAGTATGTGTGTCTACACTCACCTAGCGAAGCTCTTGACGATGATGGCGCGGCCGCCGAGATGGCGCGGCTCGAGCGCGGCGTGCTCGCGGGAGGAGCCCTCGCCGTAGTTCTCGTCGCCGACGACGACCCAGCGCACGCCGGCCGCCTTGTACGCGCGGTGTAATATGTGGCAGTATGTGTGTCTACACTCACCTAGCGAAGCTCTTGACGATGATGGCGCGGCCGCCGAGATGGCGCGGCTCGAGCGCGGCGTGCTCGCGGGAGGAGCCCTCGCCGTAGTTCTCGTCGCCGACGACGACCCAGCGCACGCCGGCCGCCTTGTACGCGCGGTGTAATATGTGGCAGTATGTGTGTCTACACTCACCTAGCGAAGCTCTTGACGATGATGGCGCGGCCGCCGAGATGGCGCGGCTCGAGCGCGGCGTGCTCGCGGGAGGAGCCCTCGCCGTAGTTCTCGTCGCCGACGACGACCCAGCGCACGCCGGCCGCCTTGTACGCGCGGTGTAATATGTGGCAGTATGTGTGTCTACACTCACCTAGCGAAGCTCTTGACGATGATGGCGCGGCCGCCGAGATGGCGCGGCTCGAGCGCGGCGTGCTCGCGGGAGGAGCCCTCGCCGTAGTTCTCGTCGCCGACGACGACCCAGCGCACGCCGGCCGCCTTGTACGCGCGGTGTAATATGTGGCAGTATGTGTGTCTACACTCACCTAGCGAAGCTCTTGACGATGATGGCGCGGCCGCCGAGATGGCGCGGCTCGAGCGCGGCGTGCTCGCGGGAGGAGCCCTCGCCGTAGTTCTCGTCGCCGACGACGACCCAGCGCACGCCGGCCGCCTTGTACGCGCGGTGTAATATGTGGCAGTATGTGTGTCTACACTCACCTAGCGAAGCTCTTGACGATGATGGCGCGGCCGCCGAGATGGCGCGGCTCGAGCGCGGCGTGCTCGCGGGAGGAGCCCTCGCCGTAGTTCTCGTCGCCGACGACGACCCAGCGCACGCCGGCCGCCTTGTACGCGCGGTGTAATATGTGGCAGTATGTGTGTCTACACTCACCTAGCGAAGCTCTTGACGATGATGGCGCGGCCGCCGAGATGGCGCGGCTCGAGCGCGGCGTGCTCGCGGGAGGAGCCCTCGCCGTAGTTCTCGTCGCCGACGACGACCCAGCGCACGCCGGCCGCCTTGTACGCGCGGTGTAATATGTGGCAGTATGTGTGTCTACACTCACCTAGCGAAGCTCTTGACGATGATGGCGCGGCCGCCGAGATGGCGCGGCTCGAGCGCGGCGTGCTCGCGGGAGGAGCCCTCGCCGTAGTTCTCGTCGCCGACGACGACCCAGCGCACGCCGGCCGCCTTGTACGCGCGGTGTAATATGTGGCAGTATGTGTGTCTACACTCACCTAGCGAAGCTCTTGACGATGATGGCGCGGCCGCCGAGATGGCGCGGCTCGAGCGCGGCGTGCTCGCGGGAGGAGCCCTCGCCGTAGTTCTCGTCGCCGACGACGACCCAGCGCACGCCGGCCGCCTTGTACGCGCGGTGTAATATGTGGCAGTATGTGTGTCTACACTCACCTAGCGAAGCTCTTGACGATGATGGCGCGGCCGCCGAGATGGCGCGGCTCGAGCGCGGCGTGCTCGCGGGAGGAGCCCTCGCCGTAGTTCTCGTCGCCGACGACGACCCAGCGCACGCCGGCCGCCTTGTACGCGCGGTGTAATATGTGGCAGTATGTGTGTCTACACTCACCTAGCGAAGCTCTTGACGATGATGGCGCGGCCGCCGAGATGGCGCGGCTCGAGCGCGGCGTGCTCGCGGGAGGAGCCCTCGCCGTAGTTCTCGTCGCCGACGACGACCCAGCGCACGCCGGCCGCCTTGTACGCGCGGTGTAATATGTGGCAGTATGTGTGTCTACACTCACCTAGCGAAGCTCTTGACGATGATGGCGCGGCCGCCGAGATGGCGCGGCTCGAGCGCGGCGTGCTCGCGGGAGGAGCCCTCGCCGTAGTTCTCGTCGCCGACGACGACCCAGCGCACGCCGGCCGCCTTGTACGCGCGGTGTAATATGTGGCAGTATGTGTGTCTACACTCACCTAGCGAAGCTCTTGACGATGATGGCGCGGCCGCCGAGATGGCGCGGCTCGAGCGCGGCGTGCTCGCGGGAGGAGCCCTCGCCGTAGTTCTCGTCGCCGACGACGACCCAGCGCACGCCGGCCGCCTTGTACGCGCGGTGTAATATGTGGCAGTATGTGTGTCTACACTCACCTAGCGAAGCTCTTGACGATGATGGCGCGGCCGCCGAGATGGCGCGGCTCGAGCGCGGCGTGCTCGCGGGAGGAGCCCTCGCCGTAGTTCTCGTCGCCGACGACGACCCAGCGCACGCCGGCCGCCTTGTACGCGCGGTGTAATATGTGGCAGTATGTGTGTCTACACTCACCTAGCGAAGCTCTTGACGATGATGGCGCGGCCGCCGAGATGGCGCGGCTCGAGCGCGGCGTGCTCGCGGGAGGAGCCCTCGCCGTAGTTCTCGTCGCCGACGACGACCCAGCGCACGCCGGCCGCCTTGTACGCGCGGTGTAATATGTGGCAGTATGTGTGTCTACACTCACCTAGCGAAGCTCTTGACGATGATGGCGCGGCCGCCGAGATGGCGCGGCTCGAGCGCGGCGTGCTCGCGGGAGGAGCCCTCGCCGTAGTTCTCGTCGCCGACGACGACCCAGCGCACGCCGGCCGCCTTGTACGCGCGGTGTAATATGTGGCAGTATGTGTGTCTACACTCACCTAGCGAAGCTCTTGACGATGATGGCGCGGCCGCCGAGATGGCGCGGCTCGAGCGCGGCGTGCTCGCGGGAGGAGCCCTCGCCGTAGTTCTCGTCGCCGACGACGACCCAGCGCACGCCGGCCGCCTTGTACGCGCGGTGTAATATGTGGCAGTATGTGTGTCTACACTCACCTAGCGAAGCTCTTGACGATGATGGCGCGGCCGCCGAGATGGCGCGGCTCGAGCGCGGCGTGCTCGCGGGAGGAGCCCTCGCCGTAGTTCTCGTCGCCGACGACGACCCAGCGCACGCCGGCCGCCTTGTACGCGCGGTGTAATATGTGGCAGTATGTGTGTCTACACTCACCTAGCGAAGCTCTTGACGATGATGGCGCGGCCGCCGAGATGGCGCGGCTCGAGCGCGGCGTGCTCGCGGGAGGAGCCCTCGCCGTAGTTCTCGTCGCCGACGACGACCCAGCGCACGCCGGCCGCCTTGTACGCGCGGTGTAATATGTGGCAGTATGTGTGTCTACACTCACCTAGCGAAGCTCTTGACGATGATGGCGCGGCCGCCGAGATGGCGCGGCTCGAGCGCGGCGTGCTCGCGGGAGGAGCCCTCGCCGTAGTTCTCGTCGCCGACGACGACCCAGCGCACGCCGGCCGCCTTGTACGCGCGGTGTAATATGTGGCAGTATGTGTGTCTACACTCACCTAGCGAAGCTCTTGACGATGATGGCGCGGCCGCCGAGATGGCGCGGCTCGAGCGCGGCGTGCTCGCGGGAGGAGCCCTCGCCGTAGTTCTCGTCGCCGACGACGACCCAGCGCACGCCGGCCGCCTTGTACGCGCGCGCGGTGGCGGGCACGGGACCCCATTCACCGGTGATCTGGTTCTTCACTTTGTTGAGTTCGCCGTTCTCGGCGTTTGTGGCGCTGTGGATCAATTTGGAGATTGTGTCAGTAAAACGAAGGCACCCAAACATTTAAACCGACCGGGGACGATCAGTACATTGAGTTTCAAGTTTCAACTTATTTGGCGACCATCCTAGACCTTAAAGAAGCTGGACACACTTTAAAAGCTCATAACACTCACGTGATGAACATGTTGTTGGAGATGTTGTCGAGATGTCCGCGGTACTTGAGCCAGGGCCCGGCCGCGGAGATGTGGTCGGTGGTGCACTTGCCCTTCACCTTGAGCAGGATGGTCATGTCGGTGAGGTCCTTGCCGTCCCACTTCTCGAAGGCGGACAGCAGCTGCAGGCGGTCCGAGGTGGGGGCCACGTTTACCTGCACCTCTGTAATACGAGAACGGGGGTTTTAGGCACCGAGATACACTTGCGTCCCTTTTTCTTAGGGAGGGATCATTATTTCGGGAAAATGAACAGCGCGGAGCCTGTCCTGGTCCCTGCCAGCGGCCTTTAGTCCCATTTCGTAGCCAGATTTGGTAGAGCTACAAGATGGGAAAACACATTTCCCATTTCGTAGTAGCTACCAAATGGAAATGATTTTCCCATCTCGTAGCCAGATTTGGTAGCTATAGCTACAAGATGGGAAAACACATTTCCCATTTCGCAGCTAGCTACCAAATGGGAATGATTTTCCCATCTCGTAGCCAGATTTGGTAGCTATAGCTACAAGATGGGAAAACACATTTCCCATTTCGTAGCTAGCTACCAAATGGGAATGATTTTCCCATCTCGTAGCCAGATTTGGTAGCTAGGTACAAGATGGGAAAACACATTCCCCATTTCGTAGCTAGCTACCAAATGGGCAAAAAAATCCCATCTCGTAGCAAGAATTGGCAGCTAAAGCTGTAGTGACGCTGTACTCACTGCTGCCGTCGGCGGGCGGGTGCTCGTAGGTGTCCTGGCCAGGGTCGAAGCCCTTGGCCGGCAGCTCGTCCCCGAACGGGTCGGACAGCTTGAAGGGCTTGCCGTCGGAGCCGGTCAGGCTGTCCGTCAGCGGGTTGAAGTCCAGGCGTCCTGGGAACATATAGGTGGTTAAATAAGTTGTACTTTTGTTTATATTTCTTGATCTATAGGATATCAGAGTAGTCAGTAGACTAGTGTCACTTACCAGCGAGGGACAGGGCGGTGACCAGCTCAGGGGAGGTGACGAAGCAGTGAGTGGCGGGGTTGGCGTCGTTGCGTCCAGTGAAGTTGCGGTTGTATGACGTGACGATGGTGTTCTTCTCGCCCTTCTTCACGTCCTTGCGGTCCCATTGGCCGATGCAGGGGCCGCACGCGTTAGCCAGCACCTGGGGAACGCCGTACGTGTCGATGACGTAATAAAACAACAAATAACAATACTACAGATTAAATTCGCTGTAAAATTAAGCTTGTATTATGGGAATAAGACTATGATGGGTAAAACGAATGTACATAGTCTTAAATTCTGTCACGTGTGGCCACCCCTGTCATATGGTGGAAATTTAAATACATATCCTAACCCGTATTTCTAGACAAAATGCGTCGTTTCGCGACCAATATTACCTATGAGAAAACGCAGCTAATCATGTGATGGGACAATACCACGGGCGTCTCTTGCCTGTTTTTCTTTTGAGGCCGCAGATAACTGTTCTGTACAAGAACACTCGACGAGCAGACATGACGTGAAGAAGTGGCGATACGGTGCCTCCGAATCCGCGTAGCGTCTGTGCGGTGCCGTCATGCAGTGGAAGCGCGGACCTGTTCTGAGCCGGGAGTCACCTTGAATGGGATCTTGGACTTGACGCCGTGTTTCAGCGCAAAGTCACTTTTGTATGGAACCCCGTCATCTCTCTTCACAATTGTACTAGGCGAGCAGACGCAGTGAAAAGGTACATTAGGAATATTATGTGAGGATAAGTACAGTGCCTCCGAAATAGCTAAAGGTCTGCGCAATGCCGTCACGCTCGGTGTTAGGGCGGACCTGCTCTGAGCGGGGGTCACGTTGAACGCATAGTCTTCTTTTTTTATGTCATAGGGGGCAAACGAATCGCCTGATGGAAAGCGATTACCGTCGCCCATAGTCACTTTTGTACGAGAGCCTGTACTGCATTGTCTCTCTTCACAAGAGTACTAGGCGAGCAGACGCAGTGAAGAGGTACTCTAGGAACAGCGGTCGACCTTAATGAAGGAGTGTCGTTTGGCGGCTTTTCTGACGCCGGTTAGGGGACACCAAGAAGTGTTACACGTCGCCAAAGTAATGTTTATTGTACAAATAAATATCTTTAATTGTCAGGTATGTATGGACAGGATGCCGGAAATAAACGGATTGATGTATTGATTATGTGAGTATACATACGGTGCCTCCGAAATCGCGAAGAGTCTGCGCGATGCCGTCACGCTCGATGGTGGCGCGGACCTGCTCCGAGCCGGGAGTGACGTTGAAGGGGATTTTGGATTTCACGCCATGTTTCAACGCCTGGAAACAATAAATGCATTATAAAGACTACTATAAACTAGACTAGATAGCGGCTTCAGTCTAATAAGAGAGCCCAATCTGAAGTTCAGTTTATTAGAGAGACCGAGAGGTACCTACACTACAATATGAATTTCGGATTGCTAACTTTGAAGTAGCCCCTCTAACAGAAACTGTTAAATTTTGTGCTCTATCTCTTGATCTGAACCTGTAGTTTCTAGATTGCAGTGTTTAAAAAGTGGTGGTTTTCTAGATCTACCTACCACTTTCTCAAAGCTTTCAATTAGGCTTCAAATAGAAAACGAACCATTTCCGATCATGTTTGAGAAAACATAGATACTCGGCTTGCAAACGACCTCGTCAGGCACTCCCCTACTATCCGGGCCTCGGCAATAATGTTCTATTGGCCCTCGAAACCGCATGTAACACTACGGCTTCTTGTGGCCGCGACAGTACATCTCTCTTTTTCTCACTTCGAGTGTGGAAAAGAGACAAGCGTACTGAGGCGGCCACAAGAAGCCGTAGTGTGCGGAGCCAGTAAATGGCAATGTATCCTCACCTCCTTGACGATGCTGGCGCAGCGGCCCATGTCCTCGTAGGAGGAGTTGGTGCAGGAGCCGATGAGGCCGACGCGGATGTCGACCGGCCAGTCGTTCTTCTTGGCGGCCTCGCCCAGCTTGCCGATGGGGTTGGCCAGGTCGGGCGTGAACGGCCCGTTCACGTGCGGCTCCAGTGTGTTCAGGTCGAGCTCGATCAGCTGGAAGGATTCATACATTTGCTTTGCTTAGTCTAAAGTTTTACGTCTTGCCTTGGACAGAAAGTGAGTTTTTTCTCCCCGCGGGCAGAAAGTCTCTCTTATGGCCTAGGGTGACGTAAAAACAATTTTAGCATTAGTTGCAGACTTCCAAATGGTATTGGACTACATACATATATTTCACAATCTTTAGAAGTTAGGTTATTCTAATTTATGTTTCTTGTCAGTAGATTATACAATCGCGTTATAAAAATAGAATAGAGGCCAAATGTTTGACTATCGTAAATAAAAAATAAATACTGCGTACTGCTTACAAGCTTAAAATATGCAATTATATTTAAATTAGCCAATAAATTACAATTGATTCAGAATACGCACATATTCAATATTGAATATATATAATATACACACAGACGAATCGATCAATTTTTAGTCCCCAAAGATTTTTCATCAGAATTTAAGCCAATATATACTATGTCCGTAAATGTATTTGTCTCAAATATTAACAATATTTTATTGTATGCGACGCGTGAGTGTGACAATTCTTAGCTACAGTCGTGGATAAAGTACATTGTATATTCTAAGATTTTTGTTCCTATTGAATAATCCCAATAAAATTATAAAAGAGAAAGTTCGAGTGTGAGTATGTTCGAAACTTCTTCAAGTTAAAACAGCTGGGCGGAATAGCATGAAATTTGAAACTGATATAATTCATATCCTGACTTAACACATATACTACTTTTTATACCAAAAAGGCATGGTTCCCGTATGACAGTGTATGCGTTTCCACGGGAAAAAAGACGCGGGTTGAAACTAGTTTCTGTTATATCAATCAATATTCAATACATTAGCCATGCAATCAGGGTATTACCTCATCGTATGGGGCCTTAGGGTCGGGCGTGAGCAGGTGCCTGGAGGCGTTGGCGGCGGCGGCGATGTCGTGACGGCCGGTCGACTTGAGGTACGCCTCCATACGCGCGTTGTAGGGGAACACCTGTGCAAAGATATGATTACGTAAATACATTGTTTGTATCTGATTTCCACAACGATGCTTAACTAAGACTCCTTTAAGACTGCGCCGAGCGAAATGTGAAGAATAGGCAGTTGCCGTTAAGTAGACAACGTCAACACTAGTTGTTTAATCCATTTCTAAACTATATATTTAGCACTTCGAAGAATGTGTTAACAACTTCTCCGTGGAAAAATTATAAGATTATTAATATTTTACCCTAGAAAACTAAGTAAAGTTGGACGGAAACTGGAAAATCGTAAGTGTTTTTTTATACTTTAACAATGGAAGTCTATTCAGATTTTCAGTTCAAAAAAAAGATGAATGTTTACATTACAATTTGTCCGCATCAAATATTTCAATTATTGTTTGATATTAAAGGTCCAGAGAGAGAAATACAATGCAAGACATTACAATTAGAGGTAAACAACAGGCGGTCTTATCGCTAAAGAGCGATCTCTTCCAGACAACCTTTGGGTAGTGGAGAACTTGAAAAAAATAAGATTTTGTTATTAGGCGGTGCAAAAATCGGAAAATAATAATAATAATATACACAAAAACAAATAAATACATAAACTACAATTTTTCTATTCTTGTCAAATTGTATGATCCTAATGCTGCGCGTTTCCACCAGTAGCGAGAGCGAGGGATGTGTTTTTGTTAACGCTACGCATCCTCGCACATCTCTCGTGGAAAAGCAGCCTAAGACCCGTATTAATAACCTGTGGTCATATACGATACAGAATTCAGCTGTGATTTTAAGTATGCACAAATGGACACTTAGTTGTATACTGTGGGTCTAGTAAAAGGGGATAGACGACGACGCGTTTGGCTCGGTTGGTAGACACCTGCCTACTGAGTCGACGGTCCCGGGTTCGAATCCCGGCCGGGGCAAATATTTGTGCAAACTATTTGTTCTTGGGTCATGGATGTTATCTATATATGTATTTATATATTATGTATATCGTCGTCTAGTACCCATAGTACAAGCTTTGCTTAGTTTGGGACTAGGTCGATTTGTGTATGATTGTCCCTTAATATTTATTTTATTTATTTTAATATTTATAGGTCAAATTAAGACCAGAAATAAAAAAATATCATAACTCTGTAGTAAGACTTGCGCTCCTTTGCTCCTGAGTTAAATGTGGCTTGTACCATTTTTCACTAGATCCACAGTTTATCTGAATTGTGTGTAATTTATTAATATGGGCCTAAGCAAACGGGAAATACACTATAGGTTTCGATTCCCTTATCTTGACAGACTGACGAACGGAAAACAAAGAAAGGTTTCCGTTTATGGCTTGTGGCACAGAAATTTAAAAACAAAGGATATATTTTAATATACATATATATTATACACATTCTACACCAGCCCGTCTAGCACAACTAATATGCTTCGCGACTCTTGTCACACGACATAGCGTCACCAGTCACTCTCTCACAGTACTGTACAGAAAAAGATAGATAGATACATACAAATGTATTTCGCGCGAGAAACCGTACAGTTGTGCTAGAAGGGCTAGATAAGTTTACCTTTATGCGTCTTGTTTTGTAATAGTTTTTGTTCAAATTTACGTGTGCACAAAAATAGTTTATATTACATACCTACACTTACATTGTCATTGTGTTTGGAACGTGGTTATTTTATACTACGGTATTTTATTAAACGTGGTATTTGAGAATGCGCATAATATCCGCCGAAGTGGGATAACGTTAGTTTATGAATAACGATTGCACGCACTTGTTCCTCAAGAAAGACTAAATCGAAACTTTTGTGAATTGATGAAACAATCCATAATCTAAATTTGTTGGATGTTGCATTGCTGAGTAAAGATCTTCTTTATCGGGTTCCTACTGCGTCATGTTTCATATCATAATTGATACGATGAGTGTGTAATTATTGGCGCTCTTTGCGTCGCACAATCAAGCTCTTATCAATGATAAGTGAAGATGATATTGATATGCAAAAGGGCATAGGAGAACTAACTTTACTAGGTGATAGTTAAACCCATATGCCTTTTTAAATCAGTAAGGGTTGAATAATTTTACAGTAGCACTAATTGACAAAAATTTAAAATTTTCAAACAGTATTAAGTTTCAACTAATTTCATTACGTTATTTTCGCAGACACCAAAATAGATATTTCGTTGAACGTTTGTGTCGATTTGTGTATGTTTTTTCGAGCACATAATAATTTTTTTTTTACTTAGGCGCACAAGGACTCGTATGTAGCACAAACAACAATTTTATGTTTTTAAGTGATATAATGTAAATAGTGATAAAGTAAAAATAAATATGTACGTGTTTTGTCTAATTAATAATAATATGTGTTTGTGTAGCACGTAAGCGTTTTGTGTGTGTAATTGTGAGCGTGTGTGTGTAATTTAATAAACAAAAAGACAAGCGACTCACGCTGGTGGTGGCTCCGATCTCGGCGCCCATGTTGCAAATGGTGGCCATGCCGGTGCACGAGATGCTGTCCACACCGGGCCCGTGGTACTCCACGATGGCGCCGGTGCCACCCTTCACCGTGAGGATGCCGGCCACCTTCAGGATGATGTCCTTGGGGCTCGTCCAGCCAGACAGTTTGCCTGTGGAGGAAATTACAAATATTATTCTAACCTAAGCCACAAAATAGCGATAGTGCAAATCAATCAACGTCATATCTTAGACCAATAAAACATAAAAAAACCGGCCTAATACGAGTCGGACTCGCGCACCGAGGGTTCCGTACAAACACTTCCCATCTTAACTGGCCGGGTTAAGTTTAGTTTTCACCTGGCATGTATGGTGACGCATACAAATCGCCATACGAACGACTACTGACATATAAAATATTTATTTAGTCCTGTTTCCTCTTTGTTGTTGACTTTCAACCAAAAATTTGTGGTTGCCAGTAACCTAAATACCAGTAGTACCACTGATATCCACGATATGACGAATTTGTTGGGCTATAAATGGATATATAGAACTACTTTCATTAGAGATAATTAGAATAAGTTCGAAATCCCTATCAAAATGATGAGCTTGTCTCATTGTCATTTATCTATTTATACCTATCATCATCATCATCATCATCATCATCTCAGCCATAGGACGTCCACTGCTGAACATAGGCCTCCCCTTTGGACCTCCATATATACCGGTTGGAAGCGACCTGCATCCAGCGCTTTCCGGCGACCTTTATAAGGTCATCTGTCCATCTTGTAGGTGGATGTCCTACGCTGCGCTTGCTGGTCCGTGGTCTCCACTCGAGCACTTTTCGGCCCCATCGGCCATCTGCTCTGCGTGCAATGTGGCCTGCCCATTGCCACTTCAACTTGCTAATCCGGTGAGCTATATCGGTCACTTTAGTTCGTCTACGGATTTCCTCATTTCTGATTCGATCACGTAGAGACACCCCGAGCATAGCCCTCTCCATTGCTCGTTGAGCGACTTTGAGCTTTGAGATGAGGCCGATAGTGAAAGACCACGTTTCGGTGCCGTAAGTCATCACTGGTAACACACATTGGTTGAAGACTTTCGTCTTGAGGCACTGAGGTATGTCGGACGAAAAGACATTTATACCTATAGGCGAATTTTATTATAGCTAGACATTACATTGAAAGATCACCAAACATTTTTTTTACAATTCTACTCAGTAATGAATGACATATAGTAACGACGCATGTTTTCTGATACATGTGTCAACATTAAGGTGGATACAATCTAAATACATATTACGATAGGATATATCATGATAACATTGATAACTTATCTCAAAGAAATTTCTCCGGGATGGATTGCAATGATTATTTGTAAAATGTATATTTCGGTACAACTGATATTAAATATTATTACGAAATATCAACGTTACACTGAAAGCTTCCTGCAATGAAACAATATATTATATTAGATAAGTCAATCCACATTTACTTTATGAGTTCATAGGAATTTATTAATAGTGGGTAAGTACATACGAAGTCTTGAGATTCGGTATTAATGACGGCGGCCGATCGTAAAACCCGCCAGATCACGAAATTTCTAGGCATATCGTGAAGCGCCGCCATTTCATGATTTGGCAAAAAGTTGGCCAGGCATAATAATAATAATATTTATTCATAAATAACATCGAGTTACAAACGTGTCTTATAAACTAAAGAAACTCTGCTTCCTAAATAGGTTGACCTGTGCTTTAGGATAAGCAGTGCTCCTCCCCCAATTCACAAATATCAGATATTGTTGAGACAATTTATCAAAAGAAGAAAACATGTTTTTTTTTTTTTTTTAAGATAATTTCCTATTATTTAAATTGTAGGTGTGTGTGTGTGTGTGTGTGTGTGTGGCATATCATGATATGCCTGATAAAAAATACGGCAGATCGATGAGAGCAACGCATTCGTCGATATTCCTAGCTCTATTACCGGGTACATCGTGAAAATCCGGCAGATCAAGAAATTCCTAGGCATATCGTAAAAATATCCTGATTCCAATAGAGAAGATGGTTTGTCACTACCACCAGCTTGGGATCCTGTTGTACATCTTATTAAAGATCAAGATCACTAGACTGGAAACCCTGGACGTCGAACTGAATAAAACAAAAATTATATTCACTAAGATATACAGATTTTTTCACGCCACCGCCGAGTCATTATGAGCCGGCGCGCCCCCGCCGGGTAAAATGTAGTTGGCGCACAAAAAGAACCCTAACCTACCTATTTCTGGGAGCAGTTTTGTTTTTTGGGTCATAATAAAGAAATAACCCTAACCTAGATAGTTATTTTTTAACCCTAACCTACCTAAGGTTAGGGTTATTTTTTTTGCGACCCGTAAAACAAAACTGCTCCCAGGGTACTGAAACTGCTCCGAGAGTAGGCCTAGGAATTTCACGATCTGCCTAAAGTCACTTGTGGGTGTTACTTAGGCAGATCATGAAATGGCGGCCTTTCATGATATGCCTAGGAATTTCGCGATCTGCCGGATTTTACGATCAGCCGCCGACATTAATACTAATTTAAACAAACGATATAATTCTCTCTGTTACACCTATATGTTGGTATGGAATACATCCAATATATAAATTCTGGTTAAATTATATTCACATTTACTCCTATTTATTACATTCTTGTGAACCTAATAATAAATTACGCAGAATACGCAATTTCATAACTTATCGTACGCTCCATATAAGATTATGCAGCATTTTTCTCACTCTGAGCTGAAATAATAATGATTTCATCAGGCATTGAGGCATAACCAATCATCATAAGTTTAAAGTTAACAACTAACGTATATAAATATGTACGAATTTATACTAGGCACGTTCCTAGCGCCGAATGGAAATGGAAAAATATTTGTTGGCAATGACAATGAGGAATGCTAATTGATGTTTGTAGTAAGGGCATTTGGCTCGCGACTCAATACTATGTATCCCCACCAACAACGCCAATTGAAAAATAAATCAAGTTCTAAATAGTACGCCACCAAAACACTTTTATCTGAATTCGTGTCAGGTTTGGCACTTGATTGGTGATAATAATCGATCACAATATATTTATTTAAACGTACTCTATTTTCATTGACGCACATTGTAACAAATCGGGAGTAATCGTGTTTATTTAATTACCTCGAAGTCAAATTCCCTTTTTGTTATAATAGATGACAATGATGATGATGAATGAATTTAGGGTAGAATTATGGTTTAATTGTGAAGATTACGATACCCGAAAAAGCACAGCATATTTTACGTCACCCTAGGTAGTGGGAGCCCGCCACGCGGGGATGAAACCGCACTACCTGGCCAAGGCAAGACGGAAAACTTTAGACAACCCACGGGCGGTAATTCTTAAAGCCCCAGATCGCATATTTATCACACACCTGCGATCTGGACTAGGCATGTAATGTACTAATCAATAATCATCCTGCAGAAGAGGTAGAAAATCTTGTTGAACAATCTAGACAACCCTCTTTATCATTATCACGATAGGAATGTCTAGACGTAGATCGCATGCTAAAATAGACTCACAAGAGTACCAATGTCGTGTGACATAACTGGACAGCGAGGCGACTTTAATCCTACAATGATAGGGCTGTGTTTTGTTTAGGTTAAGAGCGGAGTGGATGTTACTCGATATGTCTTCTTTAAATTAATAGTGTCGTTATTGTGTTACGTGTTATATGTAAGGTTTAGTTATCGCGTTGTATGAGGTCGTGTGAAGTATTGTACTATGACATTTTTGTAGGATGATGATATATTTGGACGTGATAATTGTGTATTATCACGAAATGTTTTAATAAAATAAATAAGTCAATATAGAGATAAATGCATTTTTAGTCTACGCCATATTGCAGATTTTTATTAGTACTAATTTATTTTACTGGCGAGACGACTGTTTGTTTAGCTGACGTTCGAATCGAATGTCACTGATGTAAACAAAGTGGAAACAGAGTTAAATATTCCGCGGATTTCAAGTAATTTTTGCATAATACCACCTAAACTATCCACAGTGATGCCAGAAAAGTTCTTTTTTTTCAATAAGGTTCAATATTTATTTTAGAAGAAAAACGAAGTACTGAGCAGCATACCGATAAACAATGATTTGAAATTGGTTATTGACAAACATTTGATGACATTTTATACTGTGTGTATATGTCGTATGCACATCATTGCCATATGGAAGCTGTTTAGCAACTTGTTAGGGTATAACTTATTTTTATGAAGATTTTGATTTGGCTTTTGATAATATTAGGCCACTGTGATATTTACGGCTTTTTTCAATTTTTTTTTTTTTATAAGAACGAATTATCATTTGAATCGACTGTTTGCGTTATTAATACTGCAGATAGTTCCGCTTTTCCAATGAATCGAATGTAATATGTTTACATTTGGATCTACTTATGAAGGATTTTAAGTATATGTAGGTGCAACTATTGAGAAAAAAAAATCATCAAGCGCTCTATTTATTCTCTAGTACGTATATCATCCCAAGTAGCAAACAAGATACAGAAGCGCTTATACCAGCCTTTATTCAGCTTAAATTAGCAGTTTAGGGGCTGAATAAGCGTTTCTGCAGCTTGTTAGCTAATTGGGATATATGATGCCAGCAATTATCGATAAGAAACTTTAATTTGGAACATAATCTTCATTAATTATGCTGGAGTTTACGGGGTCTCACGACAACAGATAACAGTCGGACGTTGGACATATTATAAACGCATTATTGCCCCTACATGACATGATCACACTCGATTCCGGAAACAGGGTCAGACACGTGCATCTATAAACATAACTAGCGACCCGCCCCGGCTTCGCACGGGTACAATGCTATATTATGCATATATTATACATATAAACATTCCTCTTGAATCACTCTATCTATTAAAAAAACCGCATCAAATTAAGACAGAAGGAAACAACTTTGTTTTATACTATGTAGTGATAGCCTTACACATTCATTAGTGATTATTGCGAGTTCATACAATAGGCTACATACATAACCTATTTTTGAAATATATTTTACATGGTTAATAACTTCATCATCATCATCATTTCAGCCATAGGACGTCCACTGCTGGACACAGGCCTCCTCAATAGACTTCCACGTGGGCCGGATAGCAGCGGCCCGCATCCAGCGAGTCCCCGCAACTCTAACCAGGTTGTCCGACCACCTTGCGGGTGGTAATAATTATCTTACTAGCACTAAAAAAAGTATTGTATTTTTTATTGAGCTAGAAAGCTAAATTTTATTAATTAAAAATATACATTTCATGAACAGACAGAAAGCCGTCCGCCATTTTATCTATGACGCAGATAACTTTTAGATTTAAGTTTTTTTTTACTGTATTGGTGACGTCACTATAAAAGGTGAAAATGGCGAACAGCGTTTCAAGTATTTCAAAATACAGAATAAAATCATATTTTCAATTTCAATTTGTTCAGCCGTCTTCTACTTTTATGAACTGACAAATATATACCGTGGCCGTTAATAACCCGAAAGATTTAAACCACGTATTTTTGAAGACAAAACGAGTAAATAATGTTATATCAACATGGGTCTAATTATGTGTTTAATTAAATTACTATTTCAGTACAAAGTAAATCATATTAACTGCCCGCTTCTTTGTGAACAAGTCTTTAGTTGAAGAAGAGTGAGCGAGCATCACGAATCGCTCCGAAATCATACGACGGACGGCGAATGCCGTGACTTTTGTTCTATGACAAGAAGTGTCAACTTATCGCTGTCTCAATATTACAGGGTTCTATGTTTCACTTTTGACGAGTTCAAATTTGAACATTGGCATAATGACATGAATTAGGGTGTGTTAGACGGGAGATTTTTTAACTTTTGATTTTTTTCAAATAATTTATATCTCCTTAATTATGAGTTTTTGGACTATATGTTACATAAGTTTATATACTCTAATTAGGCTCTAGTATCGTTAGCTTAAATCTTTCGGGTTATTAACGGTCACGGTGTATAGACTTTAGGTCAAAGTGACTGGTGAGTGTTTAAAGTAGAGCCTAAATCAATATTGTCACAAATCATTCAGGCGGCTCTCTCGCTCGCACCTGTTGCTTCTTCAATAGACTGAGAGAGACGTCTGGGCTAATGTTTATGACTCCATACTTATATGGATAAATAAATAGAAAGCATCCATGACACAAATATTTGCCCTTGCCGGGATTCGACCTAGGAGCGTCGACTCGGTCGGCAGCTGCACTACAACTAAGTCAACCGCGTAGTATATAGAGATAGACAGTAAGTCTATGTTTTTGGCATCATACTTTGGGGTACAAAGTTCAAGGTCACATGTACAGCATTACAAAATACTTCCTAAAAATAAAGTAAAAGTCTGTTCTAAATTCGAAGATAAACAACCCGTGTTATTGATTTCTTGGCGCCTCGCCATACCACTATTCTAGAACCAAATAGACATAAGCAAGTACTAAAATGTAGCTTCGAATAACCTTTCCATCTCAGCACAGTAGCATACTCGTTTATTTATACCTAGTGCATTTTTATCACATTTACGTATTTTGTTTTGGTGTAGCCGGTTATTATCTTGAGTGAGCGGAGTCAACGCCTTAAAACGTTTTTTTGTTTCGTGATTTTGCCTCGACCCGGAGATACTGATATCATGGTATTAAGAGTATGTTCCAAGAAGGTATTAAGTGGCTTCGTTTTTAAATATTATTTAATACTTTTATTTATTTAAATGGAAACTACATATAATTACGTCAAATTGACTCATGTTAAGGGAATCCCATGATGTGGTGTTTCTGAGATTATTATGTTGAATTAAAATAAATCTTCATTCCATTTACAGTTTTGCTACCATGCGTAAGTAAGGACGCAATATGATATTTATATTAACTAGCTGTGAAATGAACACTGCTAGGGTAATAATTAGCAACTGCCAGTGTCTATTGGCATTGGCACTGACACTCCGATATCCAGTGATGTAGCTCAGTGTTCCGAAAGTGCATACATTTTTTGTTTTAATGTTTGAATATTCTTGACCTGTCAGTTTAGCGTTCCGAATTAAAAATAGGCCATAATTTACTTGTTGTTTGTATGATATATGGTGCCGAAACCAGGGTACCAACTTCAAATATTTATTTCGCTCCCACGACTACTATCACCAACATTATTGCGATATTCCCACGTGTATGAGTAGAATGAAATTCAAGTACTTACCAGTAAGCTTAACACCGATGACCTTCGGGCACTTGAGTTCCCAGGGGATGTCGGCCATCACGTCCACAGCGTCAGCACCACCGACACCTGAACGCGACAAATAATACAAATTTAGTAAGGTTATATAACATATGAAGAGCGAGAAAATCAACATCAATCTTGAATATTAATTACCATTGGATTGAATGGATAATAGATAAATTTTATGGTATATGCACAACAATTATGCAGTCACATTTTTTTATGAAGATTTTACGAAACAATTGCAAAGTTAAGTATCGGGTTCACCATTACAGGACGCGAGGAAGTCTAGTCCAAACATAAGTAGACCGATAAAGTTGCTAAGGAGAATTTAAATAATGACATGCCGGTTTTCAGAAAACTAACACTTCGAGTGCGCTAGCATCACACCAACGTTTTTGTAATTATGTAACTTATTTAATAAAATTGTTTTAGATGCGCATACAATCTAACATATCGCTTTGTGGGCTAAATGCGATTTCAAATCAGCACGAGCTACGGATAAAGTAACATATTGCTTTCGAAACTTAAGTCATATCAGAACTTACCAATGCAGAGACCGCCAAGTCCTCCGCCATTGGGTGTGTGCGAGTCAGTACCAATCATCAGCAGGCCGGGGAAGGCATAGTTCTCCAGAATGATCTGATGGATGATGCCAGAGCCTGGCTTCCAGAAACCGACGCCGTATTTGGCACCGGCGGTCTCCAAGAACTTGTAGACCTCTTGGTTGATGTCCTGCAGCAAAAATATACCTTGAAACCAATATTCACAGAGAGAACTGTTGGATACTTGGTCACGCCTAAAGATTTCCATTGGTCGCAAAGCATTCCGTATTCTTCATTTTCCATTTATGTTTGATTCAACACGAAATAGGTTTTATCCCTGAAATTGCAATCAAATTTCTCATTTGACATTTTGTTACCTAATGTCTGAATAAACTAACAATTTGGTTAAACGAAGCCTAAGAAACTTACGAAATAATGTATTTTTTGGTTAGTTATAATTTATTTATGTTTCTGTAAACGTTAAAAACAATGGGTATCAGGATTTTCTGCGTAAATGCTCATTATCCAAATGTCATTGTACCGCTTACTGTTTACAGATTAGCACGTATTGTGGTTGTGAAGGTGATACGACTGTTGTCGGCTACGAGAGCGGAATATTTCTCTCTGCTTTCCTGTTTTTTACTTTGCGAATGACAAACATGTGATATGCTTGTTTTCCTTAGACTGCAAATTCAACTTGTTTTTATTTTTACCGCGAACCTTATCCTGTAATGTCATTTTATTTTCAAAAAATTTTGGCTCCCTAATGAGTTGTGGCTACCAGAAAATCGAGGTCTAGCACGTACCCCAACGTATTCGTCAGAATAACTACACAAAGTTCTTATCTTATGACATAATAATTCTTCATAATTCATAATAATGACTTTGTAGACACGTACATTTCTCATCACAGAGTAATCTACGTATAAATAAAGGTCTTGATTCGCATTCCTATCCTATACGTATACGTAATTAGGGATCATGAATTTTCTCGACGAGATGGTCATGGTTGAGGGCACAGCAACTCGCGGGAGCCCCGAGGAGATGAACTGAAGCATGGCCCGAGATGATTGCAGTGGATGGTGCAGAGCACGACGACGTGAGGGAGCCCCGAGGAGATGACCTGAAGCAGATCCATGCAACTAGGGAAGTACCTAGCTATTCTTACCTTAGCTCTCGCCAAATCTTTGTCGTTCCCGATTTGGGCCTCGATGAGATGGTCATGGTGGAGGGCACAGCGACTCGCGGGAGCCCCGAGGAGATGAACTGAAGCAGATCCATGCAACTAGGGAAGTAGCTGTTCTCACCAAATGCTCTGGCCAGATTTTTGACGCCCCCGGTCTAGGCCTCGATGAGATTGTCGCAGTGGATGGTGGAGGGCACAGCGACGTGCGGCGGCGCCGAACCGATGAGCTCTATAATCGGCTATATGCAGAGCCATGCAACTAGGGAAGTAGCTATTCTCACCTTTGCTCTGGCCAGATCTTTGACACCCCCGGTCTGGGTCTTGATGAGATGGTCGCAGTGGATGGTGGAGGGCACAGCGAAGTGCGGCGGCGCCGAACCGATGAGCTCTATAGTCGGCTATGTGCAGAGCCATGCAACTAGGGAAGTAGCTATTCTCACCTTTGCTCTGGCTAGATCTTTGACGCCGCCGGTCTGGGCCTCGATGAGATGGTCGCAGTGGATGGTGGAGGGCACAGCGACGTGCGGCGGCGCCGAACCGATGAGCTCTATAGTCGGCTATGTGCAGAGCCATGCAACTAGGGAAGTAGCTATTCTCACCTTAGCTCTGGCCAGATCTTTGACGCCCCCGGTCTGGGCCTCGATGAGATGGTCGCAGTGGATGGTGGAGGGCACAGCGACGTGCGGCGGCGCCGAACCGATGAGCTCTATAGTCGGCTATGTGCAGAGCCATGCAACTAGGGAAGTAGCTATTCTCACCTTTGCTCTGGCCAGATCTTTGACGCCCCCGGTCTGGGCCTCGATGAGATGGTCGCAGTGGATGGTGGAGGGCACAGCGACGTGCGGCGGCGCCGAACCGATGAGCTCTATAGTCGGCTATGTGCAGAGCCATGCAACTAGGGAAGTAGCTATTCTCACCTTTGCTCTGGCCAGATCTTTGACGCCCCCGGTCTGGGCCTCGATGAGATGGTCGCAGTGGATGGTGGAGGGCACAGCGACGTGCGGCGGCGCCGAACCGACGAGCTCTATAGTCGGCTATGTGCAGAGCCATGCAACTAGGGAAGTAGCTATTCTCACCTTTGCTCTGGCCAGATCTTTGACGCCCCCGGTCTGGGCCTCGATGAGATGGTCGCAGTGGATGGTGGAGGGCACAGCGACGTGCGGCGGCGCCGAACCGATGAGCTCTATAGTCCGCTATGTGCAGAGCCATGCAACTACGGAAGTAGCTATTCTCACCTTTGCTCTGGCCAGATCTTTGACGCCCCCGGTCTGGGCCTCGATGAGATGGTCGCAGTGGATGGTGGAGGGCACAGCGACGTGCGGCGGCGCCGAACCGATGAGCTCTATAGTCGGCTATGTGCAGAGCCATGCAACTAGGGAAGTAGCTATTCTCACCTTTGCTCTGGCCAGATCTTTGACGCCCCCGGTCTGGGCCTCGATGAGATGGTCGCAGTGGATGGTGGAGGGCACAGCGACGTGCGGCGGCGCCGAACCGATGAGCTCTATAGTCGGCTATGTGCAGAGCCATGCAACTACGGAAGTAGCTATTCTCACCTTTGCTCTGGCCAGATCTTTGACGCCCCCGGTCTGGGCCTCGATGAGATGGTCGCAGTGGATGGTGGAGGGCACAGCGACGTGCGGCGGCGCCGAACCGATGAGCTCTATAGTCGGCTATGTGCAGAGCCATGCAACTAGGGAAGTAGCTATTCTCACCTTTGCTCTGGCCAGATCTTTGACGCCCCCGGTCTGGGCCTCGATGAGATGGTCGCAGTGGATGGTGGAGGGCACAGCGAAGTGCGGCGGCGCCGAACCGATGAGCTCTATAGTCGGCTATGTGCAGAGCCATGCAACTAGGGAAGTAGCTATTCTCACCTTTGCTCTGCCCAGATCTTTGACGCCCCCGGTCTGGGCCTCGATGAGATGGTCGCAGTGGATGGTGGAGGGCACAGCGAAGTGCGGCGGCGCCGAACCGATGAGCTCTATAGTCGGCTATGTGCAGAGCCATGCAACTAGGGAAGTAGCTATTCTCACCTTTGCTCTGGCCAGATCTTTGACGCCCCCGGTCTGGGCCTCGATGAGATGGTCGCAGTGGATGGTGGAGGGCACAGCGAAGTGCGGCGGCGCCGAACCGATGAGCTCTATAGTCGGCTATGTGCAGAGCCATGCAACTAGGGAAGTAGCTATTCTCACCTTAGCTCTGGCCAGATCTTTGACGCCCCCGGTCTGGGCCTCGATGAGATGGTCGCAGTGGATGGTGGAGGGCACAGCGACGCGCGGGAGCCCCGAGGAGATGAACTGAAGCATGGCCATCTGGGCGGTGGCGTCTTGCATGGCTACGCGGTCGGGCCTGAGACGGAGGTAGCTTGTGCCGCGCTCGATTTCCTAGAACAATGTTTGTTGAATAGTAACACTAGATCATATATGTTTACAAATGAAGCGAAAATTGAAAAATTTAATGATTCATTCGGTGGTCCAATTGGGAGGACGCCAGTGTTGGCCCGGAAAGCCGTTGGAAACGCAGGTCCGAATCCTGTCCGAATCATTAAATTTTTCAATTTTCGCTTCATTTGTAAACATTTAGTTTACGTTAGCAGACGTTACTGATTTAATAAAAAAATAAGTAATTCGGGTGTAGCACATCGTTACTATCGATTCTCAACAAATTTGAGACGATGGTGCCGACGATAAAGTCTAAATCTTTACGGTAGATGGCGCTACGATGCCACTCTAAGGCATGTCGAAGCAACAACGTTAGCAGACGTTACTGCTTTAATAAAAAATAACTAGATCCTATGGTGGTTTTAAAATAAATAATAAAATAAAAAAGCCATTTATTCTCGCAAAAAATTGAGTATAAAAAACCAGTATCACTTAATAAAAAATAAACAAATATTAAAATAAATAATAAAATAAAAAAGCCATTTATTCTCGCAAAAAATTGAATATAAAAAACCAGTATCACTTAATATTTTTTTCTATTGCAAGAACCCCAATCTGGGTGAAGGCCTACTCCAAAGATGCCCATTGGTCTCTGTCTTGCGCCATTTGAGTCCAGTTTTTCCAATATCCAAAATATTACAAAACAGAACGGGTATACGTACAACTTCAGAAAAAATGGCCTAAATTGTCATTGTAAGATTGTAAAAATATAAAATAAAAAGTTTTGAATTTGGCATGACATTTATTTTCATTATTATATTTTCACTTTAGCATCAGTTTAAAAAAGCGTGGTGTTATAGTTTCTATGTCTGCGTGGCATCGAATTGCTCAAAAGCTTGCACCCGAGTGGGGTTTGTTTTAAACGAAAGTTGTGTGTCGAAATCAAAGTTAGCTAATTTTAAGGAAACTTGGACAAGGTATTTACTAAAAATGCTTGTAAAAAATTACAATTAATAAACCTTAAGCTTTCAGAGCTTAAACTCGCGTGAATAAAATGATACATGTGATTACACTTCATAATACCTAAAATAAATTAGTATGAAACATCACACTCAGTGCGACATGCACGTACATTAATTTACCTATCTCTTTAAGTAATGGAGATTCCACTATGAAACTCTTATGGGCCTTCTAAACGGGCCATATTTTACTGCAATTTGTGGCCGGCAACTATGGCCGTCCCTCTCTGACACCCTACGCTCGAGCAAGATGCAAATAATGGCTGGCCACAAATTGCAGCAAAACATGGCCCGTTTAGAAGTCCCTTTAGTGTATTATAAATATACCTTAAGCTATATAGCTTCGATGTAAAAAATAAAAATGGTTGAAGTGATCAAAAAAATATTTTGATTTTTTTTTTTGAAATTTATAAATTTTTTTTTTATTCATTTCAATAAATAATTTCTTTATTAAAAATAGCAACAAAAAACCTACACAAAATGCTAAGTTTTATATTCGTTTGAATTTTTTCCCCACTCGAAAAACTAAATCTAAAAAATCGGGATTTCGATTATGATTATTTTTCAAAGGCCCATAACTTTAAAAATAAACATTGTAGAAAAAAAATATTCCGTGTCCACTTTCGTACCTTCTAGAAATATAAATAACCCGAATATGAACAAATTTCCTGGTCTCACTTTTTTTTACCTGTCCGCTTCATATGAAATGCCCCATTAGTGACTGAAAGGCTTGTGTTGTGTCCATGAATTGTTTGATAAAGACAATACTTCTAATTAATCAGAATATGTCTTAATGACTATGTGTGCAACTAGTTTATATTTCTAAAATATCTAAAATACTCCCATTCTTTAGGGACCTATTATGAATGTAAGCTATTTTCTTCTTAACCAGTCTCACGAGACCTAATAAACTCAGCTTGGACATGCCATTCATTATTTATTTAAATTGTATGATTCATGCATAAATTACTGCAACAGGTCTAACTGGAAACAGATTGCAAAATCTAATTAAAGTATCTTCTTTATTTATTACAAGTACAGTATAATCTCACTAATCACACTATTAAAAACCAGAGGGTGACGGATTATAGAGAAAAAACTGCTAGACCACGACACAGCGACCGGAGTGCACAGGCTCAGAGGGGTGAGGGAGGCGTGGGTCAAGGGTGCCGGATTATTGGACGTGCTGGTCTATTGAAGTGCTGATAAGTGAGATTATACTGTATACAAGTTTTATCATTAATTTGATCTCAGATCAGACACATGGGGGAAGTGGAATATTTTCTGTGTTTAGCTGTAATAAACATAAAACAATCAATTGACAATCAGGTGACATTTACTTATTTTTTATTCATAACTATTTTGAAAAATCGTATTCACTACACATTCAGTGATTTACTTTGAGTATTTCTAGTATTTTCGTTTCATAACACTAAAAATATTCCACTACCACACACATACAATAATACAATGTTTGTTTACATAAGACATTATCACCACTTATCATATCACCATCTATTAGCAACTCATTCTCAATTAATTGCAGACAATTTTTTTTTCTAAAATGATAAATTTAAGTTTAAAACTCACCTGGCCCTTGGGGTCATCCAGATGGGAGTAGAGTACCTTCTCCGACAAGGTCATGTCACGACCTAACCTCTTTTTCACAACCTCCAAATTTTTGGACAATTTCGAATACGGCAGCGGGGCTTTGTCTAGCTTCGACATCGCGACCTAAAACACCATCACACACATTAGAACACCATGGAACAACACACAAACCAACATTTTCAGGTCAATGGTGGTTACATAACAATGTCATTTTATGAAAGAAAATAGGAGTAAATCAGGTATTATGGTGGTTTTTCGCACCTGGGCGGCCGCGGCAGTGAGGGGGGACACGCTGAAGCATCGTTGCTGGATCTCCAAGAGCACCGTTCTAGTCCTGCCACCCTGAACAATGGAAATCACAGAAATCTAAATTCACACAAAAAAGGTATTCACAAGCAAATATTATCGGGTATAACGTCTGAAATGAGAGAATCCGGTTTACGATTACTACTAGTAACCCTGGTTGACCTCTCGTTAACTTTATTTTGCGTGACCTGACCTATCCATTCAGATATGCGACATACGCAATCATATTTCGCAATCAACACTGATAACAATGTAAACATAAGAGTAACACTAAAAGCAATGATTACAGACCATTTTGGTATTATACATATAAGGCAAACGTAGAAGATTTAAGAAAATGAGGGACTTACCTGGCCATGCAAAACTCTCATACAGTGAGCCATGGTTGCGGACTATAGAACACCAATGAGAAAGTAATAAAGACTTGTTAAAAATAATAATATATTACGGCAACATGGATTGATCCAGATATCTGCCCGTTTTCTCCGACTGCAAGATGCAGTTCTAATTTATAGCACGTACCGCACAAGGGCTTCAGCCGAATTGGATTGGCAGTTCGGTAGAATTTGGCAGATGGCCCTGACTGAGTTGTCAGCTCTAAATTATTTACCAGATAAAGAGGGTAAATCATAATTATATGTATTATCTGTATTATTGCTGTTATTGTCACTCCTGGGTGTCCGTCTTGGAGTTTTTTAAACAGGAAGCGCTTATACCGTTTACCGTATCTTTCCAAAGAAAAAGGTCTACTAAAACCTGAGTGAATGAGGCAATTAAAAATAAAATAATTCAACAACGCCAACAACACTAATTTAAAATCATCACACTTACTAAGACAGGCAGCTTCAAAACACTAATTATGACTAAAAGATAGTTGACTTTATCAGCGCTCACATAAGGTTGATTATCAGTGAAAATAAAATGTCAGAAGCCAAAATAGCAACTACCGATTTTTTTTTATTATCGAAGTTTATTATTTCGATTTTATTTAAAAAGTTAATTTTAAATATAATCATAATTAATGCGCATATCTATCTGTGAAATATTTTTTTTAGGTGTCCCGTATTCCATAACCGCCAAGAAAATATTTTATCACTTATAATTTGAAATAAAATATAACAACATATTTACTAATTAAAATAATTACCTTGATTTGATGAGACAAAATCAATGGACGATAAAAATAGTGACATTACATTACTTGATCTGAATGACGTAGTGTATTATAAAAACCAAAATTATCAATTGCCTAAAAGAAAACCGATAAATTAAATATAAAATAATATGTATTTGTACGAAGTGTAGTTTTTTTTGTATTACAAATTTTGGGAAAAATAAAAATAAAGCGGCCACATTTAGAGACTGTTCAAAATGCAGTTTCCTATTAAACGCTGATACTACTTTAATTAAACGTATTTCAATGCAACGCTTTCTAACAACAAGCTTTTCTTACACAATTTTAATTTTATGGATATCATAAACTGATTTGTTTAGTATTTTATTTTTCTTTAATATAATTATCTGTTTCTTTATTGCGTATGTTATGGTTTTGGAACGTGCTGTGAGGCTGGGGTGTTTTTGTTATAGACCTAATTTCATATTCAGATACAAATGCGCAATAAAATATTAAAATAAAATTGGATCAAATTGTGGCTAATTTTATAATAAAACATGCTAAAACACGAAAATAAGATTACTGACGTTTAGATAAATCCATAATTTAGATATTTCTTTACCAAAACATACTATGAAAGAAGTTTCAAAAAATGTTTCACCGTTGTCAATGTCAATGTCATGTCATAATTTTTATAACAAAAATTTTCATTCTTACGTTACTTCAACTTGTTTTTTATACAATAAATATTAGACAGTAGCGTTTTTACAAAGTATAACACGTTCTTATTTGAACTATGATCTGAATTCAGTTTACTCAACCTCTTCGTGAAGCTATAATAATTTCGAAACCGGTTTAAAATGACAAGCGCTACTATTCAGGTATACACCCACTTAATGAACTTTTTCTCGTGAATTAGCTTTAATTATTACGCTCATCTAAAGTATGTTAATTAGGGTTGTGCATTTGATGTTCATTGTTATCTTATCTTATCTTATTTTGTATGAATTGTCCAGGAGATCGAAGGTATAGACGACTATTGGGGCCCGGCGTTCCGCTCAGTGTACGAAGGCGATGGACACGAAGCCTTCGTCCAACAGCTCGATGAACGCATCAAGCAGCATGACAAAGAGATCGAGAAGCTCTGCAACTTTCATTACCAGGTAGACTATTAACAATTATTTAGTGTTAAATCACATTATAATTATCTGTGCTAGTAAGTAGTGTTGCTGCATGGCATATTATTTATTTCTTATTTTAAACTTTATGGCATAAAAAAAAGAATGTTAAATGGATTTTCGGAAATTTAGAATCTACCAATAATCCTAATACGCCTCCTAACCTCCTAAGGTTCTTAATAAGGTTTTAGAACAAACAAAACTGCCTGTTGGGTATTATATATTTTATAAAAAAAATATTGGAGAGCATCTATGGTATAAGGTTGTCTGGAAGAGATCGCTATTTAGTGATAAGACCGCCTGTTGTTTACCTCTGCCTGTTATTTTAATGTATCTCATGTTGTGTTGTATATTCCTTGATGTTGGAGGTGTGCAATAAAGAGTATTTGTATAAGTAGACTCCAGATTTCGCATTTTCGCAATTTACTCAAAATGTCAAAAAATTAATTTACTTTAGTAAGGTAGAATAATTCCTATAACTAAAAATTATATGCTTACATATCTCACATTGGTGCCTAAAATGTGTGAATCTTTACTATGAGCCATCTTAAGGTATATAAGAAATAAAGCAAGCAGGTTGATATATTTGATGAGAAAATAAACTATTTATTCAATAAAGTGGACACAATACATTAATTGATGTTTAAAAGAACATTCAGTTGATGTGTAGGAGGGTAGCACCATCGTTGAATCCCAGCCATTTCACTAGTGGTTTGAACCTATACCTGTACAGGTTGATATATTTGATGCTTTAGCTAGTGGCTTTGATAGAACAATTGTTACCTATAAAAGTCAAGTTATTCTCATATTGATTACTTTCAGGGCTTCATTGACTCCATCCGTGAGCTGCTCCAAGTGCGCTCGCACGCTGAAGAGCTTCATGCTGAGATATCAAATGTGGACGCCAATGTCAAAGAAACTACTGAAGGTAACCAGAATTATAAGTTATCAAAAATGCCAATTTGTTTATTTTATTTTTCAAAATTAAGTACAAACATGATTAAATTTTATTACAGGCATCGGATATTCGGATGCTTTTATAACTAAACTTTGGTTTCGGCGCTGAAGTTGCTGGAGTTGTATGGAGATGGACTCGAATGAATATTTCTACATTAACTACTTAGGCTTTCATTCAAACATACTATTAAGTTATAAAATGAACTAATTGAAGGTACTTTAAAAGGTAGTAATAGATCTACTAACTGTTATTTATATGATGTGCGTTACGAAATATTTTTATTAAATTGGGTCTGCTTGCATACAACCCAACATCGAGACTGACGCCGAAGAGGTAGGTATAAAAGCATCTGAATATCCGTCACGCAAAATAAGACGTCGAGTTGCGGAAAACTAGCCCGCGATAACCTATATATATCTGAATATCTGTTCCCTTTGACATAGTTAAAGCAATTTGCTTTGTATCGATGCTACATTTCGCAATAGTACATATAAGCTAGTTCCTTAAACGTATTTTAGCTAAGGGTAAGTAAACATAATTGCATAATTTGTGGCTATACTGCGCCATATCTATCTGCTGTCAGCTTGGATACTAATAATAATAATAAATAAATGAATTGAATAGAGGACAACCTCACACAAATCAATCTAGTCCCACAGTAAGCTCTAGTAGGCTTGTGTTATGGACACTAGACGACGATAAACATATATAGATAAATACAGCCTTAAATACAAATAACATCCATTACCCAGGCACAAATATTCAAGTTCATCACAAAAATATTTGCCTTTGCTGGGATTCGAACCCAGGAACGTCGGCTCAGTAGGCGGTTGCTTAACCACTCGTCAAAATACTGGGCCACAGTTTACCTTCAACTAGATGAGTCAAAAGGCTATATTTCAATATACAATAATATAATACTTTATTGCAAACCAAAATCAGTTTACGAAAGAAAAACAAATACGAATTTTGAAGAATGGTTGGGTAAATCTCCTAGCGTTCTAACCGCGCGGTTCTTACGTCATTCCTTCTCAAGATTATTACCACAATGGAAGAGCCAGTGGTTTTAATTATGATCTAACTAGGATCGCACTCTGGAGTGGCTTCGGGGTACACATAAACGCGACACAATATTTGCAGGAATGGGAATGTCAAAAAATAAAAACGCCTTACAAACGCTGAATATTCACCCGGTTACACTTGATAATGCGTCTATTGTTCCAGGGCTCTGCTCTCGGGCCGAGGAGTTGATCAGGGCGCGCCGCGTGGAGCTGAACATCGCGGCGACCATTGAGAAGATGGAGCTGTGCCTCCCATTGCTCACCACTTACTCCAAATTGAAGAGCCAGGTTGACGCTAAGAGGTGAGGGTTCTATCTTATATTTTTTTACTTTTAGTCTGTAATAAATAATTGTTATAAACAGTTTAAAACTTAAGTAAAGCTTGTCTGGGACTCCCCGACATGTTTCGAACTTGTATTGAGGTTTTCATCAGGGACCATACCTGCCCATGGTCAGCAAATCGCTTGAATGAGATTACTTTTGATCTGACTTATAACCTAACGAGTGGTGGTCCGGCCCAGGGATAGGGGCGCTACAGACAGCATTCATATGGCATTAATGAGCATACGTCATATATTTGCATTATTAAACCAAGTTTAAAACATTGTTTACCGGAATTCTGCTCAATCTCTTGCGAAATAAATAATGAATCCTATTGAAAAATTTCACTTTCATCACTGTGGATAGTTTTGGCTTTATTATGCAAAAAATACTTTAAATATGCGTAATATTTAGTCCTGTTTCCTCTTTGTTTACATCAGTGACATTCGCCGACTTTCAACGTCAGGTCCACAGAGCGAGCAGCCTCGCGAGGCAATTGCCGCATCTGTCTCATCTCATATCAAGATCAGTCAAACCAGTTCTGAACTTCTCATTTATTGTCGTCAGATACTATCCAGCTTTGAAGACGCTGGAGCAACTAGAACACGTGTTGCTCCCGCGCGTGGGCCCGTACAAGTGGTGCGCGCAGATCGCGGCGGACATACCGCGCCTGAGACAAGCCATCCGCGATGCCTCGATGGCCGACCTTCGGGACTTCCTCGAGAATATTCGCAAGCTGAGTCCCCAGGTAAGTCGCACTCACAAAGACAACTCTGTCTAGTAAAGCCTCAATATGATCAGTCCCCAGGCTAAGAGCGAATCAACTTTTTGACCGACACTTTTGACTGTCTCCGGCGTTGCTCAAAAGGACATATAGATTTACGGAAAAATGACTTACTGTTGAGTTTCGTTCGGCTTTTTTCTCAACAGCGGTCTCTTGGGAAATTCCGGTAGATTCACAATCTGACTTGTAAAAGGGCCGCTGTGGCCTACTTAATGAATAAATTATTTCATATGTCATTAAGCCCCTTTTATCAGTTAAGTCCTTTTGCGGTCAGCTGAATAATTTACTAGTAGACTGGAATACTGATCAGGTTCGATTCCTGTGCTCTATTTTTGTTTAACTTCGAGAACAGCTTATTTGAATATTGATCAGTGATCACTGATCAGTGCATAAGAGCCGCTAGTAAAACGCATTACTCTCTGGAGTTACCAAGAAATCGGCTTCTAGTACACATATTGTCTGTTTATTAGGGTTTAACAGTTGGGACATTGAACGTTTTAAGTTTTAACGTACACCATCACTTTAAGAGGGTATTATTTAAACGTGACACACAACGAAGTTTAAAAGTTCTTGTCAGTTGAGGCAGTGGCAGAGTTGAGTTTGACTTAATTCGCAGAGTCGCTGAATGAAAAGATTCGTAATTTTCAGATCTCACCAACATAACATAAAATGGAAAAGTGACGAACCTTTTGATTCTCTGACTATACTTTATACCTTCTTTATCAGGCTGAATGTTTGTCGTTTGCAGGTTGGTGCGATGGCATTGAAACAAACTCAAGATATGCTCGGAAGAAGCTTAGCTACTATTGTAAAAACTAAGAAAGGTGAGCACTATAAAATAAGTCATATTGCGCAGGGCAGGTATAGCCCAGCAGGGTGTAAGCCCACGCCATATCGCGGATTTTTAGTGATACTAATTTATTTTACTGGCGGCGACAAATTTTTGGTAACTGGCGTTGAAAGTCAGCGAATGTAACTTCTGTAAACAAAGAGGCAACAGGGGTAAATATTCCACAAATTCCAAGTAATTTTTGCATACTTACCTAATAAAGCCAAAACTATCAGTGGTGATGAAAGCTAAGTTTTTTTCAATAGGATTCAGTATTTATTTTGCAACAAGAACGAAGGATTGAGCAGCATTCCGGTAAACAATGTTTTGAATTTGGTAGATTATAAGTCGTTGACAAATCGCTACTAAACTTCGGTTTAAAGATTTTTATTTTTCATAAGAATACCAATTATTCACTTACATGAGAAAGAAACAAATGGTTGGTATAATTATTAACAATAAACTAGTGAGCGACAAAGTAAATATTTTAACAATCATCACTATCATCAGTTATCATAATATTAGGAGGTCGATTTGAAAATGCGTGCAAAACAAGTTGCCGGCCGGAGAGCGCGGTGCACGTCTCGGGTTGAGCGTAGCTGAAGTTAAACAGCTTTTTTGTCAAAAAGTATTTTTGGAATGGCTCCAAAAATATTTAATAAATTGCCTAATTCAATTTTAAAATTAGAAACCATGAATGAATTTAAGAATGCATTGTTTAAGTTTTTAGCGTCTAAAGCTTACTACACAATTCAGGAATATTTAAATGACACTCCTAGTACATAACTAATTTACGCATATGCTGCACACACATAGTACCTAAGATTTGCATGTCTCTGTGACAAAACATGTAGTTCTGTAAATAGATTTAAGACCAACTGTATAGTTATACCATGTTTAAGCAAATAAATGACTGATTACTGATTAATAATGCAAAGATACGACGTATGTATATTATTGCCTTACGAAGCAGTTTGTAGCGCCACTAGAGTCGAACTACACTAACTCTTCCAAGCAAATGAACTGTCAAACTATACAAACTGAATGATCTGTTGACAGTTCATTTGCTCGGAAGAGTGAGCGTGGTTTGAGTCTATCCCCGGGTAAGACCGACACTTGTTAGGCTATACTTAAGGTATTAATTACAATAGACATGTTGACTAATTTTTTTTTGAGGATGCCAATCGATTCTATTTTTTATTGTGATCAAACGTCTGTATGGGACTGACTACACTTAAACTGCTCTAAAAGTCAGAAATGACCGTCATAGTTCAACATTCCTACGTAGCGCTAAAAACGCTCCATACAAAAGTCCAGGCTAGTGACGTCACAGGCCGGTTTAGGTACCAATAATTGTATGGAGAAATTAAGAAATTTGCCATTTTCACCGTGATAAAGTGCGTTTAAGTTCATGTACATTGTTGTTGTACAATTATTGTTTTGTAAAATTATGAGGATTCTGAAAACATTTTCAAAATTTCTTTTGGATTAAAAAAAAACATAAAATTTGCGTACCTTTGAAGTCACATATTTCCAAAAAAAAAAAAACTGGATTTTTTAGCTAATTTTATTCATATAACTACAGTACGTTGTAGAATTCAACATCAGTCAACATGTCCATTGTGTGTCTGTTTCCTAACGAGACCATGGCATGTTTCAATTTCAGACATGGCCCTGTTAGGAATCGCTGGTAGGGAGAACGTCGGCCCGCAGTGCCCGTACGAGCTCGTGGACTTCAGTCCACTTCACCGCTGCCTGCACATTCACGGAGTGCTCGGCGCTAAGAACGACTTCATCCAGTATTACAGGTACCCCTAAATCTTATACTCATACAGAAGTTACGATTATTGGTAGAGTTTTTTATTATGTCTTGGAATCATAGTAAATGAATGGTAAGGAAAAGTCTTCGATGAACGCGAAAAAAGCAACAAGAATAGTCTCACGGATGTTCGATCCCAATTAAAGATATATGGTTGAGCGAATAAATCACTGACGTAGTTCAGAAGTGTAGCAGACTGAAGTGGCAGTGGGCTGGTCACATCTGTCGCAGAACCGATGATCGGTGGAGTAGACGGGTTCTCGAGTGGAGACCACGGCTCGGCAAGCGTAGTGTAGGACGCCCTCCGGCCAGATGGACCGACGACCTGAAAAAAGTGGCTGGTGGTGACTGGATGGCGAAAACGGGAGATCGGGCCATGTGGCGAACCCTGGGGGAGGCTTACGTCCAGCAGTGGACTGCAATAGGCTGAAATGATGATGATGAATGATGGTTGACCGAATGATGATGAAATAGATGAAAGGTATGAATAGATGTTAATATGTTTATTACTTAGAATGATGCCACACAGAAGAGTCTGTATAGAAGACTCAAGTCCCCCCAAGTTAAAATGATCTCAAGCTTCGATTCACTGACTAGAGTCTAAAGAACTAAGTCGAGTCTTAGAAATGGAGACTCCAAGGACTTGAGTCTTTACCAATACTAGGAACCGAACCAACGCCTCTGCAGATACCGGAACAGCTTTCTCAATTTCCATTACACCATCTGACCGCTTGTACTTCTACCATTCCAATTTTTAAAGGCTTAATACTAGCTCCACTTTATGATTAACATTTCGTATGAAAATATGTTGATTTCGTAGAGTATGTTGGTAAAAAAGTAACTTTGTAATATGGACAGAGCGCAACGCAAGCAGCAAGCCCGTTTGGTCCTGATTCCCTCCGGCAACCTGCACGACTCTATCCAGAGCGTCAGGAACTACCTCAACGCGGTGCTCGGGTTCTTCATACTGGAGGAGCATCTGCTCAGCACCGGCGCCGGGCTCGTCTCCAAGGTGGGTACTGTAGGGATGTAGGTCGGTTGTAAACAAGTGTTTGGTTTAAATAAAGATTCGGTCACTGTCATGTGAAAGATATAATGAAATATTATATATTTTTTTTTTTTTATGAAACATGTAATGTCACATTTTTTTTTATAATGTGAGTACACCACAATTTTTATTTAAACCATGAATACAAAGATCAAAGCTTAAAGAAAAATTGAAAAAGGAGCTACCTGTTGGAAGGGACCGGGAATCGAACCCGGTACCTCTGGATTACCGGTCCAGCGCGTTAGCCACTTCGCTACCCTCGCTCCACGTAGACCTGACGAATTTTTCCTTATGCTTTGTGTGTCGATCTTTGCATTGTTTATTTGAAAGGTTTTTACACCTTAGCGACCTCTATGTGAATACGTTAATATTCACATCTTACTTGTATTCATGGTTTAAATATTATATTATTCCTCTACGATTCGCCACCAAACAAACATCCACAATTTATTGTATTTCGGTCTAAAAAGATTCTAAATTAACAAGTAATGTTTTTCTCTGACCACCCTTACATTTGGCGGTGAATTAAATTTTCTGACTCGCTCTCGCTACTACATTCTCTTAGTTTTTTATTTATAGTGACATTGTCTTCTTTCGTATAATAGACAAAAGAAGTAAAAAAAATACATAGTAACAAAAAAGGTTTTGATATGTTGTTCTGTTATGATTATGAACAACAAGCCCGCCCAGATCTGATCACCTTTAACTTCCAGCACCTCTAGCACAACTTTGTCACGTGATTATTTCGCGCATGCGTGATATATTACCTCTCTTTCTAATTGTAAGTTAAAAACCAATGATGAGAGAGTGACGGATGACGCTATGTCGCGTGACAAGAGGCAATGCATAGTTGTGCCAGACGGGCAGCAATTACGGTTATTTGCAGAAAGAACCTCAGATACACATTCGTGCGTTGGGTTGGGTGTTAATTTTTGTTCAGTTTGTCTAAATTCTTAACCGATTTCAAAAAAGGGAGGCTCTATGTTTCACTGTATGTATGTTTTATGTTTAGTTTTGTACAACGATTACTTGAGCCAGGAGTTTTATTCGATGTGATGATTTCGTTCCAGGATTGGCTGCTTGATATGTGGAGCATGTCGGTGACAAAAGTGGCCTCCACACTCCGCACGAACACGTCGCTTGTCACCGATCCGACCCTGATGCTGAGCATCAAGCATCAGATCATGCTGTTCATCAACACGCTCAAGTGAGTATAGCCTCACATGGGGTTTGACAGCCCACGCTATATTGCGAATTTTGTGGTACTATTTTATTTTTCTCAAACATGCAATGAATTATCGTCATAACGTGCGTTAAAACAGGCTTCGAAGTGTCACGTTTCGGATGAAGTAATATAGGTTTAAAAGGGTATGAAGTACTGTAGAGGAGATTAGTTATAGGCGGAGCTTGTTGGTAGTAAAGACCATTTATTTTATATAAACATTAGTTTATATACACACTAGCTGACCCGGCGAACTTTGTTCCGCCTTAATGTCAATAAATAAGCATTTTTTTTTATTGGAAAAAATACAAAAAAAAAAAAATTTCTACATCAATCATTCATAATTATTTCTGTATTTTAGTACATATTTTGCTCTTCATTTAAGTACCTTGTGATACACGACATTTTTTGTTTTATTATCAGGCGCAAAAACAAACAACGCAGATGGTCTTCCGACCCGTGAACATGCCACGTATAATTGACCATGGGAAAAACATGAATGTTCTAGATTTAAACCACAAACTTTTAAGGATTGGCCTTGTGATTTGTTGATGGTCATGGCAAATGCAAGACGTATCGGAAATTGAAGTCTTTTAAATTCAAACGGCATATCGGTTGGGATCATCGGTATCCTCGGAATGAGAACTTCCTCACCTTTGAATTTTCCTATCATTATCGTAGCGTAAATTACATTGTTCATCAATTTTCTAACCACCAAACGCGTACCGTTGCACAGTTTTGGTTGGTTTATGTTTCGAAGCATGATTACTACGGAGCCAACCTTTAGGCGTAAATTGTGCGGTGGTAAGCCAGGCACGTCCAAAGAGTTTAAAAATTCAATTGGATAGTTGGTGGCTTCATCTTCATTTGTGACGCAGTCAATAGATTTGAATGAATGCATTGTTCCAATGATCTTATTTTGAATTATGTAGTTTAGGTCATCTACATCTTTATTCTTTGCCGCTAAAATTGCTCGCTCACTCATCCATTCATAATTTTTGTAGTTAGAAATAATTTCTGGAAATACATTGTTGATAAGTTCGTCTTTTGATGACACAAAATTACAGAAATTATTTGGAAATGATATTAATCCGCTCGATTCATCGACAGGTACTTGACCATTACCGATAGTCAGCAATTGCTCCGAGAAATCTTCAGCAGATGTATCATTAAGCAATGTAACTCTCATGTTTGTTGTCAGTTGCAGTTTCTTCACATGGCGCCATAGATTTGACGATTTGAGGCAAGCGTTTATTTCGTCGGCAGCCGTAGATCTTGGAATTACTGGCAGTATTTGGCGGAAATCGCCAGAAAGTAAAATCATTGCTCCTCCAAAACATCTCGAGTCATTGCGTAAATCTTTTAATGTTCGGTTAAGTGCTTCTAATGCACGTTTATGCGCCATTGTGCATTCGTCCCAGATGATGATTTTCGATACCGCTAAAACTTTGGCCATTGCTGAGTGTTTTGCAATATTACACGTTGGTTCTTCAATAGTTTGAAGATTTAACGGTAATTTGAATGCTGAATGAGCCGTACGGCATCCTTCTAACAATGTGGCTGCTATTCCAGAAGAAGCAACTGCAACCGCTATGTTAGATCTCGCCCGAACAGTTGCTAAAACTAATGACATGAGGAATGTCTTGCCAGTTCCACCAGGGGCATCTAGGAAATATAAACCACCATTTTCATCATCGATTGCCTTCATTAAAGTATCATAAACTTCCTTTTGTTGGTAATTCAACAGGGGTACATTCGTTTGAACTACTAAATCTAATTCCTGGTGATCATATTCACGTTCCCGTTCCAATTCTCGATTAAATGCGTCATTCATTTCACGATATGGTGCTGGCATTCCTAACCTGATTAATAAATTACCGCACATGAGGTAACACATATCTTCGATCAAGAGTAAAGCACGATTATGTATCTCCTCATTCATCTCAATATCGTGATTTCTGGAACTGACACGAATTTGATGTAAAATATCTTCTGACATATTATCCTTGTATTTGTGCCACAGGTTACATGGGTTTGTTGGAAAACATGTCGAAATTATGATAGCGAATAATGTGCGTATCTGACTTGGAGATGCAGAGATAATGGCTTCAGCGATTGTCGTATCCCAATGACTATCGTTTTCTAATAACTTCAATTCTTCACATGCAGCACGATATGTTGGGAATATTACACCATTAACAGTTCGTAGTGACTCAAATGACGTTGGCCCACGCACATTTACCAGCAACAACCGCAAATAGAAACATTCATTATTCTTTGGATGAACGTCTTGGTCGCGGCATTATTAATTAAACTTCACTTCACCTAAAAACTTAAATTTTCAACCATACCGAGTTCGGCTTTGTCGGGAAAGATTCGGTCGTCTTGGTCGCGGCATTATTAAATAAACTTCACTTCACCTAAAAACTTAAATTTTCAACCATACCGAGTTTTATAGTTCACTTCACTGTTTATACTAATGGGCAATTGGGCAATAATGTTAATTATTTATTTAATAGAAATAGTTTTATTAATCACTAGCTTTTGCCCGCGGCTTCGCACGCGTAAACACAATATCATCCGTTCACTACACTTATTGCGAGGCCAAAGGCCGAGCTCCGCGTAGCACCGAAGGTGCGGAGCGTCCTAAGGAAGCCGCCCACCCACTTAATGTAAGTCGAAGTAACTTAATGCGAGGCCGAAGGCCGAGCTCCGCGTAGCACTGTAGGTGCGGAGCGTCCCAAGAAAGCCGCCCACCCACTTAATATAAGTTGAAGTAACTTAATGCGAGGCCGCAGGCCGAGCTCCGCGTAACACCGAAGGTGCTGAGCGTCTCAAAGAAGCCGCCCACCCACTTAATATAAGTTGAAGTAACTTAATGCGAGGCCGAAGGCCGAGCTCCGCGTAGCACCGAAGGTGCGGAGCGTCCCAAGGAAGCCGACCACCCACTTAATATAAGTTGAAGTAACTTAATGCGAGGCCGCAGGCCGAGCTCCGCGTAACACCGAAGGTGCGGAGCGTCTCAAAGAAGCCGCCCACCCACTTAATATAAGTTGAAGTAACTCAATGCGAGGCCGAAGGCCGAGCTCCGCGTAGCACCGAAGGTGCGGAGCGTCTCAAAGAAGCAGCCCACCCACTTAATATAAGTTGAAGTAACTTAATGCGAGGCCGAAGGCCGAGCTCCGCGTAGCACCGTAGGTGCGGAGCATCCCAAGGAAGCCGACCACCCACTTAATATAAGTTGAAGTAACTTAATGCGAGGCCGCAGGCCGAGCTCCGCGTAACGCCGAAGGTGCGGAGCGTCTCAAAGAAGCCGCCCACCCACTTAATATAAGTCGAAGTAACTTAATGCGAGGCCGAAGGCCGAGCTCCGCGTAGCACCGAAGGTGCGGAGCGTCTCAAAAAGCCGCCCACCCACTTAATATAAGTTGAAGTAACTTAATGCGAGGCCGAAGGCCGAGCTCCGCGTAGCACCGTGGGTGCGGAGCGTCCCAAGAAAGCCGACCACCCACTTAATATAAGTTGAAGTAACTTAATGCGAGGCCGCAGGCCGAGCTCCGCGTAGCACCGAAGGTGCAGAGCGTCCCAAGGAAGCCGCCCACCCACTTAATATAAGTTGAAGTAACTTAATGCGAGGCCGAAGGCCGAGCTCCGCGTAGCACCGTAGGTGCGAAGCGTCCCAAGGAATCCGCCCACCCATTTAATATAAGTTGAAACAACCTAGTGCGAGGCCGAAGGCCGAGCTCCGCGTAGCACCGAAGGTGCGGAGCGTCCCAAGGAAGCCGCACCCACTTAATATAAGATGAAGTAACTTCATGCGAGGCCGCAGGCCGAGCTCCGCGTAGCACCGAAGGTGCGGAGCGTCCCAAGGAAGCCGCCTATTAAGTTACTTAAACATATGTTAAGTGCGTTGGCGGCTTCCCTGGGACGCTCGTGGAACTCGGCCTGCGGCCTCGCATTAAATTACTAAGGGTTTATAAAGTAACTTAGCACCGAAGGTGCGGAGCGTCCCAGGGAAGACGCCCACCCACTTAAAATATGTTCAAATAAATTAATGCGAGGTCGCCCACCCACTTAATATAAGTTTAAATGTGTGAGCGGCTTTCCTGGGACGCTCTGCACCTTCGGTGCTATGTGAAGCTCGGCCTATGGCCTCGCATTAAGTTACTACTTATATTAGTCAGTGGGCGCCTTCCCTAGGACGCTCCGCACCTTCGGTGCTACGCTTGTGAACATGGTCTTGGTTTAATTAAAATTGAGGCAAGATTTATGTTTAAAAAATTGTTTTGAATATTTATTGTCTATTGTAGATTTAAATAACTTAATGCGAGGCCGCCCACCTAGTTTATATAAGTTTAAGTGTGTGAGCGCCTTCCCTAGAACGCTCCGCACCTTCGGTGCTACACTTGTGAACATGATCTTGGATTAATTAAAATTGGGGCAAGACTTATGTTTAAGAGATTGTTTTTAGGGTTTTGTTCCCAAAGGGTAAAAACGGGGCCCTATTACTGAGACTTCGCTGTCCGTCCGTCCGTCTTTCACCAGGCTGTATCTCAAGAACGGTGATAGCTGGACAGTAGAAAATTTCACAGATGACGTATTTCTATTGCCGCTATAACAACAAATACTAAAAATAAAATAAAAAAAATATTTAAGGGGGGCTCCCTACAACAAACTTCATGCGCGAGCCGGACTCGCACTCGCCCAATTTTTAATATTTATTGTCTATTGTAGATTTAAATAACTTATTGCGAAGTCGCCCACCCACTTAATATAACTTTAAATGTATGAGCGGCTTTCCTGGGACGCTCTGCACCTTCGGTGCTATGTGAAGCTCGGCCTACGGCCTCGCATTAAGTTACTACTTATATTAGTGGTTGGGCGCATTCCCTAGGACGCTCCGCACCTGCGGTGCTACGCTTGTGAACATGATCTTGGTTTAATTAAAATTGAGGCAAGACTTATGTTTAAAAAATTGTTTTGAATATTTATTGTCTATCGTAGATTTAAAAAACTTAATGGGAGGCCGCCCACACACTTATATAAGCTTAAATGTGTGAGCGGCATCCCTGGGACGCTCTGCACCTTCAGTGCTACGTAGAGCTCGGCCTACGGCATCGCATTAAGTTACTACTTAAATTAGTGGGTGGGCGACTTCCCTAGAACGCTCCGTACCTTAGGTGCTACCATTGTGAACATCATCTTGGTTTAGTTTAAATTGAGGCTAGACTTATGTTTATATATCGTTTTGAATATTTATTGATTATTGTAGATAACTATTCAAAGCACCTTGAAAAATAATTAGCTCATAGTCCTACCTGAACATATATTAATGACATCTATTAAGATGACAATAAATTATTTTCGTCTACAATGGTACTAATACTAATATAATAATATGACCTGTCATAATAATTTCCTAAGTAACGCCATAAGATTCAGGTGCCAACTTAACTCAATCGAGCGTACGTCAATAATGGCGACAGCACCACTGAACGGATACGTGATGGCCTCACTGTTTTGTTATCCGTGGTATAATGAATAAGGAAGCAAAGGAAAAGGCATGAGATGACACGGTTATTATTTCAGTAGGTTCTAGGTTCAAATCCCGGCTGGGTGAAATCCTTTCTACATTGTAAATTTTATAATTTTGTCTTGTCTCGAATCATGGTTGTTTTTCATACAAAATGCATACATTGTCGAGCAGCAACGCTCAATAATTGATACACTGCTGCTTATATTATTAGGTATGCGATCAATATTCAACAACTTCGGTAGTAATTCTCGAAGTCCGGGTTAACCCATCACACTACACCCTAGCTTGTGCCGAATCGTGGTCACAGGCACGCAACGACGTGCGTGAATCCTTTACATGTATGGAGCTGGTGTTATTAACTCGGGAAAAATCTTAACAGCGCGATGCAGCCGCTAGTATGGAGATTTTGTCAAGGTAACAACGCCATCTAGCGGAAAATTGGGTCATCAACAAAATCTCAACACGCCGTTAAAAATAAAGAATGATTGATATTTATTACTTTGAATAAATTTTATATATAAAAAAAACTACATAGATGCAAAATTGTCGCTAAATATATCGTATATTTATCGTTTATTATACATTTCGCTACCTTATTAGTAAGTTAGGCCAAACACAAACAATACCAAAATTTGCGCCTAATGTTCTAAATGTTGGTTGGTAAAACATATTTAGAACTGTATTTAACTTACTTAAATTGATTCGAAATACTTTTATTTCAATTACACTCGATAAAATAGCATTAAAAAATCTGTTTTATTCATTAACGTTTTTAATTGCGTCTCCGGGATTTGGTCGATACTTACAAACTACAGAAGAATATAATTGTATATTCAATAAAAGAGCATTAGTTCCTATTGTCGCAAATTGTGTTTTTAAAGAAATGTATAATTTTTTTTTGGGCATGAGACAATTTACAACGAACATTGCACTCATATTTTCGTCTGTGTTGGTCGATAATTGGCGCCATCTTTTCTATCTAACTAAGACGGTTTCCGTAACTCAACGCCTCAAACAACCTTAACCTTATTGTTAATGCCGGGGGCCGCGCGGAGGTATTATGTCGAATTCATACTTTTTAGTTTTTGTACTACACGTACGAGCCACGCGGGGGTCGCGTCGTTCTAAATTCAAAATCACAAACGCTGTCATTATAAGGTTTACACATTGTAAGGAAAATATTTCATGGAGTTTATGTTTTCAGAGATAAATATTAATCATAATAAAAAGTATCCTATAACCATCTTTGGATGTTCAGCTATTCCTGTACCAAAATTGGTAGCTTTTTATCCAGCCGTTTCGGTGTGATGCGAGGACAACGGTTTTTTTGAAAACAGATGGCGCCAGGTTGGCACGGCGACGCGTGTCCATACAAAACAACTATCCGGCTGCATCACGCTATCGAAATTTTTCCTGAAATCATGACCTCCCTCCATAGAAAATTTATTTTCAATACAAATTTAGGATTTTATAATAGTATAGATTTCTTACAAATATCAAATTGTCATCCATACGTCATTACATAGCTGTCATTATCGTAATCTGGCAACCCTGGCCAAGTGAACATCATCTGTGAGCTTATTGTTTTGAAAAAAATGCGAAATATTGATAAAAACATCTGAAAGTAATATCTGTGCGCTGAAAAACAAAGACACTGGCCGCTTTAAGGTTATCCACTTCGCGGACTGTTAAAACACGCAAAATTCAATCGGCGACACTTTGGTAAGATCCACATTTAACCGTTTTGTCACTGATTTTTGAATAAACATCATCCAGTTATCTATTTTTGGGAAGATAATAACGGGACCATACATAGCGTGATTGGCCGGCGTATCAACTGACAACTGACAGCTGACAGAAGTGACCTAATACCAACATCACCAGTTATTAACCAGTGTTGCAAGTTAAGGCTGCGTTCAGAAATTTCTTTTGTTCATTATGCATAGAGGCGACAGTGCCGAATTAATTTGTCAGGGGTGCACCAGGGAATTGGGAGTTGGGGAAGAGTATCTGCAATGTATGGTGCAATCTTGTGGAAAACTATACCATCTCCTATGCACCAGTAAAAAGCTTACACCTGAAGAAAAAGATGCATGGGTGTGCCCCGAGTGCCGTATCGCAGTCAAGAAGGCCGGACGCAACTGTGACACGCCTGTCGGTACTCCGGTTACTATTAAAAACGTCACCATCAGGAACAAGAGTGCAGCCGCTAGCCCACAGCCACAACTGCCGCTGCAAACCCCATCGGAAGCTGTATCCATGGCAACTGAAATGCAGCAGATTAGGGAACAGATGAGTATGCTGACTGAGCAGCTGGCTGACGCTGTCTCTGCTGTCACGAAATACCAAGTTGCGCTTGCTGATTGCTCCAAGAAGTTCGAGATTGTCAGTGAAAGGCTCGATCAACTGAAGCTTACGTCGATATGCCAATGTAAGTGCAGCAAACCTGAAGAGCCGGTTTCGGCAGAAGCGATGGCCATAAAACCGAACCCCCAGCAAAGAAAGAAGACCCGGAAACCAGTAAAGCACACAAATACGACGGACGGCGAGAAGATGGAGACTCAAATGCATGCCGTTGAGCCGGCTTATACGCCTCCCAGTGACAGTGTTACACGAGTGGAGATACCTCCCATCGTTAACGAAGATAGTGACGGACCTACAACGGGATCGGGAGATCTTCAAGCGATCACACAGGCCGCGAAACCGCCAACTGCAGGAGCTTCCTCAGACGATCACGAATGGAAGACTGTGCAGAGTAGGAACTCTAAGCGATTTACTTCTGTGCGTGGCACCGCTGGACCTGAAAAGACATCTCTTAAGGCAGTGGAACACCGTAAACATCTACATCTATGGAACATGTTATCCGGAGCTGAAGAGATACGTGAATACCTACAAAGTATATGCATTGATGGATCTTGTACCGTAGAAGAGCTAAAGCCCAAAGGAGACTATAAATCCTATAAAATCGGAGTACCAGCTGCATATTTTGGTAAATGCTTATCTCCTGACGTGTGGCCCTGCAACGCGAGAATAAAAGAATGGTTATTTCGTAGAACCTCGGAGCGTAAAGGACAATAAGCTTGAGCATGTCGCTAAACAACCTTCGCTCGGTAAAACTCAATCAACCATGAATATAATTTATCAGAATGTACGAGGACTTAACACGAAACTTCAATACTTCAGGCAGAACTTCTTCGACTCGAATAGTGATATCATCGCAGTTACTGAAACTTTTCTTTCGGATTCCATCGGCGATTCTGAAATCGTTGGTAATAACTGGAGTTTATTACGCCGTGACCGCGCAACCGGAGCTCGTGGTGGAGGTGTGCTGCTAGCCTGTCGCCCAGGCATCATCATAAGACGGCGCCAGGAGTTGGAGACCCCCCAAGGCGAAGATCTCTGGGTTTCACTAAAAGTAGCAGACACTCAATTTCATATTTGTGTAGTTTATGTTCACCCTAGAGCTAACGACCAGGTTTACATGCAGTGGTTTCAGAAAGTTGAATCAGTAATCGAGTCATTAAATGACAATGTTATTATCTTAGGTGATCTAAATTTAAATCCACTTTATACTTCTCAGAATATCCTATATTATTATTGTTACTTTTTAACTGTTTGTGGCCTGACTGAGATGAATGACGTAGAGAATATGTTTGGAGGTAAGCTAGATGTGGTACTTGTGACAGGGCGCGTTTTGCTAACGGATATTAAGGAAATTACAGGAGGCGGGCTAGTACCCAACCGTGATGCATACCACCCACCGTTAGATTTAGTCGTCTGCCCAGAACGCGGGCATGATCGTACCGCAGGCTTCATCGATCCAAGCAATGTAGAACCGCAACACGACTGGAATTTTGCGCGAGGCAATTACGATCTTTTATATGAGCTCATATCTAATGAGTCTTGGCTTGATGTGCTTAATGCAAAGGATGTCGATAATGCTGTTGATATTTTTTACAGCATTGTTTATGACACATTTGACTTGGCTATTCCTAGGAAAAAACGCTCTAAAAATCGATGTAGACGGTATCCCGTCTGGTTTAGCAGTGACATTATTAAAGACATCACGCGTAAAGCCAATCTTCACCGGGAATGGAAAAGCACAAAAAACGCATTGGTATACCAAGAGTTTTCAAAATTACGCACTGATATAAAGAAACGTCTGAGCAAAGCTTATGATGACTACGTCAAGGATTTGCAAGCCAACATTAGCTCAAATCCCCGTGCATTTTGGAAGCATATAGCCGATCTTAAATCAAAGGGTGGATTTGAAACCCGGCTACGTCATGACGGGCAAGAATACGAGGGCGCCGAAGCAGCAGAGGCTTTCGCCAAATACTTCTCGAGCGTTTTCTTACCTAATGCCCCCTTGCTGGACGATAGCACGGCTAATAGCGACGACAAGTCACGTTCTGCGAATTTCGTGCACATAGCCTCTATAACTTTAGAAGATGTGAAATCAGCCATTAGACGTCTGAAGGCTCAGAGTTCGGTTGGGCCTGACAAAGTCCCCGCTTATGTGATCAAAGGGTGTATCGATTCCTTTCTCTTGCCTATACATCACATATTTAACTTATCCCTTTCAACTAGCAAGTATCCTAAAGGCTGGAAGCTCAGTCGAGTTACCCCCATTCCAAAATCCAATGACACAGTAAACATAGATAATTACAGACCCATAGCTATACTTTCTTCCTTAGCAAAGCTCTTTGAATCGGTCCTGCAAAAGTTGATTTCGCCGCAGTTACGGCCAAATCTATGTGACTCACAGCATGGCTTTAGGTCGAAGCGGTCAATTGATACCAACCTTCTGACCGTCTCGAGTATGATCTCTAAACACCTCGATAGGGGTATACAAGTCGACGTTCTCTACTTCGATTTCAAAAAAGCCTTTGATCAAGTAGACAACGATGTGCTATTGAGTAAGCTGTGTTATGTGGGCTTCTCACCGCGACTTCTAAAATTGTTCGCAAGTTACATGCGAGATAGAAAACAATATGTGAAGCATGGTTGTTTCATATCATCGGATTACCCAACTCGTTCTGGTGTTAGTCAAGGCTCTATTCTCGGTCCAATTTTATTTGGGATCATGATCAACGACTTAGAGTCTGTGCTAAAGCATGCCAGATGCCTTCTTTATGCGGACGATCTGAAACTTATTTATAAAGTGGAGCGTCTAGCGGACTGTGAGGCAATGCAAGAGGACATAAACTCTGTGTTACGTTGGAGCATCAAAAACAAACTACACTTTAATGTTTCCAAATGTTGTGTTATGTCCTATAGCCGTTCTTTAAAGCCGCTACATGCTCAATACTTGCTCGGAACTGAAGTCATAGCTAGAGTAACAACTGTAAAAGATCTTGGTGTTCTTTTCGACACGCGTCTTAATTTTCATGATCACATTAAGACACTTGCTACAGATTGTTACAAAAGGCTCGGATTTATAATGAGAAATGCACGTGACTTTGACGATTCGAGAGCAATCAAAATCCTCTATATGGCGCTCATCCGAAGTAAACTTGAGGTTGCTAGCATTGTTTGGAATCCGTTTGAAAGTACTTATATCTTGCTACTTGAAAAAGTACAAAAAGCGTTCCTCAGATTTCTATACAAGAAGGTGTTCCATCAATACCCATTCATGTATCCAACAAAGTTTTTACTGGGTACACTAGGATTTAACTCTCTTCAAGTGAGACGTAACCACAAGCTGCTTTTAACGACTTGCAATACTTTGCGTGGCCACTCAGATTGCCCCGAACTGGTAGAACAGACTGTCAGACTTGTTATTCCATTTGTTCCCAAAAATGCTCTCAGACCCCGAAACTGTAATCTCCTCGCTGTCCCGCTAACACGCACAGTAGCACACAGAAATTCCCCCATCGTTTTGGCTCTCAAACTTTTAAACGCGCTGCTGTCATCTGTACCAGAGATTGATTTGTTTGCGAGTCGATGGACGGATGTGTGTCGAATGCTCCTGAGGTATTGTGAGGTGATGGATGATTGCGGGATTTCCTAACTTTTAAGTTTTATTTATATTCTTTTAAATGTTTATAAATTGTACAGTGTATTGGTAATAACTGTAATGCTGTATAAATTTTGATTGTAAATAAATAAATAAATAAATTATAGGTCAATTTTGTTATTCCAAGTCTGATTCTTTTTTGTTATTCCACGTTTTATAGTGACTGACGTTACATGTCAAGTCACACGGGAATGATGTCGAACGGGATAAAAAGTATCCTATGTCCTTCTCCTGGCTCTAAACTACCTCCCTGCCAATTTTCATTTAAATCGGTTCAGCCGTTCTTGAGTTATAAGTGAAGTAACTAACACGACTTTCTTTTATATATATAGATTTACAATTAGGTTAACGCTTATCCAAGCAATATGCATTATCCTACAGTAAACCATTGTGTTACTGTTGTATACTAAATGTAGGCATTAGCTACATACTACACGGACGACAAATCCAAGAGAAATGTAAAGGAATTCTATACAAAATTGAAGGCCTAGGCTGGGAAGTAGGTAATTTTTTTAAAACATGGCGTTTGTAATATTTTCTTCGGTTACCGCGACTGGCGTCTGTGTTGATGAACGGGCTAAACATCCGAACTATGTTTTTTCGAGAGGTGTATTTTTTTACGTCATTGCATATGTTTGAGAAAAGCACTATTTTTTTTTTTTTTTATGTCATAGGAGGCAAACGAGCAAACGTATCGCCTGATGGAAAGCGATTACCGTCGCCCATAAACACCTGCAACGCCAGAGGAGTCACAAGTGCTTGCCTACCCGGAGGACGAAGATAGAATGCCTCTATGCTAGTAATTTCACCGGCTATCTTACCCCCACACCGGAACACAACAATGCGAACATTGCTGTTTGGCGGTGGGTTAGCAGGCAAGACGGTAGTAACAATCCGGACGGACCCTGCACGAGGCCCTGCTACTCCAAAATTACATCCACTATACATGCCTAGCCATTAGAAGGGCTGGCCGGCTTCGTATCAATATCCTACTCTATACCTACTCACCCGGCAAGCCCTTCTTTACCGGCGCGTTACAGTTCTCTCGAGCTGTTCCTCCCGAAACGTGATACTTAGAAGCCTGTTATAACGCACGTTATGACGAGATTACATTGCATGTTTGAGAAAAGGTGGTTATTAAAACCTTTTATTTAACTTGCAATGTATGTATGTATGTATGTATCTAAGTATGTTTGTTCGGGTGAAATCTTGCAACTCTATTTTGAAGCAGATATTGTCAACTGATTGAGCTGAAATTTTGCATACTTACTTAACTTTGATGACAATACAATAATATGTTACCATTGGGCTGATCTGATGATGGAGCCGGAAGGTGGCCATAGGAACTCTATAATAGAAAAAGCAATCCTACCGAGCTTGGGCTCTTTAGAATCGTCTCAGTGAGCATTTGATGGATATCCGAAGAAGAGTACAGTCGGCTATAAAAGCTTGCCACTAAAATGTCATTTTTGACAGAAACTTATTATGTTTGCAGATGCTACGGGCTGCCGACGGACCCGCTGCCGCTGTTGCTGCAGGAGATGGCGGAGCACTACACGGAGGTGCTGATGCAGCGCTGGGTCGTCGTGTTCCGCGACATCCTCGACAACGCCACCTTCCTGCCCATTGAGGTGATGGCTTTTTTCTGCTTATTTCTTTTTATACAGGGTGTCTTCGCATATATGTTGGAGCTTCAATTTTTTTCGATGAAACTCATAGATCTTCAAATTAACAGTTTTAATAGTAAAATACGTAAAATGTACAGAGCTACATGTCGTTCGCATCGAGTCGGTAGTATTAATAAAAAACGAAACACGGTAGACTTACAATAGTAGGTACATAAAAGGCCTTCTAAACGCAACTATGGCCGTCCCTCTCTGACACCCTACGCTCGAGCAAGATGCAAATAATGGCCGGCCACAAATTGCAGCAAAACATGGACCGTTTAGAAGCCCCTTTACGTAACATGGGTGGTAAGCGAGGGATTACAAACGAGTGTCTATACATTTACCACCAGAGTCACGTACGACGTTTTTCATCACACTTTGGAGGAAATAAAGCAAAAGTAGTAGTAGTCAATACCAAAATTACTTACCGCCCTAGGGAGTAATATACAACTTACCGACCTAGAGCGTATTATACGATTTACCGCCCGCTTTTCTTTGTTTACGAGCAAGTGTGATGTAAAAGTATAAACAAGTGCCTGGTAAATCTTAAAGTCAACATTGTGTCGCTTCTCGCTTCTCTAAGATGACTGTCAGGCTCCTAGCCCTGAACATCGGGTGATCCATCCAAATGGAGAAGTCAGAAGCTATAAGAGTTAGGGAAATCTGTTCTAAGAAACCATGGCGTCGATTCAAGATTTAATAAAAAACTGTATTTTTTTTTTATGAATCTTATACATAATTTCATAGATGACCCGGTCAAAACCGCCGTTGAAAATGTTACAAAACGGCATGCGATTACTTACAGAATTTTAATTTGGTTCAATTCCCAGTTATATAAATGAGATTAAAAAAAAAAACCGGCCAAGAGCATGTCGGGCCACGCTCAGTGTAGGGTTCCGTATCCTGCACAATAAACTGCGGTTTTAAGCCCGAGGTTTAAGTTAAGAAAGATTTTAAGCTCTATAAAAAGGTCGTAAACGCCCTAGAAACTGTAAACACTTATTACCTTCTGTAAGTCAATTTACGTCCTTTTAAAGAAAAAATATGAAATTTGGTGATAACTCAAAAACGGCTCGACCGTTTTTGTTCAATATAGTTTTCATTGAAAGTACTTATAAAGCCTCATTTACATGAATTTTTCCAATTTTTTTTGACCCGTGGTTGAAAAGTTAGATGGGGGGGGGACACTATTTTTTTTGATTTCAGAGCGAATATTTACAATACTGCTGACTTTATCAAAAAATAATGTTAAGAGACCCCTATTATTTTTACAAGACCTATTCAACGACACCCCACACATCAGTGCTGAAAAGAAAAAAAAATGCACCCCTACTTTAGGTGCTTTTTTGATTTTTATTTTACCGTTCTGTCGGCGTTATACATACACATACTCATACCAAATTTCAGCTTTCTAGTACGGACAGACGGACAGACGGACATGGCGAAACTATAAGGGTTCCTAGTTGACTACGGAACCCTAAAAATGAATGCAGTTTCTATTAAATCTAAAATCGACACCATGGTTCCTAAGAACATGCAGATTTCCCTATCTCTTATAGTTTTTGTTTTCTCCCTACTGACCCATTTGGATTGATCACTCTGTATAAATGTAATAATTAGGGCCTGCAGATCCGGGAGATTTTAGTATGACAGAAAATCCCCGGAAAAAATTTAATGCGTAACCTGGCGGAAGACACCGGCCTTTTATAAATCCGTTCAAATAAATAATGCTATCAACATACAAAGCATAAGGAAAACTTTGAAGGGTCTTCTGGCGTTGGAGTGTAAAAGTGGTCGATACGTTGGGTCAGTTATCCAGAGATAACAGGTTCGGTTCTCGGTCTCATCCGCCAGGTTACGCATTTACATTTTTCTTTGAAGTTAGTTTCAAAGGTACTCAAAGTCCTTAGCATTTATTTATTTTGACATATCTTTATCATATTATTTTAGGTGGTCGATCAAGAACAATATGATGGTGTCATGGATACGTTCCCCTACGACGGAGAGGAATTGGAAGCTCAAGGATTCCCGAGAAAGTATGGACTACTTATCTTATTATTAACCCTCGACTTCTTCGTTTTTGGCCCGTTTCGTGAGGGTTTCCCCACATTTATTGACCAATTTTTTTTAATGTGAATGCAATTATGTTTATTTTTTTTTATTTTTTCTTTTTTTTCTTTTTTTTTGTTAACTGAATACTGTTCTTCCAGATTCCCGTTCTCATCAATAGTGCCAGCGGTGTACGTGCAAGTGAAGGAGTTCATCTACGCCTGGCTGAAGTATTCCGCCGGCCTCGGCCTGGGCGGAGGCCGCAGGGCGGCGGCCGCGCGTCACTCCGCCTCCTTGCTGCTGTCCCGCTCCTTCACCGGCTGTCTGTCCGCGCTGTTCCGGCACCCGCTGCCGCTCATGCAGCTGGTACAGGTGCGGTTATGGTAGCCTGGTACTTGTGGGAAGTTTATAGTCTTTGGGAGGCAGAGCCCAGCATCCTGGGTTAATTGGGATACGGGGCTAAACTAATTTACTGATGAGCTTGGAGGCTTTGGAATGAGGTGACACATTCGAAAAATTCTAGTTCAGAATTTCTGATGTCCGAGTAGCGTGCGTGATAACAATGTAGAGGTTACACATATTTCAAAGTAATTTGTAATATTTGATAATGATAAGTTCTTAATTTTTCAGATAATTGTGGATACGCACTATTTGGAAGACGCAACTATTTGCTTGTACGAGTTCATCAGCAACATCACTGGTTCAGAGCTGGTCACTACTCAAGTAAGGCATTTTAGTTTAGTTTCCTATCGTCACAAATAAGAATTAATAATTAATATTTTTTTTTATCAACCATCTACTCCCACACAACGCATCACACCATATCTTGTAATATAACGTTCAAGAAATAACAAAAGACTACGGATTAGCCCTTAAAATATATTACCTATTAATAGTATATTGTGTCATAAGGGTAGTAAGTAGGGGATTACTAACGAAGGTCTATTAGAAGCTCGACGCCGGAGGCGGAGGGCTTTTAATGTCCTGAGTTTGTAATCCCCTTACTACCCGCCTTACACACAATATTTTTCATCACATTTTGGAGTAAATAACAAATAAATAAGCCAAAAATAAACATTAAACAATAACGATTGACAACCAACTTTATTCTGTATATATTTTTTTAATTTACTATAAGCACTTGAAAACGGCCATCAGCTTAAAACAGAAAACAAATATACACAGAATCTTACCATCTATTATTAAACAAAATTAACAATTAACAATATTATACAGCAATAATTAACAGCGTAATATTATAAAACTTAAATATGAACAGTAAGTTTGTTACAAACTAAGTAGTTCCTAACCAATAATTTTATAACTTTTTTTCCTTTTTTTTGTGTCGTCTACCACAGATAATGCTAAGAACTGCGTTTCGTTTAGAAACTTGACAGGCTATACTGCCAGATTGTAACGATAATTCAACATTTAATTTAATAAAATTAATGCAAAATACACATAAATAATTGTTAAACTTAAATATTAATGCAGTTACATTTACCGTATTAATTCAATAAACAATAAAATTTGCTGGTAGGCAAGTTTTGTTGATACAACAAAAAACTTTGGCTGGATTGAAACCTCCTTAGTCTGAAGTAATCTGCGAGTGCGTACTATATTTTTAAAACTAAAGCCATAACTCCCGAGGGAGTTATGTCAATTTATAACTCCCGCGGGAACTATATAGGCCTTAGTCCTTCAGTACACCCGCATGTAATACCATCTTTTACGAGCAAATGTGATGAAAAATATATTAATATTACAGTGTAGTTTAAAATCTCTAACCGATAAAATATATATATATATATATACGTATATATCAGACAACCTCACACAAATCGATCTAGTCCCAAATTCAGCTCAAGAAGGCTTGCCAATACATGTGAACATGCGCCTCTAGCCCAACTGTGACTCTTTAGAAATATTACCTATCTCTTTCTTCGCAGTACTGTGAGAGAGCGACGGGCGTTGCTATGTTGCGCCACAAGAGTCGCGAAGCCTAGTTGTTCTGGATGGGCTGATTTTTAAATGTATATTCACAGGCTGCCGGGAGCATGTTCCAAGCGGCGCGCGACGACGCAGAGAAGCAGATCTGCGACAACCTCGAGAAGAAGGTCGACGAGTTCCTCGACCTGGAGAATTACGACTGGCTCCTGGTGGAGCCAACCGGGCAGGCGTCGGCATTCGTTACTGACATGTTGAGTTACTTGTCAGGGGTGCTCACGTCCTTGGAACAGCTTCCTGAGCGTGCCAGGTGAGCTAAAGCTAGTCTAGGTTTACTGGAGATTTGCGGCTGGCTCCTCGTGGAGCCGCCTGGGTAGGCGTCGGCATTCGTTACTGCCATGTTGAGTTACTTGTCCTGACACCCCTGGGTGCTCACGTCGTTGGAACAGCTTCCAGAGCAAGTCAGAATCCTGTACCTCTAACACAACTGTCACACGAGACTTTTTACGACGATATTACCTATCTCTCTATGCAGTACCCTGTGAGAGTGACGGGTGACGCTATGTCTCGCGTCAAGAGTCGCGAAGCATAGTTGTGCTAGACAGGTAGTAGTATTTTGAACTGGGCAGGCGTCAGCATTCGTGCTAGTTATTTGTCCGGAATGCACACGTCTTTTGCCAAGTAGACAAAAATCTTTTATTTATCGATTATTATTAAAAAAATAAGATTATATTGTCTTCCGATAGAGCCCACTGAACATTGAATAAGCATCGGTATTCGTTACTGATATGCTTAAGTAACTTCTCAGCAGTGTTCACGTCTTTGGAAGAGATTTGGTGATCAGGTATGGCTCTGTGTAGCTGCCGGGACAAGCCACGGCGTTCAAGATTGATATATTTAACTTCGAAAGTCTCATGTATTGTTTAATTTCATGGTGCTTGACAAACTTATCGATATAAAGTTACTCACAAAAACCTCTCGTTACCAGGGTAGCAGCAGTGCGAGCGGCTACCAACCGCATCGCGACCCGCCTCCGCAACCTGCTGCTCGACCCGGCGGTGAAGCAGATCTCGTCGGGCGCGCTGTACCAGCTGGACCTGGACGTCATCCAGTGCGAGCAGTTCGCGGCCGGCGAGCCCGTGCCGGGGCTCCGGGAGGGCGAGCTGCTGGAACAGTTCACCAGCTTGAGGTGAGGTTGTTGTGTGGTGAAGCAGGTCTCGTCGGGCGCGCTGTACCAGCTGGACCTGGACGTCATCCAGTGCGAGCAGTTCGCGGCCGGCGAGCCCGTGCCGGGGCTCCGGGAGGGCGAGCTGCTGGAACAGTTCACCAGCTTGAGGTGAGGTTGTTGTGTGGTGAAGCAGGTCTCGTCGGGCGCGCTGTACCAGCTGGACCTGGACGTCATCCAGTGCGAGCAGTTCGCGGCCGGCGAGCCCGTGCCGGGGCTCCGGGAGGGCGAGCTGCTGGAACAGTTCACCAGCTTGAGGTGAGGTTGTTGTGTGGTGAAGCAGGTCTCGTCGGGCGCGCTGTACCAGCTGGACCTGGACGTCATCCAGTGCGAGCAGTTCGCGGCCGGCGAGCCCGTGCCGGGGCTCCGGGAGGGCGAGCTGCTGGAACAGTTCACCAGCTTGAGGTGAGGTTGTTGTGTGGTGAAGCAGGTCTCGTCGGGCGCGCTGTACCAGCTGGACCTGGACGTCATCCAGTGCGAGCAGTTCGCGGCCGGCGAGCCCGTGCCGGGGCTCCGGGAGGGCGAGCTGCTGGAACAGTTCACCAGCTTGAGGTGAGGTTGTTGTGTGGTGAAGCAGGTCTCGTCGGGCGCGCTGTACCAGCTGGACCTGGACGTCATCCAGTGCGAGCAGTTCGCGGCCGGCGAGCCCGTGCCGGGGCTCCGGGAGGGCGAGCTGCTGGAACAGTTCACCAGCTTGAGGTGAGGTTGTTGTGTGGTGAAGCAGGTCTCGTCGGGCGCGCTGTACCAGCTGGACCTGGACGTCATCCAGTGCGAGCAGTTCGCGGCCGGCGAGCCCGTGCCGGGGCTCCGGGAGGGCGAGCTGCTGGAACAGTTCACCAGCTTGAGGTGAGGTTGTTGTGTGGTGAAGCAGGTCTCGTCGGGCGCGCTGTACCAGCTGGACCTGGACGTCATCCAGTGCGAGCAGTTCGCGGCCGGCGAGCCCGTGCCGGGGCTCCGGGAGGGCGAGCTGCTGGAACAGTTCACCAGCTTGAGGTGAGGTTGTTGTGTGGTGAAGCAGGTCTCGTCGGGCGCGCTGTACCAGCTGGACCTGGACGTCATCCAGTGCGAGCAGTTCGCGGCCGGCGAGCCCGTGCCGGGGCTCCGGGAGGGCGAGCTGCTGGAACAGTTCACCAGCTTGAGGTGAGGTTGTTGTGTGGTGAAGCAGGTCTCGTCGGGCGCGCTGTACCAGCTGGACCTGGACGTCATCCAGTGCGAGCAGTTCGCGGCCGGCGAGCCCGTGCCGGGGCTCCGGGAGGGCGAGCTGCTGGAACAGTTCACCAGCTTGAGGTGAGGTTGTTGTGCGCGCCGTGCAACCCGTGCAGCGCCATCTTGGTAAAACATTATTTTCCCGCTCATCATGCCGGGATGGCTGGACGGATTTGAACCAATTTTTTAAACATACAAAGATGGTTATAGGATGTATTTTAAGTAAAAAGTACTACGGTAAAGAAAAAAATACGCGGTTGAAGTTGTTGAAGCTTTTAGTTGAATAGTACATTTCTCAAACATGTAATGAAATGTCGTTATAACGTGTACTATTACTGCAGACGCCGGGAAAGAAGGGCTTGCCGGGTGACTAGGTATAGACGGCCGACCGTAGAGAGGCCGGATTGTGATACGGAGCCGGCAAGCCCCTTTCACGGGTAGGGCATGTATAGTGCTTTTCTCAAACATATGCAATGAAATAAAAAAGTACACCACCCAAAAAAATATATAATTCATCTTTTTAACCTGTTCATTAACACAGACACCATGTTTAAAAAAAAAAACTTCCCAGCCTAGGCCTTGAATTTTGTATGAAATTCTTTTACAGTTATCTCGAGTTGTTCCGCCCGAAACGCGATACTTCGAAGACTGTTATAACGCACGTTATGACGATATTTCATTGCATGTTTGAGAAAAGTGATTTGAGACGATAATCCTTTATCGTCTCAAATCCGGATTTCACCTGCCCTGTTTTAACTCGTTAGATACAGAAAGAAACGTTGTCAATTATGTTTCCAGACAACTTCTGGACCTGATAACCGGCTGGGACTGGTCCTCGTACCTGCACGACATCAACATGGAGAGCAACAAGTACAACCTGGTGACGCCGCGCGACGCCGCAACGTTGCTCGAAAAGTTAAAGGAGGCAGAGCAGAAGTCTTCCGTCTTCTCTGTCTTGAAGAAGAACGAGCGGGACAGGAGGAAGTTGCTCGACACCGTCTTGAAGCAGTTGAAACAGTTGCAGAATCAGGACGGTTCGGGCTGAACTATAGACGAGGGAATGCAATGTAAGGATATATCTACATGGCAACGAAAAAAAAGACTTCATGTATAAGCCTAAAATGTTTCATGACATATAGAGAAAATTTTATTCATACATATAACTACAGTAGGTATGCTGTAGAATTTAACATGTCGTCATCCCTAATATTAATAGGACTAACTGTTGCTTAAATCTTGCGGTTATGTTTGCCGCATTGTTGTTGTTTTTTCCACATGTTTTCATCTTCCTTAGGTTATTATTAATTTTGTAACGTTTCTAAGGTGAAAAACGCGACAACGTACTCGCTGACGACATACCATCTTAATAAGGGGGGCGAATGATGTTAAGTTCTACAGCATACTTTAGTTTTAGCTCAATATGTCATGAAACAGAGAAAAAGAAAATGAAAAATAATGTTTTTTTTTTTAATATGTGACTTCAGAGGTACGCAAATTGTACCTGCGAAAAAAAGCGACACGCTGCCATGGCCGCAGCTTGATCCAATATGCAGAACAATGCAGAAAGTATTCCACAAATAGCAATGTTTATCAGTGAGTCATGACATGTCACAACCGCCGCCAGCTCTCTGGCCGCCTCAAAAGGGCTACGATGTTCGAAATTCGACCGCCGTATAGTGCCGTCCCGTTCACTCAAATGTACTTTGACAGGAGATCGAGAGGGATGGCACTATTCGACGGTCCACAGTCTTTTATGAACCCCGATTTTGTTTCATCTGTTTTTTATTGTAAAAATTGATAATTTGAATCATTTGAAGTACTAGACTGAAACTCCGCGATCGATCCGAGCTCTAGTTTTTGAGAAAACAGGAAGCAAAGTCGGCCGGATAACCGGGCACTAGAATCACGAAAACCATTATAAAAAATAAACTGGACTACCTAACTGAGATTTGATTTATTGTAATGTTTACACACATAATAAGGAATAATTACACCTATTTTGGTTTTTCTAATGTGGATAGGTTACGAAATATTACCATTTTTGTCGTTTTTCGTTTTTAATTTTTATCTCAAGCATAAAGCTGTATTAGATAAAGTTCTCTATACAGGATAATCCTTACACATACCTCTATCGATCATATTTAAATCACAATCTAATTCCGTTTTATCCAGGAGTTGCAAGCATTGTTATAGTTTTGGTCAGGGTTGCCACCTTTGTTATCCGGATAAAACCCAACTTATGATTTTTTATCTGGAACGCGATCTAATCGTCATCTTCATTTAAAATGATTAAATTCTCATCCTCAATTTCATCCGACATCATGGCAGCTGTAATCACCTGTTCATCCACATGTTTTATGAGATTTACTGCTTTTGCCGGTAATGGACTTTTGTTTTCATGTGTCTTTTTTTTAAACTGTAGTCGGAAATGACCGGGTCTGATGATACTAGAGCCCTGTGAAATAGATCGGACATTGTTGCTTCACGACTAATTTTTCTCGTATGATGCTCCCGGTCAAGACGCCAGAACTTATTTCGCGATTCCGCTGCCTGTTCAGACAACATGCCAACTGGTAATACTGACGTGGCAATAATTTTAGCACCATGAACTAAAACTTTATGTAACGTGACCGTCATTGGGTGCCATTTATATTTATTTACATACTTATTTGCTACATTTTTGCAGAATGCAGCAAATTTTTCCGGATCAATTGGCAAGTTACTGGACAAGACTATCGCAATAATATATAAATCCTCTAAAAGCCACTTTTCGATACCTAAAATTTCCGCAACCGTTTCTCGATATTTGTCTGAAAATGCTGCTCTCGCAGTATTACCGTCGTTGGACGTGCCTGCAGTTGAGCGCACCACATCCACGAGTAGGCCCGTTTTTTGCCTGATTGCGGCTTGAATTTTTTTTTTGCGCTCTTCCACCAAAAGGCCTTCTTTTGAGGTTTTGCCGACCCGCCACATTTCGACTTCGACTTTGTAGCCAAGCTTTAGGATGAACTCTAAGCACCGAATCCAGAAATGTAGAGGACTCAGCCCGTAGACCAATAAACTGTTATCTATAATTGGCTGCGAAAAGACCTTTGCAATATCATTGAATTGTGTCGAGGTTAAATAGCAGTAAGGGCAACGCATTTGAGATGGCGAATGTAAAATGATGTTTAACACCTTCCCACCAATCGCTGCACAAAATAGTTGACATACAACTTTTATTGTATTGCCTTTTGATGTTTTGGCAAGCAGGGGAGCTAGATTATCGATTTGATGTTGGATATTTTCTTTTTCGGAGAGTATCAATTCGCTGGATTCTTTTTTATATTGCACATGCAATGGCCTGCAGTAACGATAGGATTGCGGTGCAGGGTTCATCCAAATAACCACATTCGTAGTGGTGATAATTTGGAGCGGTATGAAGGTAGTAGCAAACATGCTATTTTCGTCTACTTCGGTATTTGAAAACGCTTGTTTGTATAAAGATTGCCCGGTAGAGCCGTCAAAACCCCAGTTTCCTCTGAAAATGCATTCTATCGTATTGAGGTCATTTTTTATGAAATAGTTCTCGTAAACTTCTTCTGTCAATTTCAGGATGCGATCAAAAGTATGTTGCATTAGGTGTTGAACTGTTACAGAAGCTTCCCATTCACATACTTTTATCTGATCTGGATAACATGCCTTTTTTGCCTCAAGTACTTTGTAATATGGTGGATATATGTCATTACCGCGATTTTTCGAGTCCAAATGAAACTCGTTGTACGCTTCTACCGATAAAGTTCATATGACAGTAACATTTTTTTCAAATTATCAGCTGAGGCAGTATCGGATGTCAGGCATAAATTTATTATGGTTCTAGCCGATGAGTGCGTAAGCGGATTTTCGTTGATTGAAGGACCAACAAATGCTTTGATTTTATTTGTGGTGGCACTACCATCAAGGACCTCCTGTAGTTTTCTTTTGGTTCTGTATTGTTGAACTCTGCTTAAGTTTTGAAATCGATGAGATTTTGGTGATAAAGTTTCGGTTTCGTCACGAACGTTTGATTCCAATTGACCACTTATAAGGGTACCACTAAGCCAGTCACTGTACTTTTTCTTAAAATAAGGATCATTTCCCTTACAACGCTTGAGCAAATCGGAACATCTGCTAAGAAATGCTGCAAGGATACCTTTAAACTCTTCTGTATTGCGTGATAGATCATAATCTGGACCAAAATAACTAAAAACAATATCCATCCGCTCTTCAAAAGACAATGTTTTCAGTTTCCCTTTAAATAGTTCAAAAGCCGCTAAATGAGTTAGGATTTTTGTACCACTGGAAGAATTACCATCACAACAATCATCTCCTATTGTATTGGCACACACCCCCGGAGGTTGAAGAGTGGTGGTCGTGGCGCAATCCACAACTTCACATAATGCCTCTCGCTGACCAGCATGAGGGTTGGCGCCCTCATGCTCTCCTCGCATTAAGTCATCTGGTCGGAGCCCAGATAGACATCCCTCAGCAGGGCGGGTCAAATCCTGCTGAGGCAAAGTGGCATCATGAGTCTGTGGCGGCTCCATGATGCCTCGCCCCCGTTTCTCCACACTACATGTATAAACTTGGGGTTTTAGCATTCGCCTTACGAGGGTGGACTCCTTCCCAAGTTACACGTAGCATTTCATCGAAAACTTATTGATAGGTATAGAGCTCTAGGCATAAAAAGAGTGGATTAGTCAAAAATTTTAATAGCAAATACAACGATATTAGTTGGAAGAATTCTAAACAAAAATGACATTACTTTTGGTTTGATATAATTTGCCAAAACTGAAAAAACTGCCTTTGTTAATTCCGAGCTGAACGAATCGAATGAAATAATCAGGCTGGATTTCAGAAATTTTCTAACGAAACCGAAATAACGCTTATTTTCGGGATAGTAATGTCAAAAGTCCACAGTTATTTTACATTACTATTTGAGAATAAGCGTAATTCTGGGAATAAAAGTGATGAAATCCTGCCTGAATGTTGTATGCCTTTTCCCTTTAAACTGCGTGTAACTAATAAATAAACAAAAACTCACCATCCTGACTTTTTGAGCTCCGTTTAAAACAACTTACCTATATTTCTCTTAATCAACCCTCGAAAACACTGGTTGAACATTTTCTTCTAATTATATTTATACTTAAACAAAATTATGTCTCTAACAAAATCACGTAAAATTTCTAAATATTCGAACATTATATACTTACTTGATTTGAAATAGCCTCTTTTCTAGTAGTGGGATCCCCACGAGTTAATGAAAAATAATGTCAAAATAAATAGAATATATTTTTAGACGAGGTGACAACCCTAGCTCGAAAAAATCCGGATAAAACTTAAAATGCTTGCAACTCCTGGATAAAACGGAATTAGATTGTGATTTAAATATGATCGATAGAGGTATGTGTAAGGATTATACTGTATAGAGAACTTTATCTAATACAGCTTTATGCTTGAGATAAAAGTTAAAAACGAAAAACGACAAAAATGGTAATATTTCGTAACCTATCCACATTAGAAAAACCAAAATAGGAGTAATTATTCCTTATTATGTGTGTAAACATTACAATAAATCAAATCTCAATTAGGTAGTCCAGTTTATTTTTTATAATGGTTTTCGTGATTCTAGTGCCGGTTATCCGGCCGACTTTGCTTCCTGTTTTCTCAAAAACTAAAGCTCGGATCGATCGCGGAGTTTCAGTCTAGTACTTCAAATGATTCAAATTATCAATTTTTACAATAAAAAACAGATGAAACAAAATGGGGGATCATAAAAGACTTCGCCTTTATTTCTGTCATCCATATTATACGTGACATTCAAGATTACATCAAGCTATAGTGCCTTCGGCTGGTTTTAGTGTCGCACTGATCCTCGGTGCGGATTGCCAGCGCACCGATTTCTGTCATCCATATTATACGTGACATTCAAGATTACATCAAGCTATAGTGCCTTCGGCTGGTTTTAGTGTCGCACTGATCCTCGGTGCGGATTGCCAGCGCACCGACCGATATGTATTAACTTCAGGGAGCGCTTTAGAATGAAGCTGACGGGTCCGCCGGACAACCGCCCGCGCTCCCTGAAGTTAATAAGATCAGCACCGACGGTCAGTGCGACATTAAAACCAGCCTTTATGCGAGAATAAGATTGCTTAGCGTAAGTTTGAGATGAGTATAATGTACTATGGGCTGCACAAATAGATAGGCCATGCATGCATACAGCTCATTGTACATAAAAGCCGTAACAGACGATCGAACGGTCCGGCGGACCGATAGGGACGCAGCGATCTGTTAGAAAGGGATAGTAATATATATCTATCATTCTACCAGATAGCAGCGTCCCTATCGGTCCGCCGGACCGTTCGATCGTCGTTACGGCTTTTAGAAGAAGAGTAACCGTAAGTAGGAGATTAGGAGCGAGAGGCCTGAATTCATGATTTGTGTTACGACTAGCGTCCGGACAAGCGGTAGCTAATTGAAACAGGAGGGCAATGGAGTCGCCTAACTATTTGTATAATTAAATGAATATCGAATAAATGAATAACGAATAAATGAATAATAAATGAATAATTTTCTCACAGACTTCATATGTTTCTCTTGCGAGTATTAGTTAAGTTTTTGAAATGAAAATACGTAGTTCCTTAAAATTCTGTCAATCGTAAAAATAGTAAATATTTATTTGCCTAAAATACGCAGTATCTTGATTCTGAAGGAACACCTGCCAAATATATCAATTAATTTGAGAAAGTTGTAAAATAATTTAGGTAACAAAACTTAACATGAATGATGTTCCTTAAATCATTATTATTGCAATATCGGTATTGTTGAGTTATTTTCATATAGTTTAGGTAAATAAATATTTGATTCATCTATTACTAGCTGACCCGGCGAACTTCGTACCGCCTGAAAGTCGATAAATGTGGGTAGAGATAGCTACATTCAGACTACCACCACTGATAATGTACAACATTTCATATTTTTATGACTATAATTTTATTACTTTTCTGAATTCTGCATCGAAAGATGTAATGTCTGTTTTTATAGCTAAGATAAGCGATTTCAGTGTATGAAATTAAGTTTATAAGTTTATATATTTTTTCTGAGATAACTATATACTTCTTTTTTTATTAATTTATAAAAACTTACTCATTTTAAAATGTGGCAACACCAAAACCACAGTATACTTTATAGTACTACATACAGAATGGCCCCGCACACCCCCGCCCCTTATTCGAGTTACCTCACCCCGCAAGGGCACCGAGTAGGAATCGAGTTTGCTGCGTAGAAAATTTTGAAAGGGTTGTGATCTAACTGTGTATATGGGTTATAGGTGGGCATTGACTCGTGAAATAGTGATGGTGTTGGTGATGGTAATAATGATGAGGTGGAGACTGGTGGTGATGATGATGAAGGTGGCGACTGGTGGTGGTGATGATGATGAATATGGTGGTGACTGGTGATGATGATGATGAATATGGTGGTGACTGGTGATGATGATGATGATGATTAGGTATGATGATGGTGGTGTTGATTCTGATGATGATGGTCATGGTGGTGATGATGATGACGATGATAATTGTAATGACGGTGCCAATGGTGATGGCTAATGATATAAATGACCCCAAAATCACCATCATCACCACAATCATCATGAACATCATCATTCTCGCCACTATTACCACCGACACCATCCTCACCACCATCACCATCATCACTTCCACCACATTCACCATCACCACCACCACTATCACCACCATCATCATCACCACTATCACCACCACCACATTCACCATCACCACCAGCATGACCACCACGGACTACCACCATCACCACCGTCATCACCATCATCATCACCACTATCACAATCAACACCACTACCGTTGTCGTGTGGTTGTGATAATTTTCTAGCTTATGTCATATGTATGTGCAATTAAAGTTGTTGCAATGCGTCTGAGGCAGCCCTGTGCGTCTTACACGCACACATTGACACTGACATTCAAGTTCAGTTTTTAGTAGGCAGTGTCCGGTTACTTTAGTCCGATTTAGTAATAAAATAAACGGAATGTCATCATTGAGGTTGACATAACATTATCAAAATTCAAAATTGTCGGTTTGGTTTGATTCATATTACTGATCCATTACTGATTCTGGAAACAGTAACTATTGAACTTACATCAAGATGGTCTTCGCAGATAAATAATGGTATCTTTGGCACAACCAATTTCCCCACTGCTAGACACCAATCTCCTTTATTCTTATGTGGCACATTAAAGAAACGTTTATCGGGGGTTTTCGTCGAATCGTTCTTCCAATCGGGCACAAAAACATTACTTGGTGTATTTTGGAGGAGTATATTCCTCATCAACCCACACACGTGCGAATCTATCCAATTTTGTAAATTAATCCCAGCAAATACGTAGGTAATTAATAAAGTAACACGGTTACATTTTCATTTGAAATCTCGTTAATAAAATTCAGTATGCATCTGTCATCTGACAACGTCAAATAAAAAAAAATATTTTTTTTTTTCGCTGTTTGGTCTAAAACGACAACCCTTAAATCTCTCAGCACTAAATTGTCTTAGATTGCGGTAATTTTATAGCCTAGCAAGCGTCATGCCTTGATCACACGTACCGAGCAAACGGGCGAGACAGTAAAATGTTTCTCGGCCGAGACAGTGATATAAGTGAGTAGCTGTTTACACATGTTTTGAAATTAGCACAGTCAGTTCAGTTCCATTGAGACTTTCAGACATGATGGATCGTAAAAAAATCGCCGAGTGGCGAGACAGAGCACGTTCAGACCGGCCGAGTGAGCGAGCGAGACAGTGCGGGGTAGCGGGAGGGTGGACACTCGGCCTAGTAGATAGAACGGGAGCCGAGCTACTGCCTCGCCGCATCGTTCGGCCGAGCGCTCGGCCGAGCACTCGGCGCTATGTTTATACGCACCGAGTACTCGGCCGAGAGCACTGTCTCGCCCGTTTGCTCGGTACGTGTGATCAAGGCATCAGTCCCGCCCAGGGATAGTGGCGCTACAAACAGCTTTCCTATGGCAATAATGTGCATACGTCATATGTGTATTATTAAACGTAAATCAAGGATGTGTAAGTATCAAATTTCAAAACATTGTTTACCGGAATGCTGCTCAATCATTCGTTCTTCTTGCGAAATAAATACTGAATCCTATTGAAAAACTTGACTTTCATCACTGTGGATTGTTTTCGGTTTATTATGCAAAAAATACTTGAAATACGCGGAATATTTAGTCCTGTTTCCTTTTTGCTTACATCAGTGACGTTCACCAAGTTTCAACGTCAGTTACCAAAAAAGTATCATTGCCAGTAAAATAATTTAGTAGGTAGGTACCACTGAAAATCCGCAATATGGCGTGGGTAGTAAAACCCCTTGCAGGGCTATGTATATATTTTTATATTTCTTTAAATACAGCAGAATAAATTCTAAGATTTCTTTATTAATTTCAACCTGTTAGAAATATGATATCGTCCATTATGATAGACACAATCACAACAAACACAAAATAAAAAAAGTCCAGACAACGTTTGGGTTTATTTGAAAATGGTAACTTACAAACTCGGCTACCAGCGTTTATTTATTGATCTTGAACAGACTCGTCGTGCCAATGTTACGAATGCGTCAATTCAATTTCATAATGTTGGCCGCATTGGACCATGGCGGACTATTTAACTCGTAATTTAAAAATTGCAACTGTGGGGTCTTTTTTGTGTATCTTTTCCTTTTTTTTGGCATATTATTAAACTTTTGGCCGAGACGATCACAACAAACCCGAAATCGTGCAAATCGGTTCAGCCGTTGTCGAGTTATAAGTGCTGGAACTAACTCAACTTTCTGTTATTGATATAGATCTCGGCACAATAAGCTAATAGAAACTCGAAACAAACACCTCAACCGGTCAACTTCAATTAACTATAGAACTACATAACGTTTAGCTGTAATTAGCGTTTTGTTTTGTTATACCATTTTTAACACAATAAAACAAACACATCAAACGGTTAGCTACAAAATTCTTTAGCTGTCAGTTGCGTTTGGTTTTGTTATACCATATTTAACAAATGAACGGGTAGACTGTTTTTTTACTGATAAATTGCTTTCAGTTGCGTTTTGTTATTCCATATCAGTTGCGTTTTGTCACGTTTATGACGTTTTATATCACGTCCCACGGGAACGTGATAAAAAGTATCCTATGTCCTTCTCCTGGTTCTAAGCTACCTCCCCACCAATTTTCAGCCAAATCAGATCAGCCGTTCTTGAGTTATAAATAGTGTAACTAACACGACTTTCTTTTATATATATAGATTAATTCAAACTGACATTATTTTTCATAGTTTTAAACACATTTTAGTTGCCAAAGGCTTTCGTTTAAAAAAACGCATTTAAATCGGACCGTTTTGGAGTTACGATGCCACAGACAGACACATATATATACACAGATAATATAGTACATGTTAAACTTATAACACCCCTCCTTTTTGTCGGGGGTTACATATTTCTAAAGAATAACGACTCCATACCCTCCTGTCCGAAATTTCCACCACTTGGTCAGTTATGAGCCTAATTATGATTATGATATGACTAAGTATACCGGCACGTTGATTGGCTGGCTACTGTCATTGATATTTAGTAGGTATAATGTGAAACGATCTTTTAAAGAGGGTTAAAGAAAAAAATATACTGTTTATTTTCTCGTGTCCTTTTTCCTTTAGTCAAGGCTAAAGTTGACATACATACAGTAATAATTATCCTACGTCACCTAGTTCGAAAAAATCCCACTGCTAATTAAAGATAATATTAGTGATAAGTAATTTATATCATGAACTAATGTAGTGATAGAAGCATTTATAGTTATTGTAGCAATCATATGCATAATTTTATTGTTTTTTTTTTATTGGTAATTACATATTTTGAGTTATGTAAAATAATGGTGTAAAAGCTGATTTACTTTGTAAGAACTTATTGTCAATATAAATGATAATGTTAATTTATCTTGAGTTTTCTTTACCATACTTTTTTAATAATTATAAAAACGGTGCTGTGGCTCAGTGCAGTGGGCCGCGACTCGCGTAGCAGCACGGATAGCTGCCCCTGATGAAGAGCTCCATATGAGTTCGAAACATGTCTGGCAGTTTTTCACAATTTTTACATAAGTTTAACTAAACCGTTATTATAATGATTAAAATTCAGAATCAGACACCTCGGTGGGGCCGCGTTATGTCATTTTATGCTGCCCTCTAGAACGTATCCGTGCTTAGGCAGTTCATGAACTGGCACGGATACGCGTCTAAGCATACGAGGGGTTAAAGATGTCTCACGATAGTTTTATAGTATTTTATGCAATCGTTGCACAATGAAGATTCTTAAAGTCGAGTACCGCGTTTAGGCCACGAGGCTTGCCGAGCCTTCACTTTTTTTAGATTACAGTACGCGAGTATCTTGCGGTATAAAAATAATATTATCATACTTTTATACTTGACAACTGTGACGTCAAACATACGTTTTGTAAAGCCAGCGATTTTTTCTAGATCAACAACTACTTTATTAAGGTATCCACTATGCTTTAAAGTAGGCAAACCGGTGAGAATTGGATCCTATGATCGCCACGTCGCTGTTGGTACTCAGTGGGACAAGTTGCTTTTGCTTGTGATACTTCGTGGCCCGACCACCACTTGATTGAGATTTTAAGAATGCTCAAATTTGTACCGCCAATGCCTGAATTTGTGCCTTTTGTGCCGGGAATTCGTGCTGGTTTTGGAGTTATATGCCAATGTGGTCCGGCGAGGAAGCATCTTTCTCAGATTCCACCAGTTGTTCTATGAAACATGACATCATCGAAGAAAATGACACATTTTCTTCCCTATTTTACCAGTTCTTTACGAGGGTTGCCTTTTATATTTTGGGATTTGACTGTGCTGCAATCTGTCAAGTGACATTTCTGTAGTATAATTTGAACCTTTTGGCGGCAATATAACCTTAAAAAAGTTTTCGCGCGATCGCATTTTGTTTTTTTCTGTGAGTTGAAAAATAATCGTAGCTGACAGTCATGGAACTGAGCCGTGAACATTTTCGTGCGAAATTTTTTTACAATTTTAAACGCGGCTTAAGTCAACAACAGTGCGTTGATGAACTTAATTTTACATTTGGTGATGAAGCACCGTCGAGAACGAGTGTTTATCGATGGTTTGCGGAATTTAATCGTGGCCGTTGCTCGCTTGTGGATGAATTTCGCGAAGGTCGTCCAAAATCTGTGGTTGTTCAGAAAAACATTGAAGCTGTGCGTGAATTAATTCTGCAAGACCGTCACGTGACCTATCGGGAGATAGAGGCGTCCTTGGGCATTAGTGGTACCAGCGTACACACCATATTGCACGAATGTTTAGCAGTCAAGAAGATTTGTTCGCGATGGATTCCACATCATTTGACAGGTACTCAAAAAGAGGCTCGTGTTGATTGGTGTAACGAAATGCTTACAAAATACAATAGCGGGGCTTCAAAACATGTGTATTATGATATTGTGACAGGTGACGAATCGTGGATCTACGCATATGAACCCGAAACCAAACAGCAGTCCACTGTATGGGTCTTTCAAAATGAACCGAATCCCACTAAAGTTATTCGTGCACGAAGCGTTTCGAAACAAATGGTTGCCTGTTTCTTAGTAAAACTGGTCACATTGCGACCGTTCCTTTAGAAAAACGTAGAACGGTCAATTCTGACTGGTACACGACCATTTGTTTGCCAGAGGTCATTGAAAAAGTCAGAGAAACCAACCGCCGTAAACGGATTATACTCCACCACGATAATGTGAGTCCTCATAAGTCTGCATTAACTTCCAAGTTTTTGGACACTCAAAACGTCGGTTTATTGGGCCATCCCCCGTACAGTCCAGACTTGGCCCCTAACGATTTCTTTTTATTCCCTCATATCAAGAACAAACTACGAGGGCAACGATTTTTGACCCCTGAAGCAGCGGTTGATGCGTTCAAAATGCACGTTTTGGAGGTGTCCCAATCAGAGTGCTTGAACTGCTTTGAGAATTGGTTCAACCGGATGAAAAAATGCGTAGACTTGAGAGGAGAGTACTTTGAAAAGCAATAAAAACTTTTTTATTGCGAAATAATTGTTTTTTATTTCTATTCCCAAAATATAAAAGGCAACCCTCGTATTCGTGGTCCTACTGCGGGCCCCTAATTTGTAGTGCAGTTGCCTACTGAGCCGGCGGTTCTGTGTATAAGCGGAATCAGAAAAAAATATAAAAGGACATTTTTTTCTGATCCAAATACAAAAACCAAGAAATTCAAACAAGGATTTGTGAAAACGCCCTCAAAACTCTTAGACCACATTCTGGCCTAATCGCCCACACGCGTTACTGTTTCGCAAGTCGCACGCGCACGTTTGAGATCGTATCGCGGTTATCGGCGACGCAGGCGCCGGCAAGGTCGCAGGTCGCGACCCTGGCTACAGGCTAAAGTAGGGGCTCCCAAACTTTTTTAGTTCCCCGCATACTTAGCCCAGCCATGATATTTTCTTTGGTTTCCGCGACTGTCACACATTTAAATAAAACAATTTAAACGGATTAAATCGCGTCTATTAATATACGCGATATAATTCGTTTAAACTGTTTTATTTAAATGACCAGCCATGAGTATTACGGTGGCATGCGGTATTGGCGAGCGGCGACCATATGAGTGTCTCGCTCACTTGTATGGCCGCTCGGACTTTCACTTCCACCTATGGCCGCTGCTCGCCGCTAGCGCTGGCCGCCGTAGTTGTAGCATCTCCGCTAGGTTTTGTAGTTGGTACCGGCACCCTGGCTATTTACTCAAAATAGCATTCAAAGTGCCTTGGATCATAGAAGGGAGCTTTTACGGTACGCTATTTTGACGAAGGTGCCGATATAAATAATAAATAAATAAATATCGGACAACCTCACACAAATCGATGTAGTCCCAAAGCTCAAGAAGGCTTGTGTTATGGGTACTAGACGACGACATACGTACTTATATAGATAAATATACACTTAAATACATAGAACAACCATGACCCAAGCACAAATATTCGAGTTCATCACACAAATATTTGCCCTGGCCGGGATTCGAACCCGGGACCGCCGGCTCAGTAGGCAGGTGTCTACAAACCGAGCCAAACGCGTTGTCAAATATTAAAATAGTAAGTGCGCCGCGAACTGACTAAATTTGATTGTATTATATCTTTTACACATAAATGACAGCAATTAAATAAAACCTAACTTATATAGAAAAGTAGAAACCAACTCAGTAGTTTCTGGAAAAGGGAAAACCGGAGTGTCTCGAGGCGTCCCTCTAGCTCTACTCCTTACGGTGTACACTTTGGGAACCGCTGCCCGCTAGAGCGAGTGTGTCCGTTAATCCTTACGACTTGCCTGCGAGGTTTTTCAGTAAGTATAAGCAATAGGAGGGCAATATACAGGGTGATCAATCCAAATGGGTCAGCTGGGAGAAACCGAAAACTATAAGAGATATGGAATAGTACGTTCTTAGGAACCATGACGTCGATTTTAGCTTTAATAAAAACTGCATTTTTTTTATAAATTACATACATAACCAGAAATTGAACCTGGTTAAAATTCTGTAAGTAATCGCATGTCGTATTGTAACATTCTTTACAGCGGTTTTAGCCGGGTTCTGTATGAAATGATGTATGAAGTTTAAGTATAAAAAAATTATAATGCAGTTTTTATTAAATGTAAAATCGACGCCATGGTTCCTAAGAGCAGATCTCTTATAGTTTCTAACTGTTCCCTACTGACCCATTTGGATTGATCACCCAACCCGGTATGTATTGATTTAAATTAAACTTACACGATTTTCACACATTATAATAACCATGGACGTAAAATCACGTCCGAAACGTCGAGGTAATTAAATAAACACCTTTTTGAACGCAATTCAGTCCCGTTTTGTTATAATAAGAGGTGGCCAAGTTTCGCTTCTTACAATATACATAAAATAAATATTTAGGCGACTATGCAATATTGCAGAAATCGGTCTAGCACTAACTAAACTAAGCTAGGTTTGCATGTTATAGGTATACTTTTACTATCTATTTGTACTAGACGACGATTTACATTCGATAAGAAAAGGGAAAATACGATGCAAAATACAAGATTATGTATATAGTCGCTTTGACATTTTTCCCCCATTGAGGCATGCAAACTTGAAGTTTGAAACATACCTACATATCAGGCAAATAGAGCGTTGAATACGTGATCATGACGAGGTCCATGTTCGTAGTCCATGAAACCCTCGTAATGCCGGAATGGACAGAAACATGTCGAAACTACTTGATTTCAACGACGAAATCTGTCCTAATTCTAATGTGTAATCAATAATCATAATCGATCTATGTACCTAATCTAGAAAAATCTCGAGTCTTTTTGAAAAACGGCGATTGTCTTGAATTTGTGCCAATATAAGTATTCGGCTATTTGATGTTTTATGTCACCCTATGCCGTTAGTGGGATTTTCTAGCGGGGAGAAAATCTCACTTCCTTTCCAAGGTAAGACGTAAATAAAACTTAAGACAAACCACGGGCGGTAATTCTTAAAGCCCCAGATAGCACATTTATGGCCCTCATCTTCGGTTCGGGCGACAAACACCTGTGATGTGGGGCATTCACAAATTCATCGCCCTAGGTATGTAATGTACTCTTACCTGTTGTGTCGAATTTGGTTAGGACGCAATGCTCAATGCTGTGCCTAAGTAGTTAATTCTGCTTAAAATTAGGCACGTTAACATATGCTTCCATTTGTAAATTAATTAATTTATCTCTATTATATCCAAACAGTGACAACTTCACCGTGTCCCGTATGTCCTATGTCCTGTCAAATGTCGCAACCAAGCCCTAGACAAGATTAGATTAAGTAACCTACATGCAACACGTCGCTACTGCATGTCCAATTAAATATGATTTATGTTATAAATCTTAGTGCCGTGAAATTCAGCCTAGTTCCAGGACCTGCTTTGATTTGCTATCGACTTCACCTGGGATCTCATTCTAGTTCGACTTTGCGATGTTAACCGACGCTCTTGTGGCGCTGAGACATTCCTGTTAGGTTTGTAATCCCACACTGACACTGGTTTGGAGATCTCACAAGATCTGTTTCAAGTCATGAATAGAAATGATGTTAATCCACTAATTTATTGTTAGCCAAAATCAACTGATGGTAACGAATAGCCTGAGTAGGGCTCGCTCTGTTGGGGCAGAAAGGTTTTGGAATGGCGACCGCATTACCGGAACACGCAGTACCTATAGGAAAACCCCCTCAAAGATCGAGGATCAAGATCGCAGAAAACCAAGGAGAGAAAAGTGCGACGACTTGGATGTCGTCTTTGTCCACCAATAACCAACTTTTAGGCTAAATATGAATAGTAGAAATAAAACGCCAGTACTTTAACAATTATTTGACGTAGAAAACTCCCTTGAGCCTCGAATCAATTCGCAAGCGCCTCGCAGCTCATAATATGAATCGCGAATCGATTTGAAACATGCCGTGCACTATTCAATATGAGCGACGTTTCACATTTATATTAAGTAAGTAAGTACATTAACAGTTATTACGAATAAATACACGACACTTACTAACAAAAAGAAAAATAATGGGGTGTATCTTGCACTTGATCTGCGGGTCACATGAGTCCTTAGGCTAGCGGAGGTAGGAGTGAGTTGTGACTTGACGTTTTGTTGTTAACAGAAAAATGGCGATGTCGCACAGGATCACAAACACAAAATCGAATACTGTCCTCTACTGTATCGTGGATATAAATCTGTGCAATTAGTCGTGCGTTATCCGAGTGATATATCTGGGGAGATATATCTTTTGGAGTCCAATGGACTCAATGTTTAGCACTAGCAATTTTAATTAATATGTATTGGTTTATTTTTTTGATTAAATATGATTCCTATCTCTAAAACCATCGAAATGATCAAAATCTATAACTGTGCACTTATGATTGTGTACAAAGTTTCGTCTTCCGTTAATCGTTTTGGGCGACATTGATAAAGCATCCTTACATCATAACACTTGCGTGTTTATATACGGCCTATAGGCACTATTAGGCTATTTGGAACCCATGGGATTGTTTGGCACTAAGCAAAAACCCTTCTAACCCCATTTTTTTACCATTGGAATATCAAGAACATACAAGTTTCTATATACCTATAAGTTTTTTTTAATTAACTTTTGCTTTGCTATTGGGAATATACAGGGTGTGGCCCTGTAATTTTTTTTTTCAATAGCCTGCTTAGTCCCACTGCTGGGCTGGGCAAAGGCCTCCCCTTCTTTTCTCCATTCGATCCTATTGCCAGTGCGGTTCTGCCATTCTCAGCAGAACGCGTCCAGATCGTCCCGCGATCTCCTTTTCGGTCTGCCTCTGTTCCGATATCCACCTTGTGGGATCCATTGGGTTGCTATTGCGGCCCACCTTTCCGGATGCATGCGACAGACATGTCCAGCCCAGTCCCATTTCAGTTTTGCGGTCTTGACACCCACATCCACTATACCAGTTTTGGAGCGCAGTTCCGTGTTTCTGATTCGATCAGTCCTCCGAACACCTAGTATACTGCGCTCCATCGCCCTCTGGCAAACCTTCAGTTTAGACTTTAAAGCCTCAGTCAATGACCAGGTTTGAGCACCATACGTTAGTATTGGCTAGTATGCATATGTCGACGAGTTTGCGCTTAAGACACAGAGGAAGGTCACCCTTCTATAAAGCCTTCATGGACCAGAAGATTTTCCAGGCGTTTGCGATACGTCTATCGATTTCCTTACACTGCCTGTTTTCGAAAAAAGCTATATGGCCCAAATACAATGTATTCGTCGACATAGTGTATGTCCTGCCCATCCACCGTGACTTTATACTTTGCTCCATTGGTCATCAACTGAGTTTTCGCTCTATTCATAGTGAGTCCTACCTGAAAGCTCGCCGTGCTGAGATCTTGCAGCATTTGTTGTTGCTGGGATGCCGCGTGGGAGAAAAGAACAATGCCATCGGCAAATCGCAGATTATTTGCATTGGCCTGTAATAGGAGCCATTTTTTAAAGCATACATTTTACTCTTCAAACTGAACATTTGTTCAGCAACTTTAAAAAAAAGTCAGTTTTCAGAATTTCATTATTTCAAACAAAAATAGTATTTTCAATGTACGTCGTCTAACATTGACATTTCCTGAGCATTGACATAGCTGTCAATCTACTAATATCACACATTTTGCAATAAATTGCTTTTTTGTCTAAACATTATCATTTGATACACATTATTTTCAGAAGCTGCTTAACAAATGTTGTTCAGTTTGAAGGAACCTATACCTAATCTATGTTTTAATTTATTGCTCCTCATACAGGCAACACCCGTATATAAAACCTTTAATTAGCGTATAAGTACGATACCTAACCTGTATCCTTAGTCACACGGTAATTCAAACAGAATGTAGTTTAATCATATATCAACATTTCCTTGATACTGTTAATCAGTCCAAAATTGTCTGTAACCGTATTATCAGGTCAATATCAACGGTCAATACCGGTCGACCTTATGCACACGGTACGTACCTATAGGTAATATCCAAATGAATTATTGCTATTGTATAATACAATCAAAACGATTTTGTTTTGTCCCGTTTCAGGTTCGAATTTTGGCAAGGTTAGATATTTAAGTGATGAACTCGAGTAATTGTTCCTGGATCATGGATGTGTTCTATGACTATGAACAAGATTACTGATTTTGTTGGGTACGAAAAACAAGTAGGTATACAAGCATTACTTTAGGTCTGGATCGATTTGCGTCAGTTTGTCCCCTTATTTGTCCAATTAACTAAATTATGTACGTGAAAATGTACAATCTATATAAGTCCTAGAAACGTTTTGTATATACTTTATAATATGTGTTACTAACTACGAATGTATTCGATTGACGAAGTAACTAAGCCAGCTGCGCCAACATCGCGTGTACAGTCCGCAACACAAGTAACTGACCATTCTAGTATGTAATTTGACACATGCCAATAGTAAAACTATCTGCTTTTTTTTTATGCTGGCCGTACATGTTTTAAGAAATATTCAATGCAGAATTTGCAACTTATTCAAATGAATTGCAATCGAATCCCACACGTGTACCGGCCAGATCTCTGTCTGACTATTAAAAAGTTAATACATCTTTGATATACTAGTACAGTTAGGATCTTTTACTAGTATAAAGTCTGTCGGCGGAACTCGTAACTTTCGTAACTTCTACCAACTTATCTAATAGGGGTAATGGTTTTTAATCCACGTTAATAGGCTGCGTGACAGGCATCAGGTCCGATTAAACAATAATTGATGTCGCAATTCATTCAAAAGTTTTTTGCTGAAGCATTTAGGTATCGTATACTGGTATCTTTTATATAATAATCTCTACAAGACTACAGAAGTGCAAGCTGCAGTATCAGTAAGTATCGGTCTAGAAAGAAACAATTTAATAAAATAAAAAATAGCCTGACTTTTCTGGGTCCTGGTTTCTATAAACATGACCCTATATAAAACCCAGTGGCCATCCCAGGGGAGGAGTGAAGTAGGGGAATGTATTGGGGCTCATGACCGCTGACAAATGTCCCAAACTCATCTTGACATAGTTTTTTTTTGGTTTTTGCGTAACAAATGATATTATTGTGGAGTTTCCGATTGTCATCTTGACATGAGTTTTTCTTTGGTTTCCGCGTAACAAATAATATTATTCGGGAAACTCAGAATATTTAACTAGGGCTTATAATCACCGTTACAGGTTACAGCATCGTGACAGGCACTCAGTTTCAGTTGTGACGTCATTCAAACAATGACACCCTAACCGCCCTGCTATCACTCGCATCGCAAGAAACCAGCGCATACGTCGATTTTGACAAATTGATGTACACTCCCCTCATGACCGCAGAAACGTGAACTCGGTCAAACAAAATGGCTCCATCTACTTTCACATACAGTCTTCATCCACTGCCATGGACCAAGGATCCTTTAGATCCAGTAAGACTTACGTTAATACAAAAATCACGTCACTTGCGACATTTTGGAGATCGAGACTCGATCATACATGACATGACAGCTGACCTTCGCTGGCGCCTACGAAGTTCGATTGTCTTAATCGATTAATCGAATATGCATTGCTTTTTGGACATCAGTTAATATTTGACAGTAACCAATGAATCATGGTTTAATAGAATTAATAGTTACGTACAAGCCAAAGCCACTATGTATTATAATAAAATAGCACAACAGGGTGTTTCCAGCGTTCCAACCTTTATAATTTATTTTACTGGCAACGAAACAATTTTGGTAACTGATTTGAAAGTCAGTGAATGTCACCGATGTAAACAAGGAGGAAACAGGACTAAATATACCGCAAATTCCAAGTATTTTTTAAATAATAAAGCCGATGAAAGAAGCTTTTTTCATGAGGATTCAATATTCATTTTGCAAGAAGAACGAGAGAAAGAAAACCCCGAAAAATAATGTTTTGAATTTGGTTGATGACAAATCCCTGACAAATCGCTACTGACGTTTGATAATGCAAATATAAAATTATGACGAATGTACGTTATTGCCATATGCAAGCTGTTTGTAGCGGCACTATCCCTGGGCCGGGCCGACCCTTGTTAGGCTATATTTAGGTCTAATTCTCTATGCTATCGTAAAATTAATGTCTACATAAGGACTTTATTAAACCCCTTTATAACATTAATTTTGTTAATTACTAATGTTTGTATGTGTGCCTAAGTGATTCCTCGTGATGTGATTGTAAACTAAGGTTAAACATGTGATTCTTCAAACCTCCTATGGAATTTATGTCACAGCAGAGCAAACACCAGTAAGTTGCATTGCTTGGAATGTGTTGTTTCTGTGAAAGTATAACATTCTTGGCCAATCAATTCCGTGGCAAGGGAAGTCAATTCCGTGGCCTTATAATTTAAAATTAAATGAGTTTACTTCTGAGTCAACCTCTGAGTCTGTCCTAATTAATCTCAGCTTAGCAGTTTAATAAACAGCTCAGCTCATTTTAAATATTAATTGGATGTAGAGCCAATTGAAAAAAACCGTCGGCATTCTTTGGACCACAGAGCCGGCTCATTCCTCGGCCAAGAGTTTAGCTTCGCTATTCAGCGGGGGAATGTAGCCGGCATCATGGTACCCTGCTGCCGCAGGGTCCGTGATCTTGGGGACATCTGATCTACTTAGGTACCCTTAGATTGGGTTAAGTTGGTTACTGTTTTTTTTTACTTGTTTATCGTTTGATAAAGACTCGATTATAAAACTTGTATGTTGTATTAACCTAATTTCAGGATTATTATGACACTTATTTTTACTATTTATCTCCAAGTGACTTACATATGCTAATGTTATTTTTTTCCAATTCTTGTTAATTGCAGCAGCAGACATTGAATATAAATAATATCAGATTTTTCCTGAGACAATTTTCATATTTACGTAAAGGTGTATTTCTCTTGATCCGACAGCTATCAGCCTGTACTCTTGCTGCGCAACATAGCACACAGTATTGCATAGAAGGATATAGGTAATATATCTCGCGCGAGAAAGAGTACGTGTCACAGTTGTGCTAGAGATGCTGGAGAGAAGAAACGCCGTAGTATTGCATCATGAAAAAAACCATATACGTATTGGACGTTCAAAAAAGCTCATAATTCCTTGCTTTACAAAAATAATTGGAATAATACACTGTATTGATAAATATTATTTATTATCACAGACAGTTCACGGCCTTTATCGCTCATTTTTAATTGAGTTCACCTCAAGGGCTACCTCACTTAGTCAGAGTTCGGTTTAATAGTTCGGGCTATATATACATACACATTGGGCCGAACGAATTCTGCTTAAGGATTTCTTTTCAAGGTCCCACCCACATCCGTCTTGTACATTCACAGACAAAAGTTTGATATACGTAAATATAATTTTCATACATACGGTTTTCACCTCAATGATAAGATAACCAATCGGATGGAAGGTTGAATTTTGTTGCTGAAAATGAAAGCCGGTGATGAGTTAAAGCGACGTAACTATGATGCGAAACTCTGCCATGCTACGGCAAAAGGACGTATCTTACCATGACATCCGTATTAAGATACGACCTTTTACCGTAACACGGCAGAACTAGTGGCACTTCCTTTTTTCTTATAAATTTTTTACACGTTTTATAATTTTTAATCACTGTAAATTTACATAAGTAGATACCTACTAACAAAAAAATCTGAACTGTTATGTTTAAAAGTTTATTTATTTATATATTTATTTATTTAATATTTATTGCACAAAAGAAAACTTATCGTACAAAAGGCGGACTAAATGCCATGAAGTTCTAGAATAATAATCGTAAATGCCAATAAATGTAAGGCAATATACAATTTTACATCATCCTAAGCAGTAGGTAAGTCTGATTTTCTGCCCGGGAAGACAATTTCACTTCCTGGCCAAGGCCAGAAGTAAAATTTTAGACAAACCACGGGCAGTAATTAGTAAATCCCCAGATTGCATATTTATAGCCCTCACTTTCGGTTCAGGACATAAACACCTCGATCTGAAACGTTCAAGAGAGCGGATTTCAAGTAGCAATTTCAATATTAATATGGATATGACTACTTAGTGCAATTTGTTAAATACCTGCCATGTTGTTTATATAGGTTCTTAACAGTCTATTATTATTACACCGCACACCGCAAGCAAATAAATAATTAGATTAAATAAATGTTATTTTTGCAACAAACTACATTTAAAGAAAAATATTTTATTATAATTTTTTTTTTTTTTTTTTCTTTTCCTCTTTGATAACCTGCGATCAGTCGTCTAGACTATAATCAGGTGAGTTGGAAGTGGTCGAGATTTGGCGAGGTAGAGCCACTGCTCTATCTCTCCTTATTAAGGCAGCACGTCAGCTCGCTTGAGTCTTCTAACCGGGTTTGGTTGTAGGAGCACAGTCGATAACGGGTTTGGGTGTGTTGTCAAGCGGTCCTTGTACTTGGCAGTGTAGCGTTCTATTTCATCCGATATCGTTGGGATTTTATTATAAATAAAGGAGTTTTTATACAACTCAAAGATAGTAGTTCCTATATATTACGTACCTACATGATAGTTCATTTCAACAATGTCATTAATATTATGGATTTCTTGTTTTAGATGGCAATTTGCAAACAATGTTTTTTTGAACTAGAATTGCCAAGAGATTTAAGTATAAAACTGTTTTATGCAATCGTTACCATCGTGGACAGTAAACATAACGGATGAAAATGTATTTTTCAACGGTGTATGCTTAAAATGCACTGTAAATGAGTATCATTATTGCTTAGACTTCGTTTGTGAGGAAGCACTAATAAACTAACTCGAAATTAATGATTGTTCTGTGAGCATTGTGGAAGCGAATTATTTTATTTTTTCATTTCTTAAAAAAAAACCTAATAATTTTTTTTTACTGTGCATTGTGCACAAAAAAATATTAAAGAGGAAGAACTTAAAGAAATAAACTATTTCAAAAATTAACAAACGGTGTTTTTATTTATTATCATCATAATTTTTGCCCAGTAATTTACAAAAGCTTCCAAAATCATTTTTACTTTTTTGTTCTAATAAGTTACATTATTTTTGTATGTAGAAAAAATAATAAGTTATACCAGTCATATCCATATTAATATTGAGATCGCTACTTCAAATCCGCTCTCTAGACTAATGTTACTAATATTAATCTAGATCCATTTGTGGGCGCGTCAGTACTTTTTAGCTCAACGCCGTGGGAACCCAGTAAGCATAGGTAGGTATTGTCTGTATTGAATCGGATACAAACACGTATTACGTTATGTGTAACATGGTAATGAACCCATTGAACGTGAGAGCCGGTAGCGTCGACCATCGTTTACTCAATAATGATGTCGTTACTTGGAGCTTGGTAAGTACGCGGAACTTGGCCAGAATATTCCGCCAGGTTCAAAGGGCCGTCCGAATATTCTACCTTCTCAGGGTTGATCCTGGAAGTAGCAGATATACTACACATGTAGGAAATGAAATGAAATATGAAATAATTTATTCAGTAAGTAGGCCACAAGGGCACTTTTACAAGTCAGATTGTGAATCTACCGAGGAGACCGCTACAATTTTTTGTACTATTGTTTAAGTTACCGGTATTACGGTGTACGAATGGATAATCTTCTCTCCTCGCTCCTATTTACTGCGCCGTGGTCAGGTAAAGACTATCGGGCAAAACTGCGGGCCTATGACGTTTATCACGTGATAAATAAGTGACAAAACATCTGTCACTCACACTCACATTTTGTCAAAACGTGACGGATGCTTTATCACTTATTTATCGCGTGATACAAGCTATCATCAAAGGCCCGCTGACCTGCGCGTCAGCGCATTGGGATGCGTAACTAAGTATGCATCCAAGTGAGCTACCATCTATCTACCTACAGAATAATATATACCAGAGAACCGAAGAATTTCACTTAATTTCTGTAAAATATGTTTATTGTACCGACATTTCATTTTACATTTCAAAACAGAATAAACCCAGAAATCGATAATATACGAATACAAATTGGATATTATCAAAAAGACGTGCTGATTACATCAAATATTCAATACAATTAGTTAGACCTTGAATAGGTATACATTTACTTTCGCTCGAGAGCCGTAACTTTTACGAAGTCATTTCCAGTTTCCACATAAAGGGACCAGTCTAAGATCAATCCAGTTCCAAAAAGCCATAAAATGATACTTCGATACTTTGTTAATTATGCACCTTATTCTTTAGACGTTTGTGTTGTCACTTTTTTGTCTTGAGTATGGATATGATCATGTCATGACATGATGACAATAAAAATTCGAATTGCAGATTAAATAAATAAAAAAGAATTTTAACACGCAATTCTGTTTACAAGCATTACGGTAACAGTATGGTAACTGTTTTATAGCTGATCCGGATAATAAACGTCATGAATTTGATACAGCATAGATAAGATAAAATAAAATGTCGTTCAAGGTAAAGAAGATGAATGGGCCAGCTAGAACTAACTAGTTCTGTTTAAATATAAACTGGTATGAACTTTATATCAAATGTTGCAAACAAACTTTGAATATTACCTAGACCTAAAATGAATGAAAGATCTTAAGAATAACACTGAATTAGTGAATGACATAGGTCACAGGTGTAGCCCGACCATCAGGTCATCAGGTGAGGGCCATTAATATGCGCTCCGAGGCTGTAAAGCTAATCACCCCCCGCCCGTGGTTTGTCTAAAGTTGTACGACTTGCCTTGACTAGGAAGTGAGGTTTTCTCCCGCGTGGCGTGGCGGACAGAAAAACCCGCTTACGGCCTAGGGTGACGCAAAATAATACTTTTTATAACAATAGATATACTGCTCAAAACAAAATTTAAAGAAATGTACTTTAAAATATATGTAGGTCATACACACTTTACATAGTTTTCATATATAATCTTCTGGTCATGCTGTATTTAAGGGGTTTAAAATCGGCATAAAAAAATAAGTGGCCTTTATATTTTTTGCAGTAGTTTATATTAGACGTATAATATAAAACTGGCCGCTATGGCTAAAAAACTCAACAACCAAGAAAAAACTTTACAATTTTTAAATTTGAACTCTAGTGGCCATAACATTTCGTTTTATAAAGCAATAATTGACCACATGTACCTACTTTTTTTAAACTGGGCTTTTTTTGATACAATCAAATAAAGGATAAAAAGTAAATATTACCATATTTTGAAATTTTTGGAAATATCCTAATTTCTGATTAAAATTTCCAATTCAAAACTTCCGCATTCTAAAATAGCGTAGACAAGTAATTGGTCACAGCGCAAATCATACAGTAGGATAACTGCTCTCCTTGGGCATTGCGGCTGTCAAAATTTCCACAAGGTGACGTTATTTTGATAAATTTCATTTTAAAAGTAATAAATAGGTTTGTAATGAAATAAAGATTGAAAGAAGTTATAGTTTTGGGATTCGTGGCAATAAATTAACAAAGTTTATTTTTACACACAATTAAAAAATCTTTCTCCCTAATAATTATATCCCCCCGTTTCTTAGGAAAGACAGAGAATAAAGTACTTAGATTAGATTTTTTTACAATTAATACGTTCACTTTTTTACCTAGTTGCAAAACACACAACATATTTAAGTTATGTGAAAAAAATGGCACCATCAGTGTCATCTGGGACTTTGTAACGGATATATGCAAAGAATATAAGTACTCAAGACGATATTATGCAATTTGACTGATACTAAGGGTATTGTGGGTGCGGTCCAAGTAACAGAAGAAACTTAAATATTTTACGGACCCTCCGCTTTATTTGTTATCTTCGATCATATTTCCGTTTGAATTTACTTAGGTTATCTATGCCAAATAGCCCTTATGCGAGTAATAGGTACACTTTTATATGAAATTTATTAGAGTTAAAATTATTTATAATTAAGCAACGCATTTTGCAGAACAATGTAAGACTAACTAGACAGAGCTACCGACCCAGCGAAAAAAAAATATATAAAATAAAAAAAAGACCTTACAAAAAAAAACCTTTTCAGAAAAGCGTCAATAGTATGTAAGTATAAGTACAATAAAGTAAAAACAATAAGCGTGTTTTGTTTTACACAGAAAAATGCCGTGAGTCTAAGAAATATTACAATACGTATGAAACGGCGGGCGCGAGGACTCACCTCGTGCAAGTCGAATATCGCTCGAATGTTTTGAATTAATTCGCGATTCATAATCATGAGGTACGATCGGTCGCAATGGCGGTCAAATGCAAACTAACGACGATTAACGATTTAATCACGATTTTGTTATTCAATCTAGAACTTGTACATTTTTATAATAGATTTCAGCGAGTTTTATTTTTCAATCGGACAAGTTTATCTGCTTCAAACTATCGATTAATTTTACTTCACTACATTGCAGAGCATTCTAAAAATACTAAATTATTATGTGCTACTTTATCGCGACAAAGCCTTGTCTTAAACCGGCCCTCGCACCTGTTTTTTTGCACAACACTCCAGTTACACTATCTACGTGAGATATCCAACTATTGCAAAAGTGTCAGCCTAAATAAAAGGTGTTTGCGATGGGAGAGTTACTATTACAATTTAGAATGTATAATACATGGAATAATGGCTATTGTCACCGCAGAGCTTAATCTGAAGCAATATAATGAAAAGAAGGGGAAAATCTGCGGACACCATCCCCATTGTAGACGCTAGGGTGTGAGAATACAGAATATTCTTGGTATTTCTGGCCCCGAATATAATTTTTATTCCTTTCGGGGTTCTTAGGTCCGTGGGGTCCCAGCGCCCACAAACTCTTTAAAGACCTCCGTAAAACGCTAGCAGAATCTACTAGGGACCGAAGAGCTGGCAGCTTCCTCGCACAACGCATGGCGATTCAAAGAAAACTTTATGAGCGTACAAAAAAAGAGTATACTTGTTAATTTTATATATATTTGCATAAAAGCGTCAATGGTAGTTGTAAAGTACTTCAGTAAAACTAAAAAACCAAAAATAACCCGTTCAAGTAGGTACAGATTACATTTGACTCACCCTTCGAAGTCGATCCCAAACCACTCAGTTCTTATATTTATAGTTATATTATAGTTTACGCGAGGTTTGGCACCGACTTCGAAGAGTGAGTCAAATGTAATCTGTACTTGAACGGGTTATTTTTGGTTTTTAGGGTTCCGTACCTCAAAAGGAAAAAACGGAACCCTTATAGGATCACTTTGTTGTCCGTCTGTCCGTCCGTCCGTCCGTCTGTCAAGACCCTTTTTCTCAGGAACGCGTGGAGGTATGAAGCTGAAATTTATATCAATTACTCAGGTCTACTGTCCCTTGAAGCTGTGAAAAAATCAAACTTCTAAGCCAACGCAATCAAAAGATACAGCCGTTTATGCCGCAAATTTTCGACACTTGCAAGGGAATCAAAACCTACAGGGTGCTTCCCGTGAACTCAGAATCTTGAAATTTGGTACGAAGCAACGTCTTATAGCATAGATAAAGGAAAAATTACGAAAACCATAAATTTTTTTTTAATACCTAACTTTGCACCTAATTTATATGGGGCGCTATAGATACCAGGTGCAAACTTAACTTAACCACTTAGGGATGGAAAGTGTTTGTACGGAACCCTCGGTGCGCGAGTCCGACTCGCACTTGGCCGGTTTTTTTAGTTTTACTGAAGTCGGTTCTTTTTTCTATTATTTTTTTTTTTTTTTGTTGTTTAGTGGCCGTCCTTGGTGTTCATCATCAGTTTCCTGACACCAAATCCTATTTACTGAATGTAAATTCTTGACTTTATCAATAAATTACCGAAAGCGCCGTACAATTCCAGTAACACCAAACACGACTCGGTTACATTGTTTGGTTACCGTGTTCTGTAGGGTCCTTTCCGGTTCCAGCATCAGACCAGTTTTATGGTACCGTATTCAATAGCACCATGTACATTTGTTTCCTCCTAGTAATTTAACTATCCGAATCGGCACATCTAATCGCTACCTTCGAAACACTGGCCGTTTAGAAGTAAAGTTCTAGTGGCCATCTGTGGTGTTCATCATCAGCTTCCTTACACCAAATCCTATTTACTGAATGTAAATTCTTGACTTTATCAATAAATTACCGAAAGCGCCGTACATGTCCCTATAACATTTGGAGAGTTCCCTCGATTTCTCCAAGATTCCATTATCAGATCCCGACTTAGTGCCAACGGGACCAACTCGGAGTTATACCCTTTCCAATTAAAAAAAAAAATAAAAAATCGGTTCACGGTTCTCGGAGATATCGAGTAACATACATACAAAAAAAAATAATTCGAATTATTATGTGAGCGGCGACATGTACCTTTGGCAGGTGATTTTGCAGACGGAGCTGCTGTCCGCATTTTCCTTACAGTTAGACAGGTAGACGCATACAATAACAAAATGACCACTGAAAACGCTAAAGCTGACCGCGTCTACACATTTAACGCTGTAGATGAATCTCGCGAGACGGCAACGTATGGTAGGAAGCCACCAGACAACGTTATCCCTAAGGACGTCAATAACTGTGGTGGCTTCTTACCAACCATAAAATTAGGCGTCGAATCACGAGTGATGCTGAGGCGAAACATTTCCGTTTCCGATAGGATATCTTTAGTGTAGGTACATAATATTTCACGTATAAAACATTATCGTTACATATTGAAACATTATATAAATATAACATAGGTGACATAGGTATTATTATTTTAATTTTAAGGAGATGCCTTCTATAATTAACCCTGAAGCATAAATAATGATTGTAAATAAATAAAACTTAATTAGGTACGTGTTAAATTGTAATACTTTCGTCTAAGCACCAGAACTGTTATGTAGATATTGTACCTACTGTTATTGTGTAATAAATATCGATTAAGAAGTCGATTAATAATAAATATCGATTAAGAAGTCGATTAATAAACAAATAAGTCTTCTGTACTCAGAATGCTTACATGTCAGGACAATTCCAGTAACACCAAACACGACTCGGTTACGTTGTTTGGTTACCGTGTTCTGTAGGGTCCTTTCCGGTTCCAGCATCAGACCAGTTTTATGGTACCGTATTCAATAGCACCATGTACATTTGTTTCCTCCTAGTAATTTAACTATCCGAATCGGCACATCTAATCGCTACCTTCGAAACACTGGCCGTTTAGAAGTAAAGTTCTAGTGGCCATCTGTGGTGTTCATCATCAACTTCCTTACACCAAATCCTATTTACTGAATGTAAATTCTTGACTTTATCAATAAATTACCGAAAGCGCCGTACATGTCCCTATAACATTTGAAGAGTTCCCTCGTTTTCTCCAAGATTCCATCATCAGATCCCGACTTAGTGCCAATGAGACCAACTCGGAGTTATACCCTTTCGATTAAAAAAAATAATTGAAAATCGGTTCACGGTTCTCGGAGATATCGAGTAACATACATACAAAAAAAATAAAAAAATTAGTTCGAATTGCGAACCTCCTCCTTTTTTTGAAGTCGGTTAAAAATAATGAGCGTGTGTTTTACACAGCGGGGCACAGTTTTTCAGTTCTTTTTTAATCAGTTGGTTTTAATTTATTTTAGGTTTTGCTATGTAAATATTTTATTTATAACTTAGTTTATGTTTTTTATTCTGACGTCTAGACAGACATTTTTAGCAAGCGTGAATTTGCTTCTCGACCTTTGACTTACTATGCGATCGAATTTTAAAAGGGTACATTTTCCTTTCTAACATAAATAATTTTCGACTTGTCAGCCATCAGAACATCAGTGCCATCATAGGTTTCATTCTAGCGATAGCGACGGAATTCCGTTTTACACTGGACTTAGGATTATCTTAATAGATAGATAAGCATATAGATAACGAAATGATACTACCTACTACTGTTTTTACGCAGACATAAAGGAACGATGTTTAACATGAACTTGAGTCACTGTTTTTGGTATGTTGCATTCACCGTACCTACAACTGACATCCTGCTAAATATTTCTCAATGATTCAGCAACAGAAATCCCCTGTAATGTACCTACCATTTGTTAATGCTTCCTTAATGTAAAAGGCGTGTTTTCTTTTATATAATATAACACAGTTTCAAGGTGTGGTACCTAATTAGTACCTGTACCTACATACCGATTAAGTAGGTACAGTTGCCGAGAAACTTCTTGAGCCTAACCTTGACTGCGCAGTAGCCGATTTACGTACAAATATGCATGCGCAGATCCGCCATTTTGGGTCAAGAAGTTTCTCGGCAACTGTACCACCTTCTTAACCCCCATATAGCAGTGATAAGGATAGGTATTCAAAGGGACAATTTTTTGCAATCTGATGCATACGGAAATTTGTAGAGAACAATTTCTTTGAAATGCTTTAAAATATAGTAAAGAAATCCTAGTAATAAAAAATCACACGGGGTAGGTATAATACAATACAACCAACCAAGTGCTCCAACACTAATCCCTCAAAAATTCAACTCATTTTGACTTACACTTTTCAGAATGATGAGACTAAAATAAATACGGATCGCTTTTTGTTTGCCGCGATAACCAGTCTGCAATCTGCATGTCTTTACAGGTGATTTTTTCCCAAGCTGATATAAGGATAAATTGGCAACATAATAACACTAATGCATACGAGGGGCGTTCAATAAAAAGTGAGAATGAGTATGTTATAAACAACTTTTATTAAATGTCATTTTATTTTTCGACAAAGTCACCTTTTAGTTAGTATAATACACTTAGTATATCTTTTTTCTAAACTTAAAATTTCATTTTTAAAAAAGGTCTCATCTTGAGTACTTAAAAATTCTTGTACTGCAGCGACTACCGCGTCGTCGTATTCAAATTTCTGGGCTCTCAGGTATTCTTTCAATCTCGGAAATAGGTAGAAATCACTGGGGGCGAGATCCGGTGAATACGGAGAATGCTTAAGGATATCGAACCCAGCATCACGAATTGCAGCCATTGCAACGGCGGACTTGTGTGCCGGGGCATTGTCCTGGTGGAACAGCACAACTTTCGAGAGTTTACCTCGCCATTTTTCGCGGATCTTATTGCGCAATGTTGCTATTTGTTTAGCATATAAAGTTCCCGTAGTAGTGGCTCCATGCTCGAGATACTCAATCATTAACTACTACCCCTTTATCATCCCAAAAAACAGAGCCCACTCTTTACCGGCAGATGAACCCACCTTGAATTTCTCCGGAGTTGGAGATTATGGCCTTTTCCATGTCATAGACTGCAGTTTCGTTTCAGGGTCGTAATGGTGGAGCCATGTTTTGTCCATTATTATAAATCGCGCCAAAAAATGTTCCCGGTCTTGCTGTATCAGGTCCAAAGCTTCTTGACAAATCTCGACTCTAGTTTGTTTTTGCGTGTCAGTAAGTATTCTTGGTACCCAACGCGCAGATACCTTTTTCATACCCAAGCGTTCGTGTAAAATATTATGCACGCTCCCCATTGAAATCTTTACATTTTCAGCAATAAAACGAACCGTGACACGACGATCCGCCAAAACTAAGTTTTCGACTTTTTTCACAATTTCTTCAGTTACTGTCGTAGTAGGGCGTCCGGAGCGGGGATCGTCCATGGTCGATGTTCTTCCACGTCTAAATTCGGCGCACCAACGTGAGACTGTCGAATACGGAGGAGCATTAGACCCTAAAGTGTCCCACAAATCTAAATTGACTTGGTGCATAGATTTTTTTTTCAAACACAAGTATTTGATAACGGCGCGCAGTTCAATTTTCTCCATTTTCGCTAACGTACTCAATAGCATTGCAAAGAAATGCCCGTATTTTTTTTTAAACAAAAGACAGTTAGTTTTTTTTTTCATAGCAATCATCTAGATAGATTAACTTTACCGCCCAGTATTTAATTTCCAAATATTGAAAGAGTGTAACGGTTCTATTTTAAACTTCTAATTAAATAAGTCTTAATAACTAATATTATTATCTACAAACACTAACCTAATTAAAAACTTAAATCTAATCGTTTACAAATTAAAAACTATTTAAATTTTTATAAATCAAACCTCTTTATTCGGCACTGGCTGAATAGCTACGTACTGGCCAAAAAAGAACTCATTGAAGAAAGAATATAACAATAGACGATCGTGAAAAATAGAACACGGCATGCGCTGGCATTGTAATAGTCGATGTAAATTTAGTAACTATTAAGAAATTAAATTGTATTTCTTGAATACATCTATAAATATTGTGTAAATAAATTGCCACCGATGTGTAAATAATACTTTTATGTACAGTTTTCCTATTATGTCTGTACATGTGTAAATAAGTTGCTGTGTTTTCCCCAATACGGGTGAGTGTTGCGAAAATTATATTTTACATAGGTTAAGTTTCTTGATATCGCTAGATATCTTGTCTTGTCGTTAATATAATTTATTTAATGTTTTAATGTAATTAAAACATTAAATAAATTATTATTATTTTTCACGATCGTCTATTGTTATATTCTTTCTTCAATGAGTTCTTTTTCGGCCAGTACGTAGCTATTCAGCCAGTGCCGAATAAAGAGGTTTGATTTATTACAGATGCAAATAGTTTATAATCAGTATAACATAATATCAGTGAACGATTAGATTTAAGTTTTTAATTAAGGTTAGTGTTTGTAGTAAATAATATTGTAGATTTAGTTTTATAAGTAGTTATTAAGTCTTAATTAATTATTTGTAACGCTAAATCGTTACATACCCCCTTTTTTAGGTTAGGATTTTTGCTAGAGAAAATCCGCTATCTCTTATACTGCTAAATAGTTATACTATACCTTTTAGACATCAATCTTAACATTCTTCTTTACAAAACATACATCACGCAAGTAAATAGGCAATAAACACATAGTATACGTGTTATTGCGTCCTAGTAAGCTGAGTACTTTAAAGTTATAATTTAAAATACTCTCATATAACTAGTATAGGGAATATAAAAGTCTTATAATCAATATAAACGTTTAAAGGTGTAAATGCTATCGCTTGTATTTTTGTAGAAAATACGATTCTATACAAAGATTTTAATATCTGGTAGAGGATAGTAAATTAAATTTTAGAAGAACTGGTATAAAATGCGATAGTAGCAACATGTACATACCTTTTGTACTTGTTTAGAAAATACAATAGTATACAATAGATTTCACTATCCGGTAGGGGACAGCAAAATGTAGTTTAGTAAGAACTAAGAGTAGAATTAGTATAGAGAGCGATAGCAGTAACATGTAGTGTTAAAATAGGGCTTATAGATTTGATTATAAGACAAATAGGTTTAGAGATAGAATCCTAAGGGGATTGATGAATTATTTTAGCCTTTATAACTTGTGAGTTTAAAATCCTTTATGTGCCAATCTCCTAGATTATTTCCCTGCATGTCCTCAAGCTCATAAACTAGGTTAGACTTTTTAGAAATAATTTTGCATTTTATGAACTTGGGGGCAAGCTTTTTAGTGAACATATTAGATTTATCACTTTGATAAAATGTTCTACGCCAAACTATATCTCCAACATTAAATTCGACATTTTTACGCCGCAAATTATAGTGTGTACTGTTTCTAGAGTGAGCTTTAATTAGGCAGGACTGTACTTTCTCAAAATATTTCTTAAACAACCTAAATTTTCAGCATACTCGTCCCTAGGAGTAAAAATAATGTCATTAGTGACATCAGCGTCTAGATAGTGGGAACCACAGCTTACCAGCTCACGACCGTATACTAAAAATGACGGCGTGTAACCAGTTACCTCATTGACAGATGAGTTTATAGCAAACTGAATTTTGGAAATATTGGTATCCCAAGATCTATGATCACCTTCAATGTAGGTTGATACGGCTGTCATAATGGTTTTGTTGTAGCGTTCAACACTATTGCCTTGATGCGTGTATTTAGGTGTATAAAGTACATTAGGAATTTGGTACTTTTGAAACAGTTGTTTTAGGGTGTTAGAGATAAATTGTTTACCGTTGTCCATAAGGACAGTACTAGGTACACCGTGAACAAGAAATACGTTTTCCTCGACTATCTTAGCTAATATCTCAGAGGTAGCGCGACGGATTGGAAATAAGAGGCAAAATTTCGAAAAACAGCAGGTTACTACAAACAAAAACGTGTTCTGTTTTCTAGAAGGAGGCAAGGGACCGACTAAATCCATGCTCAACATTTGGAATGGACGACTACAATCTTTAGGGCGACCCATGACACCAAGAGTTGCGTGATTTACGTGTTTATGAGAATTACAAGTATCACAGCTTATTATGAAACTAGAAATGTCGCGGTGCATATTTGGCCAGAAATATTTTAGGGATAGACTTCTGGACGTTTTGAAAATGCCAAAATGACCACAAGTAGGTTCAGAATGATTTTTAGCGATCAATTCTGTTCTCAACTCTATAGGGATAACTTCTTTCCAGTCAAATTCTCTCATGAGAGGATTCAGACTTTTCTTGTATCTGAATAATTTGCCATTAGCAACTTTATAATTTAGAAAAGACGTGGGAGAATTTTGGCAGCCATTGTAGATATTTAGGAACCAAGGATCTTTGGTTGCATTAACTATGTTGGGTTGAGATGAATCCTGATCATTAATAGCAGCAATAGGTACAGAACGGGACAGACTATCGGGGACAACATTCTCAGAACCACGACGATGCTTGATTTCGAAATTAAATGAAGACATTCGAACACCCCATCGAGCCAAGCGACCTGTGGGATTGTTCAAATTTAAAAACCACTTTAGGGATGAATGGTCACTGAAAACTGTGAATTTTTGACCGTTTTCTAAGTAACATCTCCAGTGTTCGATAGCTGTAAGAACTGCCAATGCCTCTCTTTCTGTGGCACTGTAGTGACGTTGTTTGCTAGAAAGAGACTTACTCATGTAAGCTATTACCTTCTCCTCACCGTCAATGACCTGTACTAAGACAGCACCAACGCCGAAGTCGCTAGCATCTGTGTGCACTTGGAAAGGTTGTGAGTAATCTGGACACGAAAGAATGGGTGATGAGATGAGAGACTCTTTTAGGGAGTGGAAGGCATTTTCAGCTTCAGGGGACCAACAAAATGGAGGAGATTTTTTAGCTTGCGAAGTTAGTTTGTTGAGAGGTGCCGCTATAGAGCTAAAATTTGGTATGAATCGGCGATACCATGACGCAGTACCGATAAATCGACGAACCTCTTTACGATTTGTAGGGGTAGGATAGGGGTAGGGTCTCTCATCTGCGTAGCCAGATTGTAATATTAAACATACCTTCTGAGGACATACTCGAATCGCATTTAGAGCCTGCGGTCGATATTATTGCTGTCCAAGACAGTCTAGCCAAGTCTCAACAGATGATAACGTCTCTAAAGTGGCAATTCGATAAAAGTTTGTTCCTGCGCACTGAAAACCTGCTTCACCACATTTACCACAGGCTAAATAGAATCACTAACATTGATCCTGATCTACAACTACAGCATAAGACTAATAGTACGAATTTTAGTAGTCAATATAAGGAAATTTCGTCTATGAAAACAAACTTAACTTCAGCGTTTTGTCCTGAGCAGGACGTTAAAATAGTTAGCTGTGATCGTAACCTGACTACTGATTTAGCTAAGCTGAAGTATTCTGGTAAATCCTGCTTACTGTCTTTCATACAATCGGTAAACGAATTTGTAGAAGCTAGGAACATTACGAAAGACCGTTTACTAAAGTTCGGTTACGAAATTTTTACTGACGACGCGTTACATTGGTTTCGCTCTATAAGACAAAATGTTCAAACTTGGGATGACGTTGTCATTTTACTAAAACAAGATTTTAGTCAAAAGGACTACGACTACCGCCTATTGGCTGAAATCAGGTCTCGTACGCAGGGTGAACTTGAAAATATTTCTATATATCTGTCCATTATGCATGGGATGTTTTCAAGATTATTTAAGCCTTTGTCTGAAGATGACAAACTTGAAATCATTCTGCATAATATACGCCCATGCTATGCAAGTACTCTGGCTGCATCGTCGGATATCAAAGATTTAGATTCTCTGAAAAAGATATGTACTAACTATGAAGGTATTCAGTCTCGTCTAAAGTATATTTAGCTCTCTCTAAACTAAACTACCCACTATACGGCGTTATAGTGGCGCCCATTCCCGGTATTTTTCTGAGCTGAGTATTACTGAAACAGGTCCTTGGCATTTACTTTTGGTTTTCTTTGATGTTGGCAGATGTATAATATTTACTTGTGTTTTTTTAATTTTAGTTTAAGGTTCTAAATGTTAAATTTTAATTTCAGCTGTGTTGTTTAGTTTGTGGTCGTTAAAACTAGCCTAATAATCATACATTGTACTATCGTAATCTATATACTTGTATTATATTACTACTTAGAGTACCTACTTAGACTAACTAAATTTAATTTACGTTTTTTTTATTTGATTACCACAAACTGAGCAGTATTATTGTAAATATTGTTTTTTTTTTCGTTATTGTAATCGCAACATTCACCCAATTTTAAGATTTCTTGTCATACCTACGTATTTTGCAAATCTGTAGCAATGTCGTATCCAATCAAATACCTATCACTGCAAAAGCCCGAACTTCAGTATGAGGTTCTGGTTCTTCTTACAAGTAGTTCAGTTGATTCTGTACAACATCTGATTAGCCTGATCCTAATCTTATACATAACTTCTGAAGTTATACAGACTTATTCTATTAAATGTGTACCATGCTTTCTAAAACACTTGGACCCAAGTTCATAAAATATTAAATTATTTCTAAATTGTCGAACCTATTCTATGAGATTGAAGATATATGAAGTCGAATAATCCCCTAAGGCCCTATCTCTAAACCCTTCTGTCTTATAATCTGATCTATATACCCTATTAGAGTATGTACATTTTACTGCTATTGCTTTCTATACTAATTCTACTGAATTTTATTTTGCTCTCCCCTACCGGACAGTGAAGCCTATATAGTATAGAATTGTATTTTCTAAAAAAATACAAGTAATAGCATTAACCTGTAACTGCTATCACGTTCTATACCAGTTCTACTAAATTATATTTTGCTGTCCCCTACCGGATAGTAAAAGCTGTCGTATAGGATTGTATTTTATAAAAAAGTACGAGTGTTTATAGGTTTATTGTTTTAGCACTTACATACATACATGTTTTACTTTAAAGATCCTATAATAGTTATATAAGAGTACTTTAAATTAATGTTCTTAAAGTACTCAGCTTGCTAGGATGCAATAACACGTAGACTAAGTGTTTATTGCCTATTTACTTGCGTGATGTATGTTTGTGTGTGTGGGGAGGAATGTTGAGATTGAGGTCTAAAAGAGTAAAGTATAACTATATAGCAATAAACGAGATAGCGGATTTTCTCTAGCAAAAATCCTAACCTAAAAAAGGGGGTATGTAACGGTTCTATTTTAAACTTCTAATTAAATAAGTCTTAATAACTAATATTATTATCTACAAACACTAACCTAATTAAAAACTTAAATCTAATCGTTTACAAATTAAAAACTATTTAAATTTTTATAAATCAAACCTCTTTATTCGGCACTGGCTGAATAGCTACGTACTGGCCGAAAAAGAACTCATTGAAGAAAGAATATAACAATAGACGATCGTGAAAAATAGAACACGGCATGCGCTGGCATTGTAATAGTCGATGTAAATTTATTAACTATTAAGAAATTAAATTGTATTTCTTGAAAACATCTATAAATATTGTGTAAATAAATTGCCACCGATGTGTAAATAATACTTTTATGTACAGTTCTCCTATTATGTCTGTACATGTGTAAATAAGTTGCTGTGTTTTCCCCAATACGGGTGAGTGTTGCGAAAATTATATTTTACATAGGTTAAGTTTCTTGATATCGCTAGATATCTTGTCTTGTCGTTAATATAATTTATTTAATGTTTTAATGTAATTAAATGGTAACAACTTCATACTAGTACTACATATTTTTTTTATCTGTAAAATATATTTCTTATTTGATTTCGTTTCGGTCTACTCTAAATAATATATGAACTAAGTGTATTTCTTTGCTTTAATGTTATTGTGCTTGTGACTGCCACATCATTGATGACTAATAAATGCTTAGGAGTTCACTTAACCAACCTACGAAACTCGTTGGAAATCTAGATGTCGCAGTCACATGCCGAACTTCACCTAATGATTACGGGATTTCCAGGGAGCAACCCTAGGGCCACCGAACCTACCCCGGGGCCGGAAAACCTAACCTAGAGCCGCGATCCTGGCTTCTGATCCTGACGCTACCAAGACTAAGCCTGGGGCTTGTCCAGGACTACATCGAGTTCATCAGTCTGGAGCTAGTCTGCCCTACCCAGACTACAGGACGGCTAGAGCTACCTAGCTCGAACCTAGCCTGCTGCGACGAAGACGACGTGTGCAGGGAAGTGGATCCTAACAAGGACTTGTTTCCTCTAAAGTGTACTCAGCTCGGATTAACAATCTAAATTACCCACGACCTAGCCGGATCTACCTATTTTTTACTTTATTTTACTTATATTAAACATTTGTACAGTTCAATCTGAATTTCATTAATTCCTTACTAACTAACTAACCTATCTATAACGTTTACACTAATTATCCGTTATAAGAGTTTGCATCTCATTCTCACTTTATATTGAACGCCCCTCGTATAATTAGTGGGAGCACATAAGTGCATACAGAAACAAATAACTGACCTAAAATACAATATAAATCTTCTTTTGCATACCTCAAATACACAGGGATACGTGAGAGATAAGTAAGTATACAGTATATAGTAAAATAAAAAAACAGAGCTAAACAACAGGAAGTCTTATCGCTAAATAGCGATCTTTTCCAGACAACCTTGAAGTATAGTAAAGCAGATCAACAAACAACTACTTTTGTGTTTCCTATCAATTTTATAGCCATTCTTTAAAAGACCGTTTAAAACTTCATTATCATATTGAGTGTCAACTTTATTGTCTAAACTGTCTTATTGTCATCTAATAAATTACAGAGTTACGTATACTTTTAATCGATTGATACATTTTTAAAGTTTAACAGAGTGGTTTTTGAAAGCGGTCCGCCCAGATTCCTCGTCAAAGGTCGTGTGCCCCAGGGGAGTAGGTTAGGGCTCAGCCTTTACACACAAAAGTAATTATTGGCATTAAAATGAGATCATGGGTAAGTATCTTTTTCATGATCATGAGGTAGGATTGTTCCTACCTATCCACGTGCAAACTAGACTATGAATACAAAAGGTGCCCGAATCTTCGCTATTCCAATTTTTCATCAACATAAATTCTGTCATGTTTTGAGTTAAGTGTCTGTGACAGACGACAGATCAACATGACGAAACCTTAAGAGCTTTCTTTTTGCCATTTTAGAAGCTGGACCCTAAAAATCGTCCACGCACTGAGCAAAACTCGTTCACCCAGTTACTGTAACCTAAATAAGCTACACTAAGAAATGGACGATTAATGAAATTTAATATATTTTGGTAACAAATCTGGTAGGCTAATACCTGCACAGCCTGCCAAAACTTAAAATTTTAGCTCACGTTATCGGCACTTGATCCTGGATTTAGCATAGATACATGCATTAAAATATCGAGCAAATAACATTGACATTTAACAAAACGATATCGGACTACTTCTACTGTGGCTAAACATAAAATGTAAAACATATGCGTGTCATAGAGCTTGTTGCAGTTATCTCTACATAATCTAACGTTCGAGGCTTGGCCAAATGTTTTATAGACTTCTAAGTCTATTTAATAGAATAAATACGCCTAGGACGCGAGTTTTCATAAAACATATTTGCGAAGGATGCATGAAGCCGCTTTTGGTTATACTGCCATGCTACAGTAAAAGGACGTATCTTACTATGACATCTGTATAAAGATACGACCATTTACCGTAACACGGCAGTATATGTGTGCATGGCTACGAACCAATCATAGAGACGTGTAGCTTGTGAGCTTGACGTTGTGACAGATGCGCACACGGACGAAACTTAGCCCGTGGCTAATCAAAACGGGCTTCACTTTCAAGCGCCGACTAAGAATCAAAAAGACACCTTGATTTTTGGGCGTATCTGTTAAGTTGATTGACAAATCATTGATTTTATGTACTGGGTTAACATTTATTAGCTACTATGAACTCATATCCCTTCAGGCTATCTTTATACTGCTATTCAGTGAGTACTATGATTAACTTACTATTTAATTATTGAAATGGTTCATTAAGCTACTTAAAGGTAACGCGGATCTATCAAATTAAAATAGAGCCGAACTCCATAATGCTGATAATCAATACCAACCCAACCAAGTGAATCTAAGGTTGATATTATATTGAATTTGGTTATCAATGGAATGCCCTTTGGTGTGGGTAGGGTAGTAGCTCTATTTCGCCCTAAGCGTAGTGTGGTGTCACCATTATGATTCATTTCGATGGCCGCATCATCGACCAGCTGATGGCAAATTATTTCTAATAGATGTTATCAGTATTTACATCATACAAAATGGTTAGTTCCTATGTATGTGCACACATAGTTTGATTTTAATATATAAATGTAACGTGTATTGGACATTTATTGTAGGTTATTAGCGACAAACGTATCGCCTAATGGAAAGCAATTACCGTCGCCCATAAACACCTGCAACACCAGAGGAGTCACAAGTGTTTGCCTACCCGGCCCGGAGGACGAAGATAGAATGCCTCTATGCTAGTAATTTCACCGACCTACACGAGACGCAGGGTATAACACCGAATGACTGACTACGCCAAAGTATACCCAACATTTTTCGAAATGTAAAGATAGCTTACGCCTAGCCGTACTTCTTAAGTAAGTACTTGTGATAATTAATTATAATCTTTTATGTAGTGAATACCACTCCTGAAGACTGGTAAATCACGTATCTACCTAAAATGAACTACAGAGCAGCGATCTCTACACACAGTTAGTTATGTATATACATTTCAAGACAAGATGGAATTAGGTAACCTCAATTTGTAGGAATACTGATACATTTTCTTTTCGACGAACTTCAAAAAGGAGGAGGTAAGTACTTAATTTTTGTTACCTCAGAACTCTGTCATCCTTTAAGCGATTTGGTTTTTTTTTTGTTAGAGAGTAGGCATCTCCAAGTTAGACCCATAAAATAAACCATGAGAAATTGAAGCAAATCTTCAAATCACAGCAGTTTTTTTATAGTGGCTATAGTTGTTCTCGGAAATAAGATTTTTTTCTGATTGAAATCCTTTATTACAAGCTTTTATTTAACTTGCAATGTATGTAACTTTTGTTCGGATGGAATCTTGTAACTCAATTTTGAAGCAGATATCTTCAATCGATTGAGCTGAAATTTTGCATACTTGCTTAACTTTGATGACAATACAATAATATATGGTACCATGGGGCATGGGGACGGTGGCCCTAGAGACTGTAATAGATAAAGCAATCCTACCGAGTTTGGGGTCTTTAGAATCGTCTCAGTGAGCAATTGATGGATATTCAAAGAAAGCACGATCGGCTATAAAAGCTTGTCACAAAAATGTATTTTTTTGTGAAAAAGTGATACTTTCTCTAATTAGTAACTTTATTTCTCGATTTCCTTCTGATTTTGAGCAGGAAAATAAAATAAAAACAAAGTTATAATGTCACTATCTACACGCATAACAATTTATAGGCATGATATATGACGAAACACAGCTCAGCTCAGCGGGTATGTCCTGTATTGGCTGTATTATAAAGGAAACAAGTAGTTACTGAACTGGATTGCTTGCGTTTCGTCACACTAGTGTTTTAGACAAGTTACTAAATGCAGTAACTTAGCTATGTGGACATAAACAATATCATACTCACATGTAAGTACGGTATATCGGTGGGTTTCGCAACATATTTGCATATTCGTGCGATTCTGAGCCCGAAATATAGTGGAGGCATAAATTAAAATAAAATCGCACTTAAAGGTTTATAATTTATATGTACTGGCTGCACAAATGCATGGCCCATTTGTGAATAAATTCATTCATGAATGGGCCATGCAATAGGGGATGCGACTGACTGACAATGTCTATTGTTGTTTTGTTAAATTATGAGGATTCTAAAAACAATTTCAAAACTTTCTTTTGGGTTAAAAAAATGAATCATTAAATTTTCATAACTTTGTCACATATTTCATAAAAAAATATTGTTTTTTTTTTTTCTTTGTTTCATGACATATTGAGCAAGTCATGTTGACTGATGTTGAATTCTACAGCGTACCTACTGTAGTTATATGAATAAAATTAGCTAAATATATCACGAAACAAAGAAAAAAATGCAGAAAAATAAATCTTTTTTGTAAATATGTGACTTCAAAGTACGGAAATTTTATGATATTTTTTTTATAATCCAAAATAAATTTTGAAAATGTTATTAGAATCCTCATAATTTAACAAAACAATAATTGTATGACAACCATGAACTTAAACGCACTTTTTCACGGTAAAATGGCAAATTTCTTAATTTCTCCATACAAATAATTGGTCCCTATACCGGCCTGTGACGTCACTAGCCTGGACGCCTTTAGTATGGAGCGGTTTTAGCGCTAAGTAGGAATGTTGAACTTTGACGGTCATTTCTGACTTTCAGAGCAGTTTAAGTGTAGTCAGTCCTATATAGACATTTGATCCCAATAAAAAATAGAATCGATTGACATCCTCAAAAAAAATTGTCAACATGTCTATTGTATGACAACCATGAACTTAAACGCGCTTTCTCACGGTGAAAATGGCAAATTACTTATTTTCTCCATACAAATACTGGTACCCGATCCACAGATGACGTCATATGCAGGTAGGCCATCTGTATGGAGCGTTTTTAGTGGTCTATAGGAATGTTGAACTTTGACGGTCATATCTGACTTTTAGAGCAGTCTAAGTGTAGGTAGTCCCATGTAGACATTTGATCCCAATAAAAAGTAGAATTGATCGATATCCTCAAAAAAATTGTCCGCACGCCTATTCTGCAGCTCATTGTCTACCTAACTGTTTACGGCTGCCTATCCACAAAAGTGGAGCGGAAAATAAACCAATCAGCCTAAAAGAAGTGTATTTCATTTCATCTCATCTGAGTCATGGATGTTATCTATATATGTATTTAACTAGCGATCAACCCCGGCTTCGCACGGGTGCAATTAGAAACCTATAAAATAGGCTAGGTCGATTTGTGTAAGATTGAAGTGACCATCTCGTCGCGTTTTCTACTATTTATGGTGCAAAAAGTGACAATATTTATTTGGAATAAATAATTAAACCTAGAGATAAATTCACTTTTATATTGTTCTCAATAAATTAATGAACATGCGATGAATTGGTTGCTTTCCTTACACTTACGTCGAATTGCCCATAAAATGTTTTTTAAACGGAACCTGCTGTATATTTTGTATGACTATGCCTGTTGTAAAGGATTCACACTAATACAGGTACTTTTAGGTATTTAACTTCGCTTTATTATGTTGATGTGATCTCATATCGAATTATATTGAATTGCTTATACATTGAAATTGCACGATAATCGTAATTTCACGACATTTTTGTTTATTCGCTCTGTATATTATATGATACTTCTCTTGCAATATGCGTACCTACGTATTAAATTGTATTAAGAAATTATGTAGGTCAGCTTGGATCTCGGGGCGATCCGCCGTCAGGTGCCCTTTAAAACAAATCATAAGGAACCCTAAATCCGAGGACCCGTATGACATTGCCGATTCTAATCGCATCAGATCGTATCGCGCCAAATCAATGCAGTCCGCATGCCAGATACCCGGTTGTTGTGCATGGCATGGTTCAGAAGAAGGTCAGCTTGGATCTCGGGGCGATCCGCCGTCAGGTGCCCGTTACATAAGGGTCAAGTCAAACCCAAAAAAAAAGTAACCAATTGAGCGCCATTGTCGTTATATCATGATATCGGAAAATTTGCCACATTGCCAAATGGCATCCAAATTTCAATGATCAATAACTCCGCAATTCAAACCGGGACACAATAGGGATGGCGACTGATGTTCAATTTTACAGCACACTGTAGTTATATTAATAAAATTAGCTCAATACGACATAACCCTAACAAAGAATAAGAAAAAAGAAAGATAAAAATATTTTTTTTTTATAATTACATTACATTTTGTGATTTTATTTAATTCAGAGATTTTTCTTTTCACAATCCTCATAATTTAACAAACCGTGAACTTAAACGCACTTTTTCACGGTGAAAATGGCAAATTACTCATTCTATCTATACAAATATATATGGTACCTACGCATAGCATAATTATAATGATGGCATCCTCTTTGCGTCTAAAAAAAAGGTTGGTCACAAACTAGGGCTTTTGCACATAGTGCTTTTATAAATAACAAAAATGAAAAATCCCAAATTATTTATTCATACACAAGAACAGACAATATAAAATCAATTAAATGTATGTAAGTTAGACAATTTTAGTGATTAACTAGGTATAGAAAAATATTTATTTACTTCCAAAAATACAATACAAACTTTGCTATCCACAACACGGGTTTCGTCCACACATAGAATTTGCATCCGCCTCAGGGTTTCGTCAATAATATTGCTAGAAACTTCGTCAAATATTACATTGAAAATCATCCACAACACGCTTCGTCATTATAAATATAGTGATTAACTTATTAACAAAACAAAGCATTATAGAAAATTATACCTAATTAACTACATTTTTCTTTTTATGGTAAGCTTAATAAAATGCAGGAGAGATATCGCTTCATACTTCATAGCTATAAGGTTATCAGCACAGTGCAATGAAAAAAATATTTAAATCGTACCACTTTCATTTCTCATTCTCATTAATGTCACATATTATATAACCAAACTTAAAGTCATGGTTACGCGACGATGGGGCCATTTCGTGACATGTCAATTGTTCGATTTGTGTAAGATCAATTGCCTCCAGTTTCAATCAGATTTGTTTAAGTTACTGGCGTCAAAGGATAATTAGGCGAAAAAGTTTGGACAAAATAATTGTATACTGTCTTACCAAGAAAAAAACTAATCTAACAAAAAACGTCAAAATATTTAAATATAACGTGTGCTTACAAAAATCGTCAAATCCGTCCATTTTGATCATCTCAATCAACAAATCAGTCTCAATTGTCAAAATTAAATTTTTTAACAAGGCTGTTTATCGATATTGTCAAATAAGGGATAAAAAATTAAATATTGCCCCATTTTTAGGGATCCGTACTCCGTAATAGTCAACCAGGAACCCTTATAGTTTCGCCATGTTTCCGTCTGTCCGTCCGCGGCTTAGCTCCGTGATCATTAGTACTAGAAAGCTGAAATTTGGTATGAGTATGTGTATGTATGACGCCGACAAAACGGTAAAATAAAAACTAAAAAAAAAACTTTTTTTCGGGTCCCTCCCGTACACCTAAAGTGGGGCTGATTTTTTTTTTCGTTCCAACTCTTGTGTGTGGGGTGTCGTTGTATAGGTCTTTTAAAAATAATAGGGGTCTTCAAACATAATTTTTTGATAAAGTCATCAGTTTTGTAAATATTCGCTCCGAAAATAAAAAAATAGTGTGCCCCCTCTAACTTTTCAACCACGGGTCAAAACATTATGGAAAAGTTCATGAAAATGAGGCCTCATAAGTACTTTCAATGAAAACTATATTGAATAAAATCGGTTGAGCCGTTTTTGAGTTATCGCAAAAAACGTAATTTTCTTTAAAATGACGTAAGTGCCGCGCGGTGTCTCTACACTTCGAACGTTACACACATAATACACATATTGGTTAAGTGCCATACTATTTTAAAAAATTTCGCTCAATCTGGCGCGTATAATCGATAACTTCCAGAAGGTAATAAGTAATTACTGTTACTTGGCGTTTACGACCTTTTTATAGAGCTTGAAATATTCCTCGTAATTTAAATCTTTCTCGTAATTTTCGTCTATTGTGAAGGATGGGCAACTACGGAACCCTACACTGAGCGTGGCCTGACATGCTCTTGCCCGGTTTTTTTTAAATTTATGATGATATCCCAATTTGTGATTAAAAATTCATTTGGCTTTCCAAATGATTTTTTAATCACTTTAATCACGTGTCTACATGAAGGCTTCCTCTTTTTTGCAATCGGTTGAAAATAATTACATTACACAAGAGTTGGAACGAAAAAAAAAATCAGCCCCACTTTAGGTGTACGGGAGGGACCCGAAAAAAAGTTTTTTTTTTTTTAGTTTTTATTTTACCGTTTTGTCGGCGTCATACATACACATACTCATACCAAATTTCAGCTTTCTAGTACTAATGATCACGGAGCTAAGCCGCGGACGGACAGACGGAAACATGGCGAAACTATAAGGGTTCCTGGTTGACTATTACGGAGTACGGAACCCTAAAAATGGGGCAATATTTAATTTTTTATCCCTTATTTGACAATATCGATAAACAGCCTTGTTAAAAAATTTAATTTTGACAATTGAGACTGATTTGTTGATTGCGATGATCAAAATGGACGGATTTGACGATTTTTGTAAGCACACGTTATATTTAAATATTTTGAGGTTTTTTGTTAGATTAGTTTTTTTCTTGGTAAGACAGTATACAATTATTTTGTCCAAACTTTTTCGCCTAATTATCCTTTGACGCCAGTAACTTAAACAAACCTGATTGAAACTGGAGGCAATTGATCTTACACAAATCGAACAATTGACATGTCACGAAATGGCCCCATCGTCGCGTAACCATGACTTTAAGTTTGGTTATATAATATGTGACATTAATGAGAATGAGAAATGAAAGTGGTACGATTTATAGTATATTGTGTCATAAGGGTAGTAAGTAGGGGATTACTAACGAAGGCCTATTAGAAGCCCGACGCCGAAGGCGGAGGGCTTTTAATGTCCTGAGTTTGTAACCCCCTTACTTCCCGCCATACACACAATATTTTTCATCACATTTGGGAGTAAATAACAAATACGTAAAACAAAAATAAACATTATACTTACTAATTAAACGATAACGATTGACAACCAACTTTTTCTGTATATATTTTTTAATTTACTATAAGCACTGGCTAAACGGCCATCAGCTTAAATCAGAAAACAAATATACACAGAATCTTACCATCTATCATTAAAGAAATAACAATTAACAAAATTATGCAGCAATAATTAACACCGTAATATTATAAAACTTAAATACGAACAGTAATTTTGTTACAAAAACTAAATAGTACCCATCCAATAATTTTATAACTTTTTTTTCTTTTTTTTGTGTCGTCTACCACAGATAATGCTAAGAACTGCGTTTAGTTTAGAAACATGACAGGCTATACTGCCAGATTGTAACGATAATTGAAAATTAAATTTAATACAATTATTGCAAAATACACTTAAATAATTGTAAAACATAAATATTAATGCAGTTACATGTACCGTATTAATTCAATACACAATAAAATTTGCTGGTAGGCAAGTTTTGTTCGTACAACAAAAACCTTGGCTGGATTGAAACTTCCTTAGTCTGAAGTAATCTGCGAGTGCGTACTATATTTTAAAACTAAAACCATAACTCCCTCGGGAGTTATAACAATTTATAACTCCCGCGGGAACTATATAGGCCTTAGTCCTTCAGTACACCTGCATGTAATACCATCTTTTACGAGCAAATGTGATGAAAAATATTTTTTTCATTGCACTGTGCTGATAACCTTATAGCTATGAAGTATGAAGCGATATCTCTCCTGCATTTTATTAAGCTTACCATAAAAAGAAAAATGTAGTTAATTAGGTATAATTTTCTATAATGCTTTGTTTTGTTAATAAGTTAATCACTATATTTATAATGACGAAGCGTGTTGTGGATGATTTTCAATGTAATATTTGACGAAGTTTCTAGCAATATTATTGACGAAACCCTGAGGCGGATGCAAATTCTATGTGTGGACGAAACCCGTGTTGTGGATAGCAAAGTTTGTATTGTATTTTTGGAAGTAAATAAATATTTTTCTATACCTAGTTAATCACTAAAATTGTCTAACTTACATACATTTAATTGATTTTATATTGTCTGTTCTTGTGTATGAATAAATAATTTGGGATTTTTCATTTTTGTTATTTATAAAAGCACTATGTGCAAAAGCCCTAGTTTGTGACCAACCTTTTTTTTAGACGCAAAGAGGATGCCATCATTATAATTATGCTATGCGTAGGTACCATATATATTTGTATAGATAGAATGAGTAATTTGCCATTTTCACCGTGAAAAAGTGCGTTTAAGTTCACGGTTTGTTAAATTATGAGGATTGTGAAAAGAAAAATCTCTGAATTAAATAAAATCACAAAATGTAATGTAATTATAAAAAAAAAATATTTTTATCTTTCTTTTTTCTTATTCTTTGTTAGGGTTATGTCGTATTGAGCTAATTTTATTAATATAACTACAGTGTGCTGTAAAATTGAACATCAGTCGCCATCCCTATTGTGTCCCAACGGTTCGAATTGCGGAGTTATTGATCATTGAAATTTGGATGCCATTTGGCAATGTGGCAAATTTTCCGATATCATGATATAACGACAATGGCGCTCAATTGGTTACTTTTTTTTTGGGTTTGACTTGACCCTTATGTAACGGGCACCTGACGGCGGATCGCCCCGAGATCCAAGCTGACCTTCTTCTGAACCATGCCATGCACAACAACCGGGTATCTGGCATGCGGACTGCATTGATTTGGCGCGATACGATCTGATGCGATTAGAATCGGCAATGTCATACGGGTCCTCGGATTTAGGGTTCCTTATGATTTGTTTTAAAGGGCACCTGACGGCGGATCGCCCCGAGATCCAAGCTGACCTTCTTCTGAACCATGCCATGCACAACAACCGGGTATCTGGCATGCGGACTGCATTGATTTGGCGCGATACGATCTGATGCGATTAGAATCGGCAATGTCATACGGGTCCCCGGATTTAGGGTTCCTTATGATTCGTTTTAAAGGGCACCTGACGGCGGATCGCCCCGAGATCCAAGCTGACCTACTTCTGAACCATGACACGCACAACAACCGGGTATCTGGCATGCGGACTGCATTGATTTGGCGAGATACGATCTGATGCGATTAGAATCGGCAATGTCATACGGGTCTTCGGATTTAGGGTTCCTTATGATTCGTTTTAAAGGGCACCTGACGGCGGATCGCCCCAAGATCCAAGCTAACCTACTCCTGAACCACGACACGCACGATAACCGGGTATCTATTGATACTGCTAAAGGTGCTGCGGGCCTATGATAGTTGCATTTATTATTGCGTGACAAATAAATGATAAAGCGTCTGTCACTCGCAAATACTAAGTACATCGTGTAGTGAAATGCAAATTGTGTTCATAGGCCCTCACGATACAGGCTTGACCTAGTGTGAGGACCACTGATAAAATCTACGCAAAATACTCTCACTGTATAAACCCTGTCATATATTTACTTGTGTTTGCATGTAATACTTTTTGGTAAATAAATGAATTTTGTATTTGTATTTTTGTATTTATAGGCACGCGCCGCCGGCCCCCGGCTGGTACCGCCGCAACCGCTATGTCCCTGCATTTTAAATCTGTAATATCTTCGAAAATATTCATTTAAATTACATTCTGTAAAAGGCCTATTGATCTATATTAAATGCACAATGTATTTAAGGTACTTAATTGGATAAGGATTAATGCTGTATTGCTTAAAATCGCTTCGTAAGTAAGCCATTATTTCTCGTAAAGAGTAAAGGATAAAAAATGGTTATTGTGGGTTATCCCTAAAAGATAGACATATACCATTGCAGACTTTTTTGTAGACCTTTTTAAGGTGTACAATACTGTGGTACATTATTTTGATTTATCGCGTAGGGTTGTCGGTTTATTTACGACATCACATTAGAAACCTCTAAAATTATCAGCGTTTCTTTACGATATTATGCATGTATTATACATAATTAAATATACTAAAAAAAATCCGTTGCGTAGGTTTAGGTAGGGACAGATAGACAGGAAGCAACTTTGTTTTTATATATAAAAAAAAATACTAAAAAGTATTTGCGGCAAGTTTTGCCTAACAGACAGAATGCTTGGTAGCACTTGTGTGTTATCATTATCCGTGGACTTTGATTTAATTAAATCCCATTTACGTAACACAAGATAACTGCAGAAATTAGATACTAGGTAATATTTGAACTTAGAACCAAAAGATTGGCTTTTGTATATATATCAAATTAATTGATTCAACGGGCGGCATTTTTTGATGATAAAATTGATATGTACGAATTGTACAGTATGATAAAGTTACCATGGTCTGATACGCGCAAGTTGCCTTATTTTTGATCAATTTGGTTTTATAATATGTATGTATTTGTGGATGTAAATACTACTTGGCAGATTACTTAACCTTGATTACTTGATGTTAATTTACATATTTTGCAATTACCTACGCATCGTGAGTTTTCCCGCGTTCAGGATAAAAAGTAGCCAATGTGCTAATCCAGGGTGTCAGCTACCTCCATACCGAATTTTATCAAAATTTGTCCAGCTTTATTAGCTTTAAGAAGAAACAAACATACAAACTCACGCCGGCCTTTAGACAAATTCTAGTATAAATATGTTCACGATTGTTTACCCAACAAACCTTTATCTAACTGCGGTTTTCTCATCGCATTTCATACGGTTAGTCGCTCTTGTCAAGCGGACAATCCCTCGACATGTTTGCCTACGTCACATACATCATATATTACGTATGTACATGAATGAAAATGCGGCCTATATCATCGTTAAATATTTCGCGTATCTGTGCGCATGACGCAGCGTATCGCGGCTATCTTATCACACATGTCATGGCATGACTACGCGAAATAATACCGGTTATCAGCACTGTTTTCGGCTCAAAGTGTAGTCATATTATAAAAGAGAAACAACTATGTCGTTCTCTGGGAAAAGGTTTAGGAGATCGGGGTGTTCTAATTTGGAAGACTTTTTTAAAGCGGCAAGTGAGTTTCTTCTTAACGTTATAAGGAAAATATGTGACGTTTACAAGCAAAAGGTACCGTTTAGGCGCTTATCATAAGGACGCGTTGCCGTGTTACAAGTATAAAGATGCAAACAAATTCCGCCCTTATTGTAAGCGACAAAGTGGGCCCTTTGTCTTGAGAACGTCACATATATATGTGCTAGTGCGTCTTTTTATGAATACGTAAGTGTTAGCGAGTTTAAAGTGCTAAGTTGTCTTTTATTAAGTGATGATTCGATGATTCTGTGGATTTATGTTGTAAACAAATATTCGTATTTTATTTTATGTATTAGTATTCGTGTCAGAGACGCATTAAAGCTTTGTCATATTGTATCAGTTTCGTGTTAGAGACGCATTAAAGCTTTGTCATATTGTATCAGTTTTCAATCTTTTTGTGATAACATTTTTGCAGTCAGCACGTTGTATATCTAATGTAGGCAGGAAAATCAACACCCTTTGGACTTTATATAAATAATGATATGATGTTTCATTGGGCACTACATCGTCCAAAAAAGGAACAGAAAATCATGAAACTTTATTTACTACATTTGTAACATTGTATTATTATTAGAAGGTAATAACAGAATAACGTCATTGAATCATTTGTGTGACATCCCTATTTTAAAAATAATAACATAACAGACAGCTTGTCTATCAGCTCTGTTGTTGGAGCACTGTCGAGCACTGAGGCATAGTACTTTACTTGTGTAAATAACATAAATACTTCTTCATGCTTTATTATTATTATTAGGGAAGAGTTTTAGGGAAGACTTTAAAGTTTTTTTGGTCATTTTATATTATGTCTTGATTTTAGGCAAAAGCCACAATCTGTGTTGATGGTTTAGACTTGCGGTAATTCATTGCAATAGTGCATAATTTACTTTTACTTCAGACTAATGCAATTTCTGAAGGATGTAAAGTTATCCTTTTAAAATGCTCGCAAAACACGGCGTTTTTTAGGCAAGCAACGCACAAAAGTTGTTACAAAAAAATCATTCCGCAGATCCTCCTGACCAGATCAAGCAGATAATAAACTCGAACGCGCCGATCTGGTGCTACACTCTCCTGGATGAGCAGACCCTGCAGCTTCATCTACAAACGGACACATTCACCAGAAAAGACACCTTCAAGCTGGGCGTGGAGAACGAGTTCGAGCGATTTGATGGCGCTAAGGTACAGCACAACAAATACATACAACGAAATTTTCAAACATGCAATGGAATGCTGTCATAATGTGCTTTATTACAAGCGTACGAGTATCACGTTTCGGGCGGAACAACTCGAGAGAACTGTAAAGGAATTTCATACAAAATTGAAGGCCAAAGCCGGGAAGTATTTTTTTTTAAATATGGCGTAATGGCGTGTGGCTTGTGTTCATGAACAGGCTAAACAGCTGAATTATATATTTTTGGAGTGGTGTATTTTTTGTTTTCATTGCATTTGTTTGAGAAAAGCACTATACATGCCTTAGCCGTGAAAGGCTTGCCGGCTTCGTATCATGTCTATACCTACTAACCCGGCAAGCCCTTCTTTTCCGGCGTCTGCGGTAATGTACTATTAACCCGCGACGCGTCCTGTAGGCCTGCGCCTAGGGCGGCCATGAGCATACATGGCACAAGTATAGCCTGACAAACGTCGCTCCGGCCTTGGGATAGTGGCACTACAAACAGCTTTCATATGGCAGTAATGAGCGTACGTTATATATGTACATTATTAAACGTCAGTAGCGATTTGTGAAGGATTTGTTTTTAACCGAATTCAAAACATTGTTGACCGGAATGCTGCTCAATCTTTCGTTCTTCTTGCCAGCTGCTCCGTATATAAACACACACACACACACACGCACGCACGCACGCACGCACGCACGCACGCACGCATGCACGCACGCACGCACGCACGCACGCACGCACGCACGCACGCACGCACGCACGCACGCACGCACGCACGCACGCACGCACGCACGCACGCACGCACGCCTGCACGCACGCACGCACGCACGCACGCACGCACGCACTAACGCACGCACGCATGCACGCACGCACGCACGCACGCACGCACGCACGCACGCACGCACGCACGCACGCACGCACGCACGCAGGCAGGCACGCACGCACGCTCGCACGCAAGCACGCACGCATCACGCCCGAAACACGTTTTTCTGCCGAAACCGAAACCGAAGGTTCGGTTCTGATTACAGTTTCGGCCGAAACCGAAACCGAACCTTTTATAAACGTGATTAAAACGTTTTATAAAATGACAGCGGGCCGTTCTTTCTACATCTAATATGAATACTTACAATGAAAAATTTTGCTGACATAATTGATCGACTCGGATTCGGCTGTTCTCGCCTGGAGGACATATTTCATAACTGATTCTCATGAAGTTTTGTGAGTAGGTATGGTAAGTAAATATATACTTAGATTATTTTTGTCGATTAGAGAAATTTCAGAGAGTGGAGATAGATATAGAGTGGAGTGGGGGTGGAAAAGGTAAAAAATTGGAAATTTCAGCAAATACACAACAAACTCACGTTTCACTTTTGTTCAATTCATATTTTAACATTGACACTTGGTCTAAATTAAATTACCCAAAAAATTAAAATGTAGCCTTAAGAGGTCTTATTCCTTTTAAAATGCTGATTGTTTTAGACATTTTTCTCTGTGATTATACATGTTTCTTAACATATTATGGATGTTACTACCTAGAACAGGGCTATTGGGATTCATTGGAATATATTTGAAACCTACAATTTAAATTCATTGATAAGTTTTGTTTCAAAAACTACTCGTAATTGACAAAGTTTACGCGGAAAATTAGTTTTTTCAATTTATTTTCGAATACACGCAATGTAAGCATGAAATAGCTATGTTACGTCCTTCAAAAAGTTGGTGGAAATTATCAATATATTTGTCATAATATGAAAAAAAAAAAATGGAATAAGGCCTCTTAACAGCTATAATACTGTACTGAGGTAGCGATCTTTTAATTGTAGATGGTATAAAAAGAAACAAGTTTAGCAACAAAATAATTGATTTGAGTTGAAATTTTTATAATTGCAATCAGGTGGTCTCGTAACGCTAATTCAAACTTACTAATTGTATTACATACACACAATAATGACGAATTCTAAAGTTGTTTTATGAAATAAGTAAACTTCACTTTTATCCTAAATAACCAATATCGCCGTCAATTTGTTTGTAAATTATGAGAATTTGCGTTAAGAATTACAATATGAGATGATAAATTCGTAACAAAAACTAAATTAAGTAGTGATATTTTTAACCCTCCTATCTCCGATATTTTGAAAATTTCGAAAATCTAAATCGAAGAAAAATTATAATAATAATATAAATTAAGAAATAAATATAAAAATATACGTATTTATCGAACATACTCACAAAATTTCATGAGAATCGGTTGAGAAATGCGACATTAAGACAATAACAGCTGGTAAGCGCATGGACATCGAATTCGTGGGCCAATGCTGAAACGGAAATGCGTTGCTCGCTCGGTCAATTACTTAACATTATTCGGGGAACAAACACAAACATCACCTGACTGAGCAAAGTGCTGCCGCAGATTCCGGCAGTCAGGCGAGCGACACGCCATATTGCCAACCATGCCGACTGCCGAGCGCACCCGACGTTAGCGGAACGCGACCCAAAAGTACGATATTGGAAGTTTCGGCGCGGCCGAAAGGTTTGGCTGTTTTTTGGCCGAAACCGAACCTTTGGCCGAAACATGATTTTTAGGCTGAAACTGGCCGAAACCGAAACCGAAACTTCGGTCGGTCACTAGTGATTTCATAAGAATTAAATCAATTTTAATATTTCTTTGTCATACGTTGACCGCTGTATATTAAAAAAAATAGTTACAGTTGTTTATTAACTACAATGCGGAAATTTGAAAAACTTACGGCCATCTATTTTATTGTCTCGCAAACCGTGGTTTTTTGGCAGTCTTTATGTTCAGTAGGCTATATATATTTTTTTAAATGTGTTTCTACATGTATATTAAACATGTACGGATACTATACTCGGTTTTCTAATTCAAGACCAAAAAAACTACGACAGATACGTCACCGTCAAAGTTGTCAAAATTTAAATGACATCTGACCATGTAAATTATTGCACTAAATGTTTTGAATACCTCAAGTGTTACAAGTACAATATCCAGATTTTGTACCAAAAATCTCCGATGTTTAAGTTTTTATTATCTCCTCTCGTATTTATGTAATAATAAATATATCTAATTATTTTGTTAAAACATAGAGTTAAAGTTATCAATTAATAAATTATCTTAGTGTCTAATAAAGAATAAGGATTTTACTAATATTTTATTGTTGTGGTAACATTGTGGTAGTTTTTTTGGTCTTGAATTAGAAATCGTAGTATAAGTCTAGTAAAGAAATTCACGTATATATAAGCAATATTTGTACATTTAATTTATGTATAAAAAAAATCACAAATTTTCTTTTTTACCATATTATTAAGAAAAAAAATGATTTAATTTATTTTAGTTTTTTTTTGATAATTGGTTCACTGTAAAGCACCAACTATCTCGTTTTTGATAAAAAAAAAACTTGGAGTTAAGGGATTATTTAGTGGGATAATATTGTCATTTCAACTTAGACTACGTACAGACTTCGTTTACATGTGTAAACAAGTTTCTTCATAATTAAATATTGTGTAATTTTTACAATATCCTGATAAAAAATCTCTTAATCAAATGGCGATAATATTAAACATTCAAATTAATGTTTTGTTCTAGGTTTACGTGATATTCACACTGGAAGGAGACAACGTGCTGAAACAGAGAGTCCGGCAGCCGAACGGAAAGATTGCACACTTCAGACGGGAGTTTCACGAAAGAACAGCAACAATGGTGAGGACATGATTATTATAATTATTAGTTTATACCTAGTAAGTATTTTAATTTCTATGTTATTGTTATTGTTGATTATTAAATTCCTCGTGAACATTTTAATGTACTTTAATTACTGAAATATTTAGTTGTTTGTAACCCCCATATGTCTAATGTTTATAATTATCGTACCTACTTATAGCATAACTGTAACATGCGATACCAGAGCAGTGGTGATGGGGCAGGGAAAACGCATGTGTTCTTTTTAACCTTTATTTACATATTTACATAATCTTTTTATAACTTATATGTTCTTTTTTACAGACAATAACGATGGAGGGAGTAAACATTAGGAAAGCACACGTATTCTACGAGATGATCGACTGATTAGATTTAATTATTTATTTTTATTACACATCTAAAGTAAATGTCCCAATGTTTGGCACTTTTATTCCAGTCTGTCATATTTACCTATAACTAAGATTTAAGGTTGAATGTGCCATCTATTGGAACAGGCGAAGCATTAGGACATTTTATCAGTATTTAAGACTTAACTTTTGTAAATAAAGTTTAATTTATGATCTCCATCTGCTTTTTGCATCTTGTTTTTTTTTTGATAACCCATTGAAAAAAGCAAAAGCCGAAAGGTTTATGATATGAGAGTTTTCATCATCAGACCGAATGGTCCCATATAATATGGCATTGTTATAATTATAAAGAACTCACCCACCGCAAAATGCGGAACACTCCAAAACTTAATTTATCCGGAACCACTATTAAGTATTCCCAATTTTCATAATACCGAAAGCGCTACCTATGACGCCAAACGATCATATTTGCTGTGGATGGTACGTAACACAATAAAAATTATCTAGGTTAGAGTTATATGAAATGCCAAAAAGAACTGTATATTTGTAATAGTGATGCATTCGGAGTATTCGGATGAATAAAACTTCGGAGTTTTATATTAGTGAAGCCTTAAAATTTCTAAATCTAGTGAAGCTACACTCGATGAAAGAAATCAATCAGTGAAAATGGTTTTGGCCATGAACAGGCCACACCCTTAGGCTAACAGGTAGGTAGATGTTAGGCCTACTGGCAGTGGCTTTCATTGTCTTAGATCCAAAACACGAATACAAGATACGACATCGTATCATAATTATACGACGGGACATCGTGCCACAATAACAGAGCGAGGCATACATTAAGGTGCACTCAATCTACTGTGTACATAAGCCCTTAAAAAGCCAAACCAATTCGCGGATCGAGCGAGATTTAGTTCATCTATGAGCAACAGCCAATTCCAACGTGCACCCATAAATAATGTACATACGCGCCAAAACTGCATCATTAATCCAGAGATTAGCATATTGTCTGCGTGCGCGCGTTCTGTTGTTTAGCATAAGCCCCTCCCCGTGCCATTGTCTCTGGTATTGGGCTTATCTATGGGCCTCTAGTTGGAAGTAGGTCGAGCAACCGTATTACACATATGTCTTTGCATGGATTGATAAGTGCCTTAGTTGCCTTTATTAGACAAAGGTGATACTAGAATACATATGTAGTTACTAGCTACGCCCCGCAGAATTACCCGCACTTCCCACGGGAACACTACTGTTTTTTGGGGATAAAATGTAGCCCATGTATTAATTTAAGGCGTCAGCTACCCCCGTGCCGAGTTTTATCAAAATTGGCGTGAAAAAGTAACAAACATACAAACGCACTCACAAGCTTTTTGCCTTTATAATATTGGTGTATTGGTAGCCTAGTAGCAAGCAAAAGCTGCACGAAACAACTGCGTCAATAAAAATAAACGTAACGTTGTATATGGTATTGTAGGTGGTAAGGGTAGGTAGGTATTGTAGGGGGTAAGAAAAAAATACCCAAGGTATTCTTGATCGATGTTCTCATGCGAGAATGACTCGCGTGTCACAGTTGTGCTAGAGGGGCAGCAAACACCTATGTGAGTCTTCTGTATAAGCTATGTTAATCGCGCGGATATGCACCGAGTAGGTGTGACCAGACACCGTCATGGAGACGTAATATTATTATTATCGATTAGTTTTGTTGATATTAAAAAGGACCAAAACGCACACCGGATGGGAGCTGCAGAGCACTGAAGAACCAGGAAATAGAGGAAATGGTGGCTGAGGCCAATATCCTAGGAGAAACAAAATCCCACAGACTCCGCTGGCTTGGCCACCTGGAGAGAATGGAAGAGGGTCGTGGCGTCAAGAGAGCATACCTGGGGCATCCAACAGGAAGACGACCGGTTGGGCGTCCGAGATATCGTTAGAAGGACATGGTCGAGGCGGATTGCGCGGACTCCAAGCTTCCAACTGGAAAGAGCTGGCGCAGGATCGAGAAAAGTGGCGTGATCTCGTGTTGGAGGCCAAGATTCGGTTCAGGTCGCCGAGCCATCGTAGTAATTAAGTAAGTAATAAAGTGATATTGATAAGGAGGTTGGGCAAATCAGCCTATGTGACCAATTACGACTAGTGGCTCTGTGAGCGGCAGATCTCGCGGGAGTTTCGAACTGGCTGAAATTTCAGTATTCAACCCGCCAATATTAATATATGGGCATGGAGATATGCCATTTTGAGAAATTTCGAAAGATTAAACCGAAAAATAAAGTCTTACAAACCTACTCATAAAATTTTATGAGAATCGGTTGAAAAGTGCTGTTAGCGAGAACAGCCGAAAATGCGGACATACGAAACGGTTTTAGGCCAAGCTGAAACGAAGACGCTTTGCTCGCTGAGTCAATAAAAAACGAACATTTCGTAAACAGTTAACAGCTCAAAATTTATTTAGTGTAGCCCATTTTCCCTTTTTTACTCCTTATATTTCAATATGTTAAACATACCACACTATGTAACAAAATAAAAATATCCAATACACGAAGATGTAACAGGCGTGTAACAATTTACTTTACGTTACCCTAGGCCGTAAAGTGTGATTTTCTGCCCGCTACGCCGGGAGAAAATCACACTTCCTGGTCAAGACAAGATGTAAAACTTTAGAAAAACCACGGGCGGGATCACATATTTTATAACACCTACGACCTGGGACTTTCAGAAATTCACCGACCTAGGGATGTAATGTCCTATAAAAAGCCAACGCTCAGTTGAACTACGAACATCCTTTTACATTCGGTAAAAAATGGTCTACACAACCTGTAAAGGCGGATACATAACACGCTGTCATAGCAGTAATCGTGGTGAGTAATGTCAGGGTCGGACGACTCGCACGGAACCTAATACAATGATCCGTAATGCTTTACAAATACGCAGGCCCGCGGGCGAGTCAAAGGAGAGTGAATTTTTGGACACCGATCTAGTACAATACTTGTCACTTGAGGTAATTGCGAATATGGGACAAATGCGTCTTACACTGAAAAATAAAAGATTGTTAATAGTAGCCCAAATGTTAGCTGCTAGTTACTAGTTATATACATCGGAGGATTGGCAAACTGAGGGCTACTAGTAACCAAAATAAGTTATGGACAATTAGCATAATTTTGGTTACTACAAATCACAATTTGGCTATTTCTCAAGTAGTTAAACTAGTTGAGCTATTTAGTTTATAGGAGCGGAACATTTTAAGATTACTGCCCAAAGTTTGGATTTCATCATACAGAAAAGAGAGAGAGTTAGAGGTGGAAGTTATTAAAGTGTTTTTATCGCGTTTCTATTTATGACATCAATGTTTATAGAGTTTCTGTCCCATAGCACAGAATAGATAATAGTACAAGTACAGAAGGCACACTACTTTGATCTTTACAAAAGCCGCTTTTTTTAGCCGAAAAAATATGATTTATGGCCCTTCTAAAGTCGTCGTCCCCAGCGCAAGCCAAACGGAACGTTAAAGCTGCGTGCCAACGGTAAAAATGAATTGGCTCGCTTGCCGCGTCGCCGAGAGCGAGGGCTGTCAACGACTAAAAATAAAAATGTATTTCCCATTTATTTCTTGCATTCAATATAGAGAGTAATATGTTTATATTCTTCATACATTATACATATTTATTATTTCATTATTTAACTATAAAATAATCAATCACAGAATTTCGACGAATTGAATCCACCACCAGGCCGCAAAACATTTTAGCTTTATTTTTAAACATTTTAATACGTATAATATAATAAAATAATGCAACGAATGCGTTACCTTAACATGCAATTAAATTCTTGAGCTTCATTTTGTTTTTGCTTAGTTGTCCGATATTTATTTATTTGTTCATATATATTCATCACTATACACCTAGTATAAAACAAAGTCGTTTCCTGCTGTCTGTCTGTCTGCCCCTATGTAGGTATGCTTAGATCTTTAAAAATACGCACGGACGCACCGTGCGAAGCCGGGACGGGTCGCTAGTTACAAATAAAACATGTATAAAGGCGAACTTATCCCTATTAGGGATCTCTTCCAATACATTTCTTTTAACTCTTTATTTATATATTTTATATACTCACCTATCAAACTATCACTCAATCGTTTATTCATTACTTACAAGTAATTTTACAAACTTGATATCAAATATTATTATAAAAAACCTCTATGATTGTTGATTTAGTAGTAGACATACTTATATATTTTACTAGAATTTAAATTGACAAATATCAGCAAATAATCAATTCAAAGTTACATAAGTACTTAACAATTAAAATTGATCTGAGTAACCAGTGTTAAATATGGAAGTAGATACACCTGCAATATGTTTTTTATTATTATTCAGTAACTACTTATTATATATTATGTTAATTTTCTTACCTATCGGCATCCTTCGGACGTGTTGGGAGAACGAAAAACGCGTGATTCCAATTTCGATCATTGTTCCTACAACCCGCTGCGATACAATATCTTTTCGCTGTCTTTTTACTCATTTAAACACTTTATATTATAATATAACACTGGTATCAACAGATGAATGAGGAACGTTCACTTGCGACGTACATAAATCGGAAGAGCGTGCGCGCGAATTTCGTGTACGTGCGTTCCGAGAGAGTGCGTGGCAGCCACTGAATAGGCACCATGCATGAGGCCACCGGCATGTACTTGTAGCGGGAAACGTTAATCGCGGAGTGCGCCCCGCCTGCCCATAGTCGCAACTTGCCTAGGTCGGACCACAATTAGACAGTTCCGGATCAATGACATTATCAACCGCCTCCAAAAAAGGAGGAGAATATAAATTCGACTGTATGTACATATTATGATTGTTTGTATGTTACGCCATATAAATTTTATCAAAATTGATTTAGCGCTTTATGAGAATATCAACAAAAAACAGTACTGCAAATTTTATTCAGCCTTGTCCGCTTTCTCGCATAAAACCTAATCTTGAAAAACTGGAAAGCATAATTAACTAATTTAGAAACAATTTCAAAACCTCAAACTGTCACCTAAGACAAATTTCACGTATATTCCAAGCTCTTTGCAATAAATCCAACACCGAACTCGCAAAAAGTGACCTAGTCATGTTCTTGAAACTTAAATCATTCAAAAAATGCCGCCCGACATGCACGTAACATGTGGCATTTTTGACATACGATTTGTGCAAGCTCCACTTACGGCGAACGACCTTGCTCACTCGCAGGGCGGGGGCGCCTATGACTGCGTCCGCGCGCAGCGGACTGGCACTCTTACCGCGCACACCAAACGAACGACGCGCTTCGGAAAAGGAAAGCAAAAGAGTATCGACCAAATCGAGCACCGATTCGAAATTTGAAATAAATCGAAGCGTTATGTATATTTAATTGTAGTTTAAGCGACAATGCTGTGGTTGTTGAGTTTGACCGCGTTCGCGGTTGTTTCGGCGGTTAGCGGCGCGGGCGCCGGCGCCGCCCGCCTCGTTTGCTACGTCGATAGCGCGCGCACAACAGAGGGCTTCTCCGAGTGCACGCACCTCGTGTACCATGGCGACGCGAGGGGAGACAAGCTCGATGCTCTGCTGAAGGAATACAGGAAGAACAACCCGAGACTGAAGATCATTTTGAGAGTCGCCGAAGTCGACAAAGTAAGTAACTTCTAGTCATATGTCTGAAAGAGTGGCTTTATAACGCTCAACTCAACTTCTATACCATTCTTTTATAGTAATTCATACCGCGATCATAATCTTAGTTTACACATGGGGTCAAAACAAAAACGTTATATTTATAAATTATAAATAATATCATACAAAATTATTCTATTAAATAAGCAACGTCTGCTAGCGTAAACCAAATAACCCTCGCGGAAGCATTTCACTTCCCCGAATTTCATTTGTCATAAATGTATCACTTAGCATAATTTTCATTTGCCATAAACTTTTTATTTTATAAATCATAAACTCTTCGAGATTTCTTTAAAACTATTCATGGAGAAATCATTAGGTTAGGTTAGGTTTGTTTTATGAAAATCCCGAAAATTTTCAGCTTACAGAGACAAATAGATTTATGGCAAGTGATAGATTATGGCATATGAAATTCGGGCAAACAATAGAGGCTCTCGCATCAGGTTCAGTGGTCGAATAGATAGGACACCCGTGTTGGCTTGGAAAGCCATTGGAGACGCAGGTTCGAATCGAACCCTGTCTGATCCTTAAGTTAATTCACAATTGACTTGTTTGGACTCTTTGTAGTTAGGCCTCTCCTATATCTTTTCCTTATCTCTATTTACGATCATTCATTGTATTGTAATCTTCAATGATTATTTACTGATAGCTATCTATTAAGCAGCACACACGAAACTATAACGATTTCTTTTCTTCTTAGTAATGTCCACTAAGGAGAGTTTGTGTCATATGACAATCTATTGCATAAATTGATCGATAACATTACCTAACAGAGCTTAATTCTAACCGGACCCTGGATAAGCTTGGTCACAACCACAACTTAGGCGATCATTGTCACTCACTTACATCACTCAAAATTGTGTAACATTTGAACTAAACCTTAAAACTGGCCACCCATAGTAATGAGAGTCTTTTGTTTTCGTTTGAATTTAGAACGCGCGATACTCTACGAAAGTCGGTTGCTATGTCCACACTAGAACCAATATTAAGAAGACAGTTAGTGAACATCTTATACAGGAAGGAATAAGTGTGAAACCACTATGGTTAGATTGTCGGGTTGTGTTGGTCGCGCCTAATTAGAGTTTTTGTGGTAGTTGTTGACATGCTAATAGGTGACTAAGTTAGCAACTAGCGGAAGCGGGATTGTTACGTTTTTGAAACACTGCGCTTTTGTTCAGAGAAAGCAGAAGTTAGTGTACTGTAGAGGTAATCTTGATAAATGATGTAGGTATACATATAGAGTGATCTTAATTAATTCTTAAATTATTTTGTAGTGTCGTTCACATTCTAACACGCCCACTTTAAGGACTAAGTCCTTAAAAAGCCACGGACCAATGGGACGTATTTATGGAAAAGGGAACCAGTCCACATATCAAAACCGTTTACATTGAACCCTGTAACTATAGCATAAAGTATAAACGTTGAATGTGGGTTGGTTCCCTTTTGCATAAATACGTCCAATGTTATCCGAAGAAATCGTCCACACTTGTGTATTAAAACGATGTAAAGTAGCCTTCTGACGGACCGGGGTTCAAGTAATCCGAGCAACCGTGGCGATCGGGTTTCCCAGCTTCCTTACAATTAATCATTTTCATACTACCTTTTTCCACCAGAGTCGCTTGCTTGCATTACATTCACGATACAATAAATACATATACATACAATACATATTCGTTCGAGGTATAAGTACTAATGTTTCAGCTAATGGGCAACTCCTTTATAGTGTAACGCGAGTTACCGTTTCATTGCTTGTTCTTTTATTTATGGTGCAGATTTAAGTGTTAATTTATCGCTTAACCTCTTGTATGTGTCTGATAAGGATCCTGGTCACATATTAAGGCCATCTGTTTGTACATTTTTGAGATTTTTTTTTATTCATTGAACGCGTGTTTTTTTTAATCTCACACACCTAGGGTTAAAGTGTTACCTTTTATGCCAGATATATTGCTACTTAAATTAGCGACATAGTAAAAAGCACGCAGATAAATGCTAACTCACCCTGTCGTGGAATGACCCTAATTATGATGCCCAATCCGCGTAATTTTTCATTTTTAATCTTTGTGCCACAACACTTTTTAATAAAAAATATTCAGAACCTCCATAAATAACACCCGTTTTAACCTTTAATCTTCATTTGTACAAAATCAATATTGAATCTTCAATTCAAATTGAAATTAAAATTAAAATTGAAGATATTTATTCGGTCTAAATCTGCTGTGAAGGCGGTTGGCGCAGTGGTAGTGCAGCTGCGTTACTGAGTCAACGGTCCTGGGTTTGAATCTCGGCAGGGGTAAATATTTGTCTGATGAATTTGAATATTTGCAATCTTAATGAGAATTGAACTAGCTGACACTAAAAAAAATTACCACAAAATTGTAGAACATGAATTAAATATGTAAGTATAGGTAGGCGGTAGGCAAGTGCGTAGGTACCTATAATTTAGGACTGTTGTGTTTTTCTTATAGCGATATACCTAGTTATAACTTCATCCTTTTATGATAATCCATACCCATAAAAATATAGCATAATCTTACATGCATTAATTATTATTTACTCTACTTATTTAGGGCCGTTTTTAGGGTTCTGTACCCAAAGGGTAAAAACTAAACCCTATTACTAAGACTCTGCTGTCCGTCTGACTGTTTGTCTGCCTGTCTGTCCGTCGGTCACCAGGCTGTATCCCATGAACCGTGATAGACAGTTGAAATTTTCATTGCCGCTATAACAAAAAAATACAAAAACAGAATAAACTAAATATGTAAGTACAACAATTTTGCAGTAGTAGGGCCTCGTGCAGGGTCCGTCCGGATTGTTACTACCGTCTTTGCCTACTAACCCACCGCCAAACAGCAATGTTCGCATTATTGTTCCGGTGTGGGGGTAAGATAGCCGGTGAAATTACTAGCATAGAGGCATTCTATCTTCGTCCTCCGGGTAGGCAAAAGGTTTATGGGCGACGGTAATCGCTTTCCATCAGGCGATACGTTTGCTCGTTTGCCCCCTATGACATAAAAAAAAACGTGATTGGTTGCGTTAACTTTGCACCTCATTTGTATGCGGCGCCATATGTACATACCAGGCGCAACCTTAACTTAACCCGGCCAGTTAAGATGGGAAGTGTTTGTACGGAACCCTCGGTGCGGGAGTCCGACTCACACCTGGCCGGTTTTTTGTTTATTATATATTCGTAATATTGTAGTGTAGGAGTATGGTAACGATGTTAATTTCGTTATTGCTTCTTATAAAATAATCGATCATGTGTTTTTGCTCCACTTACTGACCTTCCAAAAGCCGATTAGCCTTTTTATGGTTGTGACAGATTTAAGATATCTCAATATAATTTGTTTCATTTTTGACGTCTAAAATAAAAGAGCAGTTGTCTCTACTTGCGAAGTAGCGACGAGGATAATAAACAATAATGACACATCATTCATCAAAATCTAATGAATGAACGCTACTACGGTGGATCATACGTACATACAAACAAACATTGAATTTGCCATTAGTATTCGTGTAAAATATAATTATTTCTACCTAGCTTATAAATATTACAATTTTGTAGGGTATGTTTTGACACGTTCATTGTATAGTATTATTTTATATAATTCTTATTTACAAACGTACGGTTTGATTATAATTAAAATTATAACTAATACAGGTAAAAAGGAAAGAAAAACCGGCGAAGAGCGAGAGTGCACGAAGAGTTCCCTACCATCAAATAAAAAAACGTCATAAAAATCACGTGTGATGTATGGGAGCCCCACTTAAATATTTATTTTATTCTTTGTTTAGTATTTGTTGTTATAGCGGCAAAACAAATACTATCAGGGGTTCATAAGATACAGCCTGGTGACAGGCAGAGGACAGACAGACGGACAGTGGAGTCTTAGTAATTTAGGGCCCCGTTTTTACCCTTTAGCTACGGAACCCTAAAAAATATATTACTTTAACAATTTGGGCTATCCTCCTGTACTGGCGTACCTACAGGAGACTAGCCAAAATTGCATGATCCCCAAATCACTGGCCGCCGCGTCATAATTATTGCTCACTTTTATTTAAATTGAGCCATAATCTGATTTAATTATCAAAATCAAATTTACATTAGAGTTATTCTATTAACTTCGATCTATAAAAGCAAGTATTTTTATTCATTTTAGTTATAGGTATAACTTCTACGCATCTACTTACTGTACAAAAACATTGAAAGGTAACATGTACAACCACAACTCAATTCAAACCACGACGTGGAAATTTATATAAACAGATAAATTAAAAAAAAAATGAATAAACGCAGTGAACGCCTCCTTACGAAACTACGCTGTCAATAGCCCATTCAACCCAGGACACCCTTGGGCCCAAAGAAAGCCATTAAACCACATGTAGGTAACTCTGCGCTTACGCAACTTTAATGAGCGAAAAGTATGTGGGATTGTGGAGCACGCCGCACTCTGAACCTTGTTGGAGGTATCGGGGCCGTCTCGGCAGACAGTCTTTGGTTGACTAGATTGTTAAATCTTAACTTTAAGATTTTCAGGGTTCCGTAGCCAAAAGGGTAAAAATGGGACTTAAGGAAGTCCAAGATGAAGATAGTGGGACGACCTGGACATGTTAAATTCTTAAATAATTGGACCGAAATAGCAGGGGAAATCGAGGGGAGAAGCCTTTACCCAGCAGTGGGACACAAATACAGGCTAATAAAAAAAAACTAAGACTTCACTGTTCGTCCGTCTGTCACCAGGATGTATCTCATGAACCATGATAGTTAGACAATCTAAATTTTCACAGACGATGTAAGTATTTCTGCTGCCGCTATAACAACAAAAACTAAAAACAGGATACTTAAAACAAAATAAAAAATTAAGTGAAGCTGAATCAGAGTTCAACAAGAAAAGTTTAAGCCCTTTTTCTTTGGGTCCCTAAAGTCTAAATAGATTCGTTGCCTCATGATAAAAAAAAAACACAGTATATTTATATATCGTTTGGACAGTAGATCGTGATCTCCGATGTAGCGCACTTGTAATCCGATATGATTTCGTGCAAACCGTGTAAGTAATTGGGCATTCACGATGGCTTCAGTCAAGTCCTACAATCGCAGCCTCAAGGACTTACCCACATCCTGTAGGTATTACTTGACACAAACAGAAGGGAAACGTTTTGGAAATTTGGTTAAGTAAGGCTCCTTATTCCTTCAAAAATGCTGATTGTTTTAGACATTTTTCCCTATGATTAAACATGTTCCTTAACATATTATCGATGTTACTACCTAGAGCTATTGCGATTTATTTGAAACCTACAAAACTACTCGAAATTGACAAAATTCACGCAATTTTTTTTTGTTAACTTATTTTCGACTGCACTCAATAAAAGGATGAAATCACTATGTTACTACCTATACCTAGAACTCAGGGAAAAGTATTATTAACTTCAAAATGTTGGTTAAAATTATCAATATATTTGTCATAATATGAAAAAAATATTATTATAAGAAATAAGGCCTCGTAAGACCAACAAAAAAGATCCGGGGCACTTTTCTCGAACCGTTTCTTCTCATTTTCAAACCCACATATAAAAATACCTATACTAAAATACCTATATAATAATACATATACCTTCGTCCCAGTTAACATCAGAGCGCCCAGATTTAGGCATGACTTTTCTTGGGATCTGATAACTTTTTTAGCAAAAGCCAATTTACATGAAATGTTTTTGGTGGGATGAAGTTGACGGTAGAAGGCAACGGAGATATCCCAGTACTAGACATTGACCCAAGAGACTGCACCTTCAATTTTAATACATACACTTGGCTTGGATATTCATTTTACAAACTTTTTCTATATTCGGAATGTACGTCAATTTAAATATAACTAAGGCCGTAATATTTTTTTTTGAACCTTATATGTATTTCAATTGGCCATTCGTTTGAGAGGGCAAAGTATAAAAATCAGAAACCTATGAAGTATCAAAAATCGTACTATGCAATAAAATTAACAATTATTATTATTTGTCACCATGATATCTACTACCCTATATAAACTTACAATAGTGAGTCACAGCACAGATATAGGGGCAGTACAATGACATCATCCTCAGGTTTCTCACGCTCTTGACTTCAGTCGGCGGTGTAGGCGCGAGCGCGACCTACGACAGAAATGGCTTAAACAGGTTGCGGCTATATTTGGCCGATTGACTGCGATATTTCGGGGTTGTCATTATATTGCGTAATTGGAGTATTTAATTGTAATTTACGAGTTAGTCAACCATTTATGACTACCAATGGCAGGGAAAAAGCGTAATACAGTTGCAATTTCTCAAGGTACTGAAATATTGAACAGTCTGTAAAACCCATATTTCCTTCAAAATGCCAGAGAGTAAAAGGAACCGGGCTCCACGTAAGTAGTAGTCGTTAATTATTACACAGCTGGGTCAATTATTAACTTCATGCGAACTTCCAATTTCATCAAATTCGTTGAACGTTGGGAAATGGATTGAGTTGCGAACTTTACCTGGTTGTGTGTATATGAGTTTTAGTTGTCACTTCGATGAGATGCAGATTTTTTCATTTATTTTAGGGGTTATCGTAGGAATTTGCTTTAGGTATTTATGTACCGACTTGCCCTTGATATTAGTGACTAATACTATGAATCATTCTTGGTCCCTCTGATACATATATACTTAAGTAAATTATATAGGATTTAATACCGGTTATTTTCCATTGTATCTACGATTTACATTTAGTAGCAACCTTAAATAACGGATCACTTTTACAATCAGGTCTAATTTAGAAATACGTACTTTAGATTTATCCTTTTCATGTAACAACGAATCAACAGCCCGATATATTTCCTTGAATTAACATCGGTTAAGCAAACTTATGGTCGGAATTTCTTATATCAGAGAATTTTGTTAATTAGCTAAATTATGAAATGTGACATTATAAAAGTTTGCTTTTATTTGGCCCAATTTATTATAAGTATCACATGATGAATTTCTATGCCCTGTATAATAATAATAAATAAAATAATAATAATAATACAAATTGCGACTCAATCAATCAATCAATTATTTATTTAGAATTAAATATGCTTAAAATGCGTGCAAATATAAGGATTATTTAAGAAACACCCTGTAAAACAACTGCATGATTCGCAAACATTTGACCTTAATTTTTTCCTCAATCTGGGCGTGCTCTCGTTAAAAAGGTCAGCTTATTACATTCAGACACGAGACATATGCCGGAAATACAACTTGAGGTTAACCACAAAAATACAATATGTACACTACTTTAATAAATTAATGAATGCATTGTACTTAATAGAATATATTCATGATTCATTAATGGATTTTGAAATTGATCCGATTATTGACCCGTGAGGTTGAGACGGAAGTCCTGGTGTAGACCACGAGTTGTAAGTAGCAATATTTAAATTCAAATTCAAATTCAAATTATTTATTTGCTGAAATTGTGGTACATGTTACATTTAGAGATGATACAAGCATGTTTTCAGAACGGCACAATTTGCCCACATGTGGCATGCAAAGTAAAAATAAAATGTGTGGATCAGCCAGGCTAGATCCATACCATATAAAATTAATTTATTATTATTATGTACTTACTGTTATTTTATTAATCTGATCGTATATTTTATAAATTCTTATATTATACATATACAGTCGTTACATACAATAAAATTATTATTAATTCATATATTATCACAATAAGATCAATCAATATTATCACTAAAGTATTCATCAATATTATAGTAAGCTTTTCCGATCAAAAAGGTTTTTAAACATTTTTTAAATCCCATAGCAGTATTTTGTTTTGTTAATAGTAATTTAATTAACGCATGCATCAGGAGTCCAGTGTTTCGGCCTATTCATATGGCTGCGTGGAGCGATAGTCATAATCATATTTATTTATTGTGCTTGAACGATCGAATGTATCATAATACACAATTGCAATTTTATACTTACTCTATACATTATTTTATTAAATTTAACTATTTTTAATAAGACCACCTGTTGTCTACCGTTATTTAAAGATTGTATTTGTTTCGTTGACCTTTGAAAACTTTTATTGGTGTGCAATTTTATTGCTGTATTGCATTTTTTATAATTATTATTGCCATTGTAATTTTATTACTTACGGATTTCAGCACTTCAGTACTCTGTTGTACTTGCTGTTCTGGTCTAATTTATCCCTCCAATATAAATCTGACAAGAATATCATGAAGAAACGTAATGAAGCTGCCTACCCTAGGTTTTAATTATTTATATACCCGAAATTGCGTTAAGTTTCGCTTCACTATTAATCTGTAAATCGGTAGTCTCCATTTGAAATACCCCGATCCCCTACATTCAATGACAGTTATTACGAAATGGTGAGATAACGAAACACCTGCGCGAGAGCGGATTAGTGGACTTATAGAGGCATGAATACAGAGTGTTTCGATCGACGATAATTTATACTTCTTTGTAAATGGACTGGTGGTTCTACTAATTCTACCTATCTACCACCCTCAGCATCAAATCTACCTAATTTTACGATCGTAAACAATTCTCAACGAGTAGAACGAAATGTTACTCACTTACTATTGAATCTAGGTTGTTGTCCACAGAGCCAAAGCCTATCTTGTAATTTCATTGCTTAAAACGGAACTTGACATTTGAAGTGGTGGTTTAATAGTAATCTCATAACAATTTTTATCTCGCTATCAATATGATTTTTTTTTTAATCCATGAACGGTTTTGGCGTGATGAACACACAAAGATATTCTGAATTTCTGATCAATAGACGGCCCTGTCATCAATACATGTACGTATCGTAAGCCTACATACATTGCGCTTCGATTATTCCTGAAGTAGGTAATGATCACTTTTAATGGTTAGTTAGTTCAATAAAGAGTTTAACTGATATGATACAAAATTAATCTATTAATTTAAGCAATAGACACTAACATATAAATATTGCTTTTTTATTAATATTGATACACAGGATAAATATAAACACAAGGTTTTATGCGATCCACTATACCTATTGCGGGGCACTAGGTTGTAGTTATTGTCCGAAGTAGAGCTCTGACCCCTGAGCTACAGTGAAATTAAGCATTATATTCCGCTAACGCGCTCTCTGTAAACTGTCTGAGACTGTCGTATGTCTATAGTAAATCGCAATAAAAAGTAACGTAATATTTTTTTTGATTTCATGAGATTAATTAAGTCACTACTGACAATGTATGCTGTAAATATCACACCCTTTATGTCACAAGAGCCCATACTCTATAAAGTATAGAGGAACTCCCTGTCGATAGTATCGGATTGAAAGGGAAAGTATCACTTTTATTACCTTCTATGACCACAGGCTTAATTCTGTTAATTCGGTGGGACAGATATTACTTTGTAATTATTTCATAATCATACTCGGTTACACCTGTAATTACATGCAATTAATAGTTACAATGCCGGGTAAGCACTTTATAGATCTCTAATTAGGTATTGAGAATATGAATTGTGCAATTATGCAAAATATGTAGGTGCGTATGTAATGGTGGACTGGCCACTCTCATATACGCGGTGTAAGAGTTATGTAAATCATTTATCTATTTTTTTTATTAATATTCGGCGTATATTTACATCTCAGTATACAGTGTGTCTTGGAATAAAGTGCATAAACAACAGGGTTGGAACCATAGCAATTGTTTTGCGGATTTTTTTACTATTTTTGATGAGTAAAAAAATAGAAATTCATTGTATACAGTGGATCTTTTCGGAACAAAAGCAAACTATCTGGACTCCCGATTATTTGCGGATTTTTTTACTATTTTTGATGAGTAAAAAAATAGAAATTCATTGTATACAGTGGATCTTTTCCGAACAAAAGCAAACTATCTGGACTCCCGATTGGATTGCGTTGTGTTCTTAATCCTATAAAGCGATCCGCGTGTATAATGAGTCCCAGAGTGAATATACTGCTTTAAATACTTGTACATCGTCAATACTCTCACAAGTAGGAGTTTTAATTGCTCCTCTTGCTATCGCCCACTTCCTAACCCGATGGAATTTTTCTAATTGTTACGAATAAAATATATAATTGACTCTTCGGAATAAAAGACGTAATTGGCTTGTCCAAACAAAAGACACAAAAGAATTGAAAGCGGAAGAAAGCGCGTTGAACACTATCATGAGTTAGAATCAAGTGGATATATGTCACTCTAGCATTAAGAACATTGGGATTTAGGGCTACGTTCATTATAATATTATCAACACTATCGTGAGACATCTCTAATAATTATCAAAACGGTTTTAACTCACGTAAAAATTGTCAGAAACGGCCCGACATGTTTCGAACTCATATGGAGCTCTTCATCAGGGCAGCTATCCGTGCGACTCACGGCCCACTGCGCCTTATGAATTTGAATCAAATCGGGCTGTTCCTGACAATTTTTACGGGAGTTTAAACCGTTTTTATTATAATTACGTTCATTATATTTATCTGAACCACTGAATCTGACTGTAAACCTATTTTGTTTTATGTTTACCCATTTTGGTGCAAACTATAAAAATCTACGTACCTATATCTCCTGCATTATTACGACCACTTAATTTATATTGCCGAACTTTAATCATTCATCTTTGAATTTGTGGACAATATTAGTATTAATGGAATGATTAGTTATGTTTTGAACAAGTAACATAAAGCACTAACTAAAATACACACCTATACTATTATCGTTCAATGAAACCAAACAAACAATAACTGACATATCAATATCATCCTTGAAATGAATGAGCACTCGAATCTTGATCATTCATTCATTCATGTTCATGACTCATTCAATCAACAATAGCTTACTTATTGACCTTGGATTTGGCAGATCTGGTCAAGGTCACGACTTATCTATTGTCACTTTGACAGTTATTTGACGTTTGACTTCGGAATGTCGATTGTTTGTCACTTATCTTAATTAGAATTTAATAAGTCAGTTGTTTTTGAATTTGGGACACCGCGAATGTTCGACATTGAGATTTGCCAGTCATCGGTTCTTGATTTTATCTTCGGAATTAATTAATGATAGCGATAAATGGTTTAAACTGACCTTTTTGTGGGCGTTAAATCTAGAGAGCTAATTTAGATCTTGCGTCGATTTTAACAATTAATTACGTGCATGTATTGAGCTTGTCTTTAATACTGTTAAGTAAGATTTAGATGAAATTAATTATTTTATTTATTTATTAAGGCAACAAACAGTCACAATACAAAGCATATTACGGTTAACAATAGTATGCTAAATTAAGACCTGGAGTGCCATAACTTAAGGTTATACAAAACTAAATTATAGTATGGGAACGGTAGACAACGAAACAGCAACGATGCAAATCACATTAAAAAGCAGCTAACTAATTATTTCAAAATGTTGTGTTTCTTACAGCTTTGATTTTAATTGACAGACAATTTGGTTTTTAAAGCGTTGACAATTTTTATATGAGAAAAAATCAGCATTACACAAATGTATGTTACAGTAATTGAGACAACGGTTGAAGAAAGAATTACCTAGATTTATATCTGGTACGGGAGTGTGGATCAGCAAACAATTTCCTGCGGCGTGCAGTGCGTTGTGGAATCTTGAATGATAGCTTACCAAGAAGTGAGGGGGAATCAACAAAGTTATTGACTGTTTTATAGAGAAACATGATATCAAATTGATATCAAATTGAATTATAATAGGTACATGTACGCTATTTAAATTGACTCAAGGTTGGTTATTTTTTAATACAGGGATACCTAACAACAACACTAAGAATGGCCGTAGGTTCAATGATTTTGGTAAAACAAAAATACTTATTTCTCTTTCGATGTGCCAGTGTTTTCCAGTAAAGACTTCTCATGGCTTTTGTTGACGCGCTCGTGTGGGATTCGGATACGATTCGAATTGAATTAGCTGCGGCCCTTTTTTTACCTCTAGCTGTCGATAAGCGATAAGTGTTGCAGTGCGCAAGCGCCGCCAAAACGGGAAAGTCGAACAACGAGAGGTGATTGCGTAGGTTTAGACCAGTATTTATGAGATTGCTGGATTCGGTAGTGACTACTAGTTATATTGCTCGTTGAAGGTTGTGGGCACATGAGTAAGTTTATAAAACGTATGGACGAGTCAATTGTACGGTGTTTCTCGTTGTTTTCCATGGTCGACGAGACAATAAACTACGACTTATCAGAAGTAATTAATTAAAGCAAACCAAACCAAAATCAAATCAAAATTATAATAATAATAATAATACTCTTTATTGTGCACCACAAAATAACAAACAGAAAACAAAAGAAATAAAAATGCATTACAGTTGGTAACAACAGGCGGTCTTATCGCTAAAAAGCTATCTCTTCCAGACAACCTTAGGGTAGAGAGTAAACAAAAAATAGTTATGAAAATGGTAGTGCAAATAGTTGTTGAAAACGACTGATTAACACACACACCTTTACAGATAATTAAACTTAAATCCAAAAAAAAAAAACTTTAAGATAGATATTAAAATAGTATACATACATAATAAATACATAAATATATACATAAATACGATGACGTACATAAAAATAAAACAACCATATCGACAACGCGGCCTAGGGAAGTGACAAATAATGCTGTTTAAGATGACTTTTGAAAATTGGAAGAGATTTTGCGCGTCTCAAATCTAGCGGCAAAGCGTTCCACAGCTGGATTGCGTGAGCGGTAAATGAGTCGTTGTAAAATTTTGAAGATGAAACTGCTGGAGTAAGAATCAAATTTTGAGAACACCTTATTGGAGACAGATACTTAAATCGCTCCTTAAGGTAGTAAGGGGTAGCGGGGTTGAATAATATACTATATAGAAGAGCAAGAATGTGGGAGTTGCGGCGAAGACGAATTGGAAGCCACTTGAGCTGAGAACGGAAATGGGAGACATGGTCATATTTGCGCAAGCCAAATATAAACCGAATACAAAGGTTTTGAAGGCGCTCAAGTTTGTCAAGCTGTACACTGGTAAGATCTAAATAGCACACATCGGCATAGTCTAAAATAGGGAGCAGAAGAGATTGAGCAAGAGCAATTTTTGTAGGAAGTGGCAAAAAATTACGTATTCGCCAAAATATTTATTTGTCCCACTCAAAATCGAATTAAAATATTTATTTGTACAACTTGTAAGTAAATGTACTATGTTGTGCCATTGGACATACATATTGGAGCAAAAGTATTTTAATTCTTCTTTACTTGTGTTCTCTATTTATCTATGTAATTTTTAAACTGTTTGTTACCTCAGAACTCCGTCATTTACCGAACCGATTGACTTATGAACTCGAATTGATCGACCATGAACCGATTACATACCGGCAGAGACAGCACCTAGTGGTGTCACTCCCGATTAAGATAGCACGTGTAATCGATGAGATAACACGTATAATCGCATTTTCCCTTTTACTTCGCTCAGGTTTTTCAACCTGCGGCTATGTAGGTTTATCACTTGGCGCGTAGACAAGGCATTTTGCCAAAGCACCTTATTTACCTTCCCAATACAGGAAGACACCAGATAGAGATATCATTTGCATTCATCATTTGTATCTAACACAACAAAGGACTAAGATTAAAATTGAAACATTCAAAATTATTGATTAATAAAAAACACATGATTACAAATAATATAAGGGACGGAGCCTCCCATTAGCATGTTATTGCCTGTGTTGCACCGCTTTTCATTATGCTAAAAAGTTAAGCGTGCTCAGCTGATACTGAATTAGCAAACTGAAGGCTCTTAGAGTATTTTATTAGTTTTCATAGGAGCGTCACATAGGTTTATAGATAAATTGGCACTCACAATTTTATCTCGCAGAATTTTTATTCCTCTGTCGGTAGTCGTATTTTTTTCATAGTTTTCGCATAATCATCCTATTGATTAGGTTAGTTTAGGTTTGTTTTATAACCATTTCAGATAGTTTACGGTTGCAATGAAAAATGCTTTCTACGGAATTATTTTTCGGCGAATTCAAAATAATTCTAGGAGTCAATATAAACCCTTTTTACGGAGCAGTATCAGCAGTATGGCAATGCTTCTAAAATTGATGACATCACAAAATTTGGAATATATGCTGGATCTCTTTATTTTCTTGGAAACGAAGTATTCAGAAGATCTGGTATATCCGGCAATATTAAAGTTAAACATTTTGAGATTAGAAACGATTGCACAAAAACATATCGACAGATAAAACTTAAAAAAAAATAACAAAAATACCATCGAACACAAGAACAATGTAACTTCAACTGCAACCTGAGTAGTTGTGTGACTATTTCTCGAAAGATTCCATAACTGTATTGGGTCATTCCCTTGTGTGTTTGGAATACATTTTGTTATTCATTCTTACAAGAAACGGTAAGAACCAAAAAAAGCAGTGATATTTGTCGTTTTAAAGAAGTTGTGACTGGCAGAAACCCCAGCTATTAGACATGTTTAGAAATTTACATGTTTACACGTTTTTGCTTTAATTTGCTTTTTGAGTGTACTTAAAACTGGATTCTGACTGTGATTCTGACCGTCTGTTACAGTGTATAAATCCGTGTAAATAAATAATTTTGCACCTGGGCATGAATATTTCTTTTCAAAGTGTGTTGTTCAATATGAAAATATACAAAGATACCTTGATACTATGTATGGATATCGTAAATGTAATTAAAAACATATTCGGAGGAAAGCAAGTCGAGTGCCACTGAACACCTCGTGCAAATTTTTTTAATTTGTTTTTATGAATATTTTAATCATTGTCCTTCCGTAGTAATCATAGAGTAATGTTGTCAATCAGGTTTTGCAAGAGTTGCAAAAACATTCCATCAACTGAAAGCTGTCCATATAGTATGGTAATGAAAATCAGCTAACTGACCTTGCATACTGGCTGTACAGTCAGCATCAAAAGTTGATGACAAATTCTCAACAGTTTTCCATCGTATTTTGTCGGATATTCTCATTTTAATATTTCCATCTCAACATTTTCGCCGGAGTTGATAGAGAAAACAAGCTAAAACAAACTTTTCCGACAAAATACACACATTTGTATAACAAATTGCGTACTAAAATTATCAGCTTGCTTGATGCTGACTATACTTGCTAAATGCTAATCAAACTCCTACTTCTGCTTTATGTCCTTTTGAATTTGTATTTTATTTTGCAATGCACAGGATGTTTTAGAGAAACTGAGTTCAGTAATATGTTAGCTTGGGATAGATGGGAAATAAACAATATTACTTATATTACTCTAAACAACACAACGAAATTAGATACTTCTTACTTATAAAACATAGATCAAATTAGATAGTTGGTCAAACGCTTTGGCATTCTTATTACTTCAAAAGACGTACGGAGAATAGAAAATGCTTCCTGTCCGTGTACGTGTACCTTCAATAAGTAAGTCTAATATTGCCCGAGATCATGTTCAAGATACTGCTAGAAAATCTCTCGCCTTCGTCCAACACATATCCTAAATCTTAAGCGTACAAATATTTTCGCAACACATTAATGATTAACATAGCAATTTGGGGCAGTGCGCAGCTGATTGGACTCTACACGATCAATTAGAACACGTTTGACGGCTTGATTGATCAAACATTGACAGTCTTGACGTTTCACCTGCCTGCCGTTTAATGATCGTATGAATTAAATGCTGAAGTACATCAATTTGGTCAATCTCCAAAAGTCACTTCAGAAAAGGAAATCAAAATTGAACAGGATTTGCGGGAGGTTGTACGCTAAAAACTGCTGCAGGCTAGGATATTAAATGTTGGTCTCGTGTATACAGAAATAGCTTCATTACGAAGCTACAAGTCAGACAGCTGGCTCCTATAAGGGTTCTGTTTTTGCCGATTGAGGTACGGAACTCTAAAAAATAGGTATGGGGGAATTTGTATGACCTCCGCCAACTCATGAGTCTATGCACTATACTGAAAATTCAGTCTGTGCATAGTATTCGCTACAAAACTAGTGGTAACTTAAAGTTACAAATGTTTTGGGGGAGAAGGGCAAGTACACACTAACTTTGATGACAGAAAAATCACATAATACGCGTTTCCTTATATTTAGCTGTGGATATGTACTTCTCTTCGCCTTGTTAATATTTATAGCTATGTGAACTTATCTTTGTAGAGCATGATATTCCAAACAAAGGGATAAGTTACTTCCTACAATTATTTTACCTCGTCAATCTTAACAAAGGTCTCTACAAATAATAATTACACGGTCCATCCAAACTAAATGAGAAACAATGGCAGTTTTATCCGAATTAATTGAGAACAATAGTAGTTTATGCAAATGTATGGTGACTGGAGAATAGAGTTGTTAATATAGTACTAGGTGGTCCTTGCTGTAGGTCACGCCCTTCTTGTGTTTGGTGACGAGACACGGAATACAGTCAGTTCCGAGATAATTTAAGGTTAAACCAGAATCTGGGGGCAAGGTAGCACTACCGTGCCACATATTTTGACCAAGGTGTAGAGTTTGTAGAGTTAGGACGTGTAGATGAGATCTGGATAACTTTTTGACAGTGCGAGAGATATGGTCTCGTCTTAGCATCCTTTTACATGAAAATGTTTTTGCAGGATAGTAGTTACACTTTTGTAACGAATATGGCAAAACGGAACTTGACTTAATGTCCTATGTCCCCTGGATGGGGCAGAGGGCGTCCACAGTACGTCGCCATCCCGAACGGTCTTGGCCTTCGCGCTTCACTTCGCTCCAGGTCATTCCTATCGCCTTCGCTTCTGCAGTGATCGTCCGCCGCCAGGTCTGTTTAGGGCGACCACGTTTCCGCTTTCCTTGGGGATTCCAGTCTAGGGCTTGCCTTGGAATGTGTGATCAGGGTCCCTTCGGAGCGTGTGGCCGATCCAGTTCCACTTGCGGCGTTTGATCTGCTGGTCGATCGGAGTCTCACCACAGCGTTCCCACAGGTCTACGTTGGAGATTTTCTCGGACCAGTATACACCGAGAATTCGGCGAAGACACGAAAATGATACGATCTTCAAGAAAAAACGAATTAGTGAAATGAAACAGTTAGGAAATTAAACAGTTTGATAAACAAATAATTAGATCATGTTACTCAGCAGAATCAACAATTCCAATAACAATGTATATTTACTAGTGTCACAACTGTCACAAGAACGAATTAACTTTTCCGTAACCTCCTGACGTCACAGTATGTATGAGTTTGTTTCCTACGCTTTGTTTTCCGGCAACCGGTCCAAGGGTGACATCACAATGAAATTAATAGTTCTTCGGAAAACAGAAGCTAAGACTAACTAATAACGACAGAAGACTGATGCGAGTAGTCCGAGACTCATTGTATTGCAACTTTAACCAAGGAAACATTCGTGCAAGGCATCATAGTCCTTTAGTCAATACAGTAAGGTCGTGGTAGTAAGCCATGTTTTTACGGTTTTGGTATCTGATCTATGAATGAAACTTATGGGGCGATTCGTCAACTTCTTGGCTTTTGGTACAAGGTAAGGAGGACAATCTTTTAGTGTCTAACTAAGGTTGCTTTCGGTGTTTTACTTGTATTTAAAATAAGTAGTTTGTTTTCTCATTAGTTAAAATGCAATCAGTGTCTGATTCAGCACTTCCGTGAGAATAAAAAAAATACCACCCTTATTTATTTTTGGCTTAAATCAGTAAGAAAATAATAATAAAAAAAATCCTAGACGTGTGTTTTTTAAACCCTTAAAGGCTGAATAGACGACAGATAAATAGAATCTCCTTTTCATCTACATTCTTCGTGTTAATGACTGCAAACTATACATATACACGTATATCTACTATCTACCTACCGATATGACGAAATATAGTTCTAGTAACCCTTAAAATTATTATATTCCAAAATTATAATTTTAAAATTATTATAAAAAGCTTATCAATTCTTATTCTCTACACAACAATTATAATGTTAACAAAATACTTGAACTAAAAGATACATAATGACTCAGAACTGGAACAATTTTAAATTATTGCACTTGCGTTTAAATACAAAAATGACCTTTACTTTACTCTCAATACATCGACATGTATGTTGTACATTAATTACGTATTTTATGATTTAAGTTCCGATTTGACATTTCTGAGCAGCTCGCCTTAACATTGACATACTTATATTTTACGTCATTATTGTAGTTAATTGACATGTAGGCAGAATTTTATGTAGAGCGATTTAAACGCAAATGTCACCTTTTTAAGACACGGTATTATGCAATGCTTTAATTTGCTGCGATTTTAAAACTGAAATTTATTTTTAGCTCATATAGTTTTTTGACGTACCTATAATTTATTTACTGGGGATTTTATAGAGCTTCACTTACATGACATATATATAAAACTCAAAGGTGACTGACTGACTGACATAGTGATCTATCAACGCACAGCCCAAACCACTGGACGGATCGAGCTGAAATTTGGCATGCAGGTAGATATTATGACGTAGGCATCCGCTAAGAAAGGATTTTTCAAAACTCATCCCCTAAAGGGGTGAAATGGGGTTCCAAAGTTTGTATGGGGAAACAAGATTAGTTAGACTATTTTATTCGAAACTTCACAGGAGTATTCCTAACGATAAATGAGTAAACACGTGTTTCAGGTTTTTTGAAAATTCAACCCCTAAAAGGGAGAAATGTGGTGACAAAGTCTGAAAATCAGCATGGGTATTGTTTTTATGGTTTATCGGGTCGCTGATTACGAAAACCACATCGATTTTAAAATCCAACGTGGCGGATGTGAGTTACCATCTCCCCTGTTGGGGTGAAATGGGATTGAAATGTCTAAATACTAAACCGCTGGTTCTAGAGAATTAAAATTTGGCACGTAGTTTCCTTATAAGGTGTAGGGGTGCACTAAGAAAGGATTTTTCAAAACTCACCCCCTAAAGGGGTGAAATGGGGTTCCAGAGTTTGTATGGTGGGAAACAAGATTAGTTAGGCTATTTTATTCGAAACTTCACAGGAGTATTTCTAACAATAAATGAGTAAACACGTGTTTCAGGTTTTTTTTTTAATTCAACCCCTAAAAGGGAGAAATGTGGTGACAAAGTCTGAAAATCCATTGGTAATGCTTTTATGGTTTATCGGGTCGCTAATTACGAAAACCGCAATGATTTTTAAATCCAACGTGGCGGATGTGAATCTTCCCTGTTGGGGTGAAATGGGGTTGAAATGTCTAAATATGAGTATGGGTGTAATTTTTATGGTTTGTTGGGACGTTAATTACGAAAATGCCACCAATTTTGAAATTTTATTTGTGGTCATGAAAATTCTTGAAAGCATTTGTGCCAAATTGCAGTAGTTTTGCAGAAAATCGGTTGTAACAGACGGACTGACAGACAGCTACACGTGATCCTATAAGGGGTTTCTGTTTTTGCTTTTGAGGTATGGATAGAGACCCGCGTTATCCTAATTGATTAAAAAAATTGTATTTGGTGGCATCTCGATCGTCGTCAATCGGTACCTATAGGCGGGCGGCGCGTTGGGACGGGAGGAGTAATGATCGGGAAACTCCCTGCATCCGTAATAAATACATTCAAGCTTTTCAATAATTATGTTAAGTCATTTCAGAATTCTGAATTACGTTTATCTGGCTCAGAATAATACATTTTTCATTCATCAACGAAGAGAACCTCAATATCTTACAATAGAACATGACGTAACTTAGAACATGGCTTAGAATCATTAAATCAATCTCGAATATCACAAGTCAATAAGCGGAGGCTCGGGACATTATAAAAGCTTTATAGGTACAAATAAAATGCACACATATCCCGGTGTCTTAGCTTCACTTCGAGTTATGGATTTTGAAGTGAACTTTATTTGGTACAGTAAAAGCTGAGATCGTTTGATTTGAGTGATTGAGTTTTCGGTTTTATTTGATAAAGTGGAGTTATGATAAAATAAAAGGTATTTCCCAGTAATATTAGAAAAGCGAAAGTCTGTGTATGTTTTGTTACTTATTCACGCTAAAACGGCTGGACGGATATGCATCAGGGAAATGCAGATGGCAGATTATAGCCTACTTTTAATCCTGAAAAAAAGAGCATTGTTCCCGTAGGATGATGTATATTGTATAGGCACGCGAGCGAAGCCGCGGGTTAATGCTAGTGACATATATATTTGCTTATCCTTTGGAAACCATGTATTTTTTATTAGATGGTCTATGCATATTTTGAAGATATTTTATTGTCTCTCAAGGCGCTAGAAACTTGGCATTATAATCAGTTGCTCCGCTATCCCTTAAAAAAAAAACAAACAAATACCCTATACCGTCAACTGCAGTGTGTAGTGCATCTGCCTACTGAGCCGGCGGTCCTGGGTTCGAATCCCGGCCAGGGCAAATATTTGTGTGATGATTTCAAATATTTGTTCCTGGGTCTTGGATGTTAATATATTATGTATTTTCTCGTCTAGTAGGTACCTATAGTTTATAATGTATATTATAAGCTTTGCTTAATTTGGGACTAGGTCGATTTGTGTATGATTGCCCCTTAATATTTGTTTATTTAGGTATGAGTTTGTCTGTGTCGCAGCATGAAATTTTCAAAAAGGCCATGCTTCCGTGAAAGTCTTAAACTTTTTAACGAAGCAAAATTAATTAAACGATCGTTTTTATATGTATGTCATGTCTGTAACATGAATTAGCCAAGTATTTACTATTAGAATACCTAGCTCCTTTCATAGAGACAGTACGGAGTAGAGCAATAAGTCGTTTGACACATATTTACACACTTGAAATGCCCTATAGTCGCTAATTAAAATGTCATTATTGCGAGCAGCCATGCAGTTATGGTAATACGGGCGAGATCCATTCACACCTAATGTCACTGTATAAATTACGAGAAACTTTATGTACCACCTACCTCTAGTACAACTGTCACACGCGAGTATTTGTCTCGCGAGAAATATTACCCGTCTCATTCTTCGCCGTACTGTGAGTCAGTGACGGGCGACAAGACTCGATAGCGTGGTTGTGCTAGACGGGCTTATTGTCAAGAGGATAAGTCGTTTCGTCGCCATAATTTATTGTAAGGTGATAGTGGCAATGTCATTGACTTGCTTTGGATAGGAATCTGCAACATACCTGAATAGTACCAAGAATACACGAGGTAGCAAGTCAAATAGTTACCATATCACCTATCTTAGCTTTAGCATAGTCTCGAATTTAAAGAACATTTGAAATACTACCTAACCTGAGCAGTATCAAAATATTTTTTTTTACTGCTGGAAATATTAGAGTATGACGTGGGTGACTGTAGGGTGTTCAAAATCCACTTAAATGCATCCCTGAAAAAGCATAAATGCAACTTATTATACGCAGCCTCAAGTGTCATCGATCCTTAAGGATATAGCTCAAGGATCTGCGTGTATTAGTCTCAATTAACGCCATTTTTCAATTAACTCACCCCTATATATATTATTAAATGACGGAAACTCTAACGTGCCTTCGTATTAGATACACTCTGCCAACTTATTTATTCAAGCGGAAAAATCGTGAAGTAACTACTCCATATGAATAATACCTACATATAGCATATCGACGGTAGCGTCGCCACCGACTGAACAAATAAATTGGCAATATCACGAGAAAGTAGAAATAAAACGAGTTTGGTGAAAAACGCCCCCATAATAGTGCCCTTAGCAATAAATAGTGGTATTGCACCCGGCTATTAGATACGTAACGAATCAGTAATTTCTCGGAGATACTATCTACGTTTAGTTCCTTTACCGGCACTGACTTTCGTATCCTGTACTTTTAAAGGGTCGGTGATTGACATAAACAAGTGTCAGAATCATTGGTGTATTTAGGGGGGTGGCCGGGTGGCCCGTGCCCACCCCAGAATTTTGGGTTACCAGAAATTCATGACTTCAATTCATAGGCCATAGCCAGGCCCCACCCAGGCCCCACCTAAAAATAATCTTAGATACGTCAATGGTCAGAATGCCTTGGTCACTTTTATTCCATAGGGCATGATTGTTTACAATTATAAGGCTTAGGTATAAATCACTACTATAGGCAAAGCGACTAACCAAGGCTCCCAAACTTTTTGCAGTTTACGGCATACTTGCAAGTTTTTTTTATGAATGATATTGAAATCGTTGAACTTAGTCGGTTTCTATTTGAAGATCGTGACTAAATGGGTTGTACCCCGTTTTTAGTAAGAGTTATAGCTTTATCGTTCTTCCTGAATCCTGTGGACATTAACCAAATGAATATTGTATAAAGGGAAATTTTCTTTTAGTTTCCCTAAATAGGCGTTCATAAACCTTCTATTCCTTAAATAAAAAAATATTAGACAACCTCACGCAAATCGTTCTAGTCCCAAATTAAGATCAAGAAGGCTTGTGTTATGGTTGGCAATAGACGATGACGAGCTTAAAAAAACATGACAAATTGTTAACTAAATTATTGTCCACAGGAAAGACGCATATTTTTCCTAACGAGTATGATCCAAATAATTTGAGCTGTTAACGTCGTTATTCCTTAGATCTACTCGTATGAAATTAAGCTAGTGAAAAATACATTCCAAATGATTAGTACGTTATTGCAATGAAACAGGTAACCGCACCTAGGTAATCTGAATCTCAAGTGGCGAGTGATCCATTAGGATCGCGCATGCGTAGATCGCATTCAACGCCGGCGCACGGTGCTTATGTAAATGGCCGGTAAGCATAAGTGAGCGATTTGCGACTAAGTATAATCGCAGTCGTAAATATTGGATAGTAATGTGTGGGTTGTAGCACTTGTAGCCGTACAGGCATACATCTGTTCTATTATAAACTTCTAGATTTGTAATATTTTTATTAAAACTTTCGTGAGACATATTTAATTATTGTATTAAGCGGTTTACACTCACCTTGAAATTGTCAGGGCCGTTCCTGACAATTTCACGTGAGTGTAAACCGCTTAATACAATAATTATTCTAGATATGTATTGAAAATCAGTTTTCTATGGAGAGGGGTCATGATTTCAGGAATCATAATAGCGCGATGCACGATCGTCATTTGTTTTGTATGGGCGTACGGCGCCATGCCAATCTGGCGCTATCTGTGCGTCAGAATTTTTACCCTCTCACGCCAAAATGGCTGGACGGATTTGAACCAATTTTGGTACGGGGATCGCAAGACATCCAAAGATGGTTATAGGATACTTTTTATTTATACCCAACAACGATTAAAAAAGTTTTACGCGGACGAAATGGGGCGACGGAGGTCGCGGGTACCTACTAAATAGGACGTCTAATCTATACTAGGATACCGATACAAAATATATTATAGATATAGTGTCTGGCGGGATAAGCAGTCCTGATAACTGTCATCGATTTTAGGTTATAAAATGTATTGACATGACAGGTGTCAGGGTTCAATTCCTAGCGGTGGGCACTTTAAACCTGTAGGTGTACCGCGAACTGAGAAGGTTTATGACACTTTATACTATCACAGTTTGTACACATAACATAATGAATACAAATTATAACGTTTCTATATTTTCTTATTTATCTTCATAATCTAATGTTTCGGCGGGGTTGCACACGCCGTGTCTCAGAGGTACCTACTCAAAAGGTAAATAAGGAATATGCGATTGACCCGTTATAATTTGTCTTGATTATTAGTATACAGGTTTAGTAACAACGTGTCGTCAATATAAGTAGGTAAATGCTGAAACCAAATATTAAGAATATACGCCTAATGTTTAATTTATATACATATTATCATCATAATCATCCATAGGCCGTTTCGTCTGTTACAAACGATCTTATGCCGTGCTATGGATACTCATGTACATTTCAAAATGTATATAGTAACAATAATACAGAACTTGGAAAAATAGAACTATACTTAAAATTAGAAATGATCTTCCGACCACAACTGACTGATCAAGAACTTATTCTATCTAGTCCCCTTTAAGACAATTAACATCTGTATGAAAATCTATTTATCAAACAGTTCTATACCAATTGCATCACATCAAGATCAATATCGCAATCTTATGTATCGGTAATTGCAATTTCGAAGGACACTCGCCTCGGTCAAGGACGGCTTGTATCAACGAAATCAGATCACTCTGAAAACCCAGCGTGACGTAATCTATAATCTCGGAGTAAGGTTGACATAACCGGTTCAGAAACACCGAGACGGTCACGGTTAAAATATTGTAAGTACGCGTGCAGTATTTTAACTACAAGCGTGTTAAATTCGAAGAGATGGATGGACAGGTGTCAGGTTCACAATATGCGTGTCCAAAAGGAGATGCTGACATAAACAGACACTATTATCAATGGCTAAAATCTGATGATAAATTAATCAATTCATATTTTTCCCTGGTCTCTCAACGTTCAAAATTGGCGTTTATTTAATAGCTTTTAGAAAAACAAGCTATTTACTCGTACTAGGCACATCTCACAACACAAGAACTACACACACGAAGTAGAAGATTACGATTAAAATGACGACGGACAAATTTGTATGGGGACTGTCCGCACCCAGCAAAAGACGTTCTTATTGCTACTCCAGACAGTCTTTACGATGTCTGACCATAGAACAGGCGCGAAGATGTCTAAAATGGACCAATCAAATTCCTTAAGTTTATATGCACTTATTTTGGGCTTTACAGAAACGCAGCGCAGCCTGTAAGCAGGGTCGGACTTAAGGGCCAGGGCCCCTAAGCACTTGGCATTTGAGTCCCCCTCCCCTATAAGGAGAACATTAAATTAATTATGGTGTAAGTCCTACATCTAGGCCCGGACTTTGTGGGCCTAGCGGTAAATACGGCACTGCTATTAAACATCTCCATGTACTGTTAATATAGTTTAAACTGTGCGGGTGATATGTGCACTGTACAGGCACGTACGCCGCCGTGTGTTACATTTTAAACTTTCTTACGCCATGTTGGGCTCTGGAGGAAACTTAGGGCGTGAGAAGGTGTCGCAACACTGGGGGTTAAGCTTACCTTAAGGATAAACTGTATGAGTATCCGATTACCAAAAAGTGGTATTCGTTAAAAAGTTATTCACGTGTGATAATAAAAATAGTTAAAGCTTAAACGAACAGCCAATTGCTTAGGATCCAACGTAAAGTTAACAATATTTTTATAACAATAATTTGAACTTCTTAACATCAGGCGGGCCACATGCTTGTTTGCCACCGTCGTAGTATAAAACAATATATACATATACATACAATCACTTACTTAAAAACTTATCATAAATGCGTCACTAATAGAAGTTGTCCCAAATGAAACTCCAGTAGGTTTCGATTTAGTTAGGTATGTGAGAACATTTTCTTAATATATATAATAAGAATATAGCGATACACTCTGTATATACCTGAATATTATTTTTTTCCCAAGCGATACTCCATATTGCCTTTTCAAGAAGGACAACTGTTGTCCAACCCAATAACTGATAAACCAGCTTCCAAACTAAGTTAACCACTCATCTCTTTTCCAGGACCTCCGCTCATCGCTCAAGTCCAAGCAAGTCCAAGGCCTGGAGATCCATGAAGCCCACCGCTCCCTCAACAAGACCACAGTCCTGGAGACAGTGGAAGCTGCCCGCGCGGCCCTCAGTGCTTCTGGCGGTGGCCCCCTGTTCCTCGCTCTGCCTTCGCACCCGGAACTGCTCGCCAAGTACTATGACCTGAGGACGCTGATGAAGAAGGTGGATCTGATGATGGTGCAGACCCATGACCTGGGCGCGGTGAAGAAGATGACGTATCATCCGAGCAGGCTCAGCGGGTTGTGGGATATGATGAATACGGTATGTATTTGGCTTGTTTAGTGTACAGTAATTTATCCTTTTGAACGCCATAGTCGTCATATTACGACATCGGAAACGACGCCCACATCGTCAAGTGACGTCCAAATTTCAATGGTCTCAAATTTCGTCGACTTTACACACACACACACTTTGCTTTACATTAGACTTTAAAATGCTGGTGCAGCGTTAAAATACCTGTTGCACATATTACATACCTTCACAGGCTTTATGAAGTTGCTAACTGTTTACTTGACAAATTCAAGGTAATTAGAAATAATGGATTTCTTTTATAATCTCTCTTAATTATCAAAATCGTATAGTCCCAAAGTCAACTCAGTTTATGACAGTAAAGACACAATAATATATGTTGTAAAAGTACAATGTTCTCTATAAAACCGTATTAAAACGTTATAATATGCCTAGTTAACAGTATAAATCAAAATTATAACGACACATAATTATATTCTCCATAGTTTCAAGCATGTTTAAAGTAGATCAAACGCATGTACGGTCCAGAAAAAAGAAACACACGGTACCTTTTTGACCCTTATTGTCATTGGGACAAAAACTAAAAAGGTACTGGTTACAAATTCCTTGGCTGTACATATAGCTTGCAATACGACGTCAAAGAATAATTTTGATTCATGACTATTAGGTCCAATTATCTCGTCGCAATGACAATGATCGCTGACATTCGCATATAAAGTCGTTAACGAGTACAAAAAGCAGTAATTAACGACTGACGTGCATAAAAACATGACGGACAGTCCGCGGTACAGGTTACATGTTTGTGAACTTTGTTTCTGGATATATGAGACTAGGGGGGTAATTCGACCAATTTTGGAGAGCAGATGGAGATCTTCCCAGTTCATCGCCATCCGTCACTTTTGACGTTTCCCTACTTAGCAAGTGGCGATATCTCTAGAACATCGCAACTTCGCCAATCCGGTCGCGCTTCATTTGCGTCTCCTTTTTATGTGACGGCATAGATAACAGGCGCATACTTAACTTGACCGGGTAGTACGTGAAATTAGACAGTAGGGTTGTCATTCGAGTGTGCCGTTTGAGATATCGCTTAACGTCATATATCGCCATTAGATCTTAGTCATCTCTCAGGTATATCGCCTTTGAACTGTCCCTAAAACGGTAGGTAAACTATCACAACTCGGAAACATTGTTTCCGCCGTTTAGGCGTGAGAGCACAAAGACACATACATACCTACATGCAGACAAACATATGATAGAATGATCGATTGCAAAAAAAATGTACATATAGTTAAGGGCTTTAATTAAAACAAAACTTAATTGATTGGTCTTTTGTGTGAAGAAAGTTACCCGTACATGTTGTATGACTAACTTTCGTCACACAAAGGAAGCGATCGTAATTTTTTGTTAACTAAGCTTTTAACTATGTACATTTTTTTTTTGCAATCGACCCAGAAACGTGCAAAAAATCAAAATAAAGTATTTTTCGATTTAGTGACCTTAGTCTATTTCAATCTAATTTTTCTCAAAACATCTTCAATGTATAACATTTAATTTTTTCAATTTTATAATAGTATAGAATAGCGCCCGGAGCTAATATTAACACAAAAAGTATTGAAGACACGCCATCTTTTTTCGCGATTCTTCAATCTCATGCACCTGTCACATCTGTGACCTAAAATCGTTCTGCCAATTAAACACAAAATGCGATCGACCTTATCGCTTAAGTAAAAGTAAGCTGATTGTGACTCAACATAAATAGTTCAAGTTTACGAAACGCAGGCGGGTCATACAGAAACGTGATATGTTGTACTCATTCATACAATCATACATAAGTAGTTCGGTTGGTGCGTAATATAGGTGAAAAAAAATATGCCTTGAAGGGAAACTACCTTAAACAAAACATTATTTTATGAAAAGAAAGAAAAATGAATTCAAACATTGTGTAAAATTTACTAAAAATAAATTTCAAGATCTTTTTTAGGGTTCCGTAGTCGCCTAGTTTATTTCTAAGGCCTTTACATGATTTATGTTTACTGTTGAGATTTTATCCTGAACAATAATCCTATCGATTGATAGAATAGGATAGCGAGTGGACCAGCAATCCAGAGGTACTGGGTTCGATTCCCGGTGTCTTCCACCAGGTTACGCATTTCAATTTTTTCTTTGAGCTTTGATCTTTGTATCAGTGGTTTGAGATAGCGAGTGTTTATATTTTGATTTTTTATTTGATGAGATACCCGGGTAAGACAATTGAATTAAAAAAATACTTTGAATGCAATTTAGTTTCTTTTTAAAAATAAAATAATGTGTCCTGTAAAATGGAGTAACATAAGGATTTTAGAAAATTTCTGGCCTAGGCCCATACGGTCTAAGGTCTACTAATAAGATATGTGTCCTTAGAGTTACATGAAATAAATATATTCATTCATTCATTCATTCATTTATTCATTCATACATGTTTTCCAGACTGTAACTATGTTTAATACTGACTGGTATTTTAAATTGAGAGCTGTATAGTTTTCGCTCTACGCTTTTAATCATTTTCAGGGATTAGTTCGCTTTGGTACGTACCTAAACGTTTTTTTTACGCAATGGCGGAGGAAATGCATTTCCCGCAGCGCCAAATTCGTTGAAATGCCAACTACCTAATACGTATCAACTCGCACTTCCTGCACTCCGGATTTGGAAAATAAAATAATAGAAAACAAATCTTACTTATACATCAATAAGTTATGCAATAAATTCATTACTAAATGAAACGTGTAATGTCTCATATTTTTTAATTGCACACACCACAATTTAGGGCTTGTGCACAAATCACGTGAGGTTTTTCGGCTACTTGTTGACCCTCCCCTGGTGATATTTGGTGAGGTTCTTTGTCCCCCCTATCGAGCCTCACGTGATTCCTGCACAAGCCCTTTTATATTAAACCATTGGTAATCCAGAGGTACCGGGTTCGATTCCCGGTCACTTCCGTCAGGTAACGCATTTATTTTCTTTGTGCTTTGATCTTTGTCAATGGTTTAAAAAACCTCTACCCAACTAGCTGGTGAACATGAGACCTCTAATTAATTGTGTGGGGTTTAGAAGAATTTGTATGCACAATCACAAAGTTAAGACCCTAACCTTACCTTCCATATTGCTTGAAATCCTGCCACTTGTTACAATAAAAGCTGAATATCTTGGCTACGGTTATTTTCACCTTTCATCCCTACGCACCATCTCGAACACAACAAGGCTTTCTATAAAATAAAGAGCATTCAAATTGGACTATCCGTTTGGGAGCTACGATGCCACAGGCACAGATACACATGTTAAACTTATAAACCATCTCTTTTTTGTCGGGAGTTAAAAATATGAGAAATATTTTCAATACGACGAAGTAGGTGGAGTAGCCAATTTCTGAGAACATTAAGTTTTAATGTGGTAGACATACAAATACGAAGTGCGCAATTGCGTATATCAGTCTAACCATGAATAGTTTCGGCCTATCGATTGCTACGATTAGATTGTCTCAGATTATTATTATTCATTTACACCGCCGCTTACCCGACTCGCACTTGGCCACTTTTTTGCCCTACAGATTAAGGCCCCAACAAATACGTACTGCAGTTAAGGCATACTTACCTCAGAAGTATAGTCATTCGTATAGTTTTTGCACGTGTGGTTTGCCTTTCATTTATCACGCTAATTACCGGATATTTCTTAGAATTTTATTCACGTCGTGACATACTTTACTTGCTATATTTTTATCTGCTATTTCGACGTAGGTAATAAATGGGTCGATTTCACGTTACGAATTAATATGACACTTTTTGGTGGATTTTTTTAAACTCCCTTTTTTTTACTTCCAACTGCTTTTACTGACTAGTCTAACGCAGTTTCAAATTCACAGCGTAAAAACATAGTGCTCGTCACGATATATTAGCAGAAAATCTAAATTTGTGTGACACGAATGAATTTATTTTCACACTAATGAAATTCGTTTGATTACGAATGAAGTGTTGGTGACACTAATGACGAACTTTTCAGATCACGAATATCTTCAGTTCCGCATATGTTTCTCTAGGTGGTTTCTTAAAAGTATGTAGTAAAGCTAATGCAAAGCAATGCATCGAACACGCGTAACACGTCGCTGTTGAAAAATGTGACCTAGTTTAGTTACTTATGTTTTTATTATTTTAATATTTAATATGTATGTTAGATTGTAAGGTATTTATCTATGGGCCGTTGATGCCTGAAATAAATAAATTATTATTATTATTATTAATGCTAATGTTATAAAAATAATTAGGAAAGGTATGAATAAAAATAGAAACAACATTTTGATTAATACATTCACTTGTATCTTAGATGCTTTCCGAATGATTAATTTTCTTCTCTGCACCCTCTGTTTAGCCCTATGGTTGACTGGTAGAGAATGCCATTAGGCATAAAGTTCGCCATTTGTACTGACTTTTGTTTTGTGCAATAAAGTTTAAATAAATAATTTTTTTTTTTTTAATCATCACAAGTTTTTAAACATACATATTCTCTCCCTCTCTCTAGTAATTAATTAGTATATAGTAGATAATAACCCTTAATTAACAATACAATTATACAGAATTCGGGAGATGCGAGTTAGATTGTTTATTTTATTAAATATACTAATACACCTTCCTAAAACAATTACGTTAAAAAAGAATATAAAAAAACCGAATTAAAAAAAAACTATTATTATAGGCATTTATATATTATAGTTTACGTGAGATTTGGCACTGACTTCAAAAGGTGATTCAAATGCAATCTGTTCTTGTTGGGTTATTTTTCGTTTTTTAGTTTCTTTAAGTCGGTTCTTTTTTTGTAAAAAAATATATACTTTTTATTTTTAGTGATTCATATAAAATAGGTACTTATGGCGGGGTGATCTGGAAGGTCGTCAAGGCATGCACCTCGTTTGAGTTCTCGCCTATCTCCTAACCGTCAAGGAGCTATATACCGTCCATCATCAGCTCAACATAGGAAGATGATGACTATCAGCCACAAATTAAAACGTTGTTCATTCAAGATTAGGTTGTCCAAGATTATAAACCTGTTCGTGAACAAATTCATAATCGCCGACAAGCACACGTACTGTATGCGAGTCAAACTGTGAGAACCACTTTTTTTGAAGTCGATTAAAATACCAAAACCTTCTCCTAAGTGTAACAAATACTATTCTGAAAACCGCATCAAAATCGGTTCAGCCAAACGCGAGAAAATCGCGGACAAAGATACTTAAAGGTCAAAAAGTTTCATTCGTGTACAATTGTTTTTCAATAGTGTTACTCGACAATTGACACGAATGAAGCCACACGAATGAAGTTTTGATCAAAATGTTAAATTTAAATAGTAACGGAATTTTCCAGAAACGGCCGCAAGGACACAAAATAATGCATGCACATACTTCCTTATTATTGCATATTTAATTAAATCTCTAGTTAAAATATTTATTGATATACCATTTGGAACACGAATGATTGGTTTTTTGGCGAATGCAGAGAAATTGAAGTAAATATCAATTTCTCACCATAATCCGAGCTCGCACATCGGCCATCACCAAACGTTCGTGGGCTACCGGGGCCCTTCTGTGACGCGCGGGGGAAAGGATTTCACTAACTTAAAGGTTAATACTTATTTGTGTGACTTTTGTATACTCGACACTAATGATGGTCCATTTTTGTCTATGAAATGAAACCTAAAGAAATCGTATTATTCGTTTTGAGATTTAAAACCTATAGATGCCGGTTGGTTTTATTGTTATTCTCGCGTAACCTAAAGACAAAAGATTACAGTTTCTTCAAGTGTATCTTTTTTTATTCACGTTTATATATGAATAGTCAGGAATGTGACCATTACCACGAATGAAAAACAGACACTATTTTTGCAAATACTCAACAATGTAACATAATCGCATAATCTTTATTGTTGTTACTAGGGCTTGCAATATCGAATGGTTTTCCAATTCCGGAATTGACTTCGAGATTGGCACTCAATTCCGGAATTCCGGAACTGGTTCCGGAATTCCGGAACTGGTTCCGGAATTGACTAAACATACAAAAATACAAAAAACGAGTATTTTTTTTTACTATTGAAGGCGGAAATCGATGTACTATTGATGATTAGAGGCTTTCTATATGTCAAGAGATTTTCACCCTAAATAGTCTATGAAATGTCTGGATATCTTATCTTACATGATAAGCATTTTTCAAAGTACATATTCTTAGGACGGCAGGTAGTCCTATTTGTTATGAAAAAAAGCTGCACTCTGTGATGGAAGCAAGCCGTTTTGCACAGTGATAATATAGACCAAAATAAACGATTTCACTCGAGGCGAAATTAGTTTCACCCCTTAGGAACAGAGATGGCGCCACTTATTAAAAAAAAGTTTAAAAAATTCTAAATCCTGAACGGATACTCTGATTTTGACGGAAGAGGTGCCAATCGGCAGATAATTACCCAATTTAACATGAAAAAAATTAAAATCACGTAGAAAATAATTTTGGATACCTAAGAAATAATATTTTCTGAAAAAAATATTTAAAATTTGTGATTTTTGGAATTTTACTCGTAAAAATGTATGTACATGGTACTTTTTTTATTTATTTATATTAATACACAACTAATTTTACATTTACGAAAAAAAACCGCATATCATTAACTCATATAATTCCAAAGTTATTGAAGAATACAGACATGGCGCCGCTGGGTCAAAAAATCTAAAACCTCAACGGATATTCCGATTTTGATAATTAAGGTGCTAATCGACAGATAATTACTTAAATTAGTTTAAAAAAATAAAATAAAAATTCAAATAGGCAAAAAGTAATAATATTTAAAAAAAAAACATACATTTTGAAAAAATATATTTTTTTGGGGCTTTTATGTAATTTCGTATAAAAAAAGATATGAATATGGCCTTATTTTACTTATGTATATTATAACACTATTAGGTAATTGATCGTTTAATAAAAAACCGCATATCGAGAACTTGTACAGTTCCAACGGTATTGAAGATTTTACTATAGGGTGCCGGTGCGATGTTGCCGCCACACGTGCAACTTATGTGCATGTATCTAGAAAAGTATTCTCCCGTTTCGAAGGTACTGATTACCCTGAAAATATAACCACAATTGAAAGTACAAATAATAATCATCCCAAGTAGCACACAACACACTTATATCCCTTGTACAGCTTAAATTAGAGTTTTAACGGGTGAATAGGCTCTTATACAACCAGTTTGCTAATATCACAAGTATATTAGATGCTAAATAGCATTTCTGAATCAATATTTTACTTACTTTACGTTTTATTTTCACTTTAGTCTTTGCAGGCTTTGCATTGTAACGTGCAAGTTAGGCCGTCGCATCATAAAAAAAACAACAACGCAGTATGCCACAGCCCAATTTGTATCCATAATGTTCAAGGAGTTTCCAAATTGAACTAACCTTCAACTATTGTGGACCCCACCTACCTTTGATGCCGTTTCATTCCCAAAAAGAAGGACTTGGGACTCGATATTTCCAAATTAAAACGTGAACCCACATTTGGTTTGCATGTAACGGTATTCAATGGCAGCTGAAATAGATGGAAGGTATCTCACAAGCTTGTTTAGTTTAGTGTTTTTTTAGTTTAAACAGATCTTTTCGAATCGCATTAACAGTAATAATATATGCTCTGTTGGAGCATCGTATAGCCTGCATGTGAATCTGGGACCAACAACGTTACGATTAATTGAGAACCAATTAATGACATTAATATAGTGATTGAATCTCACACGATTTTCACACATTTTATTAAAATAATAAAACGGGACTTAATTGCGGTAAATAAACATTTTTGAACTCGGTTAAATCCCGTTTTGTTATAATAATGAATGACATTAATTATGTAAACACACCCTAAAAAAGAAACAAAAATGGCCCTGAGTAATCGTTTCACATGAGCCGTTACGTAGCGAGAGAGAATTTCTATAGATAGCGATGTACTTGCAAAAGCAGTAGTTATTTCAGGGTATAACATGCAAGTTTTAAAACAGGTCTCTTTTCTTATTGTATTAAAATTAGACGTCTTGTCATACTCTGTGAAAGCCTTGAAGTGCAGTCATCATTTCATTACTTAAAGTAATAACTGTTTTGTAAACTGCTACTAGTAGCCCGTTGCACTGACGACTGCAATTTGAATGCTTCGATGCTTTCACAGAGCTGGCGACAAGCCTTTCGCCGACTACTTCAGCTGCCATTGAACAACATGTTCTGCGTGTAGCGTTTCAAGCGAGCCAAATGTGAAATAAACGTCTTAATTTGGATATATCCTGTCCCAAGTCCTTTCTTTTTGGGAATGGAATGGCGTTGGAAGCAGGTTGCAGGTGCGATCCACAATAGAACAGTTAGTATGGGTGCAAATCGAGCTATGGAAAAATGCGTTGTTGCAGCCGATGCAACGGCCTAACATGCACGTTACAATGCACAGTTTAGTGAAAATAGGCAGAATATTCTTGTGATATTAGCAAACTGGTTGTATAAGAGCCTATTCACCCGTTAAAACTCTAATTTAAGCTGTACAAGGGATATAAGTGTGTTGTGTGCTACTTGGGATGATTATTATTTGTACTTTCAATTGTGGTTATATTTTCAGGGTAATCAGTACCTTCGAAACGAGAGAATACTTTTCTAGATACATGTACATAAGTTGCACGTGTGGCGGCAACATCGCACCGGCACCCTATAGTAAAATCTTCAATACCGTTGGAACTGTACAAGTTCTCGATATGCGGTTTTTTATTAAACGATCAATTACCTAATAGTGTTATAATATACATAAGTAAAATAAAGCCATATTCATAATTTTTTTTATATCAAATTACATAAAAGCCCCAAAAAAATATTTTTTTTTTCAAAATGTATGTTTTTTTTTGAAATATTATTACTTTTTGCCTATTTGAATTTTTATTTTATTTTTTTAAAATAAATTAAGTAATTATCTGTCGATTAGCACCTTAATTATCAAAATCGGAATATCCGTTGAGGTTTTAGATTTTTTGTAAGATTTTTTGACCCAGCGGCGCCATGTCTGTATTCTTCAATAACTTTGGAATTATACGAGATAATGATATGCGGTTTTTTTTCGTAAATGTAAAATTAGTTGTGTATTAATATAAATAAATAAAAAAAGTCCATGTACATACATTTTTACGAGTAAAATTCCAAAAATCACAAATTTTAAATATTTTTTTTCAGAAAATATTATTTCTTAGGTATCCAAAATTATTTTCTACGTAATTTTAATATTTTTCATGTTAAATTGGGTAATTATCTGCCGATTGGCACCTCTTACGTCAAAATCGGAGTATCCGTTCAGGATTTAGAATTTTTTAAACTTTTTTTGAATTAGTGGCGCCATCTCTGTTCCTAAGGGGTGAAACTAATTTCGCCTCGAGTGAAATCGTTTATTTTGGTCTATATTATCACTGTGCGAAACGGCTTGCTTCCATCACAAAGTGCAGCTTCCAGGCCAAAACCGTCCATAACAAGTAAGACTAAGGACCAATAATATATTTAGACGGTTGTATTGCGTCATTCTCCATCGGTGTCGGGGTAAAGGTACAATTCATTTAATACACAAATGCCTCATATTTATGTCTGTTTCTTTGTTCTCATTCCTACAGTGATGTTCGCACAAACGCTCCAGTATCTTACTTAGTGTACACATTAAAAGTGTCGTAATCTAAAGCTTGCTTAGCAATGTCTTAGTCCATATCGTGGTGATCTGCACAGTACCACACAAGTTGCTTGTTATCAGTCATTCCACTGTCAAAAACACGTATTTTGAGCTTCCGTGGAGTCAACGGGAATCTAAAAACACCTCCTCATTTAATGAATTCTTAGATCAAAGTTTTTCCTTCAGTTGTTTTGATTCAGTTTTTCAGCTTTCTTATTCTGTCTTTGGTTGAAAGATTTATTGACCTGATTGTATAATTACTCGAGATCTCCTATGACATTGTGTCATGTATGACTTTTTTATTATACCTTGATATTTCATACCCCGCTGATCACTATCGTAAGTTTTTACCGAGCACATAATTATCTTGAAAATGTTGTTACTCCCGATTCCTTACATTCCTATCATTAACAACAATGCCCTTGGATTTCCATCACGAGGCCACAATCATGAATAAAGACATATCTCTAAAATGCTTAGTGGAGCTTTAATTCAATGAGAGATTTTGAAATCTATGTAGTGGGTAGATAAATAGTGGCAAGATCTTAGACAGATGTGAATTAAAACCGTTGAATTTGGCTCATTCCTGGTGAATAATCTGCAATTTAGTGTTTTACCGAAATAACCAGTATAACATTTCGACTATAAATGGTTCTCACTGCTAACTGTAACACATGCTAATTAGCATTATAGCATTAATGCTATATTTACAAATAGTGAACTTCATGCCAAATTAAATTCTCTACCCGTCCACCATAGGGCCAAAAGTCAAAACAGAGATACTTCAAGTACTTACCCACTTGTAGAGTAGAATTTTAACCGTTCTGAGAGCGTTAAAGATACATGTGAATACATATAATATTTAAGCTTAAACAAACTTACCATCCATAAAACATCTCATATTACTGTCTAGGAACTTCGTTAAATAATGTCGTTTCAATTCCGGAATTTTCGATATTGAGCGTCCTCAATTCCGTAATTGTTATAATGGAAAAAACCTCCGAGATTCCGGAATTTCGAGATTCCGGAATTCCGGGATGCAAGCCCTAGTTGTTACAGATAAAGAAGTATCATTATCATTATTTCTTGTACAAATTATTACGGTTTTTGCAATATTATAGAAATTATTTCACAAACCAACTTTTGACGTTACGTCTGAAATCGACCCAAATACTCTAGGTAAGCTTTCCTGTGTCTGCAGTATCTCAAATAGCAGTTAGGTTAAGTATGTAACGTCAGCGAGTCGGACATTTTGTGGACAAACCCATTAACGGGAATTTCGTCGCGCCACAGGAAAGTCACGACATTTTTTACCTTACAGTACCTAGTCGAGAAAAAAAACTGAAGTTGTGTAATGTTGTTTTAGTTTAAATTATAGGTATAATTTTAGTGGTACATTTTATTTTTATATGACAGTTGAAACCGTATATATATTTTTGATTGATCAATCCGTTCAGATGTATACCTTTCTATGTACTTACAATTATTTTTGAAGTCTTGGGAATGCTCATTATATATATGAACTCGACCGTAAATACAGTACAGACATTTAATTTAAACAATTTCATAATAGGTAGTACAGAAATATATGAATAGTGTAGGTGTGTTGGTTAGTTTATATTTCGTTTATGCTGCAAAACGGGGCGAACTCTACTATATACCGTTGTTTTTCTAACATGCTTAGCAATGATTTATAAAACTGATAATTACATAATTGGTAGTTAATAATTACCCTTTAGTCCCATCTCGTAGCTAGATTTGGTAAAAATAATCCCAATTGGAAGCTGGCTACGAAACGGGAATATTAAAGAGAAATCATCCAGATTCGAAGCTCGTAACAAAACCACGGAATAAGTAATAGTAGCACAAAACAAGAATAAAAGCAGCGTTGATCACTGCATCGAAATGATTGCACCTTTTTCAGTTTTATGTTCAGTCAAAATAGTATAGTTTAATTTGTTGCAATATTTTTTATTAATTTAACTAAGAGTCCAGTTTAGTTGGTTCGTAAGTATTATCTTTTATTTATCATTTAAGTGTAACAGCTAAACAGCTTGTATGGGTAGCCTGAAGTTATTTTACCCTTATTCACTAAAAATGTAGAATTCCATAATTTCAATACTTTTATTCAATACTAGACTTTGCCCGCGGCTTCATACGCGTGGATTCAACCTGATTAAATGTCCTACTCGCATATACCGGAAATATATAGAATTTCGAAATGTTTCGAAGTTAATAGCCCTCAGAATACATTTTTAGCAATTGGTTGCCTACAAGATTTCCCTTTTCGTGGCTAGCTACCAAATCTAACCACGAGATGGGACTAAGGGCCCATTTGGTAGCTAACTACAAGATGGGAAAACACATTTCTCATATCGTAGCTAGCTACCAAATCTGGCTACGAGATGGGAAAAATGTTCCAATTTGGTAGCTATAGCTAGACAATGGGAAATGTGTTTTCCCATCTTGTAACTAGCTACCAAATCTGGCTACGAGATGGGAAATGTGTTTTCCCATCTTGTAGCTAGCTACCAAATCTGGCTACCAGATGGTACTAAAGGATAATTACAATGTTTCATAATTAAACGACAGTAATAATAATCAATCCACCCAACCATACAGTTTATATCGTTCAGTCAGCTCACGACAGAGATCTACCTCGTATAAACTACGACGAAGGTAAACTGGTCTTACAGAAAAAAACATACCAGCTCCCAGATGTTTGAATGATTCTTAAGCCTAAGACTTTAGAGTCTTACATTTCTTCAAGATTTGTCGTGAGTAGTTCAATAATTTGGCACAAGTAGGTCACATATTGGCAGGTGCATCTTGGCATTTAGGAAAGCTCACTGACCTTAGACTAGCGATTAGGTCGTTGCTAGGTCATAGGTACTTGATTTATAAGAGTGCACAGAATTTGCCGTAAATGGAGGCGGGATTTGATGCATTTTTTAGCCTTGACTGCCGGTGCGTAGATGGGATATTTTGTCCTTTTAGAAAATAAGATATGTTGATAGGTATGTTTCGTGGTATTGTTGAAGTCGAAGACTAATATGCTGCCTAAGACTATGCCGTTGAGGTAAATAACGAAGTATTTCTGAAATTCTTGCCGCGTGGTGTGGATATTTATTGTAGTCAAGGTCTCAATCATGTCTCAGTGCTCGATACTGTTTTAATACCTAGTTGTCGACTGTCGTCAATATTAATTAAATAGCATGTGACAGGTTGTTTGTTTATGTTAGTGAAATTAGGACATTAGACTTAACAAAATGAATTATCATATAGTAAGAATATAACGGAAAAGTAGGACTTTAAACAACATAACTAAGTCTAAGTCTTACCTTTCCGTCATATTCTTACCTACTATGACGGCTCAAAAGCAATTCGCATTTATATTATAATATGAAGTGAGGTTGCTACCATAAAGTAAATTTATTCGTGGCGTACTTTCAACCGATATATAATAGAAAAACCATATAATTTCGGTTTTTATTGAACCAAGACTTTGACACAAACATAACACAAAATGTTTGTTTATTAATTAATTCATTTTGAGTAAATTGTTCCAATTTTGTTTAAGTTACAAAATGGCAAGATTGGTATGTATGCTCAACATTCCCTGACGATTGTATTCCCATTGCGTTTCAGGACTCCGTGGTCGATTTAGTCGTCGGACTCGGCGTGCCGGCCTCCAAGATCGTCATCAGCCTCCCAGCGACGGCCCAGCAGTTCACTCTGAAGAACGAGACCCTCAGTACACCTGGCAGCCCCGCCGTGGAAGATAAGCCCAAGGAAATAGACCAGGCCGAGCTATGCCGGCTGCTGCAGAAGGGACGGTGGACCTTGGAGCGTGATCAGGATTTGTCGGCGCCTTATGCTTTCAAGTGAGTTTTCGTTTGTGGTGATTGCTCATCAGTTATTGCTTCCAGCAGTTTGAATGAAAGCCCCAATACCCCTGGTCGGCCTGGTAGTCTTACTGTGGTTCGAAGTGGTGTGGTGATACCAAGGCAGAGCTTTGCTCGCTACTAACTGTAGAAGGGACGGTAGACCCTCATTATACCAGGATGCGTCGGAGCCTTTTACGCTTTTAACTGAGTTATCGTTTGTAAGTCATTGCTCGGTTGTATTTTTTAGGAGTCACTTTATAATCTTTTCAAATAGGCATTGTAATACCTAATTTATAATAACCAGTCGAATGCCATAATTAATACATATGACATTAATTTCTTCTATAATCACATTGACGATTCTTCCGATTCATTGACGATGATACCTTATTACCTATATAAAAACTTATTGTAGGTCCACTCGACTGATGTACTTACCTAAATATTCCAGCTGTATATTTTCTTGAGATTGCCTTTTATCATAGAAAACCAGTACCAACTCGAGAAATTGAAAATTAAAGCCTGACCAGAAATATATGAGGATTGTCAAGAGAGCGCTATATAAGATTTGTATGGCAACAATTTTGCAACCAATCGCAAGCCACTATAATGACATTAGTTTAAGTACCTGTCAGTTCCACTATGTTAACCTCGTAATATCATTTAATGGAATGCACTCTTTTCCTGACTGTTTTTCGTGTAGTAAACACGTGTGGGTACACTTTATTTATATTAATCTTACGTTCACAGCTATGAATGGTTTTCGGCATTTTCTTTGGATAATTTTAAATAATTGTCTTTTAAAGAAACCACCACGAATGACATTGACATTGTTGACAAGCCATCATAAAATCATTGCCAGTGTAAGAAATTAGTTCCAGTGAAATTCCGCAATATGGCGCATCCTCATATATTTCTGGTTAGGCGATTAATTCGTATTATACAAATTCGTACACAAACAGTTTCATTCCGCCTAAGTGTGCATTATTTCTCACGTACTCGTTTTGAAATTTTCAGGAACACAACCTGGATGTCATTCGAAGACTCGTCTTCAGTCGACGTGAAGGGCAAATACGCCCGAGTTCGTGGTCTGGCTGGTCTTGCTCTGCACAAGGCTGACAGAGATGTCGAGACCCCATGCGGACCCACGCTGAAGGCTTCCCTGGCTAAGGTCCTCAACCAGCAGAGCAGGGCTCCGAGAGCTGCTGTCTTAAGGTAAGCGCCTCGACAATTCAAAAACCTTGTGAGACATTATCAGTGAAGTTGAACGGAAAGAATCAGGGATTTATATACTGCTCTTATTACCAGTGATTCAAGGGAACCTTTATTTCATAGAATTACCTAACCATTTTTTTTACTGAACCCGTAAAATTTTGACTTTTGCAGACGTCATGAGAAAACATTAAGTAGATTTATAAATATTGACACAAAGGTAAATTTATGAAAGAAAAATGTAATGTGATCCATTTGCAATGACCCTACGTTTCCGGCGTAGTGCTCTCCCAACTGAGCTATCACATCGTTACGTCAATCCCACCAAATCTTAAATTGCCTAATTCTACGCTACTGGAGCGCCCTCTGCGTTATATGTGTTTAAAATGCTTATGCGCATTAGCGTTTACACGCAAGATCCCCAGTCCCCATTGCTTTACAGCAAGTAGCGCTTTTCTCAACGTTTTTTAAAATCGATAAAAAGAAAAAAGATTCTATTAAATGAAGTTGGATGAGGTTACCTACCTTTTTGTCATAATTATTCCAAAAGCAGATGGTTTCAGAGAAAAAAGACGTCTATGAACTGTAAAGTGTGTTCAAATAAAGAGGGCAAACCATGATTTTAAGCATAATCTAATCTGTGTTCAGGTCTCTCGAGCACGAGATTCTCTCGGCCCCCGGGCACGCGCGGGCCCTGGACGCCCTGCAGGTCTCCCCCTACAGGATCACACAGATCGTCGACTCTGATGGTGTCATCCATTCTATTCGAGAGGTCAGTAATGGAACATTATTCTACGTTATTTTGTCCTTAACCTAAACTTTGGAAAAAATCGTCTGTTGAGACAGAACACCGTGAAACTACATGATTTATTTTTTTAGACTAAAAGTGACAGACTTTATGCAGGAAGGGTACCTACGGGTACCTAGGTAGTTTTTAAATGTTTTAATTCTATAGAATTATTAGAATTTTTGGAAGACGCATTTGAGGCCATTTGAACGGGCCGATCGTGGATCATCTCGGATCATTTTATTTAATTTTATTTAAGCTCATATACCTACTCGTAGACATTGTCTAACTCTAAATGCTAAAATAAAACGAATGAAGAAATTGCAAACATTCGTTAAGACGATTCGTTCCATCCCTCTCGAAAAGTATTTCAAACTTTGGTCATTTGAGAGTCACGGCATTGGCTCAAGTCACTAAGTTTATTAATGTCTTCATCTTCAATGTTTGACAGATTGCTTATTTAATACATATTTTCTTCCGTTTCCGCGACTGTCACAGATTTAAATAAAACAATGGTAACTGTAACAGTTGCCGAAACATCAGGAAGGCTCAAATAATGAATACTTACGCGATATAATCCGTTTAAAAACAGTTTTCTTTAAAAGAGTACTTTATTGTTTCCAGGACACCCGTACGGAGTTCTCCTGTTCCCGTCAGGGCTACTTCGTGCACCCGCGCTCCTGCGCCCGCTTCTACCGCTGCGTGAAGTTCGACCAGCTGTCGCCCGACTACACTGTACGTATTCATCATTTCATTTTTAGGGTTCGTCCGTCCGTCCGGCTGTCACCAGGCTGTATCTCAAGAACGGTGATAGCTAGGCAGTTGAAATTTTCACAGATGATGTATTTCTATTGCCGCTATAACAACAAATACTAAAAATAAAATAAAATAAATATTAAAGGGGGGCTCCCATACAACAAACTTGTTATAGATTATGGTACGGAACCCTTCATGCGCGAGTCGGACTCGCACTTGCCCATTTTTTTTATATTCACAAAATGATCGGCAATTGACCTCAGTAACACCTGATGGTAAGTGACTACGGGGCCGAGGATGGTAGCTCGCTGGTTTAGTAATCCTATTCACTCTTACCTTGAAGAGACCCAAATTATAATTTTCTGGAAATACACACGATGGGAGCGAGTTCCATTCCTTAGCGGTTCGCATTTGAAATGATAAATAAGTGGTTAACTGATAACATAAGGATAAATTGCTCCCCTCGCCTGGTTGTCCGATGGTGAAACGGGGATGGCGGTGTTAAATCGTGCAATTGAAGATGGCAGCAGTACTCCATGTACGAACGGACTTGAGCTTGGTAAAGAGTGAGAAGCTCATCTGGCGTGAAATACCGCTTCACCTTATAAAGAACACCAAGTTTTTTGCAGCAGTTTTGCCTCGGCTTCAATATAGAAGCCAAAGTTCATAGAATTGATTATATTATAAACAAGAGCCGAACGCTAAAATTCGTATGCATAACAATGATGTAACTTAATATTCCTGCACCTCAGAAGAACCTACCCAACACTGTTGAAAGTTTGTAAAGAAAGTATTTATTTGTAGTAACTGTCGGCTAAATTCATGAAATGATGTCAAAGCGTAATGATAAGATAGAATTCCAGCTTAATAATTATATCATCGCTATTTTTCAGGTGTTCGAATTCGACTGCCCCGCGGGTCTGGCGTTCGACTCCCGGTACGAAGTATGCGTATGGCCGGGTAGCCTGCCCCACTCGCAAGCCTGTCCCGGCTCCTCTGAGATCGCCCCCGTGCCCCGTACGAGGTTCATCTGCCCCGAGCATGAAGGTACGAAACATTCATCACAAGAAAAAATAGCAGTGATCTGATCATACCAAACCGAAAGTCTTTCTTGTGTCTCTCTGGGATGACAGCTAGCAATGCTCCATTGAACGTTAGGTATAGTCTGCGTCACGTAAAAAGAGCGCTGGTGATCTTCTTGTGCAGTATAAATGCTACTGCGACTATTGCGCAATATGATTGAAAACGCTCTTTTCACGAGACTCTATCTGTACATTAAATATATGGCCAATCAATACTGCAAATTTTATTTCACAAAAATTGGTTCGTCCGTTTTCTAACTGCAAAAGCTCGGTGTTTCTAAAATTATTTTCGTTTTATTTAATATTTTTTTCAAATGAGTAAGTTGATGATGGGGTATATTTTGGACTCAAAGCGAACACGGCCCAATATAGGGGTATCCTTGATCGTCGATGTAACTGACGTCTATTAAATAGCGAGTCGTAATCAATAATTATTTCCACAGGTTATTACGCCGACCCCGAGAATTGCCGCTGGTTCTTCGCCTGCCTGGACCACGGGAAGGCGCCGCTGTCGGCCTACGAGTTCCGCTGCCCCTTCGGACTCGGCTTCGACGCGGAGAAGCTGAAGTGCGACTGGCCCTGGCTGGTGCCCGCCTGCGGCAACATCGCCAGATACGAGGCTGAGGCGTTTGGATACTCGGGTGCTGTACTTACTGGTTAGTACCTTCCCTTACTGTTGTAATAACCTTTTCTAGATGTCATACCGTGCGCATCTGACACCATGACAAACACGATATTTTTTTCTGACGGCCAGTCGTCATAGAAACCCTTACCATACTGGCGATTTGCATGCGAGTTAAAAGTGAGGAGAGTGTGCAGCGAATTCACCACGACGCTCATCGCTCGCAGATCGCAAGTGTGCAAGAGGCTCATATGAGCCTTTGTACTAAATATTTAGTACAAAAACCGAAGCTGAACTTTATGTGAGTGTACACTGTACGTCTATCTATAGGTATTGCTCTATGCTCTATGGCAAATCAATCAATTGTTGGTATTTGACCTTTATATGTATTTCATCTACCTAGACCACGGGAAAGCGTTCACGAGAAATGCGATCTGATGCGTAACCTACTCCTAAGGCAATAAATACATTGTTGACGTTTACACTTACAGGTGCCGCCGGCTTCCACGGACAAACCGCTGATGCCGTTAACGTCGCCGCCCACAACAGTCTCGTCTCCGGGGCCTCCCTCAACAACCACGTCGGCATCCAGGGAGGGTTCCTCTCCCAGGACGATGTCCTCGACAACAACTTCATCGCGTCCCAGGAATTCGGACACGGCGTCTCTGCAGCCAACGGCGGCAACGATTTAGCGTACCAAGTCAACGGTGCCTCTCTGCATGGCAACGGACTTATCCAAGCCACTAAGTACAGTGATGAAGCCAAATATACCAGTGGATCGCTGATCTTGGATGACTATAGGCTGCCAACGAAGGCCGAGTCCCAAAGAATCCAAGGACAGCGGAATATACTTAACGGTGGAGCCAATGCGTACTCTGGTTCATATTCTTCGGGACATAAATCTGAATATCAATCGAATGATTATTCCGACAACTCTGGAGCTTACGTGCATGATCCTTCAGGTGACTACGCTGAGCCCTACAAACATGTAGGATCACCAGATGTTCCCTACGTCCATGATGGAGCCGCTTATAAACAGTCCAGCGACTACTACGATTATGGAAGATATTCGGCTTCCTCTGGAGCTAGCGGACAGTACGTACACGATAACTCTGGCGCGTACGTCGGTGACTCATCAAGCTACAAAGGAGCTTACTCTGGTTCCTACTCAAGCGACTCTGGAAAATACCAAGCCGGTCTTTACAAAGAGGCAAACGGTTATAAAAGTGACAGTGGAGCATACAGTGCAGATTATTCTGGTTCGTACGCAAATGACGACTCTGGCAAATATGTGGCTGGTGTATATAGGGCTGACGGCCATATTGGAAGTTATAATGGAGCAGCATCAGCTGGAAATGTCCTGAACAGCCAGGTATACCATGGAAGCTACAGCACCGCTAACAGTGGAAACTACATTAGCGACTCTAAGGCTTATACTGGTGGTTCACACACTTTGGCTGCTGGGTCAGTGAATGTGGGTCTGGTTGGAAAGACTACATTGGTCGACACTGGATACACTGACCAGTTCAACTACCACGTTACCAAAGTACCATACAACAGCATCAATTCTCAGACGTATAGCCAAGGAGTGGTCCATGACAACCAACATGAGGGACATGTGTCCTACGTCTCTCAACCGGCAGTTTCTATTAACCACTACGGAACAGACGCCCACAACTTGGACGGCTACAGTTTCGTGACTACCCCCACTTCCTCTGGAATCCCTACTACTGCTATCCCGTTCGCGGTCACCACATCCATACCTACAGTAACATACAAAACTACCTTTGTGCCCGAAGCACCTAAGACTAGCGTGAAGCAGCTCTTTGGAATCTCTCAGCCTTCCGTGACGTATGTTCAGCCGACAGTGGTCCCAGTAAAGCACTATGTTAGCAGCACACCTAAAGTTCTCATTACCGATTACAATCAAGCTGTTGATTATCAGTACCAGAATAAGGACTACTCTGGCTACCAGGCCGGCATCGCTGTAACACAGGCGGCAGTTAAAGGCGTGTCATCTGGATATGATTATTCCAAACCAGCTATCAAGTTTGAAGACGGGATCTCTTACTCTACTCCTGCTCCTATATCTGTATCCACATACAAACCTCAAGGATTTAGTCACAGTCAGCAGACTCTACACAAGGTTGAATCAGTAGGATACGATTACTCGAATGCGTCACCAGTCACTGAAGAGCCATTCAAAAAGATTGTGGCTTATACCACTGGCCCTAGCATCAGTACATACGCCGAGCCAACTGCGGCAACATACACTCCTCAGTCATTCAGTCATCAGACCATTCATAAAGTGGAAACTGCCAAGGTATACAGTCCCGCTGTGGAGGTGGGATCCGGTTACAACTATGCTCAATCAGAAGTGACCTACGAACAGCCAAAGACTGTAGTCACATACACGACACCGCAGCCAATTCTGGCTGTACAACCTGCCGTGTCTACCTACGAACCTCAAGTGTACAGCCACCAAACTCTACATAAAGTAGATGCTAATCACGTAAATACGCACTCTGAAGGTTCCGGTTACCATTACGATAAACCAGCCGTTAGCTTTGAGGAAACCGCCAAGACTGTTGTCCAACACGTGACTCCCGCTCCTGTAGTTGTCTCTTCAACTTATGCCCCACAATCCTATAGTCATCAAACCATTCATAAGGTAGAGAATAGCAAGGTTTATGCTCAATCTGAAGAGAGTGGTTACGATTACACCAACCACGGTGATTATCACTACGGTAATCCAGCCGTTAGCTTTGAGGAAACCGCCAAGACTGTTGTCCAACACGTGACTCCCGCTCCTGCAGTTGTCTCTTCAACTTATGCCCCACAATCCTATAGTCATCAAACCATTCATAAGGTAGAGAATGGCAAGGTTTATGCTAAATCTGAAGAGAGTGGTTACGATTACACCCACCACGGCGATTATCACTACGATAAACCTGCTGTTAGCTTCGAAGCCGCCAAGACTGTTGTTCAACACATCAATCCTGCGCCCGCAGTAGTTTCCAGTTATAGTCCTCAGTCGTACAGTCATCAAACGATTCATAAAGTAGAGAACAACAATGATTACACTCATTCAGAGGAAAGCGGCTACGACTACACCAACCACGGCGTCTCTTATGAGCAACCACAAACCGTAGTTGAGTATACGACTGCTCAACCAGCTATTGCTGTTCAGCCAGCGATATCCACATACCAACCCCAGGTGTTCAGCCACGAAACTGTGCACAAAGTAGACGCTGCTCAAGTCCATACCTATTCCCAAGACGCATTCTCAGGCTATGACTACCAGAAACCTGCAGCCAAGTTCGAAGAAGCACCCGCAGTTGTAACTCACTACTCGACCCCGGCGCCGGAAGTTGTGTCCACTTATAAACCACAATCGTATAGTCACCAAACTATTCACAAAGTTGAAAAGGTCATTCCAGTGCCATCGACTCCGCTGCCTAAAGTTGAATTGAGTTACCAGCCTGTATCTACTTATGAGAATCCTATTCTTAAATACACTCAAGAGGTGACTCCAGTGTCATATGTAGCACCAACTGCTAGTGTTTACACGCCAACATACAAGCCCGTAATCCATCAGCATGAGGTTAGTCACATCGTCAGCCAACCTGCACAGTATGAGTCATCGCACCAATCATACAACACGCAATCGCTGAACTTGAATCAAGGTTATTCTTATAGTCAACCTGAAATCCAACGTGATATAGAAACAGTGAGTGCGAAGTCTTACTCAGACGCTAGTGAAGTCTCCCATCAGACGTACCACCTTTACAACGAAAATACTCAACAGAAAGCAAAGGATGATATTGTGTTCGTATCAAGCACCCCAGCCACGTTGGCATACGAAGAACATTATGCCGAATACGAGGCGCCCAAGGCGTACAAAGCACCAGAATACATTCCACCGAAGACTGATTATCAAGAATCTTACGAAGTTTCTTCTACTGCTAAACCTATTGTCCAGGAACATGCTATCTATCACCAAGCCCAAGATAGCTACGACTACAAGCCAGTGGACTATTCTCAACAGTACGAAACCATCCAGAAATACGTTCCTTCTCAGCAAGTTTCATTCAGTACTTCTCACATCGAACAACCAAAGAAGATAGAAACTAACCAATACTCTTCTTTCCAAGTATCTTACCAATCCCCTGAGATTCAAATAGCCAACAAGGGTGAGGAATATCTACCTCCTGTAGTATCTACCGCAGCCCCAGTTGTGACATCCACATACAGACCCGTTACGTACTCCACGACATCTCGGGAGTACCTGCCGCCAGCTCCGGAACCGACATACAACGCCCCTGAATATCTGCCCCCTAAAACAGAAAATACATATGTACCGCCAGTTAAGACGTACGTTAAATCGACTACTGCAATTCCTACCTATAAATACACTGAGTCCACAACATACAAGGCGCCAGAATATCTGCCACCCTTGGAAGAGACTGCCCAGGGTCTTGTTAATTTCGAAAGCTATGGCCAATCATTTACATCCAAAATTAAGTACAATCCTTACCAAGAACACTCCGTATTGTCGGAATCGCCTATCGTCGTTTCCACAGCAGCACCAGCCAGGAAGCAGAACATTGTTGTTGACACCGCAAAATCTCATTTGTTAGGTTTCGGTACCGTAGGCCCTGATGCTGGCTTGGTATCACCAGATACTTACACCACATCTTCACCTGTGTACGTATCAAGCACATACAGCCCATCAACTGTTACGTCAACCTACGCGCAATACAAACAGGAGCTGGTAGAGGTTACTCCTGCTCCTATCCGTAGGACGAAACCAAAGGTAGCTGTAGTCACAAAAATAAACGATTTCAATCCACTCCTCGTCAGAAAGTTAGGCGCCGTGTGCAGCTGCCAGTCGCCAACTCTCGTACTCAAAGGAACTCGGCCAAAGATTCAACAGCAAGACTTCGAGGATTATAACAATGATTACGATGACTCCGGTCTTGGCGTTATCAACGATAACCAATGGGCACAAAAATCTAGGAAAACAGTACAAAGCGTGAAGACAGCCACTGTCGCTCCTTACGTTTCCACCACTTTCAACCCGATCATCGTCCCCGATGACTCTTTCTACCAAGACCTTCCAGAACAGAATGACTACATATCAGTAACACCCAAGAGGAAGGAGGTTTATTCCCAGAGCTACGTATCAAGCACTCCTGCTATCGTTTCTAGTACAGAGAAGGTCTACACGATAAGACCACGCATCAAGGCTGTGACTGTTGCTCCCACTTACAAGACAGTCCTGTTGAACCAGGAGGTAGCACCTACGGCCATTGTCAAAGAAGCCATAGTAGCAGGCTCGGGCTCCTCGTCTATTGATTCCCAATCCTTTGATCGTTACGGCCCCGGTGGTTGGAGAAGCAGGGATGAGACCCTCCAAGGATCAGTCGACTGTCAGAGAGCAGGACTCTTCCGTCATCCTAAGCAATGTAACAAATTCTACGCTTGCAGATGGGACTGCACCAAACAGAGATTCACACTCCACGTATTCAACTGTCCTGTACAGTTGAGTTTCGACCCTAGCTTGGGAGCCTGTAACTGGCCCAGCCAGGGCCCCGCTTGCCAAGGTGATACACTACTCACAAACGCTTTGTAAATTCTAGTACCGTAAATAACGTGCCATCGAAATTGTGATAAAATGTGATCACGAAACGTATCAGGAATAGTTGATGATCAATGTCTCTCTCAAATTAATTTTAGAAACTTATTTATTTGTTTGATTTTGTTAATGTTACGTTGTAGTTATTTATTACTTCTGTGCTTATCAGAGTATCAGCTTTTTGCTTGCTTAGCAACCGTAAGTTACCAATTTTAAGTGTTCATAACTTTTTACTCGAATATGTTAATTTGTATTTAAAAAACTGTTTTTTAGTTTGCGGCTGATCACGCAGTTATTATTTATGCTACTCGAACATAGTTACCTAAAATTTAAGGTTACCATTATTTAAGTTCATATGTATAACATGTTGTTTTAACATTGTTATCTAATATAGTGAAGTCATTTATGTATAAATTTCGTTTATTGTATATTTTGGAACGGATACGCTGTATAATTGTAAATACATTTTTATTCAATAACAAGTTATTTTATTTTAACAAAGCATAATATTAAAAGCTTGTTCAGAAACCTGACATTATAATAACAGTTTTCTTTGTAAAAAAAATATTATTTATATTCGACTCATGTTAATGATTATGTCAATTAAATGTTGAGAGTAACTGGTTTCTCTACTTCTGCCAACGCATCAGCATATTTAGATATGATGGGGTCGATTTCCTCTTCGATAAACTCAGTCACTTGTTCCGGAGCTCGGCCTATGAAGGTGGACGCATCCAGAATCTTGTCCAGATGAGAAATTATAGGCGCAAAGTACGCGTCACCCTTCACTCGCTCAATTAGATCGTTGTCTTTCCCGTGCTGCTTGACTTGTGCGCCAGCCTCGTGAGACAGGACCCTTATCTTTTCATGGCATACTTGACGGTCTCCACCGGCCTGCACCATAGCCATTATAATGTTTTCAGTCGCCATGAACGGCAATTCTTGGGCGATGTGTCGAGCGATCACTTTGGGGTAGACCACTAATCCTTGGCAGATGTTTAGGAGGGTTAGCAGTGTAGCGTCAGCGGTAAGGAAAGCCTCAGCGAGAGTGATGCGGCGGTTGGCAGAGTCGTCTAACGTGCGCTCGAGCCATTGCACCGCGTGGGTGTTGGCTGCGTTCGCGTGCAGCGTGATCAGATGGCGAGCCAATGCGCAGCAGCGCTCTGAACGCATCGGGTTCCTCTTATAAGGCATAGCGCTAGAACCAATCTGGGACGCTTCAAACGGCTCCTCGAGTTCCTTGCGGGAAGCTAGCAAGCGGATATCAGAGCACATTTTATGCACAGTCGCTCCTAAACCGGACAGCGCCGACACGACTTCCAGATCAACCTTCCTGGAGTAAGTCTGTCCGGTGACTAAATAGCGTCTGTCGAATCCAGCCAGTTCGGCGACTCTTTTGTCTAAGGCTCTGACTTTAGAGCTGTCGCCGTTGAAGAGTTGGAGGAAGGAGGCTTGGGTGCCGGTGGTTCCCTTGACGCCTCGGAAGCGGAGGTCGTCTCGTGCGCGGGAGAGGGCGCGCTCGTCCATCAGCAAGTCGCTGAGCCACAGCGAGGCGCGCTTGCCCACGGTCGTCAGCTGCGCGGGCTGCAAGTGCGTGAAGCCCAGGATCGGCAGCGACCTGAAACGTTACATTCTTCCATTAAACTTTAATCAACATCCAGTTAGCTCACTGTCAATCCAACATTTCATAAATAGAAACAAAAGTATATATACGAATACCTAAGAAAGAAACATAAAGCTTTAAACCATGAGAATTACTGTCAGTCCATCCAGCTACACAATACAATAGTAGCTGATTCATGCGGGAGCGTAATTAAATCAGCATCCCACGTACCTACTTAAAACAAAGTGGTTTAGAGAGGTATGTATGCCATTCAATATTTACATACTGCATTTGTGTCTCACGTCTGAACCTGAGTGGCTATCAATCGCCCAGTCAACAGTGACACCACACTCTTATATAACATTGATTAAGAATAGGATACGTACAAGTGGTGTGGCACCACACACCTGGTTAGTAAAGCAAAGTGGCTTAAAGGGGGAAATAAGACAATCAATCAATAAGACTCTTCATTTAACTTACTTGAATTCATCAGCGAATTTCGTAAGCCTACTGATGACAGCGGCAAGACGCGGCAGCAGCAGATCCAGGCCATGCTTCAGGGTAATCAGATCAGTGTTGTCTCCAACATAGCACGACGTAGCCCCAAGATGAATGATGGGGGCAGCAAGCGGGCACCGTTCAGCCAACGTATGGACATGGGCCATTACGTCATGGCGGACTTTCTTCTCGTGCTCGGCCGCTGACGCGAAGTCGATGTCATGGATGGCGGATTCTAGTTCGGAGATCTGCTCATCGGTAATGTCCAGGCCTAGTTCCTGAAAAATAAAATTAAACACGTTTAAGAAGTATTCAAATAATAGTACCTTATATGATCTTAACCCATTTGAGTTTGATGATGCTGTAATGCTGATGTTTTAAGTAGGTATTGTGTTGGACGGGATTATTTTATTTCAATCAGTGACAATACCGTTGAAGCTGAAAAGAATACAATGTGATCTTACTTAAACCTTAACGTGTTAATATTGTTATGGTGGTAAGGTGGAGCGTTAGGATAATTGAAACAGTAAAATTTAGATTCTAAACCTCAAGAGACATATCAATGGCCAAAGAAAATTATGCCGCCATTTTTCTACAGAGACGTGCTAGCAACTGTCGTGATTGGTCTTGTCTCGGTTCTTTCACGTGAGAACACAACTCACCAGTAAGTTCAATGTTCATGTCATGTGTCACAAATGGCACGATATAAAACAATAAACAAGCTCAATAAATTATAATTTTAATTACTCATGTCGCGTTTAGAGGCTGACAAAATAGGTTTAATAAATGTTTGTTTGACACCACATCATTTGGACAGTAAATCTTCTATTCATCATAAGCTCCCACAGTTTCCAAAGCCTCCCAAGGGCGTATACGAACAATTTTTGACTACTCGTATCAGATTTGAATACAAGTTTGAAATTTAAATTTTAAGGCTAACGGCTTAAGATCTTATACGTAACCACAGATAAGAATTAGATACGTTCTAGCAATGTTTATCCTACGATTTACCGGTTCGAATTACCTTCGCTTTCCCTTCAACGACAAAATAAATGCAACTTCCTCGTGTTCAAACTGCCAATAATCAAAACGACGAGTTGCAGTAGGAAATCCATGACAGTTACGCCCTTACGTTCGGGAAGGTATAACAATGCGCTAGGGCCGTTGCGAAAGCGAGGATTTTGACTTTTCATCATCTCCATAATGCATGAAATTGACACCGTGGTCCCTTTTGAAGACAATGGGCACTCTATGATCTTTTAAAAGGGAATTAGTATTTTGGCCAGTAGTTTAAATATCATCAATTCATCATATAACTTGGCTTGTTGGTAGCCATGGATGGTAACCATTTAGTTTTTGCTCGAATACAACATAATAGGACGGGAAAGGTTTATAAAACTGGATCAACAGTTTGCTGCTGCACTTTATGTGAAACTAGAATCAATACCAAACCAACCTATCCGATTTTCTTGCAGATTGACTCGCAAAAAATTACTTTTATATTTGTGCTAAACGTTTGACCTGAGTTTTGCGAGGCACAGAAGTTTTACGAGGAGAAAGAAGGGATACTGTTATGAATATCCTCTTCTACTACTGTGCTGAACCAGTGGAAAAAAATATCGAGAGCATAGCCCAAAGAATTTGGAAATTTCTGGAACTAATTTATTTGTATATTGCACTCCGGTAAAAGATTAATGATGTGCTGGCGGAAAGTTCCAAAAATTCCGCGACTTACCACCTGGAAAATTCTTGGAAATATTTCAATTGAAGTATTGTTTTAAAACCTTGTTGTACCTAAGTTTCCAGAAATTGCCGTATATATTTTCAGTTTTTTGGAAACTTTCCACAACTTGTCCATCCGTGATTTCAGTGCCACACGGCCCAAAACCCTACAACACCGCATTCCAAAATGCCTTCGACACACCGGTATCAACTGGTGCTAAAATAATTTCAAAATTCTCATCACTGTTATCATTCAGACAGCATCTGCGTTTATCAACAAACTATTAATTCGCTTTCACAATTCAGGCTAACCAAACTCCCAAATCAAGAAACACATCGTCTTATATCACGAACGTATGTTTCTATATAGCCTGCGCGCTAGCGGCATGGTATTTAGGTCACAAATGCGTGTCGCGCTCCTGTGGTTATGTAAATGACGTAAGTTTATTTAAAGTTTTTAGTCTTCTATGTCCTATTGCTAATGTCGTAGTTCGTTGTTCCACATCGAAGCCTTTTAAAGGTAGAGGCCCTACAATAGGGAACGGGAAGTGTTAGAAGTATTGGCTTAGTTGCAGAGCTGATACTATCGTGAATTTGAGCCTGTTCAAGTGTTCAATGCACCTGCATAATACGTTTGGACAAACAAAGAAAATATCGTCGACAATATGAAAAAAAAACTTGTAATACCTTCCATGTTTCATTAAATTAGGTAATCAGATTTAGATTCAGATTCAGATTATATAGAATCTATTTATACATATTGATATTGCCATCTAAGTCACGAGCATTGGAGAAATTCTGTCTTAATCATGAAATACCAGCCACGAGTTACGAGACCAGCGGCAGCGACAAGCGGTAGAGCGAGAGGTCCGAGCGCGCGATACGAGTGAGCGAGGCACATGTATGGTCACCGCGCGCCACCGAAGTCATGGCATGCCCGTGTTTGTAAAGCCATGATCTATTTCCATTTTATTGCTATAGAAGTATAAACAATTATTGCTACAAATCACCCAACCACAACATACATAGGTATACATATACTTACAATAATATACATATGTATTAACAATATTATGGACTACTTATGATTGTGTGGTTTTGAATTATCTGGCTTTACAGTACCGAAGTCCGCGGATTCCTGTTGTGTTCAATAATAATAAATCTACTCAGAGGTCTCGAACAATAAGCCATTCGATTGGCGTTATTATGCAATAACATAATATTACAAACCAAAATAACGTAAAAAATACAACTTTAAAAAACCCGATAAGTAGGTCATCAGGAGGTCCTCATTTAATGAGTGGGATATTTTTTTAAATTACTGATCAGTTAAGGCTACTAGCCTAGGTTTGTGTGGTATCGTTATTGTGTAAAACAGTATATCAGCATTTAATTTTTGGTATTGGCCACTGTTTACGAGTTATTTACGAAAAACAAAAAAAGGGACCTTTAAACCTACGTTTAAGCCATTTTTGATAAGGACTACCTAGTATGTAGTACCTACCCATACACAGCAGTTTTAATTTTAATAATAGTGAAAATTCGAGGGCGCTGTTTCTGCACATATTTTGACAGCAACATTAGGGTTGGCACTTACTGGAGTTGCTGGTTTAAGTTAGTTACTATGGCATATCCGATTATTTTTTCAATAAAATTGCAAAAGAATCGTGTAGTGTTATTTATTTTAAGGTATATATTTATTTTTATTACTTCCTAATGAACACAAGATATTTTTTTTTAATTTTAACTATTAAAAAACTATGCAAAACAGTCATAATCGTAAGTACCTACTGAACCACCGACTCACATACATAACACGAATGTGGTTATAGATCATAAAACGACTATTCAGGAAGAACTAGTCTATTAAAACATCCTTTACAACCAATGTTTACAAACACTTAAAATCTTCGCGGTATCTGTTCCTGATTTTATTTAGGGATCTGTCTTTATTTTTATTTAGATTAGGCTTTTACGAGGCGATTTCAGGTGACAGCACTAAAATTACCGTTGTACAATGGCAACATTACAGATAACAATTCTACTTTAATAGGTAAAACAAGAGGTGTAGAGAAATGAGCCCTTTAGTTCAGTACTTAAGGAGTATATCTATGAAAAAGTAATCCGCAGGTTGCCCTAGTAATACGCTAAAGAGATAAGATTACCAAGCGAACAGTGATAAAACTATGGGCACTGATAACCGAAAACAAACCAGTGACGACCTGTACGTTACCGATACTAAACGAAACAAAGACAGTGTATTCTGTGTTTGAATTTTATTGAAAAAAAAAGTGTCAAAAAAGTGCAAAAATGGTGTCCGTGCAGACGATCGCGACGATCACAGTGAAAGTGTTCAAAATTGTGAGTAATTTTTTTTATTCCATTTTCAAATGTTCTTGAAAACGAAAGCGGAATGCGGCCATTGAAAGCGACAAAGACTAATCGTTTTTTTTTTTAAGGAAATAAGTGATTCCGAATGTCAGATGAAATAAGAATTTCAGCGCTTATTGTGTTCAATTAATTCTCTTAGGACACGGTGGATATGAATAACCAGAGGCAATGAGCAATACTCTTGTGAGTCATATGTACCTGTTATCTCTAAATAGAGCTGGCCATTTAGAGTACAAAGTTATTGAAGTACACACACTGTCTAGAATTAGTATTATATAGATAGATATAGCCCGTGGTTTACCTACCTACTTAAGTGTCTTTAGAACCTAACATTTAATACGTATCAAAGACTTGTTTCGTTCAGATATAATAGGAATACTTATCATTATCATAAACACGCATCAATCAAAAGTTATCGCAACAAACTCGTAATTTACGAATTGTCATCAAACATAGAGGGTTCATACTATATTGTTTTTTACTACCTCTCTAACCTACTTAACATACAGAGAAATCCCGGCCAAGTGCGAGTTGGACTCGCGCACCAAGGGTTCCATGCACACACTTATCCCATATTAACTGGCCGGGTTAAGTTTGAGCCTGATACAAATGAGGTGGAACGTTAATGCAACCGATCACGTTTGTTGTTTGGGAGCACCCTTAAATACTTATTTTATTCTGTTTTTAGTATTTGTTGTTTTATAGCGTCAAAAGGAATAATCATCATCGGACAGCGGAGTCTCAGTTTTAATATGGCCCCGTTTTTTACCCATTGGGTATATACGGAATCCTAAAAATGGTCGCAAGGTCTACGGCTCACATAGCCATTCATTAATATCGTAATAAAGCACTGGCAAGAGTGGTTTAAAACTGCGTTAATTAACTCAGAGCAAAGACGGCATCACCAACGCACGTTCGCAAACAAAAGATAACAATATCTCACTAGGTTATGCCTGTGTCACGAAATCTTTAACCTTAACTTTAAAACACGTTGATATACGGCGTAGATAAATATTTGACAGGTCTGAGTCTCCCCTAGCATTTTGCTTTTTAATCGGAGTGTGAAATATCTATCCTTATCCTAGACCTATGCGCGGGAAAGGGATAACATTATTTATGTAGACGACGAGGCCTACCGATGTTTTAGAAGGTCAGGTAATTTATTCAATTGCGTGTTTTCCACAAGCAGCTCCATTAAGGTCCCTTCGCAACACAAAACTGGGAATCATTTGAAGTTTTGTTTCAATTAATAACTTGTTGTAACATCATAACATGCATATGATGGTTACGTTTATCACGTTATAAATAAATGACAATCTGTCACTCACACTCGCATTTTGTCAAAACGTGACGGATGCTTTGTCACATATTTATCGCGTGATAAAAGCTACCATCATATGCTCGCTGGAATTACGAAAATTATAACTGCATCTTATAGGCATCGTTTTTATTTCTAATTCATTTTTGTAAATTAGCTATAATTCCAAGTCTGTCAAAAATATTTAGTTTCGTCAGGCGGGGCGCACTCCGCGATTAACGTTTCCCGCTACAAGTACATGCCGGTGGCCTCATGCATGGGGACTATTCAGTGGCTGCCACGCACTGTCTCGGAACGCACGTACACGAAATTCGCGCGCACGTTCTTCCGATTTATGTACGTCGCAAGTGATCGTTCCTCATTCATCTGTTGATACCAGTGTTATATTATAATATAAAGTGTTTAAATGAGTAAAAAGACAGCGAAAAGATATTGTATCGCAGCGGGTTGTAGGAACAATGATCGAAATTGGAATCACGCGTTTTTCGTTCTCCCAAGCTCCCAACACGTCCGAAGGATGCCGATAGGTAAAAAAAATAACATAATATATAATAAGTAGTTACTGAATAATAATAAAAAACATATTGCAGGTGTATCTACTTCCATATTTAACACTGGTTACACAGATCAATTTTAATTGTTAAGTACTTATGTAATTTTGAATTGATTATTTGCTGATATTTGTCAATTTAAATTCTAGTAAAATAAGTATGTCTACTACTATATCAACAATCATAGAGGTTTTTATAATAATATTTGATATCAAGTTTGTAAAATTACTTGTAAGTAATGAATAAACGATTGAGTGATAGTTTGATAGGTAAGTATATAAAATATATAAATAAAGAGTTAAAAGAAATGTATTGGAAGAGATCCCTAATAGGGATAAGTTCGCCTTTGTACATGTTTTATTTGTAACTAGCGACCCGTCCCGGCTTCGCACGGTGCGTCCGTGCGTATTTTTAAAGATCTAAGCATACCTACATAGGGGCAGACAGACAGCCAGCAGGAAACGACTTTGTTTTATACTAGGTGTGTAGTGATGAATATAATATATGAACAAATAAATAAATATCGGACAACTAAGCAAAAACAAAATGAAGCTCAAGAATTTAATTGCATGTTAAGGTAACGCATTCGTTGCATTATTTTATTATATTATATAGAAATAATTATTTTGGTTGAGCGAATCCACTTAGCTTTGTACCCGATGAACAATACCATTATCTGTATTGTTAGCTGCGGCCACAACTGCCACTTCAAAATGTAAGGCGTTATAAGTGCAAATTAATTTTACACTAAATTAGTCTTTAAGTTAAACGAAATAAGGTTTACTCTTAAACAAAGAGAACAGAGATGTTGGTCACTTCATTGTCATTATAAGCATCAAAACGAGCTTCACTGCTCTTTCACTTACGAAGTGACCAACATCTGATCTTATACGTATTAAAATGTTTAAAAATAAAGCTAAAATGTTTTGCGGCCTGGTTGTGGATTCAATTCGTCCAAATTCTGAGATTGATTATTTTATAGTTAAATAATGAAATAATAAATATAATGTATGAAGAATATATATATATTACTATAATATAGAGATATATTGAATGCAAGGAATAAATGGGAAATACATTTTTATTTTTAGTCGTTGACAGCCCTCGCTCTCGGCGACGCGGCAAGCGAGCCAATTCATTTTTACCGTTGGCACGCAGCTTTAACGTTCCGTTTGGCTTGCGCTGGGGACGACGACTTTAGAAGGGCCATAAATCATATTTTTTCGGCTAAAAAAAGCGGCTTTTGTAAAGATCAAAGTAGTGTGCCTTCTGTACTTGTACTATTATCTATTCTGTGGTTTCGTGCCAACGTTCTGTAAATACTCGCGCATCGCATTGTAACAGCTTTTTATACAAGAATTCACAGTTTTCATAGTCTCTATTCAACAAGTACCCAACCATATAGCTAATAAAATAGAGTTAATTTGTATCTCGCTCTCATGCATTCAATTGCGTTGAGACGGAGTTAGATCAAAATCATGTTCATATCACTTTTGTCATGTCCAGTAGAGGTCCAGTAATTTGTCGCGCGCAACACAGCATCAGCCGTCTTTCACAAACTGTATTGAAAAGAAAGAGGTAGACTATATTTGTCGCGTGCTAACGTTGTGCTACAGGTGCAGGTATGCGGCCCCGTTTCGTATCAGCGCGATAAGCCTCACCCAGTTGATACACAATCGCCAACGACTTATTTAACTTACGTACGTTAATGAAAAATTGCCATACAATTATATTATTTAGGTCGGCGGTGATTGGTGTGAAAAGTACTGGATAAAAAGAAAATGCCATTTGAGAAAAAAATATACTAGTAGCTCTGTGAGCAGTTAAGCAGACCTCGCCATTTTTTTTCGGAATCGCTTTGTAATTTTTGACGTTTTCAACTAGTAGGTACGTAATAAGTAAAAATGCGTACTGCGTCTTACGAGTACGCGTCGCGTCCACGAAAATACTAGATCCAAAGACTAGGTCTAGCAGTATTTATGAGTACGCGTATCTTTGGGCACAATACACGTAATGAACGAGTCGTAAGTATACGGACTAGGTAAATATTATTCGTACTCGACTCGCGTGTAATTTTTGACTAAAAACTTCCCTTCATTCTTTATACAGGGCTTAGGACAGTCAGCTGTTCAAATTAAACAATAATCAGAAATAAGAGTACATATGTCAAAATTTGATTCAATTCAACGAAACATACGAAAAACTTGCAGCGGTCACATTCGTGGTGGATCGATTCTAATTTGATGTAGCCAAATGATAAATTGTATTTTATAATAAAATTATCAATGGTAGCACCGTTCAATGTGGAGATTCTTGGGGGAGGCCTTTGTCAGCAGTGGACGTCATTCGGCCCAGATGATGAATGAAATCATCTATAAAACATGTATACTATTTCATATATAATCTATATGTATATATTTTACATGCAATATGTTGCAAGTATAAGAGCAAACAGTCTTATCAGATATCAGGGTTACTCACTGTACTCACTAATGACTACCTGATGACTAACTACTTACTACTAGTAGTTGCTAGTATTTCGTTATCTTTTCGGATATCCCTATGTTGAAAGTAAACAACACCTTACTTGAAAAGGGTATATGAGTCGTTTTAAAAAAACACATACTTGGTTAAGGGCTCAGCTATAACTAAAACATAATTGTAGTTTTGTTTTTATTATGCCTTTAACGATGTAGAATTTTATTGAAAACGACTCATATTTAAGAGGGCATCTAAAAAAAGCTCACCTAACCTACAAAAATTGGCATATAATAAATAAATGAATATTAAGGGACAATCTTACACAAATCAACCTAGTTCCAAACTAAGCAACGCATGCACTATGGGTACTAGATGACGTTATACATAGTATAAACATCCATGATCCAGGAACAAATATTCGAGTTCATCACACAAATACTAGTCCCGGCCGGGATTCGAACCCAGGACCGCCGGCTCAGTAGGCAGGTGCACTACAAACTGCTCCAACCGCCAGCAACTGCTAGTTATTATTTTAGCTCACCGGAAACTGATTTAAATAAAAAAATTGGGCAAGTGCGAGTCCGACTCGCGCATGAAGGGTTCCGTACCATAATCTATAACAAGTTTGTTGTATGGGACCCCTTAAATATTGATTTTATTTTATTATTTGTTGTTATAGCGGCAATGGAAATACATCATCTGTGAACATTTCAACTGGCTAGCTATCACCGTTGTTGAGATACAGCCTGGTGACAGACGGACGGACGGACGGACAGCGAAGTCTCAGTAATAGGGTCCCGTTTTTACCCTTTGGGTACGGAACCCTAAAAACACGATCAATATTATGAACATAATCTCCGTCGTCGACAACAGGTGAAATCGAAATCCAATGCTCACTTATGCATAAAAAATCTACTTGATGATAAATCAATCACGATATGGCTGGTCAGATTTGATTGAAATTTTGTAGCATCTACTTGGTTTAATACGGGCAATACACTCAGCTATATGTGATGTGTATAGAGAACAAAACCAAAGTTAATGTGCCATGAAAAGAGTTACAAAGTTATAGTCTACAAAGGATAACCTAGCCTCACCTACCTAATGACCCCTCATTCAAGGAAAATTACAGTTTTTTTTCTGTTTAATAAATAATTAGAATCAAGTACTTTTCACACCCCTTTACATAGGACTTATAAAAAAAATCATGCGTTTTGAACATTTTCTACCGAATTCAATGGGGAATCCCATTGGATTGCTCTCTTATAGTCCAAGACAGATAGGTACAGTCAGCCAAGAAAATGGTCTACCACTTTTGGACCTTACTAATTAAATAGAGTCGCAAAGTGGTAGACCCATTTTTTTTGCAGACAGTACAGATACAGCGCAGAATGTTATTCCGCCGCCTTTTGTCGCGAACGGTCGATTTCGCATGGTTTCTCTATCAACTTCAGTGAAAAAGGTGAGATGGAAATATAAAGAAAGATATAAAGTGAGGGTTCCGTTTTTTCCTTTTGAGGCACGTACGGAACCCTAAAAACGAGCTTGCTCCAGAAAATACGATGGAAAAACACTATGCACTATATCTGTAATGCCATTTCCAATTTCTCTTCCTTGAAATTTAATTTGTATTTTGATCTCGAATAGGCATACGGAGATACTGCATGTAAAGAAGTTTTGGCATGCTTTATCATCCACGTCGGAATGCAAATAGTCTCTAGTGCGCAGCCGCAAACAATGGCGTCCCCCGGCGCGGGAGTTTGCCTTGGGCAGATTTTACCTTGGACGACGACGTGACCGATTTACCTTATGTAATGTGTCTAATCGAGCGATTTATTTGCATACTTATTGATCAGTTGCGTAAATAACATAATACATGGACACAAATTACGTAAAGGATTAGTCAAGCCACGCTGACTCTTCCAAGCAAATGAACTGTCAAACGATACAAACCAACTCGCTTTGGTTTAGAGCGCTTATTCCTTTTAAAATGCTTGCCTTTAAGATTGTTTTAGACATTTTTCTCTACGATCAAACATGTTTCTTAACATATTATTGATCTTACTACCTAGAACAGGGCTATTGGGATTTATTGGTATATATTTAAAACCAACAGTTTGAATTTTTCATTGATAATTTTTGTTTCAATAACTACTCGAAATTGTCAAAATTCACGCGGAAAATTAGTTTTTTCAACTTATTTTCGACTACACGCAATGAAAGTATGAAATAGCTATGTTAATTAGAACTCGGGGAAAAGTATAATTCATTTCAAAAAGTTGGTTGAAATTATCAATATATTTGTCACAATATGAAAAAAAATATTTTTAAGAGGAATACGGACTTAAGATTTAGCGTGGTACTCAAGGCATATTCCGATAAGAGAGCAAGCATGGATTAGTAGTAGTACTTACGTAGTAGTACCGACGAGAGGGATGCAGCAATATGTGAGACACGTATGGATTCTATCACACTCCTTCGTATTGCTCCATTGCATCCCTGTCCTCAGAGACTGATCAATCAAAAGTTACTAACATTGGTCACATAATTTTGTTACATCTCTAGTATAACCTAATGTTGCCAAATATTGATTGCTTTTCATATAGACACATACCTATCTTTCATAAGGTGCTTCTCTATGCAGCGGTGTGGTGGTACAGGATTTCAATTCAAATTTATACTAATTCAAGTGAATTTATAATGACATACAGATAAAAGTTATACTTATGTACTGATTTCATATCTTCTTACTTTGTGTGAAAATATTATGTCCTTTCTTCAAAACTGACCGTCCTCATCGGCTTTATTTTTTTTATTTTTATATTTCAATAAAAAAAATAAACAACATTTAAAAGACACCTCAAGAAAAGAAATAAGCCTGTAGCAAGTTTGGTTCTGTTCCCAAACACCCATAGGTAATAAATGGCTGGGTGTACCTATTGACAGTTTCCTACCTATTAGATACTAACGTAATATGATTTGACTTAACCATAGGCCCGTTAAGTCATGATTAAATAATCAAAGATCAGATCAGATCATACGCCGCGGACGCGACAATTAGTTGACTTGATTACACGGGCTCCGGGCGGGTCATATGTTAACTTACGATCACAGAGTACCCTACTATGTTAATTAAAAGACATATTTTCGTGTAGGCCTGGGATGGTTATATTATAAAAAAAAAATAAAAAAAATATCAGACAACCTCACACAAATCGACCTAGTCCCAAATTAAGCTCAAAAAGGATTGTGTTATGGGTCCTAGACGACGATGTACATACTTACATAGATAAATATATACTTAAATATATAGAAAAACCATGACCCAAGCACAAACATTCGAGTTCATCACACAAATATTTGCCCTGGCCGGGATTCGAACCCGGGACCGCCGGCTCAGTAGGCAGGTGATTACAAACTGAGCCAACCGCGTCGATTTCGTCGGTTATGATTACATTTATCACGCAAATGACGAAGTTGTTAGTGCCTGACGAGCATGTTAATAAGAGGGCGGTGGATGCTATAGTAGTAAACGTGTAACAGAATAAAACCACCTTTAAAAAGAACTTATATGAAATGAAGAGGCTTCGCTTAATAGTGGCAACACATTTCTTACAATCAATATCATTTTTAGGGTTCCGTACCCAAAGGGTGAAACGGGACCCTATTAATTAGAATTCACTGTCCGTCCGTCTGCCACCAGGCTATATTTCATGAACCGTACCTACTAGTAAGACAGTTGACATTTCCACAGATGATGTATCGATTGCGTTTCCTTTGCACCTCGTTTCATTTGTATCCCGCGGCATGACATACTCGGTGCAAACTTAACCGCGAGTCCGAATCGCACTTGGCCGGTTTTTAGGGTTCCCTACCCAAAGGGTAAAAACGGGACCCTATTACTGAGACTTCGCTGTCTCTCCGTCCTTCCGTCCGTCTGTCACCAGGCTGTATCTCACGAACGGTGATAGCTAGACAGTTGAAATTTATACAGATGATGTATTTCTATTGCCGCTATAACAACAAATATTAAAAATAAAATAAAATAAATATTTAAGGGGGGGCTCCCATACAACAAACTTATAGGTAATGGTACGGAACCCTTCCTGCGAGAGTCCCACTCGCACTTGGCCGATATTTTTTAATATTGTCATTAGATACCTACTGAACTAACGTCGAAGAGATTTATGAAAAGGTATTTGTTACCATTCTCGATTTAAAACTAGCTCTAGCTTATCGACCGTTCACTGAATCTCAGACATAAGTATATATAATACATACAAAGAATAAAGTACGATAGCCTCATTTATTATACAGGTTTTTAGAATGTGGAAAGTCTAAGCAGATTATTCTTCTAAAATCATCGATTCGTAATACAAAACAAACTAAATCTGTGACAAATTTGTGCGCATCGAAACTGAAAAGACAACCTTGAGACGTCAGGAATGATCTCCAGTTTACCATTGGCTTTATTATTTAAAAATATCAACTACTGAGACAAAACGCAATAGTCCTAAAGATCATATTGAGAGTTGGCGAAAATGTATATTAGCTTAAAATCGCAACAAAACGAAACAGTGATAAAGTTACAGATTACCTCAATTTTATTGCACAAAACAAAAGTCAGTAGGTACAGATGGCGGACTTAATGTCAAATGGCATTCTCTACCAGTCGACTATAGGGCCAAACGGAGATACTAGAAGTTGGTGCAAATTAGAAATCAACATTACTGTTATTAGATAATCTAGCTATCACACTCAGAAACGTCAAGTGTTGTCTAAGATTGAGACTTTTGTGATATGAAGTGGAAATCAATTTTGCTCATGAGCGCCTAAGATCACTTGTTCAATGACCGAATAGCTGTTCTGGTCGAAACAAAATGCAATTTGTGCCGCCCAATTTACTCTGCATTCGAATCCGCGACGACGAACATCAGGCGAGACTTGGCAGAGAAGAAAACCGTGTTTATTGAAAAAAACATAGTTTTTTTTTTAAATAAGTCTACGCTTTTACAAAACGACTAATCGGACGCAAACTCCAATGCCATGCGAATGCGACAAATAATGGCTATATCTCTCATTTCAATATAGTGCGAGCGGCAAATTAAGCTCTAGAAAACTTGTGACATGGTAACTAGACTATATATTATCTTGTATTGTAAGTTAGTTAGGTTTTAGTTAAGTATCAAGCTTAAGAATCCGTGTAACGCTTTGGTGTATGAACTGTCATGTTACATTTTATGTGATTCAATAAATAAATAAATGACATGCACACTTACTAATAACATAAATAGTTACATAGAAAATAACCATGTCCTAGTGCGGTTCGCAGCACATAGTGAGTCAGTGTCAGTTAAATAAATAAATACAGGAAAACCTCACACAACTCGATATAGTCCTAGGACCCAGGATTCCTGCATCCTGGTCCTGGGTCAGGAACAAATATTCGAGTTCATCACACAAATATTTGCCCTTGCCAGGATTCGAACCCAGGACCGGCTCGGTGGGCAGGTGACCACTACGCCAACCGCGCCGTCGACTAGCTACGAGTTTATTAACTAACTGTCTCTATCTCAGCGTACTCTGGCTTGGCAGCTGACAATTACAGCCGTGATCATAATAACCAGTGTAATTGCCCGGCGGATGTCGGGATTCAAACAACGTGGACGTTGACTTCCATACATCCCAGCGGCCCGTCGCGTCGGTGGACCGTTTTTGTTTGACCGACACGAATCTGTCCACAACTTGTAAACGTAAAATGTCGTAAAAAAAACAAGTAATTCTTTTTTTCAATAACGAAAAAATATAGACATGATTATATATACAAATGAAAATTACGATTTTTCAAGAAAACACCACGCTGACGACGATTGCAGTAATAGTGAAAGAACATCATGTTGTTAAGGCCTATAAATGGGATATATTATGTAGAGATTTATGTTGTTGCTTATCGGGAACATTTGCCCCCATCGTTAAATAAAACGAGTAAAACATTGGCGCCATCACCATCTATGTATATAGGCAGTCGCTTTGTATGCGTTCGTTAGTACCAATTATATTCAAATCCCTCTTTAAAAACCCAGATCTCTTCTCCGATTTCTACAATGTACATTTTAAGGCTCTCGTTAAATGGTCAATAATGATAAGCAAAAACAAGGCGACTACCATTTCTAAATGTTTCACCGCTTACGAAGCGTCCAATATTCGTCTTATTCAAGGAATCCACTCACCAAACAAAGCAACGTTGTGCGTAAGCCCGATTCCGGCCGGGTTATCTTTGTTTATCTTATCGCTTATCGTTAAATACGTACCGTAAACAGGTGGATATGTCAATGGTGATCCCACATCGCGAAATATCCTGTTTACACTATCAGGTATTGGGATATACCTTTTAGTAGTATATCTTTCTGCTTCAACATTTATATACCTACCAATTTGACCACGGCAACCGGAAGGTTGTTGAAACGTTAGGAAGGCTCAAATAATGAATATACGCGATATAATACATTTAGATGGTTTTGTTTAACTTACCTATCTCCCGAACGGGTGTGTAATGATCGATATAAAAATAAATGATATAAGTATAATTAACACAAATTATAACGGGTCTAACGTGTTGTGTTAATTATGAGTTCAAACCGCGAGAGTATAAAGTGATATAAGTATGTTTGATATAACAACATTTGGTATAACAACATTTGGTATAATGACTCATTTGATATAATAAACGTTTGGTATAATTTCAAAATATCTATTTTTATTTCGTATACTTATCATTTGGTATAAAACTTATTTCCTATAACCATCATATGGTATAACAACATTTGGTATAATTTCATATGGTATAATGTTCATTTGGTATAACAACATTTGGTATAATTTCATATGGTATAACAACATTTGGTATAACAACATTCGGTATAATTTCGCTCGTCGTCGTACCTAACCATGACTCTATTACAATTTAACTTTCATGTTTGAGCAGTTTGAGCGGGTATTGAGCCTTTAAACGCATTATATCAAATGAAATATCCGAAATACCCAAAATAAATATGAGGTGGTATATGGTGGTGTGCGAATTGCGTTTTATTTACCTAACTCAGTTTTCATTCGTTTTGTGTAGTGGTCGAACCTAACCAATTTTTTTTTTTTTTTTGCCACTTTTCCTTTTTTTCCCTCTTTTTTCCTTTTTTTTCTATCCTAACCTAACCTACCTGCGTTTCTCTTGAACTTCCGGTTTAAGTATTTTTTTAATGCGGGGGGCTTCCCCCCGCCCCCCTATTTCTCTATACCCTATACGTTATGCCATTTGAACGTTAGATAAAATAAACGTTATACCATAAATTCATTAGACGAAATATGCATTATACTAAAAGAATGTTATATTAAATGTTATTCGATAAAATGATCAGTATATGAAACAATAATTATATCAAATGTTAATATATTAAATGTTGTTATATCATTCAATCATTATATCAAATGAGCGTTATACCGACTGAAATTATATCAAAAGTTGTTATAGCCATCGTTACGCACCCCTCCCGAACGGCCCGACCATGGTATTCTCTGACTGCGTCAGATTTTTCCGACCTTACGTACAGTAGCGATCAAAAGTATTCGGACAAATATTTTTTTTCCTACATGTTGATGGATTGACGTATTTAATAATTACGTTACGATTATACCTTATGAACCTTTACTTGTTTTTTCCCACTTATACATTACTAAAACGAAATAACGAACTTAGAATAAAAACTGATAATACACTCTTCAGGTAGGTCAGAAGTATTTACACATACTCAAATTATGCATCATATCATAGGGCTAAAATTAGGCTTGTTTAGGTCGATTTGTATGTCTTCATCTTTTGTCATATCCTACAAATCTTGTCGCGGAAGTTTGTTGGATTCAAACACTCCGTTGATCGGTCTAATTCTAGGTCCTATTGTGGTTGTATCGTTAGTGTACATAACTGCGCGTGAATGTCGTAAATATCACAGAATAAAATACACAACTACTTGTCTCGGATCGGAACCGCAGATTAGTGGATGACACGCCGGAAATGAGTAACGAGATAAATACCTACTCGTACTTGATAAGGTACATTAAGCGACAGTAATTAAGTCCAGCCGAGCTAGCATAGCTGGCTCCTACTTCACCTGTTTTCTTGCAAAGCATAGAATATAAAGGGTCAGACAATACTATGTATGTGTCTCAATTATTGCCTGGAAAGACTTTGTGTGTCAAGACTCAATTAGCAAATACTTAATGAGAAAATTTTAAAGTGAGTAATTCAAAGCTGATAAATTGAAGCTATAGAAAGTTACCTAAACCACATTCTGGGGATTAGCTGTAAGTTGTAAGTTATAGTCGTGTAATCATAATGAAAATCAATTCATCAGTAGATAGAGATAGGAGCGACAATGTCACAGACAGATACACATAGTTACACACAAATAGACATTTTTTAATATATAGGACGGTGAATTCGTGAACGTCCCAGATAGCAGGTGTTTGTGAACCATAAATATGCTATGGGGGGCTCTACAAATTAGCACCCCTGGTTTGTCTAAACTTGTACCTACATCTTTCCTTGGCCTGGAAGTGAGATTTTTTTCCCGAGTAACGGTCAGCAAATCCCACTTATGTATGGCCTAGGTTGACGTAAAGTTTATAACATCGTTTTTAGCGAGGGTTAAAATTTCAAATCGATTTCGACTAAGTCAATATACAACTGGGCTAAAACTTAATCCAGTCCAGTCTTATTCAATTGAATCTAAGTCCCAATAGTATATATCCCAATTAATTAACCTTTGTCTCCAGGTCCTGAACATCATCATCCTAGTACTGTACCGTACAGGATACAATGGCGAGTTCCTCGGCGTGGGTGGTACGTGGAATCTCAACGAGGAGAAGAACCCTGATGCAGAAATCGTGGCGTCGGGTGTCATCGTGGGGTACCTTATCTACACGCTCGTGCAGTGTGTTACGTTCCTGTTCGGTACCACTGAGCACAAGAGGTAAGTTAGTAGGCTTTTTAAGACATGACTTGAACTGTATCAGGACTGGTTGGCCCTTACTACCAGTAGTAGGACTTTGTGTGGGAGTATAACCCGCTAATGGGATTATCTCCGCGCCACAGGAGTAACTTGGGGAAGGCGACGCGGGCGCGCTAAGCACGTGGACTGCGTCTTGAGTAGACTTCAGTTTAGTAGACTTCCGGGTCAGTCCGCCATGGGCGGGATAAAAGGGGAAAGAGAGCTATGGCAGAGAGAACGCGACTAACGAGCGGGATTACGCTGAGGCGCCAAAATTTGGTAGGCAAAGTTTGTTACCTTTATAAACAGACCAAAGGTTGACCAGCACTGCCAGACTAATCACTGTCATAATAACCATAGATTCATATTAACTGATAGTAAGATATATCGCTCTAAAACTCAAATATTTAAGTCAGATTCGGCAGTAAAATATGAATGACATTGTCTGAATTAAATGACACGTGATAGATTCTTCTATTTCCTGAAGTCAAGAAGTTAAAAATGTGAATGACAGACTTCAATTATCTGAATTAAATGACACGTGATAGATTCTTCTGTTTCCTGAAGTTATAAATGCAACAAATTCGATGTATGTTAACTTGGTATGCATGTGAGGCGGATGTCATTGGTATTTGTGATTCCAAAGATGAGAAACATCTTTCAGTCGTAGTTTGTGTACATTCACATTTCTTCGTAATATCCTGTTATCTCATAAACTACAACAACTTGCTATTGTTTAGTCATTCTTTTGTGATCAGCTGATCAAAAAAAAACTGATAATCTAAAAATCGATGGGGATGTGCGTAACGTCGCTGCAACTCAGGGGTCAGAGCAAGAGCACTACTCCGGGTATATAGAGGTCGTGGGTCCAAACCTGCAGAGTGGTGTATCAATCTATATAAATACCTCGAACTTATTTAACTTTGTCCTAACAAGTCTGATTCACTATTTAATGAGCAATTGAGCACAGAGCTACAAGGACAGCTGTAGCTGTGCTCGATAGCTTTGAAAGAGTTTTTTGTCAATTGCCAGCCTGTTACCTAATGCCTCCAAACTTTTTACCTAAGAACGCCCTACGCCCTAACAATCTCAGTAATAAATAATGACACAAAGGTAAATTAAGAAAGAAAAATTCTGAATCTGAATCTGAGTAATCTAAATCCTGTTCGATTTCACCAGACCCCATTTCAATATAACTGATACCACTTCGATCAGATGGCAATTTCAATGAAGTGAAGACGAATCGGCCAACATAAGGCTGCATGGCATTTCCACCAGTGATGTCTGATGTGTAGCGAGTGATATGTGTTTTTACTAATGGAATAACCTCATTTACTTATCCTCGCTTAGCGCAGCTATTGGTTAACAAAAACACATTCCCCACTACACATTTTTGGTGGAAACGCAGCCTCAGGAATCGGTCAAAGTAAGCAGGTTAAGTAGATTTCGTGCTTTTAATTCACTCTGCTGATTCTAAACCAATGATTGTGTTTATTCCAGGGCCTTGTCAGAGATCGTGATGAACTTCGTGGGCGTGTTCCTGTGGATCGCCGTGGGGGCTGTGGCGCTCCACTACTGGGGCGGCTACCAGGGAGAGCATCAGTACCAGTTCGTGTTCGCTGAGAAACAGGTGAACTCAAGATCTTACTAGTGTCTTAGTAGTGTTGCTGCCAAGACAAACAAAAAGCAGGGCACTACCTACGTCTTCTCGAATGGATTTTTTAAACCCTCATAGCTTTGTCCCAGTCAACACTAGAGCGGCCAATTTAGCGCGCAGTTAGGAGAACTGCATCTTATCTTGTGAACATATGAAATGCACAAAATTTTATTGATTTTATATATTAGGTTTTATTGCCGATTTTGTCACTCACTCGCGTATCTAAACCTTTGGGGTACTTCCCGATGACCTAGAAGGTTGAAATTTGGTGTGGACCCTAGGGTTTACCTACATATAGAAATTAAGAAATTTGTAACTTAGTGCGAGTATTTCTCCTGCTTTCTCCTACATACTTACCCAAATTTTAAAGTGGACAAGCAAACATCCTTATATAAAATAATACAACATTACATTTTTTAATTTCAGGTGGGCTTAGCCGTTGGTGCTCTTTGCGTGATCCAAGGAGCCGTCTACCTTTTAGATACAGCGCTGTCCGTCATACACTTCACTAAGGAAATGTAGACTTAAACTGAAACCGTATCTTATTTATAACATATAGTTTAAGTACACCGCAGATGTCGAAAATATTTTTGTCTTTTTTTGGCTTTTCATTTTAATGTACGAATGCTTGAAAGTTTAAATTTTCCATAATTTTTACTTTGACATCAATAGCTCTCCAATCTTCATAACTATTCTCCCACCTATGTCTATTAATGCATTTTTGTTAAGATTATTAATTATATCAAAACGTGTTCTTACTTGACGAAAATGGAGTGTAGCATCATTCCCATATTTAAGAGTTTTTATATTATTATGTAGATACCACCAATATTTTGTGTGTATTTCTAGGTAAGTAATATTTAGTAACTATTTTGAAATAAACATTATTAAAGAAAATGTGTTGCCTTTATTTAATTTATAAATAAGTTACTTCGTTGTCTGTAATACCACTTACGTACAATTTATAACGTTGTAAATGTAATATTTAAAAATACATTCACGCAACTGACGTAACAATTGTTCTATCGGTATTGTCAGTAATAGTACCACATTAAGCAGCCAGGAATCCAAACTTGTATATATGTACAAAAATCGCTATGAGTATATGACATTTTAGGACCCTACCCTAACCTGGTTGAACATTAATTTAGATTATTTAATACACATCCAGTACTATCCAACCCAAGTCATTCCCACAATAATTAATGACCAACGGAATAAAATAACACAATTAAGGGTCAATGTAGGTGCCAATTTAAAGTTCAAAAGTCACATCCCGTAAGTGTATCTAGTCATATCTCTGAGTCAGTCGCTCCGGTGTCTTCCAACGAACTCCACGACTTCTAATTTTGAAAACCGATTCCTAATTTAAATATTCGTGATTATTTTGTGCCAGTGACTGTTGAACCCCTGTAATAGATTGATCGACCGATTAATGTTGTAATCGATAATCGATCGATTGAAAGTGGAGTGGTATTCAGGGGGCCTGGTGACGATATCGCCCGGTTCCAGAGAATTCATTATTTGGGACGTCGGAAAGGCCGCCAAAATTGCTCCCTTAACGGATAACGTAAGTATTTATTTACTAGTGGTTCTGTGAGCTGTAGACCTTTTGTTTCGAAATGGCTTCAATGTGTATTTTTTACGGTTTCCACCCCCATGTCTCCGCCATTTGAAAAAAATCGGAAACCTGACTCGACAAAACGATTCCATACAATTATTGAACCTGGTCACAGAATTCCACGAGAATCGGTTGAGAAATGCGGCCTGCAGGCGAGAACAGCGGGAATTCCTGACATACGAAAGCTTTTTCGGCAAATACTGAAACGGAGACGCATATATCCCACAGTCAAAAAAACTCTTTGTATTAAAAAATATCACACGCTTTTTTCATATAACCTTCACGCATAAACATAAACACGACCCATATGCCTACAGATGATTTATATAGGAAATTAAACTCCGCTTCCGTCTTTGGAAAACTAAAGAAAGGGCTGTAGTTATAAGTAGAACCTCTAACCCTTAGTTTAGAACAGAACCTTAAGAGAAGATTATATTTTACAACTGACTATAGGATACCCTAAAAACTGTTAGCCTGTCTCTGTCGCCATCATCAGACTTTTTAATGAGGTTTTAAGCTTCATTTCTTTCGTTTCGTATCTCTGGTTTTATAATAGGTAAACGTACTAGCTGCTACTAAATTGGAAAATACAATTTCTTGTCATGAACATGAACGCCATCACAGATTATATAATACTATACTAGTAGACGCCATGGACGCAAGTCGTAATTTTCTTAATAATTATCAACAAGAACGTTATATTCCCCTACAGAATCTTTCATTATCATTTAAACTCCTCATTATCTCCGCTGGATCATGACTGCTCCAGATACAACATTGTATCGTGTGTACGCCCAGTGGGCCAGTTTACAATGTTCCGTAGTCCAAGTGCGATCGCGCGGGTAATGTGTTACACGCCTTCAATAAGCGGAGTTGCTGTATATTCTGTTTAGATTTGTAAAAAGAACTATATAAGAGACAACTAATGACTTAAAAAAGTTAATTTGGTATCAACCAGATGCGTAAAAAATGCATTTCGCTTTGATTCAAAGTGTAGTCCAGTCCAGATATTCGGTTGCCTATGGGTAAAAGTCTTATCGTTCCCATAATATGTCGATTTTGGGATCGCTATATTATATTTACACATGATTCACAAGAAGTTCTATTTTGATAAGAATTTTCTTACATACCGGACCTAAATATTCGACGTTTTTCATTCTTATCACGTTATGTTCGGCGCAACCGCGACTTAAACTGCTAATTCAGAAAATCCGCATCAATCAAAAATCGTCCCTAATTTAATTAGTACCATGAACTGAAATATTACACACATTCACAGGCCATTAGATATTACAGGCCCAAAATCGTACTGGATCGTTCGTCATTTGGATTGTCGAATAATAAAATGATAGTCTTAAAAATATGAAATGTTGTCAATGCTTGATAGGGGCCAGATTATAGCGATGTCGAGAGCGATACAGTTTTGATATAAATTTGTCATATTTTGTGAATACCAAACCTGTTCTAAGTTCAGTCTAAGTATATGAAAATATCCTCCTTTGAAAATAAACGCCAAGTTTGAATGATATTAAAGTACACGTTCTTTCTTTCCTTTACACTATAAAGGAATACGCCCGTCGAACGTGTACTTATATGAGAATGTATGGTATTGTATGTAAATTCGGTTTGATGAGTCAGGAAATGAAGGTACACGATGCGTGCAATTAAGTACTCGGTAAATATGAATAGAAATAAAAACGCTGCCATTACCATAAGTGAAGGTATCACAACAAAACGGGACGTCATTGTGCCCATGGTCTCGACAGGACACCTTCAACTGGCGCTATCAACTTCTAGAAAGTAAACAAAGCATACCTAACATCTACTGGGTTACGCATCTGCACCAGTATAAGTATATGCAGAACGACTGGACCCGTTTACAAAATGACATATCTCAGTTGGAAATCTCCTAAGTTAAGTCTTTTTTCACTAGGAGGCCAGGATAGTAGGCCAAAGACTCCATTAGCTAACGACTAACGGGAGCACGGGCCCGATTAGCGACTAATCTACGCTTAAGTTTTACTGATAAGTGACGAGAGCTGGGGAAAATGTGAGAAATAGTATACTTTGACACTGAATACCTTAATATAACCGGATCTTACTAAAGATATAGCATCTGGTGCCAATGTAATGTTTAAAACAATAGTTCAGGGCTTTTTTACTACGGCTCAACCGGTAAACTACAATGAATATTGGAACAAACGTGGAGATAAAATTGTAGATTTGCTTAAGTATTCCATCACCTAACCAGTATGGCATGTTCATGAATTAATCCGTAGTGATGAGAATCAGAGTTACGAATGAACGTTACTCGTTCCGAGTAACAAATAAGAAACCTAAAGTAACCTAAAGAATCCGAATACATAATATCAATATCGCATACAGAATTACACAAAATAAGAAAACAGTTGAAAGCACGGTTAAAACCGCTCCTACGTAAGCATTGTTTCCATCAGTTACAGTGGAAGTGACATTAATTGAAAACATAAATAAATTATAAACCATAATATTAAGTAGACAACGGACTGAGAGGTACCTTTTGGTCGCAGAGCCAGGGCGCGGCCCCGGAAATTCCCGGACCCGGCAAAGACCCGGCAGAGCCCATAGACACGGCCAAATTCCTGCAAGAAGTAGTCGATAGCATGGCGCTGACTGAAAGCGACTACGAGTCGGAGTCGACTACGGAACAGATGGCCAGTGACACGTCACAGACGCTAGAGCGAGTGAAGAGGGTAAGAATAGTTTTAATTGACACAGACGAAAAATGCATTCGATAAGGTAAATGCCAGCGAAGATCTAACACAACTCAAACATTTAAGCATAAATCCTTGCAAAGCGTATTCGACGGCACGGCGTCAAAAGCAAGCGTTGACGACAACAAAGATATCGACTGACGCTTTAAAAATACAAGACCTAATAAACGGGATAAGCATATTTTTATCAAAATAAATAAGTTTGTAGTCGATTTGCATTTAAATCCATGAAAAAGTAAAGCGTTGATGGAAAAGCGGTTATGAACTACCCTGAGAGATACCAGAAACACAAATGCGACTACTGAAATAGAAAGTAGGAGTAAATGGCACTCTCACACTGTAGACACAGCTCACAGAGCCACAAGTTTTAATTTGGTCAACAATGACTACAATCCACGACCATAGATATCGAATCAGAATGTGATCATCATTAATGTTTAATCCTGAACTCAACACATACCTATACCTCGGCCAAAGGATTAGCTTGGCTATTCAGCGGGGGAATGTACCCTGCCGTGATCTTAGTGACATCGGATTTAGTTAGGTTCTCTTAACATACGAGTAGGTTAAGTTGGTTGTTGTTGTGTTTTACTTGTTTATAGTTTAATAAAGTTTCTATCTTACACATACCTAATACAGCATCAATCCACATAATGTATGAAATCAATCAATAAGCAGATCAGTTAGATCACGTTATAGCTCAGGAATATAGTCGTTATTCAGAATCTACGGCCATAGATAGCAGAGCAGAAGTAGTATTTGGCAGCGTCACGCGAAGAGTGGAATGCGCGGTACGCGAGCATTTTCAACTCTCTCTCGACTAATTCTTGCAGATTTAGATTAGACAAGACATCCTTTCAAAGTTCCACGTTATAACCCTTGGTAAAAAAAGAGAGCTAAAATTAACGAATGAAGAAATCATAACACCACGCAAGTTTTTTTATCTGTATCGGTTTTTTTTTCGTCTCAGTGAATAATCATAAAACAAGTTTAGTTATGTATCGTGAACTGGAAACTAGAACCTAACAAGGAAATAAGTGAATCTGTTGTTTTTTTGCAATTCTTTTTTCTCGCCGTTTGCAGAAATGATGAAACATTAGTTTTTCCTAAATTGAAAATCACGACATTTCATTACGTACATTAAAGCTTTAACAAATACGCATGACACAATAAGGAACTTTCAATCTCTCTGACCTAACACACTCTACAAATAATATCGCATTGCGTAACAAAACTGGGATAGTATGCCATCGACAAAATAGGTCGCGAGCAGCAACCTTTGTAAACGCACCCTCTAGGTCGCAGGCACTTTGGCGCCAAAACGTCGCGGCGACAGTATGGCGGCGGCAATGGGGTAGCGACTGATCAATTCTGTGATTCTGTCTAAATAAACGTAGCATGTAGGTATCTATAAGTTCAGGGAAAAGTGAACGGGCGTCGGGAAAATTCGACGTACTCATTTTAAATTAACATACTCGATGTAACCGAACTATTATTACGTTTAAAAAAATATATGAATTTGACTTTGACTCTAACAGCCCTGATATTCAACGGTTATATTGCTATTCGAGTTTAAAAATGGAACGAGAAAAAAAACAAAGTTTAGCTCTGAAGTGTCAACGCGCGTAAATCACTTCAAATTTGGAACGGTGGGCGAATATAAATTAGTCGATGGCATTTTTTTTCGTGCTGTTGACACAGGCGACGTTGTCGTAGTGTCAGGTAAAATGGCGGTGTAACAATGGGCTATGCCACGCTGCCGTCGACGTTTAGCCGTACGTTACAAAGAGGCATTGTTCATATAACACCTACAGGCAATAAAGCGTCATATATGGCCTAATATTTCAATTTTTATGCAACGCTGAAACTAAACGTCATAAGGAACAACCGTAAAATCATGTTTTTACCAGCTGTATGGAATTCGTACGTGCGTATTTTTAATATTCGAACTCTAAAATTGCTCTCTGAAGTTTTGACTACTAATAGGGACATTATGTATATTAATTTCTTATAATTGATTGTTACGAGAAAAACAGGGATTCCTTTTATTGTAATTAATTATTTCATGTGTCATCATATTTAATGATTTACAAGGTAAATAAGTATTACTTTATTACTCATTTTCAGGATTCCTTCATGCAGAAGCTTTAACGAGAAATACCCGTTCATATTGATTCATAATTAATATTTATACCATGAATCTGCAGTTCCATTCTCAGAAACACAATTATTACTCATTGTGACCTCTTTTCTTATTGGTCCTGACTTACTAAATGATAAGCTGTTATTAATAGTGAATATAATTGATTTAAAAAAACATGTTTTTTATAAAGCAACACGTATCGGCGAGTACCATCACCATTTAACAGCCAGTTATAGCTATTGCAGTAAGTCAGAAACCTATGTCAATCAATTCCCAACTTTATCACCGTTTAATTGTGTCCAAGAGAGAAGTAAAATAACCAGTGATTTGTTACTTTAAGCATTTCATAAAGCCAATATAATGCTTGCATCGGTCCGCGTCGTATGCAGTTATGCCGCTTGTAGACCGGAAAACGCTAGAAAGTGGCTTTTCAATTTTCAAATAGCTCCATAATAAACGATGTGGCTGGTTAGCGGGATGAATGTGGCTGATGTGTTCGAGAAAAACCGGCCAAGTGAGAAAAGCAGGGGAGGGTTCTGTTTTATTTAGAATTACCTGGCACCGACTTGGATGCAGTTTGTTCTTATGATAATGATATAATAAGCAGACCCTCACACACATGACCCTCAAGACAAAGTGGTACTTGTTATGGGTGACTTCAATGCCAAAATAGGACAACCTAGAAAGCACGACAACTTAGTAATGGGCAAATTCGGATACGGAAAGCGAAATGAGAGGGGCACTAGATTACTTCAGTATGCTTGCGAACAAAAACTATCCATAATGAATACCTATTTTAAAAAGAAAGAAAATCGCAGATGGACTTGGATAGCACCAAACCAGAAAGTTAAAAACGAGATTGATTTTATAATGTGCAATAAGTTAAAGAAAATAACGAATGTAGAAGTACTAAATAACGTGAAGTACCCATCAGACCATAGATTAGTGAGAGCATCGTTTTCACTCCAAGCGCAGAAACAGAGTAGGAAAAACTTTAAGACCGTACCGAAAATACCTAAAAATAACATAGAAAAATCAATATACAATAGAAGTCTGCAAGAAAACCTTAGGAAAGAATTGAACATGCAAGAAGATACTAGTATATTACAAACTTTTTACGATAAACTAGAATATGCAATTATTAACAGCCTTAAAATTAATAATAAAATTGCGAAAAATAGTAATACCGACATACTAAGCGAAAAAACTAAAGATTTAATAAATAGACGAACACAACTACTAAAAACGAAAAATAAAACTAAAGAAATAAAAGAAGAAATAAAAACATTGTTTAAAACATCCAGCAAGGCTATAAGAGAAGACTATGGCAATCACAGAAGAAATATTATTGAAAATAACCTTAACAACCATAGGAGCTCGAAAAGAGCATACAAGGCATTAAACATTCATAAGGAGTGGATACAAAAACTGAATAAAGGACGTGAAACAACTAAAACAAGACAGGACGTCATAAATCATGCTACTTTATTCTTTAAAGAATTATATCAAAGTACAACTGAAGATACATCAAACGAAGAATATCTATCAGAAGTTACTGAAGATTCTGAAGAAAGTATGTTAGAATCTATAAAAGAGCACGAAATTTTTGAACACATACACAAATTAAAATCAGAGAAAAGTCCTGGTCCAGATAATATAAATAATGAAATTTTGAAAATAGGTGCACCCGTTTTGATTCCATACTTTGCGCAACTCTTCAATATGGTATTGAAAACTCAAACTGTACCCAAACAGTGGTGTAAATCAGATATAGTTTTACTATATAAGAAAGGAGACCCATTAGATATCAGTAACTACAGGCCAATCAGTCTATTATCTAGTATTTACAAACTTTTTTCATCAATACTATTGAGTCGAATAACATCTAAAATAGACGAAGTGCAGCCAATTGAACAAGCTGGCTTCCGCTCAAGTTTTTCGACTATTGACCACATTCATACATTGGAACAGATATTTGAGAAATACAGAGAATTTAATTGCCCTCTCTATGTTGCTTTTGTGGATTACTCAAAAGCGTTTGACACTATTACACACAACTCCATTTGGAATGCGCTCACATCATGTGGAATAAACAATATATATATAAACGTATTGAAGAATATCTACTCTCAAAATGTAAGCAGAGTAAAATTAGAAACCAAAGGTAATGAGATTCGAATAGAGAAAGGAGTCAGACAGGGAGACCCCCTGTCCCCGAAACTCTTCATAGCTGTATTACAAGGTATATTCGAAAGAATCGATTGGAAAGAAAACGGTTTATACTTACTAGGGCATCATCTGAGTCACTTGCGATTTGCAGATGATATTGTTATTTTTGCCAAAACAGCCACTGAGTTACAACAAATGATGCAAACACTGGCAGATAAGAGCAAAGAAGTGGGACTACATATGAACTCAAGTAAAACGAAAGTTATGACAAATAGTCAACCGTACTTAATAGAAGTATCAGGAACACCAATTGAATACGTAAACAATTATATCTACCTGGGAAAATTGGTATCACTGACTACAAGTAACAATGAAGAGGAAGTGGATAGAAGGATAAACAACACGTGGAAGAAATTTTGGTCACATAAAGAAATTCTGAAGGGTGATTATCAGCTAAAACTAAAGAAGATAGTCATGGACACCTGTATTCTACCTAGTCTCACGTACGGAAGCCAGACATGGACATATACAAACAAAATAAAGAATAAAATCACAATATGTCAACGCTCCATGGAAAGAAGCATGCTAAAACTAAAAAAGATAAACAAAATTAAAAGCAACGAAATACGTAAAAAAACTAATCTTGCAGATGCTCTTGAACAAGCTCTACGTCTTAAATGGCAATGGTCAGGTCATATATCACGGTACGAAGATAGAAGATGGACAATTACAGTTACGAAATGGAGAGGGCCAGCGGGAAAAAGAAACAAAGGCAGACCTCAGAAAAGGTGGGCTGATGACATCGTCGAAATAGCAGGGAGCAACTGGATGGATACTGCCCGGGACAGAACAAACTGGAAGGGGTTAGAGGAGGCTTTTACCCAAAAGGGATCCGTGTAGATAAATATAAAGTAAACATTAACATAATTGAACTAACCATAGCGTAAGAAATGTTTTTTAAATATATACTAACAATTATATTGTAAATTTAAACACGGAATAAATGAGCTTAATTATTATTATTATTATTATTATTATAATAAGCAGAAAGAGTAGGTTAGTGAATCATCACTACACTATTATATGGAGAATTGGCTATACCTACTTAATTCAACAATTCAGAAGCAAACCGATTTATTTCAGAAAAACTATTTCATTATCCTTTTACGCTGCACCCATGTGTCATTCCGCAAGATGGCGCTGTTTTTATAAGGGAACGGTTCGCTTCTTTCACGTTCCGGAAATACCTTCAAAAACGTTAGCAAAAATTTTTTTTTGGTTTGTATCGTAAAAAAAACACGCGTAAAATTTTAGCAAAACAAGAGCGGTACCTACTTAGTTTTTCCTCTAAATCATTATAATTTGTATATAATACAAGAGTACAACGCGGAAGTCGAATTAAATGAGTAAACCACTTAATATCCAACAAAACAGTAGTCCAACCGCGGTACCTAGATGAACCTTCGAGCAAACCTTGGTAAAGGCTCTTGAGACTTATTTTTTGCAGAAAAAAATCCCATTCATGCTTTAACGCACGAACGAACATAGAGTTATGGATAACAGCACTATAATAAGAAACAGTAATGACAAAACAGCAGTTCTTAAAATGATACAATTTTTAAACTGTTTGGAGAGATTGCTTGGAAAGTGCGATTTGACTGAGAGAAAGGGTCGGATGGGATTAATTTGTTGAAAAATACAATTTTCAAATTTTGTAGATTAAATAAAACCAAGTTACGGTTATGACATAATGTAGAAGTTATTAATCAAGAATTGTAAAGTTTGATAATGAAATAATGAACTTTATTTCATATTCACTTTTAAATCTCTGAGTCTAACGGCGTTTCACAAGAGGAGACCACTGTTGAGAAGAAACGCCGAAAGAAACTCAACAGTGATTCGTTTTTTCTATTACACTATTACAGTAATACGAACTTAAACTAATATGTACCTGCGCCTATTTTAAACATTTTGGCTTATACGTAGTCCTCGACGTAAATTTACAAGAAAGCATGAATGATGAAGGCTTACATGCATGTTCCATTTTTTATATCTGTACTGCTAAGGTGCTTTATTACAAAATCTAGACCAAACTGTGTTAACACAAATGTTCATGAAATTCGATTCCAATATCTCGACAACATTATCCTAATAAGAAAACACAAACATTAATTGCGTTGGGGTAACCGCGTTAGTTGTTTTTTTAAGAATATACGATTACATAACTAATAGAGACCTAGGTTTTCCAGGTACCTGCGCTGCGGCTTCTACTTAGTACCTCTCGCAGTTTCCCTGCCAAGTGGACACTATGTGACCCTACACAACAAATGAGGCACTTTCTCGACACGAAAGTAACGGCTAATTGAGATTTTGAGTCGACTATCATTTCCCGCGCTTTCACACACTACTACGAGAATTACGAGATCTGATAACATCTGGGGTAATGACAACTCGTTATTGCCCATTTTTTTTTAATTAACTAAGGAATAACCATAAAGAAGTTGAACATCATGACTAAACACGCTAATGGCTATTGCTTCTTCTGTGGTAAACTTATAATTAAACAAAGTTGATGAATAATGATTAAATTTGATGATATGCCTACGCCCTGTGTAACGTTGACGTTTAATTTTTCATCAACTTTTGTATAAATCCAAATATTCTCCGATAAACCATTTACATAAAACAATTTAAATTGATTATATCGCGTATACTCGTATTTATAACTTGAGTCTTCTTTACGTTTCAGTAACTACAGTTATTGGCGTATCTAACATTATTTTTCAGAGGGGGCCTGGGGGTGGGCCTGGCCATGGCCTATGAGATGAAACCATGAATTTCTATCGGTAACCCAAAATCCTGGGGTGGGCACTAGACCATACTGGGGTGGGCACGGCCCACCCCGCCACCCCCTATATACGCCAATGTTTACAGTTACCGTTGTCAAAAGATGACTGAGAAAAACATAATTTTAATAATGCCTAATTTGGTTATTGTCAGCTTTTTTAACGACGGAATAATTTTGTAATTTAACAGGTTAGTAAAAAAAAATACTAACTGAGCTGGGAGTGCGTAGGGCTGGCCAATGGAATACGCCGCTTACCAAATTAGATGAAAAACTATCTAGAGTCACAATCACAAACTGAACGTTTTAGGAATAGATCTCATGAAGAGTCATCCACCTTGATCTATAAAATTTACGTCTTGGTCAAGAGAATAGCTTAGCTGCGTACAGTTTCTAAAAAACATCACACGAAGAACGTGAATTTTCCTTTTAAATTTTTCATCAAAGTTACGTAACAAAAACTACGCTACACATTCAGTACTACTTACTACTACTATTGACGCACAGAACCCACTAGAACCAACGCTCCAAACACATGAAACAAAACAGCTCTCTATAAAAAACTACACCATCATCCTCCATTAGGTTGCAATTAAATATTTCCCAACCACGTCTGGGACACCTCCGATACGCGATGAAGCAGTGATGGGATGATCGCAAGCTCGATTTAAATCAATCAGTGAAACTTATTCAAAATGAATGAAAGTTTACTCATCTAACGTACTACGCCACCGGTTTTACTACCAACCAATGACTCAAGAGCCCCCCTTCCCCTCATTCCTTGTACAGCTAAGTATGAGCACGGGGAAATTATATTAAAACCCAGGGGTCTTTGCTGTAGTTCCAATGAAGCATAGAGGCACTGTATCGGCGGGTGCAGCGGTAGTCGGTCCGCACCGAACGACGAACGCACTTGTGTCTACCGTTGGAACGCAACGCTCACCGCGCGTTCGAAATTTGAATTTCGAGTGTAAGTGAGTTCAAGTGACTGGTGATTTCGAGTTTGGGTTGAAGGAGTAGGGTTCGTTCAGTAAGTTTTTTTTTTAATAATTTAATTTTTTGGGCAGAGTTTGTAAACTATTAAAAAGATTGATAACTAGTTTTAAAACTAATAAATCCAATACTTTTAAAATAGGAATGTATTAGAAAAGAGTAAATTTTATCTGAAACTAAAGTAAAAATCTAAATTAACTCGGAGATACAAAACAATGAATTGTCCATATAATTTACATAAACTTTGCATGAAGTAAACGCAGCATAGATAGTAGTCTCAGTTGTAATGACAATAGTTTTGAACGAGCCTACCGGTAAAGCTGTCCGTGCGAACATAACAGTAAAAAAGATTGCCATGGATGTCACGCCATCATTAAGGGCTCAACATGTTGGATTTGGTTCAAGTAAAATAGTTTTGAGGACGGTACATTTTAATACAACTAAATCCCTTAGAAGAAATACATGATTGAACAATAAAAAAAGGAATACACATCAATAGAATTATAATTTATATGGGTTTGCGTAAGTTAAATTAGGTATAGATATTAAAATTACCATACTTAGATCATCAATTTGAAAACAAAATGTAGTACAACATCGTATTACTTCCTCAATATTATGTATGAAGTAGCCACTGACCCGGCCAAAATACTCAGATAAGTAGGTATAAATAAATTTGCTGTAAGTAATTGATATAGGCCTTAACTTCGTGAAATAAACCAAATGTGTTGATAGAAAAACATGTTTCCATGTTATAAAACAAATAATAATCTTACTCTGTCTGCGAATAAACTTAACTTTTTCACTTCAAAGTTAAAACCCGATATTACAGTTTCACGCGAAAACTGATAAAACTTTCAGCATAATGCAAAGCAATTACTTGTACATAAATTAATTCAATCATATACTTTCGCATCAAGCATATATCTCCAATACGATTGGAAAGTGCGTGCGTGCGTTCCGGCCCAACGATTGGCATGTGTATTGTCCAGTCGTCGACATTGTCTACCAGTAATTAGTATGAAACATGAAAATCAATGCTTTTAGCGCTGAATACTTCACCGAACTGAATTTGCAATGCGCAAGTTGTGGAGAACGTCGCCAAATTACCTACGTGATTATATATTCGATGACATATTGATGAGATACATTGATACAATAGAAAAGCTAGAGAAAAAATAATTACGATCCACTGTAGTCTTAGTCTGGACATTTACGTAAGAATACGGTATCCAGTTATTCCAAAGAGCCCTGACCTGGGGGTCTATGATGGTTGCGTTTATCACATGATAAACAAGTGACAAAGCATCTGTCACTCACACTCGCATTTTGTCAAAACGTGACGGATACTTTGCCACTTTACTAATTATCGAATGAAAAAAGCAACCATCATAGGCCAGCTGAAAATGGATGAATAACCAAATTAGAGCTCAGAACAGCTTGGCGTCTCCAAGTAGATCGAGATGGGTGCTGAAGGGACGGTGTGGGAGGAAGAGACACCGATTGGTCAAGAACGAAACAAATGGTGAAAAACTATTCGGCCTCACATCACATCTTGCAGCGAATTACATGCAAAATAAGATGAAATGGGCACAAATGCTTCGCGGTTGAAAACAATAAAGAAACAGGACAGCTATCAAACGCGAAATAATATGATACTAAAATTACCGTAACATTATAATTCGTAGATTTTTTTTTAAGTTTACCCTGTATCCACCTAATGGCAATGGTCAAAGTGAATCAGTATGATACATTTCATACATTACACATCTGTATTTTTAGTTTTTAGAGAGACTGTGACACAGACGGGTTTACTTCTTACAATTTTAATGACCAGCAGACACCATTGGTCTTGAATCCCGCAACGTCATTATTCTTCAATGGTTTTCCTTCCTATGTGTGTCACATGTTATCAGGACAATATGTAATTTATACTCGTACGTCACAATATGACGTAAGAAGCACAGGATAAATGTGTTTAACATTTTCGAGGACGCAATCTGCTTCAACACACTTTTTAAAGCTGATTTTTTTATTTTAGTAGGCATGGAGGCTATGATGGTCGCGTTTAACGTATGATATACATAGCATATACTTACAAATACTTGACAAAGCTTCCATCATTTACTCATCACACCCACAAAAATCGATGGAAGCTTTATTTTATGATTTATTTATCGTGCAATTAACTTGGTACTTTATGGAAAAAATAATCCCTTTTAACCCCAAAATGAAAATAGGGATGTTAATAGTTTAACACGTGTATCTGTGTATTATCTATCTGTGGCGTCATGGTTCTCATATAAACGTAAACCATTTTTAATTCAATAGTTGTTACTATTTAATAAATAAATATTTATGGTGAATTATCTATGTTTAAAGCATTACATTAAATACCATTACATTTTGAATTGTAATTTATGTTTTTTAATAAGCTAGGAAACAATATTTATTCACATTTTAAATCATTCCAATTATGGATAATAGTCAGTGGCTGATAATCACTAGAAACACTACAACATTCCATAATTATGCCCTGCCCATCGTGACATGTCCGCAGATCCACATCAGATAACACCAGCCCGTCGATTACCGTACTCAAACCAGTACCGTACTTTATTAAATACTTAACATAATTACAGTTTTGTATTGTACTTGTCATGAGGATTATCGTAGTGTGAGTCATGATCATGGATGTAGGATCCAGTCAAGTGTAACTGCGTATTGGATTTTGAATAGTTGATACGGTAGAGTAATTCTGATCCAAGTACTAGAATTATATATTAAATAACTGTATTCCAAAACAAAGCAGAGAATATAAGTGCCCTATATGTTACGCGTAATGTATATTATTGGGATTACTACATTGCATACATTATACGAGCATGCACTTCAGGCTAATTTATAATCTTACGATGTTTTTCAGTATATTTGTGAGAAATTTTATAAGAGAACCTTACTAATAAATCAAAATTAGCTACATCATATTTCGTAAAGGTTCATCTACCTATATACTGAAATAAATAAATAATTCTAGTCAATCCGTTTTCCATTGATCCGTCGTTCGGTACGTCAAGCAAAATAACGCACGGTTGGATTCCCAAAGTTATTGGAGCGTATAAACCTCTGTTTCTCTCGTTACTGTAGACCAGTGGTGGGCAATCTTTCTTCATGGGGGGCCAGAAAATTAAGGAAATTTCTCAGGGGGGCTAGAATTGCAGTAAAAATGTATTATGATTTTAGTAAATCATCAACGAATCATATAAAAGTATATATTTTTTTATTTGAAATAGTTTAATAAAGGACGGGTGGCGGGCCGGACCAAGTCCTTTCGCAGGCCGGAGCTGGCCCGCGGGCCGTACTTTGCCCACCACTGCTGTAGACTATAAACATTTATTGAGCACAATATTTTCTTTGCAGCGAAGTTTCTTTGCTGGCAGAACTGAAGTCTCATAGTATATCTGCTTGGTTTGTTTCATCGTCGTATATATTTATGTATGTATCTATTTATATATATGTATATTATATGTATGTATGTACCTAATATGAGTATTTTAATTATATGTAATTATGTTGTCTGATGCACCGCCTACAATTTCTCTGCTTTGCCCTAAGGTTGACTGGTAGAGAATGCCTCATGGCATTAAGTCCGCCTTTTGTACGTTAAGTTTTTCTTTTGTGCAATAAAGTTTAAATAAATAAATAAATAAATATTATGGGAAACAATATATTAAAACAACCATTTGTCCTCAGGTCTCAGAGTACGGCGTAGGTGCTCGCGTGATTTGGGCCATGTCGGCAGGAGACAGGGAGACGGAGGCACAGGCCAAGAAGGGCGAGGAGGGCGCGGGGGGAGACAGGGATAGCCGGGCTGCTGCGGCGCTGAAGCAGTACTGGTGCGTCGGGCTGAGGATAGCTGAGCTGGTGAGTAATGGACTCATGAAGCCAGAAGTGTCTATAGCCCATTTAGCATCCGTGTGCAAACATTAACCTACCACCCCCTAGTAAGCGCGTGGTCAAAATGGAGTGAGCGGTACTCTCTAGGACCGATGCGCCCCCTAGGACCGCTGCGCCCGTGTGTAACGCACACCCCTGCATCATAGGTAAAGACGCCTCTGAATGGAGGATTGGTGGAGCCATGCTGGAGCGACAGGAGACGCATGAGAAGGACGAGAAAGGCGCGGGGAGAGAAGGGAGAGTCGCGTGGCGACGGTGGTGTAGCAGCACTGGTGCGTGGGGCTCAGGGTAGCTTAACTGCTGTCGTGCAATATTTGCATTAAGACAGACTGACAAGACGGAACTGAGACCGATATGACGGTCTCAACTGGCCAGATACCTCAACTGCAAAAGTCTAGAAGAGTGAAGAAAGCGCGGTGTACCATATACTGTGTTGTAGTGCCAATTTGTATGAATATGCCAACACCCTAATACATATTTAAAATATGTAAGTATACGCGTAGGTTCTAAATTCAAAAAGTAAATGCGTGGGTCGTTCCACAGAACAACAATGTGTCAACCAATGGTCAACCAGCATACAAGCTCATTGAAGTTTTTTAGGAGCGTGATGTTTTTGCATATTCATAACAAAACTCCACTGAGTCATCACTCGGAACGCAATCAATATTACTGACAGAAGTAGTCTATTATCTTAGGCAGAGCCGTTTGATTGACATGAGTTTTCTGCAAGGCCGCGATGAAACAAAGAAAAGCCGCAAATCGATATTCGTAATATCGCGCTGCAATAATTAGTTGCAAATTATTGGGAATCAGCATATGCGAGGTGCTAAGGTGTCATCAAAGTCACATCTAATCAAGTATTCATCAACTCGCTTTACGTAGTAAAAAGCAGTGGATATTGAAGAATGTCTAAAAAAAGATATATTTGAAGAAAAATTACGCAGATAAATAGTGACAAACAAAGAAAAAAAAAATTAAAATCTATAAACTAAGTACTTATGCTAATTATGAAGCGGCGTAATGCTAGCTCCCGAGAGAACCAGCGCTGATCTTCCGGGACCATAGCTGGCGCCACGGCACGGCACACACGAAATACTGATCGCGTTCAGATTGCATAAAAATGCAGGATAATTCAGACAACGTGATTGGAACGATCCCTACAGCTCAATTAATAATTATCAGCATTTACCTACATTAAGTAGGTTTTTCGATACTAATAAAATATAGTCTTAAAAAGATAGATAAACTTCTTTAGAATAGACTTAACAAGTCGTCATTAATTTGATGATGTTTATTTGCACTCAAAGTATTAGCACTACACTAGTAAACTTAGCTTATGGAGGCTTGACTCACATCAGCAACAGCATCACCTTGAGAATGACTACTGTACAATTAACAATGCTATGGGAGCTATTGTTGGTTATGGCATCGCAGTAACATCGCATAATTGTACGTTTGCTCTTTTTTTAAACGGAGAAATGCTCATACAATGTCTTTCTGTTCTAATGTTTTTTTTTTTAATGAGACAGAGTGTAATCACTTATTTGACAGATCTTTTTCATTGCTTTACTTGTCGATGTGCAAAAAAAGACACTATTTTCATTTTTTTTTATTCATTAGCGTAATATTCCATAATAAAAAAAGGCGTAGTATTTTGATCGAGTACCTCCGCATTTTCCCAAAAACCCCAATATAAGAATGTTGGTTATATTATTATGAAATTAGTTACATTTTAAATATTTCTTTGGAATCTAATTAGTGAAACATCAAATTAGATAAGATTCTTGCAATTATAACACTTTCTGGCGCTAATTGCGTTATATACTGAAATTATGCAACATGAATTAATAATATAAACGTAAGTATTATCTAATTATGAAAGTACTCTGTAATTAACTACCTATATATCAACGATAAAGTACCTAACACAATTATAATTAGATTTCTCTCAAGTAACCACCACATTAATTTAATAGTCGGTCATAATTCATAACATAAATCTATTATAAGTTAAATCATGCAAGAGGAGAGAAAGTGAAAACATTATTTTATTGTTAAAGGAAAGCCTCAACCATTGGAAATGCATTTGCGGTGTTTAATAATATTCATCCAGAGAAAACTGGCATTTTACGTGCGCTTTCACTACCTAATCTGTGCAAATTTGCTTGTGCGGTTGGCAGACGTGCGTAGAGTATAGGCGGGAAAAACGCCATATAAACCGGATGTTTAATCCAGATAAAGATAAACTGGAAAATACTTTATATTTTATTTCTAAACCATGCTATAGATATTTTATTTGTGTGGTTTGTGTTATTTGTGTGGTATTAAGTATCAACGATTCTATTATACGAGGGCTGTTCCGAAAATAATTAGTCAACGGCGTACTATTAATTGTATTCGTTTAATTTTACTGTAGCCTAAAGGCAAATTTCATTACGAACTCTTTCGCGTAAGAGTCACTGGCCAGTGACATTCAGTTATTTTTTTATGAAATCAGAAAAAAAACATGTCTGTCACTTTTTGTTCGCAAAAATGGAGCTAACGCGGGAAGCATTTCGTGCTATGATATATTATGATTATAAACGAGGGTTAACTTACAAGGATTCTCATGAAAATTTAACTAGTGTTTTTGGGGCCTTATCCCCATCTGTTGCCACTGTCAGTTACTGGTTGGTTGAGCTACATTGTGACATCCGACGAATCTTGGATATATAGCTACGACCCATTTACAAAACAGCAATCAAAACAATGGGTCTTTGAAGAAGATGATTTACCTACTAAAGTAGTTCGCGGTCGAAGCGTCAACAAAAAAATGGTTGCTGTTTTTTTTCGACGTAGTGGACCTGTAGCCGTAATTCCACTTGAAGATCGGAAAACAGTTACCAGCCAATGGTACACTGAAGTTTGCTTACCACAGGCCTTCCAGGAGCTGAACGTCAGTCGTCCAAGTACTGGAGCTCGGGGCATCATTTTTCATCAAGATAATGCTCCGGCCCACACGGCTGCCAGAACCACGGAATATATTAGCAAATCAGGAGTGCAATTGCTACCACACCCTGCATACAGCCCTGACCTGGCTCCGTGCGATTTTTTTCTGTTCCCCACGTTAAAAAAATCATTACGTGGGCGACGATTTTCGACGGCGGATGAAGCAGTGGACGAATTCAGGCGACTTTTTTTTGACCTTCCGCAAGAACAGTTTTTCTCCTGTTTTGAAAGTTGGTTCAGTCGTATGCATAAGTGCATAAAGGCAGCAGGGGAATACTTTGAAAAGTTGTAAATAAAGTTTTATTATATTCCTTATAGTTTTTGTTTAACTAAAAAATTTCGGAACAGCCCTCGTACGTAATTACTTGGAGACTGGAATTTTCGCGGCAAAACACTTTCACAATCCAGCTAGTATTAGAAACATTTTTAAATCGATGTCCAGTAGAATAGTTACATAAAAAGAACATACCGATATGTTTATTTACTTTATTTTATAATCATTCTCAACGCTTAATTAAAAAAATGCAAAAGAAGTGGTTAAGTTAAGGGATTATTTTACATGGGGGTGAAGACCAAAAGTTTACTACCTTAACGCATTTAATTAGAATTTGTATCAATTTTTCCCTTGTACAACGACAAAGTAACCATCGAATAATGTACCTTTAGGTACTTTTTTGACGTTCATTATTGTATCGTTAATTTTTGTCGCACAACGGAACTTTTTCCTATCGCGTTTTTTCTAAGGCTAACTACGCCTAAATTACGTCCAACTTTTTGGTCCATAGCTTATTCTAACCTTAACTATAGGTAGTACTTAAGCTGAATAAAATTTCATATGCTGCTGTGTACACGACACTTGGATTTTGAAGAAGAAATTGTATCTGCTTTATTACCTACATACACATCCTCATCTCTTTCATTATCGATAGATTGCGACAGTCTTCTATTTTACCGCGAATTTCCGACCTCTGACTAGGACAGACGATTCAAAGATCTCCCGATATCAACACCTAGTTAACAAGAAAGATAAACAAAATATTACTTTTCAGGCCATCACGGTGATTGCCATCGGCCTGGTGACCGGAGCGCTAACATCGCCCTACATAGTGCAGTCGCGACTGTCCCATATTGCTGTCATCTTCTCTGCCTACTCTAGTAAGTATACTAGTATGGTCCTCTTCTGATAGCATTGAGTCCATGACAGATGTCATATGAAGGTAAATAAAATAAGGAATATCGCGATAGACAGATGTCACAGGCCCAATACTGTCTGAAGAGGACCATTAGGTGCATAAAATTACGTAAATTTGCAGGTCTAGATCTTTCTACGGCATATAAGGGCTTGGGGTCCCTCGCAAAGAAGATAACACATAGGTACCTATCGGCAAATTCCATAAATATCTAAAAAAGAAAGAAAGAAAGAAAGAAATACATTTATCCGTGACGTGACATAAAACATAATTACCTAAAAGGTCTAATTGACAAAACTCAACTAGGTACACGGTCATAGGTAAACGGTATACAATGGGTAGTTTTGGAGTCGCTAGAAAATTATTTTATCAAATTACTACCCCAATCATGGGTGAATATTTATAGAGTAGGGAGAAATAACAATATGCGGTACCTACATATGCGCTTTCTACTGTGCGTGACAGCAGCTGTCCAAAATGATTCACAAAATGCGCCCTGACGAAAAAAACACTGACCATGGCCAGGTCAAACGTTGCTCACTGAAGCGAACCCGTAACCATAGAGTAGAGCAAACAATTTTAACGTATATTGTTGTAACGGGTAACCATAGACAAATATTTGAATTTAGAAAGTTAACGTAAAATATAAGGAAGAAGTTTTTCATGTAGGAACCTGAACCACCATAAAATTGGCAAAGCAATTTAAGTTAACAGAGGCCGTGTAAAACCGTGACCTGATTAGCACAATGGTATTTGTTGTAATCATTCAATTTGCGGGTAATTGTTAAACTGCCGAACGTCAATGATTTCCATGGTCCATCGGGCGTGGCCGAAATCGCGGCAATTAAACATTATGTTCGACTGGTGCACAAGTGTTCACAATCACATTGAATTAAAAAAAATGTAAGGAAAAGCAGAAAATTTCACGGTTGTCCTTCCCCTTAAACCGGTTTCGTATTCTTTGTAAATGTCGTAGTTTACTTATCGGAGTCAATATTTTTAATACCTTCAAAATTTTGTCATTAGAGAAAAAATCTTCTGAGTACCTAATATTTACATAAATGGGATATTATCTGATCTTAAAGACAGATCACTACTTAATTTATTACTTAATAAACACGCGTCGTTACGCGCTAACTAATTAATCTAATCATTAGGTATATTATATTCAAGTTATGGGAGTCATATGATATCCATATGTTCAAATAGGATCGATTAGCATGATATTCAACATAGTAACTATCCAAGCCAATAATGCCCCAATTCTGCTTTGATTGTAATTTTCATCGTGATTTAAAACCAAACCAGGAAGTTCAAATTGTTCGTTATCCTTATATCGACTCCAAAACTAATCAAATGCATGATTGACCAAGAGTTTAATTTTAAAATGGTGTGACTATGATCTTGATTTTTTACACTACCACCGACTAGCATTAAATCATTTAGTTCCTTAAGAGTCTACCTGCACATAAGTACTATAGCATCAGATATTTAACATTAATGCTCGAATGGTTTGATAAAAAAAAATCAATAAAAGCATTATTTGATTCATTGAGCTAGGAACAATATTGGTATCGTAATCGCAAAACGACAAAAACATAACACCGATGTCAATGCCTTTTTACGCAATTTCAATTTACAATCAGTTTCACTGTAAACTGGAAAATTGGTTCCATTGAACCTGGTGTGAAAGTTGTAATGAGCAACTTCAAGTGACAAGTAACGAATGATGCTAGAGTAATTAAGTACCTACTGAATATGGACTACGTAGGTTCGACATTAAGTACCACAAAGTGCTAATATGTTTAACCCGCACTACATATTACATACGCTTATGCCCATACATCAACATTCAATGCAATGGCACATTTGTGCTTATATTCTAGGAAAGCGAAGAATGTGTATTCTTCCGTAGGTTTAATTCTTATTTTGGACATAACGTATTATATTACAGTTGGAATCGAAATATTCCAGTTTTGAATTAGATTCGGAATCGCGCGAAAACGTTAACTATAATCTGTGGAGTTGTTTTTAACCACAGATTCGGTAAAATGTTTCGATTATAGATTATTCGGGTATGATATCCGTAAATTATTTTTTTATACTCGCGTCAATTATAATTTCACAGACAAAATCACAATAACGCAATTTTTTATCCTGTAGGTACCAAAATTCTATACTCTATGGTACCCACTACAGAACTTTAATATTCATAAGACATCTCTGTACTCAACTCTAATAAATTCAAAAAGAGAACATCAACATATTAAAAAAAAACAGGTTAAAATTACTTGTCAAAAAAATTAACGAAACAAGAGGCACCCGCCATGACCATCGCGATCATGTCTAGGTACATCAAAAATAAAAATTCATAGTAGGGAATGACGATTAAAGTAAAACATGTTTTTCTGTGTTTTGCTCGTATAAAAAGTATTGTATGCAATAGTTACACAATTAGGTCTTAAAATCTCGTACCTTACTTAGGCCATCCACTCGGCAAGCCTCGTGACCTAAACGCGGTACTCGACTTTAAGAACCTACATTGTGCAACGATTGCATAAAATACTGTTAAATGTTAACGAAATCTATTAATGATTGAAATTAGAAAGTGCATGAAAATATATAAAATAAGACACATATTATAGCAAATAAGTCTTGAAAATATAATAAAATATCAATATTCGTTTTAAGGTAAATAATATGATTCTATGAAACTTAGTGTTTTTGTGGACTCTCAAAATATCGAAATAACGCAACGGGTACTGGAATAAGATAACGTGGTACTGTTACTGAAAGCCCTATTTTCTCAATTCAAAAACACTAATGTGAAACCACACGATAACACAAGTTTACTAACACCTTATGATCACCAGGCTTCATCATCATCACCGGCATCCTGATCATCGCGCGGCTGTTCGGTGAGACGGTGGGCTGGAGAACATCCATCGGCTTCTCCGTACTGGGCGTCGTCATGTTCACCGCCGCCGCCGCCGTCATCTTCTATGGTAAGTTACTGATCACTAGGCTGCATCATCAGGCATTCTTATCATCGCGGCTGTTCGGTGAAACATTAGGCTGGAGGATTTTCATCGGCTTCTCCGTGCTGGGAGATGTCGTCATGTTCACCGCCGTTATCTCTCTCTCTCTCTCTCTCTCTCATATGTCTTTGGTCGAAGACGGTGTTATATTTGATAGAAAATTTCGAAATTCCTGACTCGCGCAGATAGAAATGTGCTTTTACTGCTGAGTACGGATCTAATTCTAATACGATCTTCATTCTTTAGTTATGACAGTACCCTCTATAAAGAGAGATCCTGGTTAAAATAATAGGTATAGTTATACTCTTATCAACATTGAGAGCGAGGGTCTTCTTTCGCCTTATCCTCGACCCTGGTCTATAAGTGTGGGCGAAGACATTTCAGGTCGGTCTATGCATAATTACATTGTAAAGAGAACGTAAACAGTTGTCATGGAATAAACATAACATTAAATTATTAAAGTTTTTCTAATTAAATTAACTGTTGTGTTTGTATCATCCATCATAACGTGATTGTATCACTCATTAACATGCGGCGAACGTAGTTTATACTTCACAGGCGGCTAAGTTAAATGGTGCGTGAACGATCGTAATGGGATACGTCTATGACTTGTACTGCGTTGTCTATGGTTAATGAAAATATTTGTTTTCCGACCATAGCAAATATTATGTGTCCTCGGCACTGTACAAATAGGTTGATCGTTGAGGAATTTAGTTATATGGCGTAGATGCCAGCGCCTTCGCAAACATTTAGAGCAATAACGCACACAGCTTATAAATCATATGTACTCATATTTTACCTGAATGAGTAATTCTAGAATTACATGTTTTTATTAGTAGTAAGCAGATTCGAGGGCTTTAAAATGCGTTTATGAAACTTTGGATAGTCTGAGTCTGTGTCATAGTTTTTACAGTGATGTTCCGTCGTTTTTCAACTAGCGAGTAACACACTGAGTTGTTATTTATCTAACGCGGTCAATTTGTTAAATAGATCGATACCAACATAAATAAAACCACCGACAGAAGAAGTATGGCTGCATTATTATGCATGTAAGTGCGTCTGGGCTGTACCCACATAAGGCACCATGCAATTAACACAGACTCCAGGGAATGCCATAACTTCCGTTCCTTTCTAATGTCACCTCTATGACATTAATGTATGCGTTAAAGTGTCCCGTTGACCGGTATCCGCAGTTTATGGTGTCCTGACGTTATTCGTGTGTTGTGTTAATTTATGCTTTTACTTTAAGGGGTTTCAACAAAATTGATATATAGGTTGTGGCGTTGTAATACTTAATAGGGGCCACGCTACCTAGCAGTGATTGTTATAAGTAAATAGGGCATTGTGAAAGTTATCTATTGCTGAAACGCTTAAATTCTGTGAGTCGAAAAGTACCTGATCCTCACAAAATCCTCGGTTCACATTATAGTGCAGCTGCAGCTGCCATCACGCATTCACGATGGTTTCGGTTCGTGATTTTTTATTCAAATGGCCTCCAGTTGTTTGTGCATTTTCATCTAATTTTACGTTTTTTTTTCAGATTGGCACACTTCGTACTATGTAGTAGTCCGCCCCAACAAGCAGTCGTACGACCTCCTCCTGTCATCAGGTGTGTTCGCCGTGCTCGGTGCGGCTGTATTCCTGTTCCACGCCTTCTTCACTTTCAGGAAGGAGGGAGATTATTAAAAAAAACGCCGATAACTAGTTTTATTATGGTTGTTGTTTATGCCAGTGCTGTACTGTAACCTATTATATTTTAGACACAGTGTGTCATTTTACAGTTTTTTTTCGCATTCTCTCTAATTTTCGAATCTCTTAATTTTATAATCTTTTATTAACTGGCTTACGTTCTTGTAGTTATATTTAGTTAAGTTTGATTAGGAACTCTTTAGTTGTTATTCAACTCTGTTTGGAGCGAAATTTAATTTTCAATATGTATTTTGTAAATAATTTATAAGAAACCATGAGTTGTCCTTATTGAGTAGCTATTCAGTTTCCGAATCATTTTGTTAGGTTATCAGTAAAGTTATGTATTGTCGATGTTGTCCCAATGCAGCAGCTCAAAGGTGTATTAAATTACAATTTCGTTATGGCAGCATTTTTTTTATTAATTATGTGTTTGGCCGAGGGAGTGCAAGTTATGTAAATTTAAGTTTTAGAATATTTTTATTGTAGTTTTAATTTAGTTGTCTCTTATTAGGAATGGAATATGAGGTTGTAAAATTTGGTACTATGAATTTGAGACACAAAATGTTAAAAATTTAAGGTCGCTTGTCGTTGTTTATCCAAACGTAGTATTAGAAAATTCCACTGAAGGCCTTAAAGAGATCAAGTCTAATTGACTTTAGTCTGGGTTTAAGCTCTTGTATTAAAACATTAAGTTCGTTCTAGGGGCATTAAACGGTATTATGTAAGACTTTTAAACCAACGAGTATTACTTAATATTTAACTATATATTACCTATTATGAATTTGATGACTATAACTTTGTTTAGGGAAAATTTTAAACTAGTTTTTTTTTTAGCATTTTCAATCAAATATTGGCGCGCTTGTTATATTTGACGTTTGCCACAGACTGGGTAACTTAAGCATAGAAACGGTACGAGTTCAGCCATAGACAATTGAAATACTGGGGTGGAATATTCACACGTTTGATTTTCGATTTCAGAGTAACTTTATTGGGTTAATGGTAACCGTTATTATACACTGTCTTCGTAATTATTTCCTCGTGCACGTGGCGCGCAATTTGACTTGTGTGTAACAACCTAGATGTATTTGTAATATTGTAATCGTAAATGTTAATACTGAAACATTCCGCTGAAACCAAATCGAAGTTAGTATTTAAGTGCGTGTCGTAGACATACGTAGAGGATTAATAAAGAGTAGATTCCAGACCATTGTGAAAATTGAAACGAGTGTTTACCGGAAGGATGTATGACAATGCGTTTTATACTCATTCAAATCAAAATAGAAAAGTGCTAACACAGCACATAATTTACAAGCATGCATGGTTATCTGCGGTAAATACTCGAGTGCTGGTAGTAGGTATTTTTTTATTTCATATAAAGTAAAAAAAAAAATTGGTCTCTTAAAATAATTAAAAACATAAGGTTTTAAGACAAAAAAAATGCTTTCAAGAAAATAAATATTAATCAACATTAGATATTATTTAAGTTATTTCATAGGTTTACGTTAAATAATTATTACTTTTATTGAAAGGGAGAACCAAAGCAGTAATCAGTATCCGTCCAACAGTAGTTTTAGTTTATTAAGTTTCCTTTCATTTAACATCTCCTCGGGCTTCCATTCAGAGGAGTTTTTATATGAGCAATGCCGGAATCCCGAGGATACCCATACAGAAAGCCCGGAATCGGAAGCCTTGATATCTACTTTTCTGTTGCTTACATGATTCTGTATCTTTTGTAATCTAATATTGTATTTTGTAATATGTTAAATAATATCATTAAAATAGATTATTTTTCATCATCAAAATAGGTTATTAATTAGGGTTTTATTTGATAATTTATCATAGAAACGTAAATAAATAATCTAGATGCATGTAAACAGTACACTGGCGCTAATGTTACCTTATTTATCCACAACCGCAATCAAAAGGTACCCGCGACACGCACAGTTTAATAATAATAACATATTTAATATTGTAATATTATTGTATATACATTGTATCCGTTGTAATTGATTATTAAATAAAGAAAACTGAATATTATGTTTAATTACAGCCCTTTTAGTTCGGATTAATAAGATGCCGTTATGACGCTTCAGTACGCTCGCTCCTGCTCGCTCCCATTGTAAAATTTGTTCTCCGAACCAAGGAAGGACTAAACTTGGATTTCTAATTCAAGGCCAAAAAAACTACGACAGATACGTCACTGTCAAAATTGACAACATTTAAATGACATCTGAGTTTGTTTCTTTGCTTGCACCAAATGCACAATGTTACAAGTACAATACCAGATTTTGTACCAAAAATCTCCGATGCTTAAGTTTTTATTATCTCTTCTCGTAATTATTAATTATTTTGTTAAAACATAGAGTTAAAGCTACCAATAAATAAATTATCTTAGCGTGTTTAAAAAAAGAAAATGGAATTTACTATTGTAAAAATATTTTATTTTAGTGGCAACACCTTGTGATAGTTTTTTTTCATAGATATAATAGACCACTAGATAGGGCGTTGATGACGTCACAGCGTAAGGAGCATAAACGTTAAGATGGGCTGTATCGGTCAAATGCGGCTGTAAATGTCAAATTATTATGCTACCATATTAAGTAAACGAGTAAGCATGCGATGATGACAACCCTGACCATCCTTTTCAACTTAGTCGCATTATAACGTCTGTTTTTGACGAAAAATAAACATTATTAATATTTGTGTTTTTAAATGAAAAAAAAGTGTGAAAGTGCGTGCAAAACTTAGAAAATGTCGTGCATTGTGCGCGGATGCAATTCGCAGTCTGGGAGAAAAGAAAACTTGGGTGAAAATATAATTTTTCATTAGTAAGTAATTCAGTATTGTTTTTTCAGCAAATGCATCAGAAATTATGTTAATATTAAAAATATAAGCTTAGAAATAGGATTATTATTGCACGCAAATGATATCTAACTATGCTACAATTAAAATAAACATAGAAATAGTGAAAAAAACAATTATGTTAATTTCTGTCGTGAGGTTACTAGTGACGTAGAAAAAGTTATCGATACTTTGCGATTCTGTAAATCAAGGTTACTTTGGTCAGGTGTATAATATTTAAAAAAGTCAATGACGTTTTGGTGGACATTGTTGATAGCTTATTTTTTTCGTGGATAGGCTGAAGACGACAACTCTGTCTGAGCATAGTTGTAGATTTCGGTTATTTTATGTATTTTGTTATATTTGTTTACGTACATACAGAAGATTAAATTCAAATAAATATTTTAGTGTGTCCACGACGCAAAGCTCTCTAGATATCTTTATTAATTTTCATCTGTTAGAAATATGAAATGTTGTCAATCGTATGTTTAATCAGCAAGGTGAGAGAAGGGAAGACTGTCAAATAAATGTATTATAAATTTATAACAACTTCAATGGTTTTTTGGTTCATTCCGTTTGCATAATAATTTTCTAATAACCACAGTCTAGTTCCATCATGAGACGTAACCAATATACTAAATTTCATCTCGATCGGTGCCCAGAAGTCAATTTTAATCTACTTTTCCTTTTTACACTTACACGATCAGACAAAAAAAAACATTTGCCTAAAAACCTACAGAGTTCGCCAGCCGTGCAGTGCATAATTATAAATAGGTACTTTTCGTCCATTAAGAATATGGGTGAATGTCGAAGGAATTATTTGTATTGTATGATAACGTCGTATCTGTTATTAAGTAATCAGTGCTTTGACTTGGCTTTTTATTTAATCTTCAGCCAAAACAGCAGTCAAGTGGCTTAGAATCCTTTTCAAAGTGAGACTCAATTTAATCGCAATACTTAATCTTGTTATTTTTTTATAATGCTCTGTTGGCAGTACTCCTGGACACGGCGCGCATCGTCAGGAGGTTCCTCTCTCTGCAGCCCTAACCACCGGTAGCCTGGGCCCCTCCCTGCTGCCGGCGGCACCCTAGGTCAAGTTTTTTTTATAATGTATTAATATTTTGTAATAACTTAAAAATCCGTGTCAATGTTTTTTTTTTCATATAATTTTCAATATAGAGCCTTAAATTTAAAGCCGTTATTTTTTGGAACTAAGCATTAAATAAATAAAATAAAATAAAATAAATATTAAGGGACAATCTGACAATCCAAGTTAAAGATGTTTATTTTTTTAATAAGTTGATAAAGTTATCAACTTGATAACTTTATCAACTATATAATTCTAGTTTTATCGATATCTTACCGATATCGATAAATGTATTCGGGCATCACTACAACGAAAAATTTGACACATGGGCTTGCACATTTTTTTAAAAGACGTAACTGACAAATATACTGTCATCTCGTTTTTTCTTGCGGGAACTTGACGTGCTTTACAGAGATAGCAATATTGTCGTAGGTTTCTACTAAGTAACACGCTCTCTATTCACTATTCCATACTCTAAGGTTTTTTTGGTCTTGAACTTGTCCTGAATTAGAAATCGTAGCATAATGTAAATACTTATGAGATTATGAGCCATATGCTTGACTCCAGCACCGCCTAGCATTCGCAATTAGACGCGACTTTCAAATGATAAGAGCGTTTTTTTTACAAAAATTAATAAGTATATAAAAAAATAAAAGATATTTATAAAAAAAGTTCCTACAGTTCATGGGTTTTTCTTTCCCGACTAGTCGTCATATCTCTACATTTACTGTTTGTTAATTTAATAATAAAAAGTACTTACCTCAATAAGTCAAAAATATCAAAATAAGAAATTTCACGATTCAGAGATCTCTAAAGCGCATCATCCTCATATATTTCTGATCAGGATTTAAGTAGGTATGTTTATCGTCATCGTCTAGTGTCCATAGCACAAGCCTAATAGAGCTTACTAGGACTAGATTGATTTGTGTGAGGTTTTCCGATATTTATTTGATATATTAATGTTATGAAACAAAGGTGAATGTTGTAAAAGAAAGAGGTTACAACAACACATTTTAACTGTGCAATGTGCAACAAATAAATATTCATATTCAATAATGTTAAGAAAAACAAGAATAAGAAAAATCTATCACGAAATTATAATTAGTAGTCAATAAAAGTAGGTATACTTCATTTCAAAGTTCCTATTCGATATCATATTAGGTAATATATACAGTAAATTAGTTTAACCAACATAATAAATGAAACACAAAAAATATTCTCCATTCCATAGACAACGAAATTAATAAATTTGGCTGGCATGATTCACATTCATTTATTATTATATTTTATAACCTCAAAAAGAAAACGTAAACAAATTAACAAAACTGATGCAAAGTTATTGTATATTTTTGAAATATTCTTACCTTTTCAGCTTTCGCCAGATAAATCCAAAGCTTGCGCCAAGTTGAAAACTTCTTTTGGTCACTGAAATTGTACTGCATTTCTTTAGACGCATATCGTGTACTAAGCGGGGACCGATAGTTGCAGTATTCCGAATTCTGTAGTTCCACTGGAGCGTCGATTGTGACCATTTTGTATGTTTTACTTAAGAATAACTAATATTCTAACTGATATTACGTTAGTCTCTGCAGCTGTCAATTTACTGAATAACATTCGACATAACCTAGCCAAGGCCGGACAGATGGCGGGAGAATTTCAATTCTGATAACAAGGTTATCGCTACTCTCGAGAGGTCTGACGTAAGAATACATTTACGAAATAAATTGTCCATTGTCCTTTTATTATTGCCAATACTTTGATGTATACAATTCGCGTATTAGGCAAACGTAGTCCATTCCATACTTTCCAATTCAACTATTGTTTGATCTATGTAGATCTGAAGGTACTTACCTACTCAATATTAATATCAGGTTGTAGAATTCCTAATAAGTAGGTTTTTCTCATGTTTTTTAGTTACTTTTATTCTTGTAGCACCTGGCAAGTACCAAGTTCCTACTTGAATGACGTTACTAGCATTTTTTTAAAGCGTTATTTGACTTATTTGGAAGGAAATAAGTAAGAATCTGTTTCTTACTTAATTCAACTTTCATTGACAATGACGCAATTATTAGACATCGGCAAAACAATTGTCGTCAGACCACACCCATGGCAAATAACAGATAACTCAATAAACTTATGATACTGATAACTTGATAAGCCAGTAACTAACGAAATATATATATACTTCATTCGAGTTAGCAATTAAATTGCATCACATTTTCTTAACCAATACATGTTAACTTTCGATAGGTGTCTACCTGTACATAGGTACTTACCAGGTGGCCCAGGTGCGAAAAGTTAATGTCGTTTACTAACTATGTAAGTACCTAGGTAATGTAGAAGTGGCTTGCAGGTATACATATAGGTAATGTTTTTATAATAAAATAAAAAAAACCTGCACATGTAAGTAAGTATTATAGTTAAACTCGTTAAATGTGCTATTCAGATAGAAAACTATTTTGTGGAGTTGTGCCTGGATAGCAACATCATGTCTAAACAGCTTCATGGACCAGTCAAAAGTCAAAATGTGGGTAGATATCCTTCTCAATCAAAAATATGCGCATTTTTGGCTCTTATGACTTATAATATGGATCTATCCAAAATATTTTTTTCATTTAACGTCACCTTAGGCCGTCAGTGGCATTTGACCGCTATGCGGTACGCGGGAACAAAATCTCACTTCCTGACATTCACTCATTCACCGCCCTAGGTATGTAATGTGATGTCTTCTTTAACTTTGACATTGGCGGAATCATCGACGATATCGATGGAGCCATAACCAACAAAAATTGAATTGTATGTAATGTAATAAAGTGTTATTTATTATATTAGTTGTCCACTTTGTGTATGTTAACGAATAAATTATTATTCTATTCTATTTACGAGAGGATTAATTCGGTACATTATTTTTGCACTTGACTGTAAAAGGATAGTTAAAAATAAGCAGGAATGGTTATAGAATATTTTGTACCGACTGATGATACTTAAATAAAATGTCAGCGGGCAATTTCGCTGGTTGATGAATAAAACCTCATTTAAAACAGCACCTTTTATTCATATTTCTTTTTTTTTTTAAACAACAATATTCCAATCTGTCATGCACCACATTTGGCAGTGACTTACATATGTACCGCATGAAACAAGGTACAATGCTGTCAGCTTTATTTTGATGACTTTCATATGTACACAATTTTCAAACATATACATTTGACAAAATATCATCTAAAAATATACAATGATTCGTAATACACAATATACAGTCTATCCTTTGAGTTTTACAACAGTATACTAAACTTGTTGCGTACTGAGTGAGTTCTTTTGTAACAATTATACTATGTATTATACTTAAGAATATTCATAAAAAAATACTCAATTTCAGTTCATACTTTACAAGAGCATGGTATCTATTGCACTGGAGTCAAGTCTTATTTGTAACACATTGATTGTCAGAGTTCAATTTTGTAATAAATAAAACTCTAAGGCCAGAACTAGGCACGAGGGTTACTTCTGTGAAGTTACTTCTTCTGGAGAGACTTCATCATTTTTTCAAGCTTCATGGCCTTTTGCAGATCTCCCTTGATCTTAAGCTTGCCCATCATGAAGGCTGTGGCCGGTTTCAGCTTGCCTGTAAATAAAGAATATTCATTAAAGTTCCATTATAGGTAAAATTATTCGAGTATATGAAAAGGTCGCATTGAGCTTCATACAATACATACATATCTTGCCACATTTGCAATCAAATCTCTTTTAAAAATTGCATCCATACATTGTTCACCACCACCTATACTTGATCACCGTCATGAACATTATAGCGTTTCAAGCGTTTGCCATCAGCGCCAGGGCTAAAATCCGTACCTGAGAAGAATAACATTGTAAGTGCCTCCGAACCTAAGAAGCATACGCGTAGCACTGTAAGTTTATATATTTTACGTCACCCTAGGCCGTAAGTGGGATTTACTGCCCGCTACGCTGCGCGAAAATCTCACTTCCTGGCCGAGGGACGACGTAAAACTTTAGACAAACCACGGACGGTAATTTGTAAAGCCCGAGACACAGTATTCCAAAGACCCTTCGGACCGGACATTTTTAACTGACCCCGCAGATTGACGTAGTTAGTTATACTAAGCAATTGTCTAGAAGTAACCCCTATTCAAATATGGATAGTTTTCGAGAAAAAAATACTTAAAGTTCGCTGTTCCGGAGGGACCAAAAAATGAAAAATATTTTATATTTACTTTGTTATTGTTTTTTTACAACTATTTATTTCTATTATGAATGTGTCATTCAATTGCGAGTTCTTAAGGCTTTTTAGAAAATAAAAATCGGTAACAGTTTAGAAGATATTCAAAGAAATTAGATTTTCGGTTTTGATTTTTTTTTTCGAAAAGTATGCAGTTTGCGCACGAACTATTTTATGCTGATAATACTTCAGCTTTATAACTACCTAAGAAAAAAAAAAGCAGCTCAGGATCTTGCGGATAATTTGAGATATTCGCGATTTTAATTTTGTGTAAAAGTGCCTGCAATATTGGTCATAGCAAAGTTGCATTAAAAAATGAAGAGAACACTAATATGCGGGATACAATAACTTTGACAAGAGGTTGATATTTTAGAAGAGGAAGAAAATTAACTATAATCATAAGATATATTTTTAAGGCAATATTTTGACAAGCAGTATTCAGAAACTATTATAGAAATAAATAGTTGTAAAAAAACAATAACAAAGTAAATAAAAAATATTTTTCATTTTTTGGTCCCTCCGGAACAGCGAACTTTAAGTATTTTTTTCTCGAAAACTATCCATATTTGAATAGGGGTTACTTCTAGACAATTGCTCAGTATAACTAACTACGTCAATCTGCGGGGTCAGTTAAAAATGTCCGGTCCGAAGGGTCTTTGGAATACTGTGCGAGATCGTATATTTATGACACCTGCGGTCTGGGTCATTAATGAATTCACCGCCCTGGGTATGTAATATATTATTGCCACATTGCCATGCCCGTAATCGGTTCGGAAGTTTCTAAGCTTCTAACATATTTACACACTCTTCCTTTATGCCATATGCAACACTTCTAGTTTCTTTTTTTTTTTGAGACATGACCTTGAAGAACTGTATCAGGGCTTAGTTAGTCCTCACTACCAGTAGTCTGACTTAGTATGGGAGTATAACCCGCTAATGGGATTATATCTGCGCCACAGGGGTAATTTGGGTTGGGATGACGCGGGCGCACAGGGCGCATGGACTGCGTCGTGAATAGACTGACCCGAATCAGTCTGACTTAGGGCGGGAGGAGAGTGGAAAGAGAACTCGGGTTATGATAAAGAAAAACGCGAACTAAGTAGCGGTAGTTCCCCGACTTAGGGCGGGAGGAGAGTGGAAAGAGAACTCGGGTTATGATAAAGAAAAACGCGAACTAAGTAGCGGTAGTTCCCCGCCGGCGGGGATTACGTTGAGGCGCCGTTCGGAGAGTTCGCGGCGACCATCGCTTGGATGGTTTCCGTGATCTCATCGTCCGGGTTGGATAGTACGTGCTTCGGACGTCGGGTAAACCGACCTCTTTGCAATAACAATCTGTGAGGTGGATCCACAGAGGGATCGGGAGCTCGAGGAAGGTAGTCGGCTGCCTTCCTTATAAGGGGGTTCCCGTGGTTGGGAGCTATATCGAAGAAGCGCTTAGACGCTTTTTTGAAAAAACCAAACATGGTGGGAAGTTCCATGTCTTGGTGAAGGCTCAGGTTGGTCACATACCATGGGGTATCTGTCATCCTGCGCAAGAACTTATTCTGAACGACCCGAAGGGGCTTGAGACGAGACTTAGGCACGTGAGCGAAAGCTACACTAGCGTAAGTCATGATGGGACGAATACAAGTTTTGTAAAGCGTCAACTTATTTCTAAGTGACATTTTACTCCGCTTGTTAGTCATCGGACTAAACCTACTCATAATGTGAACAGCGTGACCCCGAACACGCTCGATATGGGGACGGAAGGTCAGTCTCTGATCGAGGGTAACGCCAAGATATTTGACCTGATCCACCCAGGGGATGGGTCGGTCAAATAACCTAACTGGCTCCAACCTACGAGCACTTGTTGTGTTCTTAGGATGGAAGATAATTGCAACGCTCTTTTCGGGATTGACCTCGATACGCCAACGAGAGAATCATTGGCCTAGGCCGCTAATGCCTCCTGGAGATATCGCCGAATAAGAGCAGGCTTACAACACTTCAATAAATTAAAAAAAAAAAAAAAAAAAAACTTCTAGTGCTGTCATCATCATATGACGACTGTGGCGGTAAACAAGTGAAACCGTTTCTTACCGGCGAACATATCCGCGAAGTTGCCGCTGTCCATCGTGAGCGTGGCGTCGGGCGCGACCTTGGGCTCGCCCTGTCCGCAGGCGCCGTCTCCGTTCTTCAGGTCCAAGTGCCATACACCTTCCTCCTTGCCTGAAACACAAAAATAATGTAGCAAAATACATTGTCTATGATATAAGGTAGAGCGAGGAGCAAACAGGGCACAAATAAATAGGGTGAATCGCCAATTACTGGCCACCTCATTCTAAAAATTAACTCTGTCCACTTACAAACAGAAGGGTGGCAGTAATTAGCACCTTATACTAAAATGAAATCTGTTTGTAGGTGAATATAGTTCATTTTTGTATGAGGTGGCCAGTTATTGAACGGTGGCCAGTAATTGGCAATTTACCCTATTACAACACGACGGGGAACTACTCAACCAGAGCCATAGACATTATTCTGAACTTATTGCCGGAACTAGTGATGTACCATTCCTGAGAATGTCCGCGGAAACATTCTTTATTTTGTTTGAGAACGTTCTTTCAGTTTTAACCGGCTTTTTTTTTTAAATACTCTAGGCCGTAATGGGATTTTCTGCCCGCTGTCGCTGCTGCTAGGGAAGAAAATCTCACTTCCTGGCCAAGGTAAGACGTAAAATTTTGGACAAATCATAGGCGGTAATTCATAGAACGCCAGATCGCATTTTTATGTGCAAAACGCCTGCGATCTGCGACATTCACGAATTCACCGCCCTAGGTATGTAATGTAATATTAATAAAAGTTGCCAACCTCTACAAAATAATCAAATTACTGTGTTGTCACCTGAATCGAAGTAACCATAGATAACTATAGTATTTAAGAGTATAACTTTACCTTTAACATTGAACTGGTACACGGCTTGCGTCTTCTTCACCAGGTCAGGTGACAGACTCTTGCCGATGGAGGCGAACAGCGTCGGAATCTGGCCTTCCGCCTTGCCCGCCTACAGCACAAATATATCACTACACATCAATAATTCCAAGCATTTATCTGTGACAACCAATTCCCATTTTTTTATTTCACTAATAAAATTTGGCTTTAAAATACACTAAGGGAATTATTATTACTTTCCTCTCTAATTTTCAAGTGAAGGTTGTAATAATAATGATCACAGAGTAAACACTTGTAAAGCTACTCCACAGTGGCGCTATCTACATTGAGTTTCTACTTTTAACCTCCTTATTTTATCAAAATACAGGCCCGTTTTCCCATGCAGTACTAATGGCCAATTTTAGCTTAAATATACGGCATTATATGATCGGGAGGTCTCCGTCGGCTGCGGGATAAACTTTCTGAGCTCTAAAAAAAATTCTAGAACCCATAATTATTTCTTGTATGGGATTTTTAAATGTGTTGTTCTGAATCATAGGATTGATGAACTGCCGATCATCAAACGCCTTAATGTTAGACCGTCAACTAGATAGTGTATATACAGATAAAATATATAGGTACTGGCCGTACCGTGGGCCGTAATCCGATATCTTATCAGCAGCTTATCAGGATATAGTGACACGCGCATTAGTACCAAAAGCGCACGTTTATCAAATACAACTAATAGCCTTAACACACTTGCTATTTTCGAGCGAGTTTTCTATACAAATGAGCATCGCGGCGAACTCGCTGCGTGATCGCCTTCATACAAAATTCGCTCGTCTCATAAATATAATCCAGGTAATAAATATCATACTCTAGACTGATAAGTATTTATCGGTTTTATTTAACTAAAAAACATTCTAAAAAAAATGTTTTCGTATTATTTCTCCAACATATTTTTGTACGTTTCTAAGTGAAAGTTTTGCAACAGTCACTTAAGAAAATAAAATAGTATAAAACCTAACCTGTTGAGGAAAGGTATGGCTAGAGATGTGCCGTTGTCGAGGACGTTTCCAGATTTGTATGGAGTGGGAACGTTCTCGAGAACATTATCATACAAAACTTTCTCCGTTTCGGTTTTTTTTGGGAACGGCACGTCATTTATTAGTTTAGGCCGTATGTAGGATTAGATGAAACACATAGAGAGGTAAAGGTGACAAGGAAGGAGGTAAATAATTAACAGAGCATGCATTTTATTATTTTTTGAATTTGGAAGATAATCACACCTTTTTCGCGGCCAGGCTTGACGGTGAGCCGGGGACGTCCAAAAAGAAATCGGGTAACAGATTATCTATGTTACCTGTAAACAAATAGACGTTCCAATTTCAAAATTTTGTTCTTTATTCAAATTTTGTCATAGGCAACACACACGGGGAAACACTTAACATATTTTAGTCATTGTCATATTTTAGCATTGCTTTCTAATAAATATAATATAAACCCGTAGTGCCAAAATATAGGTCTTACTATGGGACTGTAGTATTTTTACCATCGAAATCGACTTGTAATTTGTAGACTTAAAACTGCGTCATCCACGACTCATAGTAGAAACTTTTACAATCGAATACAATTCTAATTTAAGTCCGACTAATATTCTACTGCATCATCGAGATTTTCAGTATGCCGATTTTAATAGGCATAATATTATGGTTGGTCCAAGTTATAAAAAAATATATTACACTAAATGATGGTAGCATGATAGGATATATGAAACGAAATATAGTGCTTACAGGTTGCAGTGAAACAGTATTTGCTTGTTCGCGCGTATTATATAGAGATTTCAAAATAACACTGCCTAGTAAATAGTGTCTTCCAATAGGCTAGTTGACTCATGTCAAATTGTACTAAACTAATGTTTATTCCGTATAGTATTTAGCACAGGAAACCTAAATATATATTTTTCAATTCATAAAAGTGAAAGATGGCTGAAAAAATTAAATTTGAAAATATGGTTTTTAATCTGTATTTTGAAATGCTTAAAACGCTGTCCGCCATTTTCGCTTATGATAGTGACGTCATCGGTCCTGTAAAGATAACTGAAAGTCTTCTTTGACGACTTCGAATAGTGCCGTCCCTCTCGATCTCCTGTCAAAGTATATTGGAGTGAGCGGAATGGCACTATACGACGGTCGAATTTCGAATATTTACAGGTAATTCTACGTCACGCCACAGATTAGCAAAAGGCAAAAATGGCAGACGGCGTTTTTGACTGTTCATAAAATGTCTAATTTTCAATTGATAAAATTTAGCTTTCTAGCTTTCACTAAAATACAAGCCTTTTTTTTAGAGCTAGTAAGATCATTATTAACCATTTCAAATATATTTCAAAACTGGGTCTACTAGCCTATTCCATGTAATGTTAGTGGGTGAACGTAGTCCATGAAATTCATCGTTAGGTCCCATATGTGAAGTTGAGAAATGTATCCCTACATACGGCCGCACTTATTCATTCTAAACCGTTCATTCATTTATATTTTATTTGCTGGATTATACTATTTTTCTTTTATAACAAGAATTTCTACGGCCGATAACCACAAACATTTTACACTAATTTTAGTTTTCTTTTTACAGTGATTTAGGATACTGTGTAGAACGTTGACCTCTTGCAACACGGTATTTGAATACAGTAAAAATAAATTACATGATTGATACCACTAAACACGGAACCAAATAAAATACCACTAACATTTAGACGTGATTATATTTTTAACTGGACAAAAACTAAAAAGAAGACGTGTTTTGACTACTGATTTTTTTGACGTCACAAGCCTGTATCTTTTTAGAAACTTCATACTAACAAATCGTGTTTGACGTTTCATAAAGAGTAGCTGATTTGAGCCGTCATCAATTACCGTATTTGTATTATACTGTCCAACTTAGTTTCATATTCACAAGATTAACTAGAAATGAAAATACATCTCAAATGTAAACTATTGAGACAGTCTGACCAGGCCCGGACTTAGAAGGCCAGGGCCCTTAGGCACTAGGCATTTGGGGCCCCCTCCCCTATCTCAAAACGCTTTTCAGTAAATTAATGTCGACCGAACTGTGGGCTAAGAATACCACTGACTGGATCCCACCTAATGTACGACGTCGCGGCAGACCACGCCGCAGATGGCGGGACGACCTAGACACATTCCGAAAGGACTGGTCCGTTGCTGCCTTGATCAGAGACGACTGAAAGAAAGGGAGGGAGGCCTTTGCCCTGCAGTGGGACAGTACAGGCTAAAAATAAATAAATATAAACAGTAGGAGCAGGTAGTAGTATTTTTATGTGATAAGTATGGTGCAAGTCCCACTTCTGGGAATGGCTGGGCCCCTAGGTCCGGGCCCCGTGGGCCAAGAGGAGTAAATACGGTACTGTCTGACTTGAACGGTGAATGTTTTTTTTTTTTTTTTTTTTTTTAATGTTTGTGGTTTGGCCCGAATACTAGCACCGACCTTCTCGTAGCGCACGGCGGAGGTATGGTACCGGCGCACGGACCCCTTCATGACCGCGTGGTGCTGCATCGCGCGCGGGTCGTCGATGAACCCGTCCAACAGGAGATTATTAGCGTTCTCTGGGGCAAAAGTTACCGTGCTCAATGATGGGTACTAACTAAACAACAAGTCTAATTTATGTATGAACTATGGGGCTCGCAACCTGTGGGATCTGACTTCGTGAGATGTTGAGTAATCCTACCTAGGTGGGCGCGCATCTTCAAAATACCTAGGCGTTTACCATTTTTTTTTCGATAGTCCTTGATTTAAGGATCTACAAACTGCAGTTCATGAGATTTTCTTAGGAATTATAATTTTAGAAAGATGGGGTGATAAAAGATTGGGAACCAGTTCATGAGATTTTCTTAGGAATTATAATTTTAGAAAGATGGGGTGATAAAAGATTGGGAACCATTGGTAACAAGAGAACATGTAGATCTACATTCACCAACTATTTTAAGTGTCTATACCTATTCTAAATATAAACTCATATTCACTTCACAGATGATGGTTTTATTACATAATGTTAATTACCATACAAAATATTAAAAACTACATAAAAATTAAAAGGAGTACCGAGGCCGACCGAGGCATCGCCCCCAGCACGCTCCCGCTTTGAATCGTGAGGCTTAATCTTTGTGCGAAAAAGGAGTCCGCTCTTTTATCACCCGATACTTCGGTGGATTTTTGTGATATTACTTTCACTGATGATTCATGAAAATGAAATATGGATATTGCACTATAAAAAAAGTATTGAAAACGAATAAACTCATGAACTGCCCGTATTAACTACACATCATTTATATTCGAAAACTCTCCCATCTATGTCACGAATTTAAAAGTTTGAAACAAGGTTATGAAGTTTATGGTAATAGGGTGAATGTAAATGTATAATAATGCAATTCCATTATTATACATGTATGCCAACTTACTGGGATCGCAGGCGTAAGGGGTGAGGTCCTTGACTCCCGCCTTCTTCACGACGTCTTCGTCGATCGCGAAGTTACCCGTGTAGGTTTTGGGGTCCCTGGAAACGTTACATACCTAGTTGAGTTTGAGTCCCTTTAACCATTCGTATGTGCGATTAAAAAAAAACACGCATTCAAGCCTCATTTGAGCTGCAATGAGTAAAAAAAAATATCCGTAAAAAAAATACAAAAAGACGGCCTAAATATGTGATCAGGATCCTTATCAGACACATACGAGAGGTTAAGACCACGAACGTATCATCACGTTCGCAAGGAAGTAATCAAATAAACACTTTTTGAACGTTTTGTTATAATGTTACTGATAATTTATAATAAAATAGGACATTATACTACGATTTCTAATTCAAGACCAAAAAAAACTACCACAAGGTTGCCACTACAATAAAATATTTTTACAATAGTAAATTCCTTTTTCTTTTTTAAACACACTAAGATAATTTATTTATTGGTAACTTTAACTCTATGTTTTAACAAAATAACTAGGAATATTTATTATTACATAATTACGAGAGGAGATAATAAAAACTTAAGCATCGGAGATTTTTGGTACAAAATCTGGTATTGTAGGTACTTGTAACATTGTGAATTTGGTGCAAGCCAAGAAACAAACTCGGATGTCATTTAAATGTTGTCAATTTTGACAGTGACGTATGACGTGTCGTAGTTTTTTTGGCCTTGAATTAGAAATCCGAGTTTAATATTAGTCAAAAAGTACTTGATTCAATATTAACAACAATCACAACTTGAAATGTTTACGAAAACCCCTTCACGATTGGGAATGATATTGCTTAATAACATATTTACAGGTCGCATTTCTCAACCGGTTCTCAGATTAGATTCTGTGAGTAGGTGCGGTAAGTATTGTTTTTGTCGATTCAGTTTTGGGTTTTTTTTTCAAAGTGGGTGCGGTTGTACATGAATAAATTACAAATTTCACCCGTTTAAAAACAAACTCGCGAGGTGCTCACAAAGTAACTAGTTTCATTCTTTCGGTATAAGAAAATGTAAGCATATCAGTAATTCCACAATGGTTCTGTACTTACTGGCACAGCATGAAGTAAGCCGCATCAGATACGATCTCGGGCTTGCGGCTGGTCGAAACGTCACCAGTCAACATCTCGATAGCGGCGGTCGCGATACCTATCACACAAAAGGAATATTTGGGTCATTCATTGTCATTTCAAAAAACAAAATTTGTCCCTGCGGTGGTCCAAAGTTAAGAGCTTGTATGAATCTAGGTTATGTTGCTATTACATCGGATTATACATAGAAGAGGGAACGTTCTTTATTTTCACAGACATTTAATCAGAAAATTAGGCCTTGTAATCCTTAATTTCGCAAACGTCCACCGGAAAGACGCGAACCTAAATCTGACAATGACCCAGTTAATTAAAATCCGTTAACTTCCGTTAATTAAGTTTAACGGATTAACGGTCTTGTGACTTCCGTTAATTTTAGACCGAACCCCTAAACGTCGCAAAATAAAAAATAAACCCAGGTTCAAACCTCGATGCTGCCGTTGAAAATAGTCCAAAAATCTGTTTAAATAGAAAATGCAAGAAGATGGTGAGAAAATATGTATTATCTGGATACATCGTGAAATTAAAGGTTAATCCGGCCAAAGCTAAAAGTTAACTGTTCACAATGTTGTCAAGTGATGATGATGGTGATGGCGTTGGCACTGGTGGTGGCGGTGGTGATGATGGTGGTGCTGATTCTAGTGGTGGCGATGGTAATGGTGCTGGTGAAAATGAAAATGTTTATGGTGGCGGTGGTGGTGGTGGTGGTGGCAGTGGCAGTGTCAAATCATCCGTGCCCCGTAAACCCGGGGCATGCTTATAACTCACCAGTCATGGGCCAGAGGGCGTTAACGCCGATGTTGAACGGCTTGAACTCGTCGCTCATGCCGAGGACGCACATCGACATGCCGTACTTCGCCATCGTATACGCCACGTGTGTGGAGAACCTGGGAACAAGATGAACAGATTACTTAGAGAACCTGTCTGATTTACCGTCAACTTTAGAGATGTGTAGCTCGCGAGTGAGTGATTCAAACGAGCTATGTCATTTGGGTTAGCTCACCAGCTCTTTCGCTCACTGAAGATTCAAGTAGCTCGGTATATCATCTATCATCTCAGTATTACTCGCTCCCTCTCGCTCATGAAATTAATGTTGCCATGCTGCCGTGAATCTAATTGATCGACATCTCTAGTTCTCTACTCACACGTGAACGATATAGTCTAAAAATCTACTGAGCTAAATGAGTGATACATATCTCGGTGAGCTAAAGATCACTCTTTTTTCACTTTAGTGACACATTCTCCGCATCTCTAGTCAACATTATACATTACTGCAGACGCCGGGAAAGATGGGCTTGCCGGGTGAGTAGGAATAGACGAATAGTGATATGAAGCCCGCGAGACCTTTTCACGGCTAAGGCTGTATAGTGCTTTTGTCAAACATATGCAATTAAATAAAAAAATACACCACTAAAAAATATATAATTCACGAACGCCATGTTTAAAAAAAATACTTCCCGGCATCCTACATTTCATTGCACGTTTGAGAGAAATATTTTACACAAGGTACATTTTATATTACATAGTTAGGTATATAATTATTACATCGAATTTGTACAAATTTATGGAAGCATTATATCAAATATCTTTTATACTAATTGAAATTATCATCATCATCCTCCTAGCCTTTGTCCCATTTTTGAGAATGAATTCTCAATCGGGGTCGGCTACCTAAATCCCAAGATGTGGCGTAGGCACTAGTTTTTACGAAAGCGACTGCCATCTGACCTTCCAACCCAGAGGGGAAACTAGGCCTTATTGGGCTTAGGTGGTTTCCTCACGATGTTTTCCTTCACCGAAAAGCGAGTGGTAAATATCAAATGACATTCCGTACATAAGTTCCGAAAAACTCATTGGTACGGGCCGGGTTCGAACCCGCGACCTCCGGATTGAAAATCGCATGCCCTAACCACTAGGCTACCACCGCTTACTAATTGAAATTATAACTAATGAAATTATTATTTTTGTTGTTATATTTAGTGAAATTATACGAAAAGTTGTTATATTCATCACTATCCTGCTCGTGCACACTTGCTTACACAAACACTCACTCACTCACACACACACACACACACACACACATACATCTTACTCCATGTTGTTGAAAGTAAGTTGTAATGTAAATAGTTAATTCTATTTTTCTACTCCAGTACTTTTTTCTGTCATTTATATAGTTACTAACTCTAATATAAAGACATAAATTATGAAAGTCTGTAAAAGTCTATACTCTACTGCTCAAAAACACACTGCTAACCGATGTTATAATGTCGCCAAAAAACCATCACTTAGTACCTCAGATTACATGATGAACAGCTGCATTCAAACAATTTGCAAATTAAAAAAAAAAAACTTTTGTACTAAGGCATTGGTGCCAACTTAAAAAAGAAGTTTTATCTTCAGTGCATGGATGTTTAGTATAGTGAACGATACCTTTATGTATAAGTTAAATTTTTTTGACAGATGTTTAGTATGGTGATCGTATACCTTTATGTATAAGTTAATATTTTTTTGACAGATGGATGTCAATAAAAAAAAAGTTTATCAGAGACAATTTTTCTTTTTAATTTTGTTGATTCCAAGCGGGAACATTTAATTATTTTCTTTGTTGTTTATTTGCATTTTATTTATGAAATGTCGAGTCGTAGAAAAAGTATTGTATGCAACGTTGTATAAGTAGGTCAAAAAACGCTCGTGGCATCTTTCTTACGATGTTCGCTGCGCTCACATCGTAACCCATGCCACTCGCGTTTTTTGCCCCCTCTTATACAACGGTTGCATAAAATACTATTTTATTTGTTGTGTACCTACATTCCTATTCATAGGCCGCACTATTTTTTTTGGTAATATTTTGTGTTATTGAATCCCACGACACAGGCATCGCCTAGTGTGGGAATCACTGTTCCTACTGTGTCTATAATTATTTCTGGTTAATAAACTATTTTTGTTTTTTTGTTTTTTTTTATTACACACCCTAAAACGATGCTCAGTCTTACCAGAAGGGGTTCATGTTCAGCGGCGGCGAAAGGTTCAGGATGTGGGCGTGGTTGCTGTTCTGCAGGTGCGGCAGGCACAGCTTCGACCTGGGGAAGACCACTTTATTGAAATACTATGATGATTTAAACAATTGCCAATGTTTTTTTTAAAACAGAAATTAAAGCAAGGACTTTATGCTCTATTATCACTATCAGTCTACGAATGATGACCAGGTAAATTATAATGGCTTATGTTTAATGGAGCACCAGATGTAGTATAATGTAACGGCAAAATAAAACACTTTAATATCAAAAATAGTAAATGAGCTAATTGAGATAATTTAAAATGATAACCAACAGTTGTATTACTGATCACTAGATAGAGTAAAATTTATTGGCAAAAAAATCACTTTTTGCGACCAAAAATAGTGAATATGTGCACCAAATTTAGAACACCAATTTTATGATAAATTATAACCGTAAATATTGAAACTTGCTATCCTACTTAAAGTAAATAACTCCAAATGATTGCCCTAAAAAAACATTGAAACTGTTTATGTTTTCCTGATCGACTCTAGTGTCCAGTTATGCAATTGTGACATTTGTGTGTAGTTTCGCAGATATGAGAGGTACGCGGATGGGCCATATGTCAAAATGTGCGTCTTCAAAGTGCAATTTGAATTCCCAAAATAGGTCGGTAACTTTTCGAGTTTACCTAAAATATTATAAAATTTTCTAAATTTCTTCGTTGACTTGGATCCAGAATTTCCCAATAACAGTTTTTTGAGTTCGCTGTTCAAGAAAAGGAAAAAAAATGAATATCGGGATTGAATTAAGCTACGGTTTGAGCCATCTTAGGAGGCGGGCGGACACAAAATGTAGTCGGTACTGGCGGTACCTTACGCGCGAGGTGAGAAAACAAATTTGACAAATTTCATCAAGTGCTTTATTTCTTAATTAAATTCTCAATGCGTTTGATAGTTACGCGTAGGGTGAGAACAGATCTTTATTTAAGACGGTTTAGTTCTCACTAGCGACCCGCCCCGGCTTCGCTCGGGTGCAATGCTGCAAAATTATGCATGTATTATATAATAATATATAAATAAACCTTCTTCTTGAATCACTCTATGTATTAAAAAAACCGCATCAAAATCCGTTGCATAGTTTTAAAGATCTAAGCATACATTGAGACAGACAGACAGGAAGCAAGTTTGTTTTATACTAAGTATGTAGTGATAAGTGATTGTTCAAGCTTGATCTTAACTTAAGGGTATGTTCGTAAAACATCAAATACTCACGCTAGGAAGGTCCCCCTGGTGTTGATGTTGTGCATTAGGTCGTATCGCTTCATGTCGGTGTCGGCCGTGCCGGTGAGAGAGATGGCAGACGCATTGTTGATCAGGATGTCAATACCATTGAACTGAAATAGAATGTTTTTTCCATAAAGTTACTGTAGCAGTTGACAGGTGTGCAGTAGTGCCCTGACCCCTGAGCTACAGCGTTACGTACATCGCGTGAAATTAAGCATTATATTCCTTATATTCCGCCAAAGCGCCCCCTGTACCAGTTTTTGTTTTTTAAGAGTAAGCGCATTCACTATACTTCTTGATAAGTAGAGGTCGTGGGTGCGATAGTAAAATTCTGTTTTTTTATTAAATGTCTGTATCATCATCATCCTCATCAGCCAACAGACGTCCACTGCTGAACAAAGGCCTCCCCCAAAGTTCTCCACAACGATCAGTTTTGCGCCACCCTCATCCAATTTCTGCCCATGATCCTAATCAGGTCGTCGGTCCACCTTGTTCTTCCCTTGCGCTTCCCGCGCTGCGTCTTCCGATTCGCGGTCGCCACTGAGAACCTTTCTGCCCCAACGGCCATTGGTTCTACGAGCAATGCGCCCCGCCCTCTGCCACTTAAGATTGGTGACTGTCTGAGCTATATCTACAATCTTGGTTCTCTTGCGTATCTCATCATGTTGGTTTAGATCCCGCAAGGAAACTCCGAGCATAGCTCGCTCCATTGCCCTTTGAGTAACTTTCAGCTTTCTTATGAGGCCCATTTTCTGTATCAATAATCTAAAAATTCTCGCAGTGTTTAAAAAGTGGTTTGCATTGAAATAAATATTTTCTGCACTTCAACTGGAAACTGGTTTTTGCATAAACGATTTTTATGGTTGAGGGTCAAATGCCACAAACAATTATGATGCATTCACCAAGATGTTTTAAATAGACATCATGTAGCATGAGATAACCATGTTGGTGTAAGGTCAACCAAAAAGTTGGTATACTACTTTGCAACTTGATTTCATAACTATGAAGATCATAAGATTCAGAGTGCTCTCGAAATGCTGCTAATAGAGTAAAGTGGAGACAAATTGCGAAGGCCGCCACCCCACCCGAGAGGACCGCGGACGAAGATCACCCGTGTACAAAGACATCATCATCGAGACCACGACCACTCTGACAAGAGTGAGACGACTAGAAAGAGAAGATCATAAGGTTCAAAAGTGGTAGACCGCTTTCCTGGCTGACTATCGGTAAGGGAAGCTGCTATGCTAGAGAATAAGACATATTGACAAGACAATTACACATGTTATTCTGCACTGCTATTTTTGATACTAACTGTACCGTACCTGTGTTTGACTACTTAATTGATTAATAAATGGTGTAATTTGGTAGTAAATCTACCAGGATCAGACTAGAGTAAGAAGGACTATGGTAGTGGGTCTGGTCTATATTGACTCCTAGACTTATTTTCGATGAAATGTACCATTTCGCCAAAATGCATTTCATAGAAAGCATTTTTCCTTGCAAAAGTAAACTACATATTTGATTGTTATAAAACTGACCTGATCGATAGGATGATATCGGCAAGAATTATGAAAAATGTATGCCTATAGAGGAATAAAAATTCAGCAAAATAGGTTCAGCAAAATGAAACATATGACAAAATAAATTATTAGGAGTCAAAGGGCTCCCCTGTGGCAATGAGCACACCATTAAGTCTGCCATTGGTACTATTTACTTTTGTATTGCGCAATAAAGTATTAATAAATAAATGAATGGCTAGTCTGAGGCTGGAATATACCATTATTGTTTAATTATGTTTAGAGCAATAAAGTTTAATTCTACAGATATTATTAACTTACCTTCTTCACAGCATCATCGATGGCCTTTTGCACTTGCTTCTCTTCCCTGACATCCACAATGCACGGCAGCGCCTTTCCTCCTAGGGCTTCAACTGTTGGAAAAAGATACTTTGTGTATAAAGCAAAATGTAAATAAATTTCTAAAGGACAAATAAAATGCAGCGAATGAATCTTGTACATTCTAATGTACACTGGGTGTTTACGTGTGCATATAGCACAAACTGTCTGGGTCCAAGTTATGGGTGTTAATTTGTGCATTGAAAGGTACATTGGGCCTCACAAGGATAAAATTGAGGTCCCGAAAATCATGTAATAAAATTTGTCACCATCAATGGGGCCCCATGTAGTATTATTATTTTGTTGGGGATTTTTTTATTTCTTGCAATTTGAGTGAAAGTTGGTATGCATATAGAATCCATCATTCCAAAAAAGTTGTATGAAACATCCCCTTAAAATATATGCATCAAATTCCAAATATTGTAACATATAAATAAACCGCCATGTAGATATTACTTGGCGAAGTATCAACACGATATCCAGTGTTACAGTGCAAAGTCCAAAGTAACAGAAAAATAATCTTCAAACAAATAGTTCTCTGAGACAACTTTTTCGTTCTAAACTCAAATCAAGACACTTTTTAAGGCAATTGGAGACCAAGGAATATTGTTTGCTGCCTTACTTTCTTCTGCAGCGGTGTAAATAGTGCCTGGTAGCTTGGGATGAGGTTCAGCGGTCTTCGCAGCGACCACGACATTGGCACCATCCTTAGCTGCCTTAAGGGCAATAGCCTTTCCAATACCACGGGAAGCACCCGTTATAAACAGCGTACGTCCCGCTAGTTTCCTAAAAATTAAAGTTTAAACAATTTGTAAGAAAGTAGAACGCCAACGTCAATATAAATTGTTTTAGATTATCTTACTTACCCGGTATTAGCAACCAAACTCATTATGATTATCTTTCCTTGATCCTTTTACAACTAAAAGTATTTGGTCAAAGACTAAAGTATATATGGCAGACTTAACTGATAAAATAATTTTACTGGGTCCGACAGATTGTCAGTCCCGTTTATTGGAAATTATTGGACCGAACTGAAGATAGCGGCACATATCACGTCACAAACAGAATGTCAGTTGTCACTGTCACTGTCAATAACCATGTCAAATGACGTGATGACGTTCTGATTCATTGGTATCGTTCCAAAACAAATAATATCCATCAGAATTTATTTAATCGAAATATAGTCAAACCACGCTCTCTTCCAAGTAAATGAAATTTCAAACCATAAACTGACTCATTTTGTATGGTTTGACAGTTCATTTGCGTGAAAGAGTTAGCGTGGTTTAACTCTAAAGACTATTGAATTTTTCTGGGCATTGCCATCTCATATTCGTATTTGACGCACTAATTTTACACTGAAAATAAAATGATATTATTGGAACTCACTAAAGGGAATAACTGAAATTCAATCACTGACCACCTTTAAATCCAATCCACGCGATTTGGAACGGTAAATAAAAAAAAAAGAAGTTTGCTAATGGAATGAAGTTTTTGGCGGGAAGTTGATTGTCCTTTTTTAATTTTTTTAACAGCAGTAAACCATTTGCAAGAAAAGTTGATTTCTATCTCAAGTAAGTATGTGTTATGATTATGAATTAAGCTTTGCCACGGCTGTACTCAACCTATGGCCCGCTAAATTTTGTGCCTTGAGTACCTACCTAGGTAGGTATATTATTAAAATCTATTTGAATCTATGTAGGCTTTCGTAGAGAACGTTTCTTTTCGTTTCCCTTAATAATTAAAAAAGGTTGCGTACATACCTATGAGACAAATTCGATCATCCAACAACTTCCGTTTGAATCCAACCAACCAACCAACGCGCAAAATTTCAAAGTGTCTGTTAGCTGAGCCCTGCATATATAGCGCTTCAAAGTTCATCTATACTATATCAATACTTAATACACGATTCCGTAAAGATGACATTCAAATCATATTGGCGACCGCTTTCTATGGATTTCAAGAAACGCTTAGTTTTGTTTTGCAACAGCAATGCTGCAAAACTTAGTTCGGATCGCCGCCGGCTGCCTCACCTTGGTTTTTTTTTGTCATGTCATTGTCGCCTGATGGAAAACGATTACCTGCAATATACCAGAGCTTTTCTTGAAGGTTTGAAGGTCGTATCAGTCCGGGAATAACGCAAGCGACAATTCATTCCATAATGCAGTCGTGCGAGGCAGGAAATTTCTAGAAAAACATACAGTTGTGGACTGCTAACTTATCTAAGTGGTGAGGATGAAAGAATTCGAGGAAGAGTACGTTGATTCATGTTATTTGCCACCTAGTGACAAACCTTCAGGCTCGCGATGTGGTGACTTAATTTATGTATTCGAATATTACCTTTTAAGTACAAAGGGTAAATTATATTAGAAATAAAAGTACAAGAAAAGATTTGAATTACATTTATTTTTGTGCATCACGTTAAACTCCAACTTGTCTAAGTTCTAACGTACACCCAGGATCTTAAAAAGTTCTTTATCAGTAGGAATTTCGTAGTTTAACCACACAATCATTTTTATCTAACCTGGAGTGATTATATCCATCGGGATAGCATTAGCGTTGACATAGTTTACAGACGAGACAATTAAAAACTATGTCCTATCCATTTAAGTAGATAATGATAACAATCATTCGCCTTTTTCATGCTAGGGTCAGCCTCATTTTCAGGAAATTTTAGTACAGTCAGCAGTAAATTTAATGACAACAATCTTGAAATGACAAATGTTAGGACAGACCCCAGGATATCCAGGGACCAGTGATGATATCGAAAATAATGTATTTCTTTGCAATTTTCTCGAACTATGCCATGGTTCAGTTTCGTAACGGACAATACAAGCGATATCCTTTGATCTGATCTGTTGCAGAGTTGCACTGTAATTTTAAGACTTACAATGTCATTTTAAGAATTTGTCTACCTTCTTAAATCCAGCCGTATACAGCCGTCCCTCTTGCCTCTCTTGCTAGTACAATATTTAAGACTAGAAATTAGCTTTTAATGAGAAAGAAAACAGCTAAGCCCAAAAGAATCCATCAGTTTTAATTATCCATTTAACTAAGACACGGACGAATACATTTCCTGTTACGTACTCTTTAGAAGAAAACAAAAAGGACAAAATGTGTGACTTTGTGCTCGAATGTGAGCCACTGTACGGTAAGCATCAATAGTAAATGACTAGTTTACTACGGGCTTAATGTCAAATTGCATACTAAAATTGTCCGCTACTTTTGGTGCTTACTGTACAGTGTACCTCCTAGATTGAGTCAGCCGTGACCGGTGCAGTGTTAAGAAGTCAGCGACGTTATCCTTTTTAGTACCTTTTATCACAGTTCCGTTTCTTTCCCTTTCTGTTTTCGTCTCAATGTTATTCAAATGGGCACTGCATCAGTTCATAATAAGCAACTAATTCAAGGAAATTTCGATATAAGCTGGTAAAGGACTTTCGATCTCAAGTGTACTACACACACCGCGACAGACAGGTGAATATAATATTCTAAAATAAATCTATTATATTTCTCATAAGACATTTAAGTTAGGCTTCATAATTATAACAATTGCAATCCGTCTCTAAGTATGGCTCGAATCATTGATAACATTTAATTCATTTATATTATATCTATTTCACAATCTTCCATTACACATTAAGTATTGTACACAATGGCTAACTACAAAAATATACATTTCCCATAGAAACAAAACGTACCGTATTTAGGTACTAATTTATTTGAGTATTTATTCCACAATATTTCTACAAGTTGCTATGAAAATAAATCATATCTACGGCTATATAAAATTAAAAGAATACTTCGTTAGAGATCTATGGGTGAATAAAGCTAAATAATCCAAATATTAGTTACGATATCTTGCCTGTATTTAACTGCTTAGTAGATGAAACATATCGGGCTTGGACTTAGGACATTATATCTCAGAAAATCATTTTCAAACTCCGAAACATCTTATCCTTATCTGAAATCCAAGTAGATACTGTAGAATCGGAACTCTAATAGGGGGTCTATTAACACACACAGTTCTTATCCTTAACACTTTAACGACCGGGTAAAAAAAAAAAAAAACTAGTCCAGAAACCGACAGAGCCCGCTAGGTGGGTGCAACCCAACCTCAAACACCGACAGAGTCCGCCAGGCGGGCGCTTTTATTTGATCCGCGTGGTATAATCCGCCGGCGAGCTGGGCAAGTAGCTGAACTAGTAGAAGTTGCGAGCGCCCGCCTGCTGGGCGGTTGGCGGGTTATTGGTCATAAAAGTGTTAAAACTTGACATTTAATACCTACTATATTCCACATAAAAATGGTTTTGATAAGTGATTTTATTAATGCTTGCAAGTTAAATTGAATACCTAATGGTATACACGGGAACAATAAAATAATTCTAGATTGTTCATTTTTGTTAGTCTTGGAAAGCGTTAAAGGATGTGCTTGGCTTTAAGTTTGTCCGACAAGATAAAATATGAAATAAATATTAGTTTATGTTATTTCTATAGTGACATGTCACCTATCATGCACATAATATCCCTTAAATATCTCATATCAATTACTCTTTGAAACCATATAAAAATATTTTTTAAACACGATAATGGCCTTTATGCCATACTGTTAAAATCTAAAATAAATTGAAATTAAGAATACATATTTACAATGAAGAAAATTCACAGAATAGGTAATGAATGATACCTAAAAACGAGAGTCATAGATAAGCGAATAATAATATAAATTAATGTACAATATGTAGCCTGACTGGTTAAAAAGTTTTGTATTAAAGCTTAAAATAATTTTAAGTCAAATTTCATTTAAAATATGTTTTCGATACAAATCTTACTGCCATAAGGAGTTTTGTGTAATAAAATATCGTATTCTTAACCCTGTTTTCCTATGTGATATGACGTCATTAGTTTGCTGTTCTCAAATTAACCAGGCACTTCGATGTAGTAGTATTTGTAGCTAACTTCTGACTATGTAAACTCGTTCTTTGGACTAATCTGAAGTTAGCTATAACTGAGTTTCAAGTGATTTCCCTGTGCGTATATAAGTATAGGGTAATTTAATGGATTAGAAGAATAATGGAAATCAACGTATCATTTATGATAACATCACAATTTTTTTGACGGTTGCACGTAGGGTTTGTGCGTGATTATTCAAAATAAAGAGCACACATCACTACCCTACATAGACAGAAGTGATCACTCAAAAACCGCACACTATTGTACTTTCTTATGTACTAAATAATTAGATTTGTTAAATAGAGAACGACAAGATATTGAAAGTGATCTAAATCTGTAAGCTATTTGGAAAAGCGTAAACACTATCAATACTGCGAACCCGCTTCGTGGGCGCTATGCTCGTAGCACGTTTTCGATACATAATTAATTTTCCTATGCTTTGGTTTCGAGCGTAGCGCTACACAACATTTAATTGCGAAAGTGTTAAACTAACCGGGCTAGAGCTACGTCCGAAAGTTCGATAGAAAGAGCGGTATATCCCCGTTACAGTGAGAAGCACCATAAATTCTGTTAAACACACTAAAGTACTCACAACTTTCACTTATCTATCGTATTAAAGCATCAACAAAAATAATTGGCACCAGAAATCAACTTAAGACTATAAAATTATTTCGATCTTTTTTAAATAAAGTCCATAGACGCGCTAAAATAAACTAAATGAACGCAGGTTGCTTGGCAGAATGTTGTAGCGCCGCTAAGACGTCATGCTTGAGTCGGACGTATAGTCGACCTTTTCTCCACGGGTTTTGGAGTTGCAACGGTCTAAAGTCGTCCCTCAGGCAGCGTTCCCTGGCGCCGATGACGGCGACGAGGCAGAAGTCCTGCAGTTTCTCGGGGCCGTACACGGGCCCGGACTTGCCTTTGAGCACGGCGGCCATGTTGAGCTGCTTGACGACGAGGTCGATGACCTCGCGCGCCGAGGTGCGGGGCGTGACGTGCAGTTTGAGCGACGTCCCAGCTGCTAGACCGGTCTCGTATGCGGCAAACACCTAAAGAACGGGAAACGTTGGTTAGAAATTATTGGATAAAAGTTTCTAGATAGATGAATAGATGGCGTCAGTGAGTTAAGAGGCCTTATTCCTTTGAATTTTTTTTTTCATATTATGACAAATATGTTGATAATTTCAACCAACTTTTCAGCCTTGCAGTTCAGAGAGGTAACGCCGCCAGTGTAATGGGGACCATGCCACAGGCAGAGGTGCTGGAGGGGGTGTTCTTTTTATAATCCTATTATTTTTAATTTAGTATTAGTAGTTTATTTAGTATTTATCAACTCTTTTTCTACTTATCATTTGTATATTGTAAATATGTTTTATTTTTGTTTATTTAAAAATAAAATGTATGACCACCAACTTTTTGAAGTGAATAACACTTTTCCCCAAGTTCTATGTAGTAACGTAGCTGTTTCATGCTTTTATTGCGTGCAGTCGAAAATAAGTAAAAAATCAAATTTTCCGCGTGAATGTTGTAAATTTCGAGTAGTTTTTTCGAGTAACAAAAATTATCAATGAAAAATTGAAACTGTAGGTTTCTAATATATGTATACCCATAAATCCCAATAGCCCTGTTCTGGGTAGTAACATCAATAACAAGTTAAGAAACATGTTTGATCATAGAGAAAAAATTCTAAAACAATCAGCATTTTAAAAGGAATAAGGCCTCTAACTAGAGGCCTAAGCGGGGGTAGACTCTTTAAAGTGCGCATCCGTGGGACGCGACTTTGTTCAGTTCATTATGCTCTTGAGTTATTCGTACTGAGTACCTGTACTGTTAACTAATTTGGTACAATCCTGTGAATCCGACAATAACTAAAAACTAACTTGTCAGTACTAACCTGCAGTATCCCCGGCTTGTCGGGCGGTCGCTGGTCGGCCAGTGCATTCTCTTCAACGCTCCTGTTCTCATCAGTCTTAGGAACCTTATTGTGATACTCTGCCTCCTCCTGCGCTTCCAACAACGTCTGTCTCTTCACACATCCTGACTTGTTGGGGAACAACTCTTGTCCGGTGTCAGTAAATTCTACGTCGGTCGATTTCACGTTAGTCATGCTCTTGGACGCGATGACGTTACAAGGCGTCCGATGTTTGAGCTGAGGACGGACTTTTAGAGGAACTACGGTCGCTGTTATAGGACAGCTCTGGCTCTCGGAGTCGCTTGACAAACTTTGAGCGGATTCTGACACGATCCCTTTAGCTCGGACGCTGATCATACTGCCAGGGTAATATCCTTTGACAGTAAGTAAAGGACTTGATGTAGTTGACATGCTCGCGTTAATACTGTTCGGCCGCGGTTTGGGCTCGACGGCCTCTTGGAGTACGAGGGTGTCTTCGCTTCGGGACGGTGGTAGACGATTGCTGCTGATGCTTGTGTGAGAACTTGGAGATTTCACGTCAAACTGAGAGTTGCTGCTCATGAAGTTGTTGCTCATTACGCTTGATTGGGTAAACTGGGAATCGGCGCTACCTTTTCTAGAGTAATTTGGTTCGGCGTTGAGATATTGAGAAGTACTGAGGTTTAGAGTGGAGACTGAAGTTTGTCGAGGCGCGAGACTCAACTGTTGTTCTGATTTGCTGAATTCGGGATGTAAGTTTGTGTGATTTCCGTTGCCGGCGGGACCAGGCCAGGAGCCTCTTCCTGGTGAGGTTTTGTTAATCTTGCCGTCTCTTGACGGTATTTGAAGAAAATCGACCTTCATGGCATTCTCTTTTTCGTTGCTTTCAGGGTCGGAGCCGTCGACGCTCGTCTGAGAGGGCATTCTATCTAGGACGTATTTGAGCAAAATGCCGGAGCACTGGACAGCTTTGTCCTTGTCTCTCGCGAAACCGATCAGATCCATGAGCCAGCGTTCGGCCTTCCATATGGCATTTAGATTGTTTTGGAGTTCTTCTAGCTTCGTGAGTCGTTCTTTGGCGGTTTGTAACTCAGTGCAAGAAAACGCTTCTCGATGCGAATGCGCGGCTAGAGCGACGTCTAACTCCAGCACGCAACTGAGTTTAGAGTATTTGTTTAATATGTTGGTATGATACGTCTGAAGGTGTATCATCTCGAATGCTTGTATCGGAAGACTGAGTAAGTCACCTTTCTGGAGCAATATTTCTTTCTGTCCGGGCACCGAGCACGCTTGTTCGGCCGGTGGACATAGCATAATAAAGCTGACATCGCTATTTAGCTCTATGACCTCTAGGTCGTAGATTCGGTGGGTGATGGCAGCTTCCATGGATATATCCATCTCCTTGAAGAGCCGGCGCGAGGCGGACGCGATCTGGTCTAGGAACATCTCTTGAGATTCGGAAGGTTTCTCCTGGTTGCCCATGGCCACGAGGGTGGTGATGGCTTGAGGATCTTCAGCGGACGCGTTGCCCGCTTGTGTTTTGAGATAGTCCCATTCCTCACTGGAAGTAAAAAATATTCACAAATGTAGTTAAATGTAGGTGTATAGTGGACTGTGTCTTCGTTCGTATATTTTAATCGACAAGCTGATAATAATTACAAAAATATATTTTTTATATATAGTAATTAAAATATACATACATATCTACCCACTAAATCAATTAAGTATAATACAGCAAACAAATATATTTAAACTTCAACCATATCCCACATATGCAAATAGTGTTGTTTCACCAATTTTTACATCTAGATTTAATTAGATTAATTATAAAATGTTAAAATCAGACATATATTTGTTACGTTTAATAAAACTTTAATGTAAACTATTAAATAAAACCTGGAGTGAAAGAGCGAATACCTCCTAATACAAGTATTAAACTTAAAAGCAGGATTCGACAATTTGTTGTAAAACTTACAGTTAACAATAAATGATTTTGATTTTGATTTTTTGATTTGAATAATAATAATTTATTTTACCTTACCTATATTTTTTGCACTATCATGCGGGTATTATGGCCACATTGACAGTGACTCAATCAATAGCAGAGTGTATGAAGTTAATTTTATTGACTTGATTGATTGAGAGTATATTCTGATTGAGAGTAAAGTCTCTTGAGAGTAAATAAAGTCTTATTTCATAGCATTATTTACAGACTTTGATGTCGTAGATGGGCCTCAGGCAATCCCAGAATATCCAGTGTGCATAATCCAGGTAAGAATGTACTTACGCGGAGACGTGCGGGTTGTCGCGCACGCGCGTGTGCGGCGGCACGTTGGGCGTGCGCGCCGGCGCCACGAGGCGCACCACCTCCACCGACGACTGCAGCTTCAGGTAGCCCAGGTACAGCCCGCGCGGCAGCTGCACGCGGGACACCTGGAAGAGAGACGTCTCATATTAAAGATCAGGTTTTTTAGAGAAATTTTCGCTGGTCGCAAAAGTCGCTGCTGAAATCGAAATAGGGTAAATCGCCAATAATTGGCCACCGTTTAATAACTGGCCACCTCATACTAAAAATTAACTTTGTTCGCCTACAAACAGAATTGATTTTAGTATAACGTGGCCAGTTATTGAAGGGTGGCCAGTAATTAACACCTTATACTAAAATGAATTATATTTATAGGTGAACAGAGTTCATTTTTAGTTTGAGGTGGCCAGTTATTGGACGGTGGCCAATTATTGGCGATTTACCCTATATTTTACTCTGTAGGGTAAATCGCCAATTACTGGCCACCCTTCAATAACTGGCCACCTCATTCTAAAAATTAACTCTGTCTACTTACAAACAGAATACATTTTAGTATAACGTGGCCAGTTATTGAAGGATGGCCAGTAATTAGCACCTTATACTAAAATGAAATCTGTTTGTAGGTGAATATAGTTCATTAAATAAATAAAATAAATAAATAAATATTAAGGGACAATCATACACAAATCGACCTAGTCCCAAACTAAGCAAAGCTTGTACTATGGGTACTAGACGACGATATACATAATATATAAATACATATATAGATAACATCCATGACCCGAGAACAAATATTTTGCACAAATATTTGCCCCGGCCGGGATTCGAACCCGAGACCGCCGACTCAGTAGGCAGGCTCGACGCGTTTGGCTCGGTCTACCAACCGAGCCAAACGCGTCGTCAATTCATTCATTCATTTTTTCATTTTTTGGATGAGGTGGCCAGTTATTGAATGGTGGCCAGTAATTGGAAATTTACCCTATCAGAATTCTTAAACATCGTAGATTTCCAGTAATTAATGATTATTATTATTTTATGAATACCTATGTACTTTGACATACCTACCATTGTAGTGATGATGTTACTTTATGGTGAATAAATGAAACCTAAAAATCTGAAATCTAATCAGTTGAGTTGTAGAGGTCACTGTATATCATAGACACAAGGTAATCCATATTATTATGCCCCGTCCGTTTTAGGAATATATTTAAGGATAATTCAATATCATGCTATGTTTCTTGCGGCACGAGTTTAGGGCAGATTCAGAAATTCTATGACCTGGTGATAAGCGATCTGTTCGTGCACCGAAGCTAAACGAAACTCGCCAATAATGTTGTCCTTACTCAGGATGCGTTTTCGAAGCCTGGACATCGAGGTCCAGCGCGTTCAGTGTAGACACCAATTTGGTCGATCCAGTCGGTCTTCAAGGAAATCCTTAGTCAAACAGGCATGACGATTTTTTTTTCTTTTTTTTATTATGATCAATGTCTATATTCCCATATAGACATTTGTTAGACTGCTCTAGAAGTCAGAAATGACCGACATTATTCAATATTCCTATTACGGAGCGCTAATAACGCTCGACGCATACAAGTGGCCACCTAATCGTGACGTTATTATTATTTATTTATTTAATCTTTATTGCACAAATGAAAAACAGATCGTACAAAAGGCGGACTTAATGCCATTGGGCATTATATGTTATGGGTACCAATATGTGTATGGAGACCATAAGTAAATTGCCATTTTCACCTTGAAAAAGAGCGTTTAAGTTCATGGTTGTCATACAATTATTGTTTTGTTAAATTATGAGGATTCTGAAAACAACGGATTAAAAATTTGCGTACCGTTGAAGTCACATATTTCAAAAGATATTTTATTTTTTTACTTTATTTGTTTCATGACATATTGAGCTAATTTTATTTATATAACTACAGTAGTATAATGCTGTATAATTTAACATCAGTCGTCACCTATATTATCTGATGGTACGCGATCTGTTCGCCATCAGCTGCTCGCTTATAGTGTTATCTTCGCTGAGGACGCGTCGCCGAAGTCTTGACACGGGCGTTCAGAGCAGACTCCGATATTAGTCCATCCACAGTGGTCAACAAAGAAATTCATAGTAAAATTACCTGATGGTACGCGATCTGTTCGTGCACAGAAGCCATGAGCAGCTCGCTTATAGTGTTATCTTCGCTCAGCACGCGTCGCCGAAGTCTCGAGACGGGTGCCCAGCGCGAGTTGAGGGCGGACACGGACTTGGCAGACTTGACGCTGTTCACGCAGGACAGCACCACGGTGCCGTGCGAGTCCCGAAGCGGTTTGTGGTACAGCTGACCTGGAATTGAATTAGGTTACATTTATTGTGACTGAAAGTTACTTTGACATGATTAGGCAACATTTTCCGTGAATAGTTACAAAAGTTATACTATTATATACTCGTACTGGAAAGTAGATAATATACTGGGAAGGATAGTCACATAGTTAAAAAAAAGTCAGTTGTTCCAGATCTGCCCCGGTACAAAAACGCAAAACAAGTGGCACGTCAGTTTGTCATTAATTCACACGCAGGGGGGAGATAAGAAGCGGAGCCAATCTCTCATACCTATTATCTCATACTATTCAGTACAAGATTTTTTTGATGCTATGCGTTGAAGTGATGAATCTCAATGTTATTATGAAGCATCATTACATAAATTATACAAATAAGAATGCTTTTAGATTGTAAAATATGTAGTTGTATAATTTAGTTAGACAAAGTATAGTACAGTAGGTAATGTATAATAGTACAGTTATGTATTAGAATTATGTTAATTGCTGTGCTCTTGCAGGGTGCACATTAAGATGCTTATTGTAGTATCATAATATGTGTGCAAAAAAGGTTCGAGTTTGAGTTAGATAGGCGTGTGCTTTTATCTACCCGAATGTGTACAAATACTCCTAATACATTTCAATTTGCTATGTATTATGGAAGGCTACATTGGGTAATGGCCTCGCAAAATTCTACCTACCCATGCAATAAATAAGGTCGGTCCTGAAATAAAATTACATGTATTTCACGCACCAGCAGCCCTAGCACTGTGACACGATGTGACTCTTTCTCGCGCGAGATATACGATCTCTTTCTGTACACTACTGTAAGAGAGTGACGGCTGATACTATGTTGCGCGGCAAGAGTCGCGAAGCGTAAGTAGTTGCTAGACGGGCAGATACGAACTGTTACTGGCTTTACCTAGATCCTGTATGCAGAGCGCCGACTGCATCTGCGCGGCGGCAGTGAGCAGCTTCAGTCGGAAGTGGATGGACGAGGATGTGTGCTTCTCCATATCTGAGCGCAGTGCTTTTACGTCGTCCCATGCGCACGACACCTAGAACATACGAGAAACGTACGAGGTTATTATAGTAATATTGTATTGACTAACACCACCAGAAAATAAGCTTACATAAAAAACACTTTCTAATTAATTTATTGAAAAAAATATATTTGAATTTATAAATAAAAATTAATTACATTGAATTGTATCAAGTCGCAAGACCGATCGTTGTAGAGAACTTTGGGGGAGGCCTTTGTCCAGCAGTGGACGTTTATCGGCTGATATGACGATGATGATGAACATTAAACTTCATATAACTATAATATTACTATGCTAATGTTCAAAATTCAATTGTAATGTAAATTTTGTGTTAGGGAATGAATGCCTTGTTGTGACCTACTTTCATGAGCCAATGGAAATCTGTGTAGATGCATGTCGGGTAGGTTTCGTCCACTTCGATCACCGGGAGGAACTCTTCGCTCGTCACTAGCACCTTGTCTTCGTGGTATAGAATACATGCCAAGTACACGCCCCTGGAATGGAAATGAACCATTTTGTAGAAATGTAATAAAAAGACAATGTTTTTCTACTGGTATTTTGGTGTCGCTATTTTGCATAGGCCAAATGAGGGACATATCGTGAAGGAAAAAGATGAAGCCTGATTGTTCGCACGCTATTATCGGGAGGGATGTCAAAAAAGGCTCGAAAATCCTTATAGTGAAGTTAAATAATCAGTCATAGATAACTATATCTTTATCATTGTGTGACTCATTTAATGCTCCATCGCAATATCATACTATTTCAGACTATTAAACGGCGGTAATAAATCTAGTCCGCTGCTACTCATAAAAGTTTTATTCACTAGATACTTAAATAACTAAATGTCGCATTTAACTGCAAGTTGCCTATTATACAACTGCCACTGGCTGTTCAATTGGAATGAGTCTTAGTTAGATCTACTTAGGTTGTTATTTGAGCAATAAAGTTTTAAACGTTTTCGAGTCGTTGCAGTTTCAAGTACGAATGTTCGCGTACATCAAAGTTATATAGCCAACTGAGGCGGTCAAAAGCATCGAGAAGGGTAATCATTCAAACGAAGAAGATTGATTTTATAAAAGTCGATAGGGCTTGTTCAAGGGCGGTCGCAACGTTATCAACCTTTATAAATTCTTAATTCTGGCAATACGAAGTTTGCTTCAAATACCAACTGTCACTTCTGTACCTAATGGGCTTTTGAAAAAGTACCAAGGATTCCTCTGTTTTAATCGAGTATGACTGAACTAGAAGACAAATTACGAAATATTTTTTTGGTTTTTAGAGCTTACCGTGAATCTTTACTGCCAAGTCAGTATCCTTACCATGCGTTTACAGTGATCGTACTCGCTAGCGACTGCCTAAACGATTTATACGGAGAATTGTAGTTCTACAAAGTAACCGCTAGGGGGCTGTACTATTCTCCATACAAATAATTTACGCTATCGCTAGCGAATACGGTCACGTTAACTCATGGGAAGGGTACAGAAATTAGCCGGGTCCTGACTGAGCGAGCAGCCTCGCGAGGCCGCCTCGGACGTTTGCCGCGCAACGTTTGCCGCGCGAGGCCGGCTCGTGTTGTAACGATATTTATAAATAAGTGCCGCGCGAGGAAAGGCCGAGCCAGTTTTGCTCAAGAACGCCATGAGGCCGCACGTTCGGAAAGTTGTCGCCACCACTGCCTTTCTAATAATTCTACGGCTTGTAAAAAATTGGGCAAGTGCGAGTCCGACTCGCGCATGAAGGGTACAATAAACTTGTTTTAGATTATGGTACGGATAATCTAAAACAAGTTTGTTGTATGGGAGCCCCCCTTAAATATTTATTTTATTTTTAGTATTTGTTGTCATAGCGGCAATAGAAATACATCATCTGTGAAAATTTCAACTGTCTAGCTATCACCGTTCTTGAGATACAGCGTGGTGACAGACAGACGGACGGACGGACGGACAGCGAAGTCTCAGTAATAGGGTCCCGTTTTTACCCTTTGGGTACGGAACCCTAAAAAAGAAAGCGGAGACCTAAACGTTTTTGGATGAAACTGTTATTTAAAAACAGATAACATACTGGGAACAGATTGTTTGAAGAGTTGTGCTTCGATAACGCAGATTTTTTTTTACTAGAATGATTAAAATTGAATTTGAAAATCTGTACTCTCTTATAAACGCCAAAATAAGGAAGAAGGACACAAATCTTCGAGAAGCAACATCCGCGAGAGAAAGACACTGTTCTTTTGTCTTCATGACGCTAACACGCGCGCGACGATCAAGCGAGGCAAAACACAACCGTCTTGAGTGAGCGCGGCAAACGTACTGAGGCGCCTTTGAGCATGGACAAAAACCGACAACGCTCGGCTCGGGCCGTGGCACGCTCGCCAGAGGCCAGACATGCATTTGCCTCGGGCGAGGCACGTCCTGACTGGCCGAGGATTAGCCGCGCGAGGCGGCCTCGCGAGGCTGCTCGCTCAGTCAGGACCCGGCTATTGGCGTATCTAAGATTATTTTTCAGGCGGGGCTTGGCCATGGCCTATGAGATGAAGCCATGAATTTCTATCGGAAACCCGACATAGTGGGCCAACCCCCTAAATACGCCTATGGGTGCAGAAGTGTTTATGCGAACATCTCAGATAAACTACAAAGAGTGACCAGATAAGCATACCTCCTAAGATTTTTCTGGAACTTGCTGGCCGCGGTGAAGAGTTGCCGGATGGTGGCGGTCTTCTTGCGCGGCGGGCGCGGCGGCGGCGCCGGCGGCCGCTGGCGCGCGCCCGCCGCGGCCGCCGCCAGCGCCTCCAGCGCCGCCGCCGCGCCCGCCGCGTCGCCGCGCAGCGCGCGCGCCGACACGTCGCGCCAACCTGACACATCAATTATATGTTCATTTTTATACAAGCAAAAACAAAATTTTTATTTTATTTATTTAAACTTTATTGCACAAAACAAAAGTCAGTACAAATGGCGGACTTAATGCCAAATGGCATTCTCTACCAGTCAACCATAGGGCCAAACAGAGATAGTAGAAGTATTATAGTTTATAGTTATTGTCACATCTAAATAGGTTTCTCTTTAACATGCAATGAAATTTCGCCATGACGTGCGTTTATAACAGGCTTCGAAGTATCACGTTTCGGGCGGAACAACAGAAAAGGAGTTTCATACTAAATTGAATGCCTAGGCCGGGAAGTATTTTTTTTAAACATGGCGTCTGTGTTCATGACAGGCTAAACAGCTGTTTTTTTTTTCATTGCATATGTTTGTGAAAAGCAATGCATTATGCCTTGCCCGGCGTCTGCAGTAATGTACTATAATGAATATATTTCCCACCTTATTATTCCCGTATTTTTTTTTAACACAATCATTGTAATGTTGCAGTAAAAAAATAATACAAATTTTAATACAAAATTGACTATGCATATGTGCATGCATTAGATTTTTTTTAAGGACAGTAGCATAATGTTAGAACACCACTTATAACTTGATTTGACTACTATATGAAAAAATTTGACATTATTTGCTAACTGCTGTAATTTTTACGGATCCTTGAATGTAGTATCAATGAGGCGTTCGACACTTACTGCTAGGCACGACGCTGCGCGGTGTGGAGGTGGAACTAGCGCCCCAACCCTTAAGGTTGCCAGCAGAAGCACGGAAGAAGTAACGTCGCCCACGCGTCAACCCTGCGGCTAAGACACGCGTGGCTCCGTGGGGAGCCGCCGGCACTGAGCGCGCGCCACATACGTTCGAGAAGTCCGCCCGGGATGACCATTCCACTGAAATAGTAATTGAAGAATAAGAACTGGTAATACGACTAGGTAGTTTTAATAGTATTTAGATTTATACATACATAAGTATATGAAACATGTAATGTCTCATTTATTTTATGTCGGTACCTACACAACTGGTTCTGGGTTTTTTAATGTGGGTTTTAATGTATTCACATAGAGGTAGATAAGGTGTAAAGCCTCCCAAATAAACAATGCAAAGATCGACACATCGATCGAAAAATTTAAAAGGTTATCTGGGCGTCAGGGTTATGGAAAGGTAGGTACACCCTGGACCGGTAATCCAGAGGTACCGGGTTCGATTCCCGGTCCTTTCCACCCGGTTCCGCGTTTAAATTTTGTTTGAGCTTTGATCTTTGTATCAATGGTTTAGTATTAGCATTTGCTTAAAGTAGTTTTAATATTTTTTTGCGGTTTTTATAAATATATGAAGCTCGCATTTGGAAAAGTGATGGACGATCCAGATGGTGTTCAGTATAGAAGACTATTCAGTCGATTAAGATCATATCAAAGTGGCTTTTAGCTACCGTAGTGGGGCACTACGGGTCGGGTCACGTTAGCGGCAGACTGTACTGATAGATCTCTAAATAAATTTCGCTCGCCCAATGGCCGCCGCTTGTCGCTGATGACGATTACAAGAGTACTGAATCTATTGTGTCGTGATACCCCGGCCACACAGTCTGAATTCAGACCCAGTTTCAAATCGGAATGACGTCCGCAAGCGAGACATCGCCATATGACAGACAGAGACAAATACTCTTTCTGACGTCATTCCGATCTGAAATCGGATCGGAATTCAGACTGTATGTGGCCGGGGTTAGATCATGCGTACCTTTGTACTTGGTAACGAACGGCGGGTCGCGAGCAGTGCGCACATCACGCATACGCACTGCTACAGAATGCGCGCCGCACACTTCTAACTCGGGCGGCGCAGGGGCGGGGGGCGCCCGTGCTGATTGCCAACCTTGGAGAAGACGTCTGAAAACGAAATTAGGGCTCGTATTGTAAGCTGCAGAGAATGTATCTAAGTTACCATACAAAGTTCCAACCATGGTATAAGAAAATAAAGGTATAGCACTCCGAAATTACAAGGGAGACTTTTGACGTCATCACGCAATGATTGGTTGGTTGGTTCTGATGTCAATTCGTTTCTGTTGCCGGTGGTATGTCATAATACTCCCTAATTCCCTTGCTACGCGTGTTATGTTATGACGTGAGTGTTTAAAATCAATTATTACGACTTACTTTGTCGTAATAATTGATTTTAAACACACACACTAGTCAAATAAATAAATAATAAATAAATATTAAGGGACAATCATACACAAATCGACCTAGTCCCAAACTAAGCAAAGCTTGTACTATGGGTACTAGACGACGATATACATAATATATAAATACATATAATTATAGATAACATCCATGACCCAAGAACAAATATTTGCCCCGGCCGGGATTCGAACCCGGGACCGCCGACTCAGTAGGCAGGTGTCTACAAACCGAGCCAAACGCGTCGTCGAACATGACAATCGTAATGCATAATTATCTTTTTTGTATGACTGGCTACTACTTTGTTACCATAAAGCGGAAACGAATCAGAGACGTAGAAGTCTCACTAGCTGGAGTGTCATACCTTATTTTCTTATACCATGGTTCCAACGTTTCATAAGCCACGAAATAGTGAAATTTTTAAAGAAATTAAGGCCATTTGCTGAAGACCGAGACGGATGGCGCAAACGCGTTTTCGATGGTCGCCAGACGTTAGCCGGTAAAAGGATGCGGAATGCGGAGGCAGCAAACCAGCACCAGAGCAACTACTGACATAAATTTATTTTTGTCAGAAGTGTGGGCGATCATGCCGGTCTCGCATCGGACTGCACAGTCACCAAAAAAGGTGTCTCCACAGCACTGCATAAGATCGTCTGTAATAGACAAAACGGCCTATGATAATAAGGCCATTACACATTTCTCCAGACGGTTAATGCAAACCGTGTAATTTGTTTTGTACATAACACCTCTCACGAGGATACATCTTTGTACATCAATTATTTATCTTTGAGGTAGAGTATAGTGTACAAGCTGGAAATGTTGACTCACTTGAGCGTCCGCACCCTCCTCTCCCAGTGCTGCGCTTGCTTGTCCTTCTCGGAGCCGGTGCCGCCCGCGCACCCCGTGGTACCCGCCTGGCCTCCGGCTGAAGACCTGAAATGAAATAATAATTATAATTAACTTCAATAGATGATGATAATTAATTTAAACAACATAAAATTAAAAGTATATAAATAAACCTTAACAAACTTAAATGATGATCTAATTAAACCTAACTTAAACTATTGGGACCTAAACTATATGTCATATATCCCCTATGTCGCTACCATTAGGTAGGGTGCCTATTAGGCTGGCCGCGTTACCACGCTGGATGGCAATGCCAATGCGTTGGGCGAGGAACAAGCCAGCCCTACGGTCACCCGAGGACCGGATAAGTAAATAACTCAGCTTCTTGCTAAATGAAATAATGTATTCAGTAAGTAGGCCACAAGGCGAATATATAAAGACTATAATAGAAAGGAAAGATTGAAGGGAGAAAGAGAGGAAGACCAAGGAGAGCTTACATGGACCAAATAAAGGAAAAGGTGAACGTCGTGTCGTACCAGGCTGTCAAGGAGAAGGCGCAAGAAAGAGATGCATGGAAATTGCTCCACCGACAAGTGTAGCTTTTAAATTTATGATAATGATGATGAGGCCACAAGGGCACTTTTACAAGTCAGATTGTGAATCTACCGGAATTTCCCAAGAGGAGACGTTGTTGAGAAGAAAGCCGAAAGAAATTAAACAGTATTTTTTTTTCAACAAATCACATGAAGTCTGTTGAACACTACATTACATTATGGTTGACTTAGATTCTAAACAGCGACAATCTTCACGTGAATTTTGCCACTTTTTTCTTACATAGTTAAGAAGTAGGTAGGTAGGTTCGTCGGTTCTAATTGCGGCTCCACACAGCTCGCGAAGTTGACCGAAGTTGGGCGAATATGATAGTGTGGAGAGGTACTTCGCTGTGGAAACTCATGCTTTGGCCAACTTCGCGAGTAGTGTACAGCTACGGTAAGATTCGTTTTCGGGTTTTTAAATCTCAACTTCATAAGAGCGAGCGAGACACGTAAAAACCCGTAGGCCATATATCAGCTTTTGGACTGTAAGGTATTCCCAGGCTAAAATTCCATTTAATCTAGCTTTGCACAGTTAATAGAAGTAATTTCAAGCGTGGTGCGAAAAATATGTCTTTGAAGCGTGACCTACAATTCCTTTTAGCTCAGTATCGAAATTAATCAAACGGCGTTAACGAGTGACCAAACCCAATTAACTATTGACCTTTGCTACGCAATCAGCAAACAGTCCAAGTGGAAATTTGTCCGACTACCTACATTATGTGTACCTACTATTAGTCGGGTCGATTCATTAGAAACTGATGACAGATATCTTAAAGTGCAGATTATTTAGAACTAGCTGCGCCACACGGTGTTACCAGCTTCAATAAAACACCAATAGGGTCAAAATGGATATACAAAACAATGACCAAATGAAGGATTTCTGAGTATTCCTTCATTTACAAACATTAAAAAGAGATAAAAACCAATTGAAAACCTCTTATTGGAAGTCTTTTTAAAATAAATACCTATTACCATCAGCGAGTTTGTCTTAACATTTTAACATTCAAGTAATCTAAAGTTTTGGAAATCTATATAAGCACCCGCCTGATGGTTGCTTTTATCACTCTATAAATAAGTGACAACGCATCCGTCACGTTTTGACAAAATTCGAGTGTGAGTGACAGATGTTTTGTCACCCATTTATCACGTGATAAACGCAACCATCATAGGCCCCCTGGCTGCGATGAATTTATCTTAATTAAGAATTCATATAACTATTCTGTAATGTATGATATCTACCGTAGCAGATAGCATAATACTATCTGAGTATCTGAGAAATCTGTGGAAGCTTTGAACGGATACTTTATTTAATATTAACTGTCGCAGTTTTCACTCAATTTAAAATATAGCCCATTTTATATTTACTTATCTAAGTCCTTCGTAGTCTAAAGCGGGGATGTGACTTGTCGTGGTGACACACACACATCGTGATGTCATACTACGGCTGTTATCAAAAATAATAATGAGATAATATCAATTTTATTAGGCTTCGCTTATTTTGCTTATCTACAAGTGCATATTTCCGGCATAAAATGTAGTGGTAGCATTCAATAGACTAAACTCTAGACTAAACCCTATTTTTGGCCTATATTAATGACCTCACAAACCTCACTCTTGATGGAGGCCGTGTGTTTTCGTATGCTGATGACACAGTAGTTGTCTTTAGCGATGAGACTTGGGAATCAGTGTATAAAAAAGCTGAAAAAGGACTTAATACCGTACATGAATGGCTTAAAGATAACCTGCTTACACTAAACAGCTCTAAGACCAACTACATATGTTTCACTAAGTACGACAACACGCAGCCTTCCAATGATATGAAGCTAAAAATACATATTTGCAACGTCATAGATACTAAAACCTGTAATTGTCCCGCCATTGAAAAAGTCTATACAACCAAATACCTTGGTATAATCTTGGATCATCGACTGTCTTGGCATAACCACATAGATTACCTCAGTGGAAGAATTAGAAAGTTAATTTGGATTTTTAAAATACTAAGACATATTGCTTCTACTGATTTGTTAAGACAATTATACATAACTCTTGCCCAATCTATAATCACTTACTGCATCCCAATATGGGGAGGCGCTGACAAAACTAAACTCATTCATGTAGAAAGAGCACAACGCTATTTACTTAAAGTAATCTTTTCCAAACCTCTTAGATTTCCTACTGATGATCTTTATAAAGAGTGCAAACTACTATCAATAAGGAAGCTGTACATAGAATGTAGTCTTATAAGACTACATAAAAGTTTAAAGTATGAGCCAGATACGAGTAATTCTAGACGTAAACAAGATGTAGCTCCATTGCCATTTACTAAATCTAAATTTGCTAGACGTCAGTTTATGTACCAATGTGCCAAAATGTATAATAACATGAACAAAAAGCTCAACATATACCCGTTATATTACAGGTTTATGAGTTAAAAAAAGTCATAAAAGCATGGCTAGAAACACTAAGCTATGATGAAACCGAACTACTTATATAAAATGAATGACTGAATGTTCTTTTTATTGTATTGTACCCAGTTTATTGATAAAATAAATGTTTATAAATAACTACTTATATATAAAAAAAAAAAAAAATCGTTTACACTAAGATACCCACACATAAATTCGTAGACGCATTATACACATACTCACACATACACATGCAGACACGCACACGCGCACACACACACACTCACACACTCACACACTCAGACACACACACACACACACACACACCCACCCACCCACCCACCCACACACACAGACACAGACACAGACACAGACACAGACACAGACACAGACCCAGACCCAGACCCAGACCCAGACACAGACACAGACACACAGACACACAGACACACAGACACACAGACACACAGACACACAGACACACAGACACACAGACACACAGACACACAGACACACAGACACACAGACACACAGACACACAGACACACAGACACACAGACACACAGACACACAGACACACAGACACACAGACACACAGACACACAGACACACAGACACACAGACACACAGACACACAGACACACAGACACACAGACACACAGACACACAGACACACAGACACACAGACACACAGACACACACACGCACACACGCACACACGCACACACGCACACACGCACACACGCACACACGCACACACGCACGCACGCACGCACGCACGCACGCACACACGCACGCACGCACGCACGCACGCACGCACGCACGCAACACGCACGCACGCAACACGCACGCACGCACGCACGCACGCACGCACGCACGCACGCACGCACGCACGCACGCACGCACGCACGCACGCACGCACGCACGCACGCACGCACGCACGCACACACACACACACACACACACACACACACACACACACACACACACACACACACACACACACACACACACACACACACACACACACACACACACACACACACACACACACACACACACACACACACACACACACACACACACACACACACACACACACACACACACACACACACACACACACACACACACACACACACACACACACACACACACACACACACACACACACGACATTTTGTTGTCGATTTCTTTTTTTTTTCAGATTTCAATAAAATTTGGTGAGTTGGTAAAGTTGCTTCTTCTGATTATGGTAAGCCCAATTTCACGATGTGTCCTACATTTTTTTTTCCATTGAGTTACACAAAATGTATTACAGAAATTGGCCCATCGGTCAATTTTCATTTTGTTGTCGATTTATTTATTTTTATTTTGAGGTCTTCATTCTGTACTAAATTTAAGTACAAAATACGATATTTTGTTAAAAAAAAATCCATACATTTTTTGCAACTCAATGGAAAATTTTGTAGGACATACCGTGAAATTGGGCTTACCTTGATGAGAATAAGCAACTTTACCAACTCACCAAATTTGATTAAAATCTGACAAAAAAAAGAAATCGACAACAAAATAAAAATTCGCCCAAATAGTAGATAAGTAATGTAATTTGGTTATACAAATGTATATCCAAATTTCGTTATTTATTTATATTATATTATTAAGAAATAGTCGTAGTGTATAAATAGTGTTATTAAAATTACATACCTAGTAAATAAATAAATGTGATTTGGGTATAAATATGGAACAGCGGGACCTCCTGACACAAGTATTTACAAATACTTAATAGGACATCCCAAACCTGTAATATGTAAATTTATCTAAACCAATAAACATTTTCATTTTCATTTTTCATTTTCATTTTCAAACTAAACCGAGTTTACGTTAGTTATAAATAAAATAAATAAATAAAAATAAAAAGCCTTTATTAATTCCTTACATTACTACATTACATCTAATAAAGTAAAATACTTTTTTTTTTAATTAGCTTAATATTATGTAAGGACCCCTCTTCGGGTGAAGGCCTCCTCCAGATCAAGCCATTGTTTTCTTTCTTCAGCTTTCTCTCGCCAGTTTTTGCCAGCTGTGGCTACAATTTCATCTATCCTACTTTCTTTTTCAGTTTTATTGGCATCTTCGATTTTAAAATAATATATCTTTGTATGACCAAAATTTACTCCATGTAATGGCGGTTCGTCGAGCAACTTCTTACGTTAGTTATAATGGAACATTTATTTAGTAGTATTTTATTTTGATTGAAAACTATTACTGAACCGGCGAGCTACATCCTCGACCCCGTAGTCACTTTCCATCAGGTGATACTGAGGTCAATCGCCGGTCAGTCTGTGAATAAAAAAAAAAAAATACCGCGAGTCTTAGATTCATAATAGTAGTAGTTACAGAATAGACAAAAGTATTAACTAAGGGTAGAGACGTAGGTAGAAGGCTTTTTCTTTGGATGTTAGCATATGCCGATCTGTTGTTCTGTATTGTGTGAAATAGCAATCTAATAGCGATACTATCGCATTTGTATCATACTCATATAAGTAAGGGCTTGTGCACAAATCACCTGAGGTTCAATAGGGGAGAGGGGGCGGTCACGTAAAAATCACGATATATCACGTTGGGGGAGGGAGGGGTATAAGGAGATCTCACGTGTATTTTTGTACAGTGAACAAACTAAGAAAAAAATCTATATTTTTTTCTCGGTATCGTTAAAAATAAATCTTCACTTGTTAAATACTTCAAAATAGAGTCTATTTTACGAAATTTTGGCGGAAAAAAATACATGTGAGGTAGTGAGGGGGGGGGGGGGGGGGAAGGAGCAAAGAACCTCACCAAATATCACCAAGGGGGGGGGGGGGGGTCAAAAAGTAGCCGGAAAAACCTCACGTGATTTGTGCACAAGCCCTAAGAACCAAAGCTCACGTGAACCTACACTGCACAGCTCTTGGCGGAAAACGTCAAAGGGACCGTTTGGAAGTAAACCAATAATTGAGTGGTATTTGGCTTCGTGCCGCTTCTTTAAGGCTATGTTTACTTAAAATGTACTCGTAAACTTTTTCGGGGATATTGACAGGATGTGGGGTTCTAATTTATGTAAATACTGGTAACATTTTCACTTGAACTCTTGGTATGTTTAATAGATGTCACACCAAACTCTAGATACCTCTAATTTTGGATTCTTGTACTGAAGATCTAATACAATACAATAAGGACTTGATCTAACTTATAACTTACATTTAGGCCCTCTATTATTTTTGATTTTTATAAATGATCTCCCAAATGCTACAAAGCCCAAAACCATATTGTTTGCGGATGATACAACAATAATTGTAAGGGAAAATAAACATGAATTGTACCAATGTGATATAAATGAGGCCTTAACTGATATGAATGATTGGATAAAGGAGAATAATCTTTTAATAAATTTAAGTAAAACCCAGTTTATGCAATTCCACTCTACCATGGCTAAACCTGCTCAACTTAATATTATGATGGACAGCATTACTTTAGAGGAGACGAGTAATATCAAATTTTTAGGTTTGAATATTGATTCTTATTTAAATTGGATAAATCACATTGATTCAATATGTTCTAGGTTAGATCGCTTTGTTTTTGCACTAAGGCGATTAAGACAAAGTGTTTCTAAGGAAGCCGCGCTTATGGCTTATCATGGTCATGTATCTTCCATTCTTAGATACGGCCTTATTCTTTGGGGCAATTCTGTTGACGTGGAGCGGGCATTTATAATACAAAAAAAATGTATTCGCGCAATAGAAAATGAAGATGTTGGAAGTAGCTGTAGACCGTTATTTAAGAAGCTTAACATCTTACCTTTAATTGGCATGTACATCTTTAAAGTATGTAATTTTGTAAAGAGGTATCCGAAATACTTTAAAAATCGTCAAGAAGTGTACTCAGGTAACCCTCGAAAAGTGCACAAAGACCTGTTACACCAACCACGTTGTAGAACTGGCATCTATAAAAGAAATGCCTACAACATGTGCATCTTAATTTTAATACTCTGCCAAACGAAATAAAAGAACTTGAAGGAAGAGAATTTGAACGAACCTTGAAAAAATGGCTCATTAGCCACTGTTTTTATAATATTACGGAATTTATAAACTATAAGCAATATTGTGCTGACGTGTAATATTAATTATTGGTTATTGTTATTTTTATATTGGATGTGACATGAATTAGGTTATTTTATAATTAGTATAATTAGCACATAATATAAATAAAAATAATTGTTAATTAAATTCGATTGCATGACATATTGGCACTGTTATGCATGTTTTATTTGCCACATTTGCACGCCGTCTTTTCGGCAGAATTATGATGGACTTCTCAAAATTTATGTAACACCCTAATGTATGTAATGACCATGATTCTAGCAAATAAATGATATCTTATCTTATCTTATCTTTACTCACATTGTCGATGACGATCAATCGTCACATCACTAGCCGCGCGCCACATCACTAGCGCGGCCATGGCAACACCTAACATTCGCGCACAGATGAATAATATGTACCTAGCATTCGCCATCTTACTTTTCACACGGCTAAAATAAGCCTCGATATAATGTAAAATATTATCTTTAATAGTGAAACATCCAATCAAAACTAACTTCAAATATTTGGTTTTTATCATTCCAACATCACTCCGACGTGATTTGAGCATGCTTCATCAAAAACGAAAAAGGAAATTCTTCAACAAATCTTACTTTTTCACACGGCTAAAATAAGCCTCGATATAATGTAAAATATTATCTTTAATAGTGAAACATCCAATTAAAACTAACTTGAAATATTTGGTTTTTATCATTCCAACATCACTCCGACGTGATTTGAGCATGCTTCATCAAAAACGAAAAAGGAAATTCTTCAACAAATCTTACTTTTTCACACGGCTAAAATAAGCCTCGATATAATGTAAAATATTATCTTTAATAGTGAAACATCCAATTAAAACTAACTTGAAATATTTGGTTTTTATCATTCCAACATCACTCCGATGTGATTTGAGCATGCTTCATCAAAAACGGAAAAGGAAATTCTTCAACAACTAAACACACATAAATACATACATCAATAAGGCTCAATCAATAAGGGATATTATTATGCATTAAGTACGTATATCGTAGTCTAGTACCCATAAAACAAGCCTTCTTGAGCTTAATTTGGGACTAGATCGATTTGTGTGAAATTGTCCGAGATTATTATTATCTCCTTTATTCATTTAATATCGTTAGGTTTTTTACAATAAAGTTAAATCAAAAGTAAAATACAATAAAGAAATTACAAAATATATAAACACATTATAAAAAAACCTAACCTAGGGTTTATTATGCATAAAATTAAACTAAAAGATAAATATAATCGCCATACGGCTTACACGTTTCGAAATGAGGCCCAACCGTAACATGGGTTGTTATAATATATCTTTTGCGTGCTAATGAACGGAAAAGATTATTTTTAATAGCTTAGGAAATCTTCCAAGAATATATTTTAACTGTAAATTGCATTAAGATGAACTTGGTAACACAAGCCCTTTGGCAAAGCCGTTGTTACTGGAAGTTTACACTCAGTTACACTCCCCTTAGGGACGGTGTCATATCACAAAGCTTTTACACGGAACACAAGCTGAAACGACGTAAACACAAAGAAAAGTTGACGTGCGAAGCTTAGCAAAACAATCGAAGGCGACAAATGACGGAAAAACATTGTAAAAATAAATAAAATATCGGTTTGTCGGAGAGCTGGCAGATCTAAAAGGTTCAATCACTAGAATAAATAAAACAAATTCCTAATAGCGTCCTTTATATGAGAGTGAAAGACGATGAATTTGACAGGCTACTCAAAATGCCTTGCCTATTTTGTACGTATACATACAGGCATTTCTAAGTTCTTAATTTTTACCGACTGACGCGTGACCCTTCCTGGTAGTAGTAATTGGGGTCAGACCTGAGAATTGTATAACAACGGTTTTTGCCCAGTAGCGAAGTACCGCTTTCCTCCATGCAGTACACTGAATGTTTTAGATGGCAGCTTAGCCTTCAACGTTGCTGCAGTTGTTAACACTGAGGAATCTAATCATAGAGATATTGAGTGTTGTGTTCTGGAAGTGTAACGCCTCGTAAAAATTGGGAGGTTTATGAAACTCCTTTTTTTTGTAGTGAAAATGCTTTACGCTTACCCTGACTTGGGGAGGCCGTTTGGGGTTACGTAGGACTTCCACCTCCCGATCTCTCTCCTTGCGAGACGGAGGGGAGGAGCTTGGCCACTAAAACACTCTGGCATTACCCGCACCTGCTGTTAATGGGGGCGTCATGGGATCGCGAGCATTTCACCACGAAGCCCCCCGTTATGAAACATACCTGGTACAAGAGTCATCCCGGCATGCCCGCTCCGGGAAGCAGCCCGCAGCCTCGTGCAACCGCGCCTCGGCCTCCCGCGTCAGTTTCTTTAGGTGCACACCCAGGGATTCGGGGCTTTTGACTGAAAGAATACATTTCACATTAAGTATCCGATAGCACATTACTGCAGACGTCGGGAAAGAAGGGCTTGGCGTAGATATAGATAGCGATACGAAGCAGTTTAGCCTGTTCATGAACACAGACGCCATGTTGAAAAGAAAAATCCCGGCTTTTTGTATGAAATTCCTTTACAGTTCTCTCGAGTTGTTCCGCCCGAAACGTGATACTTTGAAGCCCTGTTATGACGATATTTCATTGCATATTTGAGAAAATACATGACTTCCAAGATATTGGCTGGACCTGGTTTAAAGTTCGATGGGTACGGGGCTGGAACTTTGACGCTACTGAATACTCTCAGCGCCTAAACTCAAGATTGTATCTCTTGGCCTTCATCTGGATCCGCCACAGCCCGTTTGAGAAGTATTTTATTTATACTTTATATCTATATATAAATACATACATTACTACTAGTACTATCTTCACTACTACCTAGTAAATATTTTCTCGTCTACCCATGTCAATACAATTCCCATGCGTACATCTTGATCGATTTGTACCCTATCCTATCCCTGACTAGGCTACTTGAATGATACATTTTCTCAAAACATTCTAGTTAAAGAGGAGACGCAAAACCTTTATCAGAAAAAGTGGCATTGCAGTAGCTTCTAATACGTGCCAATACAGCTACATTAAAATTCATGAATATATCAACAGAAGCCTTTCAAAAGAGATACAAATTGGTTAACAAGCTTTCGAAGCCTGCAGGTACGTCATTATAAAAGACTCTCGACTTCGGCTCAATAATCTATTCATTGGCTTCCATCCAGCCAATTTGGGTAAACACCGATGTTTGGCTAGGTCTACAATTCGATTAATTTTAGAAGCGCTCTCGGTTCCTTACGGATACGAATGGAAAGTTAAATTACAGTTAGACTTCAGGACTTTTGAAGACGAGAATATGTTGAACACTAATGATAAAATTTACTACCCAATTTAAACACATCTCGTAGGTATATGGTGTAGGTACAACATGACTCATGGAAGGAAGGAAATTATCACTCCATTTCAGATTAAGAGGCCTTATAAATTTTGAAATGTATTTCTGTCAAAGTATGAAAAATATATTGATAATTTCAATCAACTTTTTAAAATGAATAATAGGGCTGAGCATGTAGCAAAGTCTATCAAAGGGCTGTTTTCTTTAGGTCTAAGGGCATTTCTATGAAATATATATTTTTTCACAAATAAACTTTTTTTGATTCTATTTTGTAGCCAGTGTTCACTTATAATCATACCTCGGTGCACGATTTGACGCCTACCGTTAAACTACCCAACTATAGTCCAGTCCGCACAACTATGGTCCTATTTAATCCGTAAATTACTCGTTAATATTATGAAAATTATTACAAATAAACTCTAAGGTGAACAACATAATTAAACACACTTAAATCACTGATAGAATATGGATTTTGATAAAAATAAACGAGTTTGTATTGGACCATAGCATAGTTGGATTATAGTAGGGGAGTTTTACGGTACTGTTCAATCATTCGTGCACCTAACGGGGTAGGTATGCTTATTATATGGCATAGGATGATGGAGGAGTGTTATATTCTAAAAAAAATAGGAATTAGGAAGCTGCACCCCGTGTCGCCGAATCCCCCTAAAGCCGCCGCTGTAAATTTGGTATTTATAATAGAGTCGAGTACCGCGTTTTGGTCACGAGGCTTGTCGAGTGGCCTAAGTAAGGTACGAGATTTTGAGACTTAATTGTGTAACTATTGCATACAATACGTTTTACTTTTCGAGCTTTACGAGCAAAACACAGAAAATCATCATCATCAACCAAATCATCTTTAATCGACATTCTACACTATGAATTTTTATTTTTGATGTAAACTTTTTCGTTCGACTAAAACTGACCTATTAAAAAAAAACATGATCGCGATGGTCATGGCGGGTGCCTCGTGATTGGTAAATTTTTTTGACAAGTAATTTCAACCAATCAGTGAACAGTAGTGTGCTTTTTATTTTTATCGAATATGCTGATGTTCTCTTTTTGAAATTATTTGAGTTGAGTAGAGATATGTCTTATGAATATTAAAGTTCTGTAGCGGGTGCCATAGAGTATAGAATTTTGGTACAGGGGTGCGGGGGTGTGCGTGTCCATTATGTATTAATACTATTAAGTATTCTGTGGTACAGGATTAAAAAGTGCGTTATTGTGATTTTATCTGTGAAATTATAATTGACAGATTAAAGTACGCGAGTATAAAAAATCACATTATTAGTCAGCTATCATCCCTCTCAGTTCCTTGGGATATTTTTACTTATATAACGATGTATCGTAGTTGCTTCACCAGGATTACGAAGTAGGTATTGATTGCCGATAAGTAGTACGTAGGTATAACACAATAACTAAGCTGCCCGCCCTTGGGATGAAAGTTCCCGATTTCCTTCCTCGCCACTCCAGAGATCACGTCGAACAGTAAGGCGATCTTCACACGGAGTTTCTAGTGTAAGTTTTGACGCTAAAAAGGTGGAAAGCCTTTGTGATTCCGTTATTTATATCATGGGCAACGTAAGAGGTGTTTTGTTGCGTCGAAAATTTACATTAAAGGGTGCGTGGTGCGTGGTCGCTAAAATCTCTGCGGTCAAGCGGTGAGGTGTTTTTTATGGTGGCGTTTTTTATACGAACAGTACCCTTACCGTGACTTAACGTGACGGTACTCGCAAGTGACAGCGTAAAGGATTTGTATACAGCGCCGCTAGCGGTTACTTTGTAGAACTACAATTTTCCATACAAATTGTTTACGGAGTCACTAGCGAGTACTGTCACTGTAAACTCACATAGATACCTGGTTTCGATCTTATCTCCGTGTAGCGCGCGGTCAGTGTAAAAACCGCCTTAACGCACCTAGTTGACTACGTGTCTATTAATACTTAAATCCATAGAACACATTCATATTTATGAGGTGTATTATACTAGCTCCAAACTTTGAATGCGACCCTCGTACCCCATTAAGTAATATCCCAACCATAAGGGATTGCAAAACCCGACTGTTTTCTATTATGCAAGGGAAAACTGACAAAGTTTTCGGATCTTGCAAACTGTCAAATGCAGAAGGGATAATAACGCCTACATTCGAGACAATAATAGGGTTGGTATGAATACGAACAACGAAACATAACCCAATTATAAATTTACTAAAGTCTCATTATTTATAATGTGGGTACACCACAATTTTTTTTTATATTGTACCATTGATACAACGCCACACATTTAAATTTTTCTTTGATTTTGATCTTTGTATCAAACCAATTATTTATGAAGGCCTTATTTGAAAATTGACTGTTACAAGTTGATCATACTCATGTGAAAGTGATGAAGATATTTAAATAAAACGATTTAAACGGATTATATCGCGTATATTCATTATTTGAGACTCCCTGACGTTTCGGCAACTTTCTAGTTACCGTTGTCAAAGGTTGACTTAGAAAAACACAATTTTCCTCTGTCAGTTAGTTACATTTGGGGACGCGGTTGGCATAGTGTGGAGCGCACCTGCCGACTGAGCCGGTGGTACTGGATTCGAATCCCGGCAAGAGCAAACATTCGTGTGATTAACTCGAATATTTGTTCCTGGATCATTAATGTTATCTATATATTATGTGTATCGTCGTCTAGTACCCATAATACATGCTTTGCTTAGTTTGGGACTAGGTTGATTTGTGTAAGATTAATATCCCTTAATATCTTTTTGTTTATTGTTTCTGCAAACTAATACGGCGATATATTTAAACGTGTGGCAGTCGCGGAGATTGAAGATATTTGTTAGGGACTGAAGAAAAGGTAAATAAATAGTTATTAAACGTAATAGTTTCGTCAAACTCAAATTCAATAACCATTTGACCCATGGGAGCACCCACCATGGACCCACCTTTGGCTCCATTGGGAGAGCACTCGCCCCGGTGTGGCAAGAGATATCAGTTGGTTCGGTAAGGTGGCAATAACATTATTGCATAAATCTGTAGTTTTCTTCATAATTAAAACGTAACCTTTTGTAGAACAACAACATTCAAATCATCAAATCCGTACTAAGCAAATGCACATTAAAAAGAGAATAAACTGAAATAAATCAGAAATACAGGGTGTGTTTTGGTAAAATTCAACATGTTCCAAATGGGAAAGTAGTAAAGCCCCTTTCCGTAAGCACTCACAACCATAAATCTCTTCGAACACGCGTTCTTCATTCTAACATTCCTGCTAATCCAAGTAAAGCCTGCTTGAGTACATTTTTGGGAATCCTCATTTAATAGTAAATGCCTTTTCGTTTGTGATTGCTACTTGACCCATTTTCGAAATATATTTGAAATGGTTAATAATTATCTTACTAGGAAAAAAAAGTAATGAACATTTTTATGAGCTAGAAAGCAAAATTGTATTAATAAAAATAAAAATTTCATGAACAGACAAAAACGCTGTTCCACATTTTTGTCTTTAGCTTATCCGTGGCGCGACGTAGGCGATCCCGTATGCGTATAGAACTACAAATACCAGCAATCACCCAGTAATACACTCTTTCCTATGATGCGAATGACGTTTTTAGTTTTAGTTCTTTATCTGGATTGGTGACGTCACTATCAAAGGTGAAAATGGCTGGAAAATGAGTTGAAAATTTCTATACAGACAATAATGAGTCGTTAATCAATTACGTTTTGTTTTCATTATAGCTCTTAACTCGTACATATTTTTTGTAAACGAGTCTTACGGGCCAAGGGGTACGATGAACGCTAAGGTCATTTATCTATCCTCCGGCGACGCGGTTGGCACAGTAGTAGTACATCTGTTTACTGAGCCGGCGGTTCTGGATTCGAATCCTGGCAAGGGCAAATATTTGTGTGATGAACTCGAATATGTGTTTCGGGACATGGATGTTATCTATGTATATGCAGTAGGTATATGTAGGTATGTTATGCAAGTAAGTTAAGCAAGTTTGGAACCGGGTCGATTTGTATAAGATTGGAGGGTTAAAATAATAGCCTCTCTCCGTAGTTCTTTTTCATGCACGTATCGATTGTAATCGACTAAGCGGCTTTCCTGTACAATTTAGAAGGTACACGTATTTTGGAGTGTTACTTAACCAAACATTATAATAAAAACGCATTTATGATTCAATTTTAGTTGATTTGAGTTCTCAATTCGTTCCAGATTTCACGTTATATTCCACAAAGACCACGTACCTACCTATTAAGTGTTTATTAGTGTTTGCCCATTACTTCGTCTGCAGGGAAAAGAAATCCGAATATTTGTCACTATTACCTATACATTTGATTGAAAGATGTTCATTGTTGACGACGCGGTTAGCGAATCGGGATTCGAACCCGGGACCGTCGGCTCAGTAGGCAGTTGCTAAACCACTGCGCCCTCCGCGTCGTCAAAAGCAAAAAAAAAAAAAAACAAAGTAAAAATATTCGGATTTCTTTCCCAATAATAGCGATGAACTGTATTTATTTGTATTTAAGTATGTATTTATTTACATATATAAGTATGTTTATCATATTAAGTATGTTTATCGTGGTCTAGTGTCCATAACACAAGCTTACTAGAGCTTACTGTGGGACTAGATTGATTTGTGTGAGGTTGCCGATATTTATTTATTTATTGTTTGATAAAAGCTCCGTAATCATTGGCTGTGTTCAGTTTTTTAACCCCGACGAAAAAGAGGGTTGTTATGTATTTTTGTCGTAGCTCCCGATATACGGATGGAGCGATCCGGAAGCAGTTTTTAAATGGAAATCCTCGTCTGTCTAGATAGTTCTTAGCTATGTTTGGTAAAAATGCCTGCAACGGTTTCCCAATAGAAAACAGCAAGCTGAAGTGGCAATGGGTGGGGCACATAGCACGTAGAACTGACGGCCGATGGGGCAGAAAGGTTCTCGAATGGAGGCCACGCACCGGCAAGCGCAGCGTGGGAAGTCAAACCACAAGGTGGACACACGACCTGGTAAAGGATGCAGGAAGCCGCTGGATGTAAGTCGCTTCCAACCGGCCGATATGGAAGTCACTGGGGAGGCCTATGTTCAGCAGTGGACGTCCTGTGGCTGAAATGATGATGATGATGATGATGTAGGTTAGGGCTGTAAACTAAAGGAGATATAACTTTTACAGTAAAGAGATTTACATACAAACACACTAATCTTACTTTATAGCTAATCGTTTCTTCACGCGGGTAATTAAATCTGAACAATACGCTATACTGATTCAATTATAATGCATTACTAATATACATGAGCCGTGTCGATGCCAATTTGGCCGCTTTAGTATATAAAGGCTTGTTCTAAGACATTGACTTGTGATATCCAACCATTTCACGATGAAAGTACTTCTACTCTCGATACTTGCGCTAGTCTGTGTGGCGGAGTGCATACAATCTAGGAATAATAAGAAACCGATATACGACCTAAACCAAGCTGGTAAACTATTTAATCAGTTCGTTCATAAATACAACAAACATTACAAAAATACTCCGGAATACTTCAAACGATATTTGATATTTAGAGACAATCTAAAAGCTATTAACGAAAACAACAGCAATCCAAACTCATCATGGTGGGCCGATATTAACGAGTTTGCAGATTTAACAGGCGAGGAAATGGAAAAAAGTCATCATGGCTTGAATCCTCCTAAGTAAGTACATGGCTATGTACTTGTTGCCCATATACAACATACATACGTTTCATCTGATTTGGAATCACATTTTTCGACCATAATTATATACGGCGATAATAAATACTTTTTGCCTACTACTGACCCTCAGCAATGAGGCAACCGACGCAAGGAGGGAAGGTCTACCACAGACAATTGTAATTTTATCGCTAAATATAAATAAAATTATGCATTGGAAATTTATCTTTTTTTTATAACCTACTTCCTGCAGTTTAACTTACTAAATTGTATTATTTATTTAATGGCATACATGTCGCATAAAACAAAAAGTTAATACAATACTTATATGATAACCATGAACTTTAAGACACTTTTTCACGGTGAAAATGGCAAATTACTTATTTTCTCTATACAAATACGGGTACCCACCCATTCCACAGATGACGTCACGCCTTTGAATGGAGCGATTTTAAGAGGCCATATTCCTTTAAAATGCTGATTGCTTTAGACATATTTCTCTAAGATCAAACATGTTTTTTAACATAATATTCTTGTTACTACCTAGTACAGGGTATATATTTGAAACCTAGAGTTTTAATTTTTCATTGATATTTTTTGTTTCAAAAACTACTCGAAATTGACAAAATTCACGCGGAGAATTAGTTTTTTCAATTTATTTTTGACTGCACTCAATGAAAGCGTGAAATCGCTATGTTACTACCTAGAACTAGGGGAAAATAATTATTTACTTCAAAAAGTTGGTTGAAATTATCAATATATTCGTCATAATATGAAAAAAACAAATTTTAAAAGGAATAAAGGCCTCTTAATAGTCCTCTGTAGGAACATTTAATTTTGACGGTTAATTATGACTCGTAGAGCAGTCTATGTGGGTAGTCCCATATAGACATTTGGTCCCATTAAAAAATAGAATCGATTGACATCCTCAAAAAAAAAATTGTCCACACGCCCATTAATTATGATACAGGCAATTGCCTAGTTCAGTATCTGCGACCACCAATGTGACACTATTTGTGCAAATCTGTATTTTCACTGTAAATGTAACACAACGGTTATTATTATAGCCTCAATTTATTCCTTAATAAATACAATAAATAACATTCCATTTTTTTTTAATTTAACATGCACACTAAATTACATTTGCAAAATTCGAGATTTAATAAATTAAAATATGATTAAATTTTATTACATTGTACCATATTTTTATTATACATATTTATTTTTATTTATTATTTTTCAGATTATGTCATGCATTTAGTTAATTTTTATTAAGGACCTCTCAACGAGTAAAGGCCTCCTCCATCGTTTTCCAAACATCTCTATCGTTGGCTTTGGTCATCAATTTTTTTCCAGCTACTCTGTTTATTTCATCTATCCATCTTTGTCTTGGTCTTCCCCGTTTACGTTTATGTCGCGGTCCTGTCCATGTAGTTACTTTATATATCCATTTCTGTTTGCACGTACGCGCTACATGACCAGCCCAACTCCACTTCAGCTTTTTACAGTGTTCTAAGGCGTCTATTACATTCGTTATTTTTCTAATATCAGAGTTTCGTTTTCTGTCTCGTCTTTTTATATTCAGGATGCTTCGTTCCATCGCACTTTGACATACCTGTAGGTAACTTATTTTTTACGCTGTTGTTGTATATCCACGTTTGGCTGCCATATGAGAGACATGGAAGTATGCAGGTGTCTAGTATTTTTTTCTTGTGTTTTAAAGGCAGGTTGGACTTCAACACTTCTTTGTAACTCCAGAATTTGTTCCAAGTAATGTTTATTCGTCTGTTTATTTCGTCTATGTGTCTGGATTTATTAAATGATATTTGTTTTCCCAGATAAATGTATTCCTGCACATATTCCAGTGGATTTTTGTTGACGTTGATGGGTATTTTTGTAGAGTTTGTCATGATTTTTGTTTTGGTAGTATTTAACTCTAAACCGATTTCTTGACTGACATTTTGAAGTTCGCAAACCATTTCTTCTAGTTGGGCCGCTGTTTCTGAGAAAAGAATAATATCATCTGCGAACCTCAGATTGCTAAGAAACTCATCATTTATTCTCAAGCCCTTTTGCTTCCAGTTTAGTTTTTTCATAATGCTTTCAAGAACAGTAATGAAAATTCTGGGTGAGAGCGGGTCTCCTTGCCTAACTCCTCTACATATTTTTATTCAGTCGTCGAAAAGCTTTTCCTAAAACCTGCTTGTTCCGGAGGTTGGTGTTTCTCAGTGTATTTCGCGAGTCGTTCTTCAAGGCAAGAGGCAAATAATTTATACATATTGGGTTGTAAGCTGATAGGTCTGTAGTTGTTTATATTTGCTGGGTCGCCCTTCTTATACAACAATATGGTATCTGATTTTGCCCATTCTATGGGTATTTCTCTATCATTTAAGATTTTATTAAACAGGTTTGTTAAGTGAGGGGTTAACAGGAATTTGCTTATTTTAATAGCTTCGTTTGGAATACCATCCGGTCCTCGACTCTTGTCTCGTTTTAGCCTGTCAATTTTTTTCATGATTTCTGAATCGGAGAATCTGTCTAAAGTGGTAGAGTCATGGGCGATCGAATCCTTTTCGTCCTTGTCGTTAGTTCGCGAGGAGTAGAGATTGGTATAAAACATTGTAGCAGTCTTTATTATTTCAGGTCTTGAGAAAGTCTTTTTGTTAGTAGAGAATTCATTTAGGCAGGGGATCCATTGTTTGGTATTTATCAACGCTTTGTAACCTTTTTTCATGCTGCCAGAAGAGGTGAGATGATTCTCTAATGTTTTGATTCTATATTCTTGATGTTCTTTCTTGATCAGTTTATGTATATTTTTATATAAGTAGGTGCGTTCTTCTTTTTCTTCGCGTGTCAATTTTTTCTTGAGTGTTAGTTCTTGTCTTCTTTTTATAAGTAGTTTTATATCTTCTGTAATAACACTGTGTTTCGAGGTTTCATTTTTGATATTGCTAAGGCTTTCTAACAAACATATTTTTATTGCGTTGTATAAAGACTCTACATCTTCGCATTTGACCAAGTTAGCCGTGTTGATTTTTTCATTCAATGTTATGAGGAAATGTTTTTCATCGTCTGGTGTAATTAATTTAGTATTGATATTTTTGAAGTTAGCTCTACTTTTCCTTAGATTTGACATAACAACCGTGCTTCGTATAAGTCGATGAACACTAGGGAATGGTAGTCTGCTCAACACTTCAATATTGTTGAAATTTTCTTTACGGTTGGTCAAAATGTAGTCGATTTGACTTTTCGTTTTTTTTGGAGATAACCATGTCCACATGTTTTTCGTATTCTTTTTGAAAAGACTATTTGTAACGAATAGGTTATTTTCCCAACAGAACTGTAGTAGGATTTCGCCTCTGGCGTCTCTTTTCCCGTAGCAGTAGTTACCAAGGACTCTTTCTTCTCCAGCAAGACGTTGTCCGACGCGCGAATTGAAATCTCCCAGTATAGTTTGGTGTTGGTAGCATTGCCGACAGGCTTTTTGTAGTTGGTTGTAAAAGCCATTTATTTCTTGCTCACTTGATTCCGCGTAAGAAGTTGGCGCGTAAACTTGAACTAATGACAATGTTTTGCTGTTGAATTTAAGATTTAAGATGCAAATTCGTTCCGAAATTGCGATGAAACTCTCTATGTTCAGTTTATATATCTTTTTTATAAGAAAACCGACCCCGTATTGACCTTTAGTTTCACCATAATAGCAGAATATATGCTTATCATCCTCTTCAATATTATATCCAATTCTTCTTATTTCTGCTAAACCGATGATGTCATAGTTTATACTTGTAATTGCTAGTTTAAAATCCATTAATCGTTCATTTGATAGGAGTGATCTTGCGTTGTAGGTGCATATGTAGAGTTGTTTGGATGGAGGGTTTCGGTCTTTCGCCCCCGCGATTGTGATTGTGATGGCGGTAGAGTGTGAAGGTGATGAGTTGCACGGAGACGCTTCTGTGTTTACATTTTGGCCTCTAATCATATACTGTTCAATATTTTGTTTTTTAGGCAGTTTTTTGTTACCAGTGGAATTTGAACCAGCTTTGTTGTGCGTTTCAGGGGACTCTGATAAAGGTCTTTTATTGTTATTTATGTTCGATATATTGTAGTCCTTCTGCGTGGTTTCTGGAATTACTACAATTTTATCGTAGCTCAAAAATGCCTTTCGACCCTTATGTTTTTTCTTCCAGCAGTTGCCCTTGCAGTCTTTTTCTTTCTTCAAGAACTTCAGGTGGAAAGTCTTCTTTGATGTAGAATGGAGTTTCTGATAAACTTTTCTTATTTTTTAAGAGTTGTATTTTCATTCCCATTGTGTTGAACGTTACAATAATAGGTCTTACTTTGTCACCTTCCTGCTTTTTTTCCTAATCGCCTCACTTCTTCTAAGTTTTCTTTGTTGCAGTATATTTTCATGACGTTGTTTATAATTTCCAAAATAGTGTTTTGTAAATCAAAGTAACACAACGGTTATTGTACAATAAATACATTACTATCATTAAAAAAAAAATGGTTGCCTGTAAAGTCGGTTTTACGGGCGAAGGAAGATTTTACGTGACAACGTCTTTTTCTCGGTAGTATATTTATTTGTATCATATCCATTCACAATTTCCCTAACAACATTTTAAGTGTTACTTTCTGAACGCACCCATCACATGTGTCATTAATGTCATTATAGTGTCATTATTTTACATGTTTTAAATCGAAATATGCGATAATCAGACTATTATACATGTATGTTGTCGATTCCAAACCCCTATTTAGTCTAGATCTACATGTAATTATTCTAAAAATACCGAACCGACGGAACAAACATCATATGTTTGACAGGTAAGTACGAACAGTTTGTATTTGTATGGGAATATAAAATTATCCTTTTTATTATTTTCCACTCATTTATTCAATATTTTCTCACCGTTTAAACCTTCCCTTGACTTCCACGAATATTTCAATACTAAAATTAGCCAAATCGGTTCAGCCGTTCTCGAGTTTTAGCGGGACAACCGGCCCTCCTAACAGACGTGAGCGGGCGTTACACTTTTTCATGAGTGACTCCGAGCGCAACCTAATTTAAGACGTTGTGACGTCAAAAAAAAAAACACACGTTAACAAATGTCGGATTTAACGTTAGTAGGACGTAAATAATCTCACGTAAAAATAACGTAACGGCAAAAATAAGGTGACGGTTAACGTTGTTTTTACCGTAGAATTTTGTGATATCCTCTCGTGAATCCTATGTCGAATATGACTTCAAAAAGACGTGATTTTGAATACTTGGGTATGGATTACCGTAGTCCGTTTTCTATTGGGAAAAAGTAGGTATGACATTTTGGAATACAGCAATGCCATTGGGTACGGGTATTAAACACGTCCACCTGAGCCCAAAACGCCCGATAGTCAGTTTGAACTTAGCGACAGATCGGGACTCAGAGTACAGAGCTCCCGGCCGACAGAAAAAATATATCTGGTGGATTAGTTTGGACCTTCAAATAAAGTTTGGTGTTCCATTCATTCCCCATGCTAGTTTTTTAGGCTTCCCTAGCAAAATATGAAGCAATACATAATTACAAATTTTTAGTAGTAAATAAATGCAAACAAACCCTCATTTCCTATTTTTTGTATTAAACTTGGTTAGAAATACCACTCGAAAGCCCATTTAATGCAGATTCTTAAAACATTAAACAGTAAATATAAACTGCACTATTTTCAAAGTAAAATAAAATATTGAAAGTACTGCGACGTTCTTCAGCGCATTACAGTATGGCAAAAAGTCCTGAAAAACAAGTAAAACTAACAAAAAAACAGTGCGAGTCTGATATGCGCACTGAGCGTTACGTACAATTTTTTAATCATCCCATCCTATGTTATACTCGATTTCATATACCATGGCCCGATGGACTTGAAACTTAACAATAGGGCTCATAATGTTTGCCTTTTGTTATCTAATTAGGAGCACTTCAAAATGGCACGCGTCGGTACAATCTGCATGCAACTAAAGCGGGACTAAAACATTTTGGTACTTGAAAATAAAAATACGAAATATTAGTTGTTTACGGTATTGTTTAATTATAATGGTACGGCATCTTTATAGTAATTGAATAGTAATAGCTTTATATTTAATACTTTATAACAACATTTGTTAAAATAAAAATTGTGTCAGCTTTTACTCGTTTTCGAGGGAGGTATCTTGGTCCTGATGAGAGTGATGAGACAATCCTTTTAACTGTCCTTTCCGGCACACTGGTGAATATAGACGTTTCTTTAATCAAATTTTTTTTACCCATTCGATTTAGCAATGTCTTATAAACACTTATCACCACATCTTGGGCGTCCTTGCTTAAAAATCGTTTCTTACGTTGCTGCAAACTAACATCACCACTGGACGGGTTACTTGTGGGTGTTTCCCAAGGTCGAAACATAATTATTTAAGTATACGTGTAATCACAAATGTAGTCAGATGACAACTAACATGAAATATTGTTTACATTAATAAAGATTACTAGGTTAAACGATCAAGATCATTAGGTTGCATGTAAAATACCACGCCGCAAAAGGGTCCGGCCAGGTATCTTTTGTTATCACTAATCCTATTGTTAACGCCTAATTACCGTCTCAAGTGCATCGGGCCATGGTATATGAAATCGAGTATAACTGGTACGGCCCAGTTGAGTTTACAGCTTTACACTCGTGTATACTCGATTTCATATACCATGGCCCGATGCACTTGAGACGGTAATTAGGCGTTAACAATAGGATTAGTGATAACAAAAGATACCTGGCCGGACCCTTTTGCGGCGTGGTATTTTACATGCAACCTAATGATCTTGATCGTTTAACCTAGTAATCTTTATTAATGTAAACAATATTTCATGTTAGTTGTCATCTGACTACATTTGTGATTACACGTATACTTAAATAATTATGTTTCGACCTTGGGAAACACCCACAAGTAACCCGTCCAGTGGTGATGTTAGTTTGCAGCAACGTAAGAAACGATTTTTAAGCAAGGACGCCCAAGATGTGGTGATAAGTGTTTATAAGACATTGCTAAATCGAATGGGTAAAAAAAATTTGATTAAAGAAACGTCTATATTCACCAGTGTGCCGGAAAGGACAGTTAAAAGGATTGTCTCATCACTCTCATCAGGACCAAGATACCTCCCTCGAAAACGAGTAAAAGCTGACACAATTTTTATTTTAACAAATGTTGTTATAAAGTATTAAATATAAAGCTATTACTATTCAATTACTATAAAGATGCCGTACCATTATAATTAAACAATACCGTAAACAACTAATATTTCGTATTTTTATTTTCAAGTACCAAAATGTTTTAGTCCCGCTTTAGTTGCATGCAGATTGTACCGACGCGTGCCATTTTGAAGTGCTCCTAATTAGATAACAAAAGGCAAACATTATGAGCCCTATTGTTAAGTTTCAAGTCCATCGGGCCATGGTATATGAAATCGAGTATAATATTAAATTTTTTGAGTTATTACCTTTTATTATGATTATGACCTGTTACTGTCAGCTGTAAAAGTCAATGGCAGATTTAACTTTTCTAGTAAATAATTTTACAAACAAATACACTTATTTTACTTTATACCTAATCGTTTCTTCACGCGGGTAATTAAATCTGAACAATACGCTACACAGATTCAATTATAATGCAATACATGAGCCGTATCGATGCCAATTTGGCCGCTTTAGTATATGAAGGCTTGTTCTGAGACATTGACTTGCGATATCCAACCATTTCACGATGAAAGTACTTCTACTCTCGATACTTGCGCTAGTCTGCGTGGCGGAGTGCGCACGATATAGGAATAATAAGAAACCTATATACGACCTAAACCAAGCTGGTAAACTATTCAATCAGTTCGTTCATAAATACAACAAACATTACAAAAATACTCCGGAATACTTCAAACGATACTTGATATTTATAGACAATCTAAAAGCTATTAACGAAAACAACAGCAATCCAAACTCATCATGGTGGGCCGATATTAACCAGTTTGCAGATTTGCCAGGCGACGAAGTTAAAAATTATGAGGGCTTCCTTCCTCTTAAGTAAGGACATGGCTATGTGTACTTGTTGCCCATATCAAACATACATACGTTTCATCTGACTTGGTATCACATTTTTGGACCATAAATATGCGGCGATAATAAATACTTTTTGCCTACCACTGACTCTCAGCAATGAGGCAACCGACGCAAGGAGGGAAGGTCTACCATAGAAAATTGTAATTTTATCGCTAAATATAAATAAAATTATGCATTAGAATTTTTTCTTTTAGATTTTTTTCTTTATTACCTACCTACTTGTTGCAGTTGATTTTTTAAAATAGATATTTAAAATGTTACTATATAACAAAAAGTATACATAATTAAACATTGAGGTAAGTAATTTACTTATCACTGTGCTTAAGGCATTATTATATCTTTATGTTTTTTAATGTGGGTAAATTCACCACATTTTTTTGATCAACACGCTGACGTGATATTTAAAGTGTTTTTACCCATCAAATTTTGAGATATCGTCACGTCAAATACGGGGATGCGACGGATGTTGAATTATACAACATAGTGTAGTTATATGAATAAAATTAGCTCAATATATCATGATACAAAGAAAAAAAAAGTTACTAAAGGTACAAAAAAATTATGATTTATTTTTTAACCCAAAAGAAATTTTGAAATTGTTTTTAGAATGCTCATAATTACACTAAACAATAATTAAAACATTGATACAAAGATCAAAGCTTAAAGAAAATTTAAAAATGAGTTACCTGTTGGAAGAGACCTTGGGTTGCTTGAGAGTTAGGGTAGCGACGTGGTTAACGAGCTGGACCGGCAATCCAGAACTACCGGGTTCGATTCCCGGTCGTCAGTCATTAACAAATGAGACATCACATGTTTCATAAATTTATAGAACAATAATTGTATGACAACCATGAACATAAACACACTTTTTCATGGCGAAAATGGCGAATTAGGGGCAAGTGCTGTACCTGTGGACGGTTTTACCTGTGGACACTACTCATACAAAGAAAACGAATTACCATAGACACATACCAATCACTTATTTGAAAAGCATTTTTTTTCATATGGCAACACTACTTAGTCGCCATCTTTACGGATGGCAGAAACTGCGTGTTTTGTGGCTGCCGAAAGTTTTTGTGACAAAAAGTAAGTATTTTTCCTTCTTTTTAAGCATGTTTTATGCAAAATCTGCAAATGTTACGGGTGTCTTGGCAGTAGCATATTATACATGGTGTAGACGTTATTTCTACAAGATTTCGTTAGTTGTAGGTAGAATTCATAGTGACCGGTATGAATTCAAAATAAAAACCGCCGAAATTGTACCTGTGGGCTGTCCATAGGTACAATTATACTGAATGTTCCTGTGGACAGTAAAATTAATATTTTCTGTTTTATTTAGTGCCTCGTAGTAATAAAGGGAAAAAAGAGGCAAGACATGCCTGGACACTCTACTTTAGTAAGGAAAGCCACAGAGAAGTTTAAAATCCCAAATACGATAATCTTTTCGAGTGATATTGGTGAAAATAGGAGCAACAGCTGTAAGATTACTTAAAAAAATCATTCCGATGCCCCAGATATGTTGATATGTTGGACATTTTCCAGTATTTGACAATTGCAGTCAGGTGTTCTTGTTGTGGGTGAATAATCAGAAGAGCAGGTATGGGCCTTGATTGTGAATTCAGAGTTGGGCTGGTTATAATTGATGATAGAAAAATTGATGTACCTACTTTGTCTTTGTAATATTAAGTGTTAATAAGTTTCTGTTAAGCCAGTCCATTACTAACCTTAGGCCAGATTCTACAGATAATTGAACATCACGCAAGCTCTCTCCGACGAATAAAATAGCTGGATAATCGGCAAAATTATCGATGTGGGCGTTTGCTATATGAAGGTCACAAAGATTATTTATATACATCAGGAACAATGTTAGGCCTAAGATGCTTCCTTGAGGAACACCAAAATTCATCGAGGTATAGTGACTAAACCTGTTACCTATACGTACACATTGTTGTCTGTTGGTAAGATAACTTTTAAAGTTCCGGACTTAACTTTTAGAGCCTTATTAGGGACAAACTACAAACCTAATACACTATAACAATACTGCATGAACATGTAATAAAAATAGCTCAATCAAAAAACGCATTAGTCAATTTTCGCCGCAAGGAATTATACAATTGAATATATCAATATCAAACTCTTACGTTGTATTATTCAAATTTCGACTAGCGCGGTTAAGGAAACTATTTACGAACAAACTTATATTAAATAATATGTAGATGCAATCTATATGTATACAAGGTGGCCCGTTTAGATCGGTCTGTATGGGAAAGTCTTAAGCTATAAGACATACACTACGAAGATCTGTTCTTAGGAACCATGTCATCGATTTTAATAAAAAGAAAAACTGCATGATCATATATTAAAAAAAACCTGTACTCAGCTCAGGAATCGAACCCGGATGTTTTGAAAAATAAATTAAAGAGTATGAAAACAATGTATTTTAGACATCATGTTTCACAATAAAATTGACTGCTTAAGACCTACACAATTGATATCTAAGTAGAAATAATGATCCCACCAAAACACTTCATGTAAAATTGGCGGCCAAGACTCACATGCTCATAACGCTTTCACTGTAAAAAGTTATCAGATCCCAGGAAAAGCCAAGCCCCTAAGCCCTGACTTTACTAACCCTACACCTTGGTTTCAAAAGTATGGCTTGGCTGTTTCATAGGTTACCGTAAATATATAAACCGTAATGGGCCAAACGGTCCGTTGGACTTCTTTCTGGGATCTTATTTCTTTTTGTAAGGTGCCCTAGCTTTTTTATTTATTTTGGGCTGTAGCGTTTCTTGAGCATCAGTCTTCAGAGCTCTATCTTTGCATATTTCTCTTGTTGATATCATTTCCTCTTACGCATTCGTCTTACGCTTAAATCTGCTTAAGATGGATATAAAAATCATTGATTCAACAATATAAAATATAAAGTTCCGCGTGTTAATTGTGCTACATTTATTATCGCATTTTGGCAGGTCTATAAAGAAATATTTAAAATACGAAGTCAGTGTAGATACAGAAGTAGTAATAATTGTGTATTTAAGAAATACCTACTTTTAGCCCCATATATATATACACTTTTATCCCCTATTATGGGAACCCCATACAAACTTACATCCCCTTATTTAAAGGGTGGGGGGTGATTTTCTAAAAATCCTAGAATATTATGTGTTTTATTTATAACAAGGAGTCCCTATACCAATTTTCAGACCTCTAGTATCAAAATTTGCAGAATTCTCATACAAACTTCCATCCCCTAGTTTAAGGGGTTGGGGGGTAAAAGTTCCAAGTTTTAGAATTATTTTGTTGTTTGTGTACTAATACTAGCTTACATACCAAATTTCAGCTTTCTAGGTCATCGGGAAGTACCCCAGAGGTTTTGATACGTCAGTGTATAAGTGAGTGGCAAAATCGGCGTATTTTAGGTACCAATAAAACCTAAAGTATAAAAGCTAGATCAATGAAATTTTGTACATTTTATATGCTCCCTAACTGCATCTTAACCTGTGAATTTGGGCGTTCTGGTTTTAACTGGGACGAAACTATGAGGGTTTGAAAATGAGACGAAACGGTTCGAGAAAAGGTAGGTAGTGCCCCGCCTCTTTTTTGTTCGTCTTGGCGGGGGCACTACCGTGCCCCCAGATAGTTTTATTTTTCACTTCGTCCGGGTTCGATTCCCGAGCTGAGCACAGGTTTTATTTATTTAATTTATGAATGCAGTTTTTATTTTCATTAATATCGATGACATGGTTCCTAAGAACAGATCTTCGTATGTCTTATAGTTTCAGACTTTCCCATACAGACCGATCTAAATGGGCCACCCGTATAGCTTCTTCATCTTGTTGCATTGTAACTTGGTAGGTACTTGTCATAGGGAATGACGTCTGATTATTTAGTACGAAGTCGAATTTTTGCTGTCGTTCTTCATTTTTAACTGATTTCCAAAAAAGGAGGAGGTTCTATGATTCACTGTACATTTCTTTTTTAGATAGCTTTTATTGTAAGTTTGTCCCACATAACAATTTGTAATAGGACACATAAGAATTTGAAAAATGGGAGCGATTGACATCATTAATTAAAAAACTACCCATCATCCCAATTGCGGTTGTAATTAAGTCGAATATCTCAAGTGATCCATTATTACGTTTTTGAGTTATTGCCTTTTATTATGATTATGACCTGTTACTGTCAGCTGTAAGTCTGGCAGTTTGTCGACGCGTTTGGCTCGGTTTGTAGACACCTGCCTACCCGTGCCTGTCCCGGGTACGAATCCCGGCTGGGGCAAATATTTGTGCGATGAACTCGAATATTTGTGCTTGGGTCATGGTTGTTCTATGTATTTAAGTATATATTTATCTATATAAGTTCGCCTTTGTACTATCGCCCAACGCTACGGGTACACACCTCTAGGATTATTTTCGTATGCACTTCGCAGCGGTCGCTATTTACATCATCCACCAATAGAAACGGCAAGTGATTTTTTGACCAGTAACTCTTGTGAAATAATTTTCATTTAAATTTTCTTAACAATACGGTACAAATTAGAATGACTCAGAAATCACTGCAAACCCCTTTTTTGTGCTATAAAAATACCGTTCGAAATTGTATGGATCGTACGCAACCGAACATCTGGTGATCACATTCCTAAAGAGACAACGTGGCATATTCCTTGAATCAGAATTTTTACTTTTAACAGCCAACTTTTGTGAGCCTAAGCCTAAAGGCCCCGAAGCAATTGCTGATTACCTACGTAAATGAGAAAGAGCTGAAATTACTAGATAAATATCTCGTTAGGTACCTTATAGTCGTTTTTGTCGTAATAAGGCCCGTTTTTTTATAAGATGATTCGAGCCGAAACTAATTCCATAGCAAATACCTAATAAATAATAAGATTATATTGCTATAAAGACAAAGATCAACACGCAAAGAAAAATTTTACTGCGCTCATACGTGGTCCTCACCGGGACACCACACGGGACACGTATGGGCGCAATTTAAATTTCACCTCACTCGCGACTCCCCTTGTCGCGCGACTTAGCGTCACCTGCCTCGCTCGCACGGTATTGGAAAAAAAGTGACAGGTAGTAAGTATTTGTCGCGCGACAAAGAGTCGCGTGTCAAAGTTATGCTAACCGTGCTGCTCAAACATGGTGAATCTGCTGCGAGATAACAGTGAACAAAATGCGATTTGGTTCCCAGCGAGAGCAAAAGTGACTTTTAATTTTTTTCAATTTTCGTCCACGAATTGTCATTTCTCAGTCACAGGTTTCGAATCATTCGAAATTTAACAACAAAGCCGTTTAAAATACAACTAAACTAATAGAAAAGGCCGAATTCGATGGTCACCAGATGTTGTGTCTGGTCAGGTCAAACAAAAGAAAAGGTACCGTACCGACCTTATATACTTACAAATTGTTTCCTAATTGGTTTGTCATAAAAGAAGGCGTGAATACTTAAAACTGTGTCTGCAGACGATTTTGTTGAGAAAGTGTGAACCCGTAGCGTTGGGCGATAGTACATGCTTATTCCATTGTAATGTGTTTTTCTTGTTTTTATGTACAATAAAGTGTTTACATACATACATACATACATATATCGTCGTCTAGTACGCAGAACACAAGCCTTCTTGAGCTTAATTTGGTACTAGATCGATTTGTGATGAGGTTGTCCGATATTTATTATTATTTCGTATATTCATTTAATTTCTTAGGTTAAGTTTTTTTACAATAAATTTATATAAAAAGTAAAATACAATAAAGTAATTACAAAATATAAATACATTATAAAAAAACCTAACCTAGGGCGCCGCCGACAGCGGGGCGGGGCCCAGGCTACCGGTGGTTATTATTATTATTATTTATAGATTTAACTTTCTAGTAAATAATTTTACAAACAAACACACTAATCTTACTTTATACCTAATCGTTTCTTCAAGCGGGTAATTAAATCTGAACAATACGCTACACTGATTTAATCATAATGCATTACTAATTTATACATGAGCCGTATCGATGCCAATTTGGCCACTTTAGTATATAAAGGCTTGTTCTAAGACATTAACTTGTGATATCCAACCATTTCACGATGAAAGTACTTCTACTCTCGATACTTGCGTTAGTCTGCGTGGCGCAGTGCATACAATCTAGGAATAATAAAAAACCGATATACGATCTAAAGCAAGCTGGTAAACTATTTTATCAGTTCGTTAAGAAATACAACAGACATTACAAAAGCTCTGCGGAATATTTCGGACGATACTTGATATTTACAGACACTCTGAAAAGAATTAACGAAATCAACAGCGATCCAAAAGGATCATGGACGGCCGACATTAACGATTTTGCAGATTTAACCAAGGAGGAAATGAAAGATCGTACGGGTTTTAATAAAGGGTAAGTACATGGCTATGCTATGTACTTTTTGCCTATATATAATATACATACAGGAATACGTTTCATCTGATTTGGAATCACATTTTTCGACCATAGTTATACGGCGATAATAGATACTTTTTGCCTATACTGACCTGAGCAATGAGGCAACCGACGCAAGGAGGGAAGGTCTACCACAGACAACTGTTATCGCTGAATATATAAATAAAATTATGCATTGGAAATGTATCTTTTTTTATAACCTACTTCCTGCAGTTTAACTTATTTACTTAATTATTATTAAAAAAATTGAAATCTAAAATATTGGTATTTAACAAAAAATATATAGAATTATGCAATGTGGTAGTAAGTAATTTATTTGACACTGTGTTTAACGTATTACATCTTATTAAACTGATAGCAGTAATCTAGTAAAATAATATATTATTTCTAGAGATGGGCGCTCATGGGTAAATACCCGATAAATACCGGGTAAATACCCAATCTACTCGGCAGTAGTAGTAGTAGATTGGGTATTTACCCGGTATCTATCGGGTATTTAATTTCTAAACAGAGTTATGTTTTTTCGAAATGATTTTATAATGTGGTTAATTTTAAATTGCTACATGTAGGTACAACAATCAACAGGCAAAGAAAAATTAAATTGCTCTCATATCAGATGACGTGACATTTAACGTGCTTTACCCGTCAAATTTCGAGACATCCTCACGTCGATTTAACGTTAAAAAAAAAACAAAATAAGGTGATAGTTAACGTTGCTTTTGCCGTCGAGTTTTGTGTTATCCTGTCGTGAGTCCTACGTCGAATATGATTTGTACTTGGGTGTGCATTATAGATCAGGGTATGATTTTTGAGAAGCCGAGGATCGTTCACAATGGCATGCAGTTGGAGAGGCCTATGTCCAACAGTGGACAAGAATAGGCTGATGCATTACAGTAGTCCGTTTTCTATTGGGAAACTGATATTTTGGAGTATAGCAATGCCATTTGGTGCGGGTAATATACGCGTCTACCTCAGCCGAAATCACCCGGTAGCCAGTTTGAACTCCGCCACAGGAGAGGGGATCTCAGAGAACAGATCTCCCAGCGGTCAGAAATATAAATATGGCGGATTAGGTACTTTAAATAAGTTTGGTGTTATTATCAGGTACCTAGATGACGCCCAATTCATTCCTCATACCAGTATTTCATTATAATAATATACTTTTAGTAATAAAGAAATGCAAATAAACCGTCATATTTTCGTATTTTTTGTATTTAACTTGGTTCACAATCTTGCACGAATATGCAAATCGCGTGACAATGCAATATTATGATGACGTGGGTGGAGCTGATCTGATGATGGAGCTGGAATGTGGCCATAGGTACTCCGTAATAAATAAAGCAATCATGTCGAGTTTGGGCTATTTAGAGTCGTTTATGTGAGCAATTGATGGATGTTTAAAGAAAAGTACAGTCGGCTATAAAAGCTTGACACAAAAATTAAATTTTTGACAGAAACTATTTTTTTGGGTTCCGTACCCAAAGGGAAAAAACAGGACCCTTTTACTAAGACTCCGTTGTCCATCCGTCTGTCTGTCCGTCCGTCTGTCACCAGGCTGTATCTCATGAGCCGTGATAGTTGGACAGTTTAAAATTTTCACAGATGTATTTCTGTTGCCGCTAACTTTGCAACTCATTTGTATTTGGCGCTATGCATGCCAGGTGCAAACTTAACTTAACCCGACCAGTTAAGATGGGATAAGTATTTGTACGATACCCTCGGTGCACGAGACAGACTCGCATCTGAGCCGGTTTTAGTTTATTTAAATTAAAGGATCGATGCATCTCATGCTCTCCACACCCTCGCTCAAAAGACGTTGACGCGCCGTAAAACAAGTCAAATTTATGAAAAAGACAAATTATTCAACTGCTATTTCACCGCGTAAACGCACCGTCCTCGATGTGCTTTGAACAACAAAGATCATGATTTAAAAAAGTTACGGATAGGACATGCCAGTGCGTAAAGGCACCAACACCTTGATTCGAGCAGCGCTGTGGTCAATTCGTATGGGTTTTTTTTTTCACCAAAGAAATAGTAAATCTTCTGACGGGATTCGAACACGCATCTCCGGAAGCTCGCGCACGTCGCGTCACAATCACAACCCTCACTTAGCGCAACGATCCTTCAGCTATGCCAGCCTGTGGTGTTATTAACTTTGGATGTTGATCATGATTTATTTTTATATATCTATTTATTAATATTTTAACACAGCATTACAGTATATATACTAAGACACTTTGAAAAACAGATACATATGTACAAAAATTACAAATGAAGAACAACCAAAAATACAACAATATTGTCCAATCTTACATCTATATTAATATATGGTCGATTGACGTGTATCCATCGCCTCACAGAACCTCAAGCATTCTCTATAAAGAGCCATCCATCGACATGCAAAAATATCGCATTCAGGGTGCTGACGCGAGGAGCGCGTTGAGATGCCGTAGTTGCCGTACGATAGATATAAAGTTGCAGGCCGAAACTATATATAGCCTTAAACTTTCGTGAGACATATTTAATAGGCTAGTAGACCCAGTTTTGAAATATATTTCAAATGATTAATAATGATCTTACTAGCTCTAAAAAAATGTCTTGTATTTTTGTGAAAGCTAGAAAGCTAAATTTTATCAATTGAAAATTAGAAATTTCATGAACAGTCAAAAACGCCGTCCGCCATTTTTGCCTTTTGCTAATCTGTGGCGTGACGTAGAATTACCTGTAAATATTCGAAATTCGACCGTCGTATAGTGCCATTCCGCTCACTCCAATATACTTTGACAGGAGATCGAGAGAGACGGCACTATTCGAAGTCGTCAAAGTAGACTTTCAGTTTTGTTTACATGATTGATGACGTCACTATCATAAGCGAAAATGGCGGACAGCGTTTTAAGCATTTCAAAATACAGATTAAAAACCATATTTTCAAATTCAATTTTTTGAGCCATCCATCACTTTTATAAATTGAAAAATATATATTTAGGTTTCCTTTGCTAAATACTATACGGAATAAACATTAGTTTATTACAATTTGACATGAGTCAACTAGCCTATTATGTATTAAGCGGTTTACACTCACGTGAAATTGTCAGGAGCGGCCCGACATGTTTCGAACTCGTATGGAGCTCTTCATCAGGGACGGCTGCCCGTACACCGCCGCGGCAACCTGTACGCGGAAACATGTCGGGCCGTTCCTGACAATTTCACGTGAGTGTAAACCGCTTAATACAATAATTATATATGTATATAGCCTCTTCATCATCATACTTCACATAGGGAATGGCGTCTGACTTTTTGGTATGAAGTCGAACTTTTTCTGTAATTCCAGATTTTTAACCGACTTCCAATAGGTTCAATATTATTAATTCTATGTTTCACAGTACATTTTTTTTAGATAACTCTTATGGTAAGTTTGTGGTACATAATAATGTGATAATAAAAAAAACTAGCCATCATCCCAATCGCGGTTGTAATTAAGACAAATATCTCAAGTGATCCATTATGTTTTTTTTTTCTGTGGCTTTCACTTCTTGCTGGGTTAGCAGGATGTATTTCGCCAATGTCGACGTTTAGGCATATCACACGATAGGAGAATGGTCGGTATTTATAGTTTCGAGTTATGTGAGAGGATAGGTGTGGCACCTAAAAAAAACAACATATATTTATGTTACGTTTGTACAGTTATTACCTAATAAAAAGAGCGGGAAGAGGATGACAGTAAGTATGGCATGCCAATATAGGAAAATTAGTAAAGATCATAGAAGAAAATATCTAATTCAATTAAAGAAAATTGTACTCTACAGTCTGATGTTATGGTTAAATATTTGATAAGAATAGCAGTGAGAGGAGCATCCATAAAAGTTAACAGAAAAGAAAAATCGATGGGACGAGGGATATTTCTCGGTGATACAACGTACATTATACATAACAACATACAACGTACATTGTACAGATATTACGGTTTTGAGTTATTGCCTTTTATTATGACCTGTCACTGTCAGCTGTTAGCCAATTTTTCGAACATAATGTATTTTTTTCTCAGATTACATTCGATATAATCTTAGAAAGCTTAATATGCCTTACTTACTTAATCTGATCCGTGTATACTGTTTAGTGTAATTATAGGTTATTATGTTGTCAGTGTCACTTTGAATTGTCATTTGACGTTTGTTTTCTTTTTCTATTTGACTGAAGTTTGTTCGAGTCTCCTTTAATACCGCCTGTTGCTATTTTAATTTTGCTTTTTTTTTTGTTTTAACCGCAAATTATTATGACTTTTGTTATCTCTCACAGGTAAACCGGCAGGATGAGCAGGATTTTGTGTGTTATAAAGACAAGTATCTTTGTAATACTATTATAATACTGTTATATATATATTTATATTTGTAATATTTATTGTTTATGTCCGATGATGAAATTTTCTTTTCTGCCAGTGATGATAGTGCTGCTTTTCTGTCTTTGAATTCTCTTGACACTTCTCATACTTTAGGTGAACTCTTATCTAATGAATTTCAGAATTCTTGTTTTTTCAACGTGTGCCATATTAACGCCCAAAGCATCCCATCTCACTATGCTGGTTTGATTGATACGTTTCAGTCTGAATATATCCATGCAATACTAGTATCGGAGAGTTGGTTGAAGCCCACGCTAGACTCGACATCGTATGCTTTGCCTGGATATGTTCTGATTAGGAACGATCGAACAGGTAAGGGTGGCGGTGGTGTGGCCATTTATTTGAAAAGTTCCATTCCGTACAAAATTTTAAATACCTCTCCGTCCCTTTATTCTAGCTCCGCGGAATGGATATTTCTCGAACTGAATATTAAAGGAGTCAAGGCCGTTCTTGGTGTAGTTTACTGTCCCCCAACCGTTGATTACTTTTCTAAACTTGAGCAAGTATTTGAGTACATAAGTTCGGATTACACACATCACATAATTATGGGAGATTTTAATACCGACCTTTGCACTAATTCCGCACATCGTGATAAATTTGAATCAATTGTTCGGTCTGTCAAATTCTCTATCTTACCTCTTGATCCTACCCATCACACCGCGACCACTGACACGTGGTTGGATCTTATAATTACTTCTTCGCCTGATGATGTAATAAAGCATGGTCAGCTGTTAGCTCCCTGCTTCTCCCATCATGACTTGTTGTTTGCTTCGTACAAAATTATACCACCTAAATGTAAGCCTGGCTTGGTTTTGATGCGCAACTTTAATAAAGTTGATACTGACGTTCTCTTGAGTGATGCAAGAAGCATTGACTGGACCCCTGTGTTATCTGCACCTACAGTTGAAACCAAAGTTTCTTTGTTTAACTCTGCTATTTTAGAATTATTTGACACCCATGCCCCACTGCACCCCGTTAGAGTTCGGCGTCCCCCTGCTCCTTGGATCACTGAGGGCGTACGCATGGCTATGAGAAGGAGGGACCGTGCTTTCAGAACTTTTAAACGTGACCGTACTGACGACAATTGGACTATTTTTAAGGCAGCTCGTAACCGATGTAACCAGATGGTGCGAACAGCGAAGCGCCGATTCATTCACCAGAACGTATCCTCTTCTTCGATGGCCGATGTCTGGAAGTTTGTTAAGTCGCTTGGTCTAGGTAAACCTAGTAACGGTTTCGATGGCACTTCCTTTTCGCTAAACGATTTAAACAGACATTTTTCTACTTCCGCCTCCATTGATTATCATGTTAAGAGTAGTACTCTTTCTGATATTTCATCAATGCCCGTTGCTGTCTCTGATATCTTCTCTTTCCATCCCACTTCTGACGCTAATGTTAAAAAAATTATCAATAAAATTAAATCGAAAGCTGTTGGTTGTGATGATATTGGGCGTTATATGGTGGTATCAGTTCTGGACTGTGTGCTTCCCATAATAACCGATATCATCAACTCCTCGCTGCTTAATGGTGACTTTCCTTCTCTCTGGCGTCGCGCGTTCGTTATTCCTTTACCTAAAATTAGCAACCCCACATCACTTAGTAACTTTAGGCCAATTTCAATTCTCCCTTTTTTATCAAAAATTGCTGAAGCGGTGGCTCACAAGCAACTTTCTAGCTTTATACACTCTTTCAAACTGTTGAGCCCCTTTCAGTCTGGTTTTCGTCCCAGCCACAGTACTTGTACTGCACTTCTCAAAGTGACTGAAGATGTTAGGCGGGGCATGGAGGATCAATTGGTCACAGTACTTGTTCTCATTGACTTTTCTAACGCTTTCAATACTGTTGACCATGAGATCCTACTTGCCTTGCTCAGCCATCTTAATGTGTCTTCTTCTGCTCTTGGCTGGTTTGCTTCATATCTTTGTGGGCGCCAGCAGGCAGTCCGTGTAGATCGGGCTTTGTCTGATTGGTGCGACCTTGCCACTGGTGTACCTCAAGGAGGAATTCTCTCTCCTTTATTATTTTCTCTTTTTGTAAACTTTATCACCCCTGGTCTTCGCTGTTCTTACCATCTTTATGCTGACGATTTACAACTTTACGACCAATGTAAAGTGTCTGATATTACTGACACAATTAACAAATTAAACCTGGATCTCTTACACATCCAACAATGGTCTGAGAAATTTGGTCTGTTTGTAAACCCCTCAAAGTGTCAGGCTATTATCATTGGCAGCTCTCGTCAGCTTGCTAAACTTGACCAGGATTCTGTAACTCCTGTAAATTTCAACGGAACGCCTATTCCTTTTAGTTCTAGTGTTAAGGACTTAGGTGTTCACTTAGATAGCACACTGAGCTGGAGGGTGCAGGTAGGTGAAATTAGCCGGAAAGTCATTGGCTCGCTTCATGCTCTCAACAAACTGAAAAATTTCTTGCCTATCAAAACTAAGGTATTGCTTGTAAATGCACTATTACTACCCATAATTGATTATGGTGATGTTTGTTATCCGGACTTAAATGAGGATCTTCTTGATAACTTGAATCGACTTCTTAATAATTGTATTCGCTTTATTTTCTGTCTCCGTAAATATGATCACGTTTCTTCTTACCGCTCTCAGCTTGGCTGGTTTCCCATCCGTCAACGACGCAATATTCGTATGCTCTGCACTCTCTTTTCAATACTCAATGATCCACAAGCTCCTGAATACCTGAAAACCTTTTTCTGCTATGTTGAATCCACTCGTAACCGTAATTTTCGCTCTTCCGGCAATCTTGCCCTTTCTATTCCTCTTCACCGTACTGGTTTCATGTCTAATTCTTTCTCCTTGCAAGTGGCTCGCCTCTGGAACGGTCTTCCTCTCACAATCAAACAGGCTCCGAGTAAGTTGGCATTTAAAAGGGCCGTGCGAAGTTTCTTTGCTGGCAGAACTGAAGTCTCATAGTATATCTGCTTGGTTTGTTTCATCGTCGTATATATTTATGTATGTATCTATTTATATATATGTATATTATATGTATGTATGTACCTAATATGAGTATTTTAATTATATGTAATTATGTTGTCTGATGCACCGCCTACAATTTCTCTGCTTTGCCCTAAGGTTGACTGGTAGAGAATGCCTCATGGCATTAAGTCCGCCTTTTGTACGTTAAGTTTTTCTTTTGTGCAATAAAGTTTAAATAAATAAATAAATAAATATGCCTTATGAATAAAAAGTTTTTTTTTTTTTAATTTTCCAGTTAATAGCTTTACAAACAAACGAACTAATCTTACTTTATACCTAATCGTTTTTTCACACGGGTAGTTAAATCTGAAATCAATACGCTACACTGAATCAATTATCATGCATTACTAATATATACATGAGCCGTACCGATGCCAATTTGGCCGCTTTAGTATATAAAGTCTTATTTCAAGATATTGACTTGTGACATCCAACTATTTCACGATGAAAGTACTTCTTTTACTCTCGATACTTGCGCTAATCTGCGTGGCGGAGTGCGGACGATATAAAAGTAATAAGAAACCGATATACGACCTACACCAAGCTAACAAACTATTACATCAGTTCATGAATAAATACAACAGACATTACAAAAGCTCTGCGGAATATTTCGCACGATTGGTGATATTTACAGAAAATCTAAAATTGATTAACGAAAACAACAGCGATCCAAACTCATCATGGACGGCCGATATTACCCAGTTTGCAGATTTGACCAGCGAGGAAATGAGAGATTATCACGGCTTCAATCCTCCTAAGTAAGTATATGGCTATGCTATATGTACTTTAGCCTTTACATACGTTTCATCTGATTTGGAATCACATTTTTCGACCATAATTATGCGGCGATAATAAATAATTTTTGCCTACTACTGACCCTCAGCAATGAGGCAACCGACGCAAGGAAGGTCTACCATAGACAAAAGTAATTTAATCGCTAAATATAAATAAAATTATGCATTTGATATTTATCTTTTTTTATTACCTACTTCCTGCAGTTTAACTTTTTTTTTTTAATTTATATCTAAAATATTACTATTTAACAAAAAGTATACTCAATTATGCATTGAGGTAAGTGATTTATTTGTCACTGTACTTAAGGTAATTATATCTTATTAAATTGATAGCATTAATCTAGTTCATTTTATTTCTTCCATGGACGGCCAATATTAATGGGTTAGCAGCGACGAAATGATTTCATCCTAGGTAAGTACATGGCTACATGGCTATGCTATGTACTTTTTGCCCACATACTCGTACAATACACATACGAATTATCTGATTTGGAATCTCATTTTTCGACCATAATTATCCATTCCCGAAATAAAGGAGCAGGTTCTATGTTTCACTGTACGTTTTTTATATAACTCTTATGGTTAGTTTGTCGCAAGTAATAATGTGATCCCCAGAGAAATAGGATCGAGTGTCATTAATAAAAAAAACTAGCCATCATCCCAATCGCGGTTGTAATTAAGTCGAATATCTCAAACTATCCTTTATAAAAAAAAATACGTTTTTGAGTTATTGACACTGTCAGCTGTTAGCCAATTTTTCGACCATAATGTAATTTAATTGTTTTCAGATTAAATTCGATATAATCTTAGAAAGCTTAATATGCCGCCTGCCTAAGGAATAAACAGTTTTTTTTTACTTTTCCAGTAAACAGTCTTACAAACAATCAAACTAATCTTACTTTATACCTAATCGTTTCTTCACACGGGTAATTAATTCTGAAAACAAAACGCTACACTGATGCAATTATAATGCATTACTAATATAAACGAGCCGTATCGATACCAATTTGGCCGCTTTAGTATATAAAGGCTTGTTCTAAGACATTGACTTGTGATATCCAACCATTTCACGATGAAAGTACTTCTACTCTCGATACTTGCGCTAGTCTGCGTGGCGGAGTGCGCACGATATAGGCATAATAAGAAACCGATATACGACCTAAACCATGCTGGTGAGCTATTTCATCAGTTCGTTCATAACTTCAACAAACATTACAAAACCTCTGCGGAATATTTCAAACGATTGTTGATATTTGAAGAAAATCTTAAACTTATTAACAAAATTAACAGCAATCCAAACGTATTATGGACGGCCGATATTAACCAGTTTTCAGATTTAGCAGGCGAGGAAATGAAAGATTATGAGGGCTTGCGTCCTCCTAAGTAAGTACATGGCTATGCTATATGTACTTTTTGCCCATATTCATTATCCAACATACATATATATACGTTTCATCTGATTTGGAATCACATCTTTCGACCATAATTATACAGCGATAATAAATACTTATTGCCTACTAAAGACGACAGTAATTTTATCGCTTAATATAAATAAAATTACGCATAGGAAAGTTATCTATTTTTTTAATAACCTACTTCCTGCAGTTTAACTTATTTAAGAATTTTTATATTGATATATAAAATATTCCTTTTTACTAAAAAGTATACATAATTATGTGTTGAGGTAAGTAATTTATTTAACACTATGCTTAAGATCTTATTAAATTGATAGCAGTTAATATAATAAATAGTATTTTATTACTAAACAAAATTATATTTTTTAGAAATGATTTTTTTAAGTAGGTAGATTAATTATAAAAACGGTATAAACTCACGTAAAAATTGTCAGGAACGGGAATTGTCAGGTTGTTTATACCGTTTTTATAATTAGTAAAGATGTCTCACGATAGTTTTAATAACATTATAGGTAGATTAACGCCATTTTTTTTTAAATGCTACGTAGATGTAAAGATCGACACGCAAATAAATATTAAATTGCGCTCATATATGGTTCACACCGGGAGACGAACCGGGTATTTATAGATGATGTTATATTTAACATGCTTTTGAGTGACTCATTTTGATTCTCCACCAATAAATTTGTAATTTTTTTTTTAAATATTTAATATTATAATTTTGTGGCTGAACATGACTAATAGCGTTCAAACATTACTATTAACGTGGAAGGTACGGTTATGCAATTGATAGTTTAAGCGTTGTTAATTGTTATACTCATTTATTATTTTCCGGAAGTGACGATACGTGTATGGAAATGATATTTTAGCTACCGGAAATGACGCTACCGAAAAAACTAGCCATCATCCAAATCGCGGCTGTAATTAAGTCGAATAACTCATGGACCATTTGAGTTATTCGACTTAATAACATCCGCAATATTACGTTTTTGAGTTGTTGCCTTTTATGTGTCACTTTCGGTCACTGTCAGCCGTCAGCTAATGGCAGATGTAACTTTTCCAACAGTGTTTATATACAAACACACTTTTCTTCTTTTCACCTATCCGTTTCTTCACATAGGTAATTAAATCTGAAAACAGTGCGTTCCACTGATTCAATTATAATGCATTACTAATACACTCGTGCCGTATCGACGGCAATTTGGCCGATTCGGTATATAAAGACTTTTGTTCTAAGACATACATTAAAGACTTGTGATATCTGACCATTGCACGATGAAAGCACTTCTGCTCTCGATATTTTCGCGTCTGCTTGGCGGAGTGCGTAGAGTCAGCTAACCTTAATACAAGGATGTACAATCTAGACGAAGCTGGTAAATTATTTAATGAGTTCATTAAGAAATACGACAAACACTACAAAGATACTGCAGAATATTTCGCCCGTTACGTGATATTTACCGAAAATCTGGAATATATCAACAAAATCAACAGCAATCCTCACTCAACATGGACAGCCGATATCAACCAGTTTTCAGATTTGACCAAAGATGAAATGAAACAGTATATGGGATTTGGTCATCTGTAAGTACTTTTTGACCATATACAATACACATACCTACTTACATGTTATGTTTCATCTGATTTGGAATCACATTTTTCGCCCACAATACAGCGATAAAACAGATAGACACTTTTTGTCGACTAAAGAAAACTGTAATTTGATTGCAAGATCTTAATAAAATTGTGCATTGGAAATGTATGTTTTTTTTTCAAACCTATTTCCTGCCGTTTAATTTGGTAAAAAAAGGTTTTTTTTTAAGTGTTACACGTACTTAAAACCTTTTAACAAGAGGTAAAATATATCATCAAGGTGTATTTTGTACGAAAGTTGCCAACCTTTGCAATTGCAAATGTTCATTATTTTTATTGAAGCAGTTACGTCTGCTAACGTAAAAAATTTTTTTCGCTTCATTGTAAACATGTTGCAAAAGGTGTGATAACAAAATACTGTCCTGCTATTTATTTCTGGTCAAATAATACAAAAATTTTGATATACTTAGCGGTTGTTTTGTTAACACGCGAAAAACCGGCACCAATCTCTGGCGTCTTAGTATTTTCCCTCAGAAGCGTATCCATTACCTAATCAATAGCCTACCGGAGGAAATAAGACGAGAGCAAAACAAGAAAAAAAAACAATAGAATGTTAAAGAAAAAAACACTTCTTACACTACTACCGTAATACCCTTGTAACTAAAATGAGAATCATCCAATACAATACAATACAACAATTCTTAATTGCACAACAACAAGAAAAATATTACAATTGAAACCTTAATCATACTAATGTACCTAAAATAAAGATTCCCCAAAGAGATCCAACAGTCAAACCAGCCACTGGTTTTGTGGGACATTGTTTTAGACTTAAGAAAAATGTTAAAAATCTTAATAAAATAAATTTTCTCAAACATGCTCGGAAATGTATGCGTTAATGTCCCGATATGAGGACATGAAGTTTCTCGTTTATGGCTCCCTACATTACTTCTTGGCCTAGGCCACAAAAGTTAGTATGAAAATCCATTTTTGTCCGCTGCTCTAATTTTTTTAAATTTCTATACTAAAATTAAATTGGCAAAGGAAAAATTACATACAGCCAACAACCTCCACAATCTGTAAGCATAATTGCGACATAAAAAAAAATCTTTGTGCGGTTAAACATGGTGCTCAAATAGCTGGATCAAATAACATATTTAAAAAATAAAAAAGGTGGCAAATTGAAAATCTTTTTTTCTGCTTATTCGTATTTCGTAGTGATTATAAATAGTACATTACTGCAGAGGCCGTGAAGTAAGGGATTGCTGGACGAGTTTGGGGTAGATGGCCGAGTCGAAGACGAGGCCAGATAGAACGAGTCCTGCAATCCCTGTTTCGGCCGAAGCTTGTATAGTGCTTTTCTCAAACGATGTGAGGAAATATTAAAATAACTACTAGATAATCAAGTAAACAAAACAAAATATAAAAACTAAAAATACTTTTTACTTTTTTCCCGTAGCATATTTTGCATGACTAAATTTGCCTCCTCATAAAGTTCCCCGTCATCCTTTGTTCATAAGTTCCCCGCCACTCTCATCACTAGAAGTAATTTTTATGTGTGTTAAAATTATTTTATAATCACTACGAAATACGAATAAGCAGAAAAAAAGATTTTCAATTTGCCACTTTTTTTATTTTTTAAATATGTTATTTGATCCAGCTATTTGAGCACCATGTTTAACCGCACATAAATATAGTACCATAGATTTTTTTTATGTCGCAATTATGCTTACAGATTGTGGAGGTGGTTGGCTGTATGTTTTTTTTCCTTTGCCAATTTAATTTTAGTATAGAAATTTAAAAAATTAGAGCAGCGGACAAAAATGGATTTTCATACTAACTTTTGTGGCCTAGGCCAAGAAGTAATGTAGGGAGCCATAAACGAGAAACTTCATGTCCTCATATCGGGACATTAACGCATACATTTCCGAGCATGTTTGAGAAAATAATTTTAACAGACATAAAAATTACTTCTAGTGATGAGAGTGACGGGGAACTTATGAACAAAGGATTACGGGGAACTTTATGAGGAGGCAAATTTAGTCATGCAAAATATGCTACGGGAAAAAAGTAAAAACGAATAATAGTTACTTTTTTCCCGTAGCATATTTTGTTTTGTTTACTTGATTATCTAGTAGTTATTTTAATTTTAATATTTCCTCACATCGTTTGAGAAAAGCACTATACAAGCTTCGGCCGGAACAGGGATTGCAGGACTCGTTCTATCTGGCCTCGTCTTCGACTCGGCCATCTACCCCAAACTCGTCCAGCAATCCCTTACTTCACGGCCTCTGCAGTAATGTACTAATAATAATGCCTAATTCTCAAGCCATTACGAGGAGTATAATTGGATAATCCATTACACGCTAGAATCATTAGCGATGGACTGAGCCTTAAGTCGTCGAGGTAATCCCTAATTTAGCAATAACTCTGCTATATTGCAGATATTATAATGGTGTATAGTGATCCTGATCACTCATAGGTAAGCCGCACTCATTGGCTCGGTATGGCACCAGCGGGGCAGACGTCCGTCTCAGTCTGTAGCTCTCCCGTGACTGCCTTCCAGCCGTACTCTCGACACACCGTCATATTAACTACCTACCTAATAGGTTTTATACAAATCCACGAACACTGCAAATGGGATATACCAATTTTAGATATAACAGTTGCGTTAAGTGCCATTGTCAAGTAAATATATTATACTTTTTTAAATGATTTGTAGATGAATAAATACGAGGGATCAATAAAAAAAATTACAAATGAAGTGTCCTATGGATCATCATTCGCCGAGTGCGGCACAATGAGATATGACCGCAAGTTATATATTGCAAAAGGGTATCTAAGTATTTCAAGATTTTCAAGTTTAGCGCAACGAATATTTTTTTATTAAAGCAGCAACGTCAAGCGTAAATTAAATGTATAGAAGCAATTTTTTTTTAATTCTTCGTTTCTATAAAAACATTTAATGTACAAACGAAGCAGTTTACGCGCCTATTAACAATCAATCAGGAGCAAAAAAGGGAAATATAATTATGCAAAAACGGTGCGAAAATATCACTTACATCGGACACTAATTAGTAAAAGAGTAGTTAGCAGTAAAAGTTTCGCAGTACATTAACTTAATATAAACGACCAAAGCGCTGTAAGAATGTAACGAAATGTAGAGATTTCATCAAAAGTCAATTTATTATTATTTTCATCGAGATTGTTGATCAATCTTGAGTTTAAAAACGACATTTTAGCCTTAAAATCATAATTTCCTTCCTGGCGATTAAGAGATTAAGGGTAACTGATGCTATAGAATCTATAGATCATTGCGCTTATTATTTGGGACGAAAGCTTCCCTTACATATAGCTCGATTAGCAAAAATCCAAATATTGCTCAGATTGCTATATCTCATGCAATATCAATTGAATCAGTGAAATTGATCCGTGTTCACGTGTAAACCTATATCAGCGAGCAGATTTTTAAAGTTCCATATACTGTCCAATAATAATTACACTAGTATTTAGAGGAAAGATGCATGACACACGCAACCAGTCAATGAGGATGTGTCAAATTTTCACCAGGAACCATTAGATTCGAAGCCGGATTCTATGTAAAAGTTATTAAATGGATCTCCACACGCAAATACAACAAGTGCGTGAGGTGTCAGAATGCGATTCGCTTTATATACCTGTCTCGCGCGCTCTTACAGGTGAGAACCTCTCAGTTTTCACCCAAACCGGAATCGCAATCTGAAAGCTAACGGACTGTAAACAAAAGATTATCGATTTGGGTTATGGCTACGGGAATGTTAGTTTTATTTGAATCACGTTTATATCTATCACATATTACGGAGACTAAACGTGGACAAAACATCGTACGCCATCCTTGTTTAACGCCTTCCTGCTATCCTGACCAAGTCGTCTGTCCACCTCGTTGAACCTTCCACACTGTATCTTCCGGTACGCGGTAGCCACTCAAGAACCCGCGATGCTTCTACAAACAACCCACTGTCGCATGAGTTTATAATTTCTTGTTAGAATCTTTTATTTAGTTACAATCCCGGTGTCTGTCTGTTTGTCTATTATCATCTCATAAAGATTGAGTGAATACGCTTGATACAATTTTTGAAAGATCATTAAATTATTAATTCTTTTACGATAGTCCTTGCTGTCAGACTTTCAAACTCAGATCATTCATTTTTCTTTATCATGGCTTTTCCTATTTTTTTTTTCATTAACAATTTGACTGTTCGCAATAAAATTGGCTGAAGAGATATATGCCTTCGAAACTCAATGAAAAAATTGTCGATGGTCACCACTTGTCAATGTCAAACCGTTGAAATTTTGACACAAATTCGAACACATGTCAGTGTCAAAAAGAGACATGATACTGGTGTCAAACCGTTAAAGTTAAAACATTGACAGGTTTCAACCATCGAGTTGTCTTTTTTTATTGGGTTTCGAAGATAAAGGCAAGGGAAGCCAATTTTATGGCAAATTATCAAATTGGCAATAAAAAAAACATTTTTAGAAAACCATGGTAAAACAAAAATGAATGATCTGTAGTTTGTAGATCTATAAAGCAAGCACTATTGAAAAAATATTATGGTCTTCCTTCTTCCTTCCTTGGTTTCTAATTAAACTGAAATTGTGCATATCTACATAAGTGAAATAAAATATGACATGGAGCTATTTAATGGTAAATCCGAAAGGCCAATTTAGTATTTAAAATTTGAAGGATCTTTTATCTTTTTCCAAGTAGGTGTTAACAGAAGGAGCGGATGCAAAGTACCTATCACACATATATCTACATATATGCACTGATACCGGAAACGGATATATTCACAAAACACGGATAATATTACAAAAACATTGTATTCACGACGTTGCGTTATTAGGACGCTGTTTTATTCATTAAGTTTCCTAAACAACATTTGAATATAATCGATTTTATCCTGTTTATTGTAATTTACTAACAGGCGGAAATCCAATGATAAATATCCGAAGCTCGAAGTTATAAGTCAAACACGCAACATTATTTAGTATATAGAAGGGAAGCATAATGTTTCAATTGAAATATAAAACGTTTCCCCGGAAGAAAGTAAGAAATTAAACAGCAGTGAGTGTTTCAATTCTGACAACCTCATGTGGCTCTACCTATTAATTATTAAATTTTCTCTTTTTAGGTTATAACTTATGGTAATAAGTAGTTTATGTAGTATCTAATAGTAACAATAATATTTTTTTTATTTCTTGTTTAATTTTTTAAGCAAATGTGATCTTCTCACTAAAAAGCGTTTACAGTAAAACAACCTGCATATACCACAAAATGCCAAAGAAAATCTATACATTTTAAAAATAATTCGTATTATATATATTCATCGATTAAAAACATGGATGCCTTATCAATAAAGCAATCAATGTTGACTACGTATGAAATCACCTTAAAACTAACGAACCTAAATCAAGCCAGATAAAGAAGAGATTTCACAGCTTTAAAACTCCAAACACTGCAGTCATCAGATCCGCATAACGTATTATCCCTAGTTCCACCTCATTCACATACCAATAGTTCCCAGTTTAAATTAAACCTACATTCAACTAATTCCACACACATAAATCGTCAGCGAACTGACCATGCATTTCTCAACTTAGCTTTTTCAACCACTTACTTTTCGTATCGTAATGTGAACTTCACGTTGCATAGAAAAAGGTTACTCTTCAAATATTCTGGCTGGTATAGATACGATCTTGTGGAAGTGTGTGTGACAGTTGCAATCTGTATTTTTCTGTGGAACGGCACGGAAAGGATCCCCAGTGAGCCCTTTACGGCGAGGAAACGGTAGCGGCTTTGCTTTACCGCTTCGGTGCAAAAAACGTAGTAACCGCCAGGATTTTTTAATGAGATAGGCTCTTTTTGTGGAGTAACGCGGATACTTCGCTGCAAATCCGTTTTTGCTGAGGCAGATTTGTGGCGTTTGCTGAACGGTGTGGACTCATTGGTTAGGGTTAATCCTACCCGTTTAGGCTACGATTTCATTGCAGTTGCTCGCACTTATACTTATAAGTGACTCAATCGTAGTCTATAAAAGGGAGTTTCGCGGTCATCTTTTTACATACTTCCAAGATTCTGCTCACTTTGCTTCCGGACCAAAGGAGGCTTGATCGCGATGAAGTGAACATCTGACACCTAGCGACTCTTGTGATACAATACTACGATCACGAAAAAAAAAAAACATTTGGGTGATTCTACAGGCGTTTCCACCGCCGTCAGTCCGCTATTAAAAATGTCAAAGCAATGGACCATAATATGCCTTAAACTAGATCAATTATACGAGTAGTAACAAGTACGGTTACAGTATATCATAGTATGAAAGTTGCAGGTTTGTGTAGCTCATACTTTCAATATTTTTAATAGCGGACTGACGGGCGGCTGAAAAGCCTATAGAATCACCCATAAACCGGTCCAACGTCTCAACATTTCGACCAGACACGCAATACATACCTATACACATTAAATTTTCTCATCCCACATTTATTTTTGGAGAGTACTTTAATATAACTCACATTGCGTTCCCTCCTTGGCTCCGAACTCCATGAGCATCTTGGCGAGGGACCTGTTGTTGGCCAGGACCGCCACGTCCAGCGGTGACAGGCCGTCGGGGTTGACACTGCAATATGACAACATTTACATGAGCTAATGCAAGTAATTAACGAGTGACATCTTCAGGCAAAAGATACCGAATTGACGCTCATACAAGTCTAGGGCTACATTAGACTATAATAGCCGAAAAGGTGAAATAGCCGAATTTTGCCCTAGCGGGGAAATGTACCCGCGGTTTTAAAAATATGTTGATGGTTGAAATATGTAAAGGACTCGCTAATTAAGCTAAATATAAATACGTACGTTCATCTTATTTGCTAATGAAATAATTCGATAATTTTTACTTTTTTTACGCTTTAACCCTTTGACCGCCAAAGACGGCAAATCGCGTCATCGGGAATTCGTGCCACTGACGCCAACGACGCCTATTGACGTCAAAAATTTCAATGGCCAAAAACAACTATCTGTGATTTTCACTCTGTTGATTTTGGAGCACTTTTTTTTTTGGTTTGGCGTCAGTGGCACGGTGAATTGCTTTGCCGCTTGGCGCTCAAAGGGTTAAGGCCATGGGGTTTCTTGGGCGTTGCGCTCTATTTAAATTATAAGGCAACCTATCAAAGTTATTTAAGTTAGTCACTTTGTGTGTCGGCAAATTAATGATCAGTCATGTTTTTAACGAATACCTGCGGGTCTATGATGGTTGTTTTTATCACGCGATAAATAAGTGACAAACCATATGAGTGTGAGTGACAGATGCTTTTTCACTTATTTATCAAGTGATAAACGCAACCATCATATGCCCCCTGTGAATATCGCCCTTATGCGACTTAAGTTCGGTTACAAATTTTTACAATAATAACATAAGAGAGACCCCTAATCCAATAAAGAAAGTTCCTTTCTTCCACAAGTACCTATTTGTAACAAAACTAAAAAAATATAAAGTCATAAGCTATTCCATTATCCTTTTGCTCTTAACCCCATTTCCCTTTAGTCCTCAAGCTTCTTGCGAGTTTGACATCGAAAATTTAGTCTTATTTAACATTTATGGCACAAAAACGTGTTGTACGGAAAGTTTTAGGTTTATGAAATTCTAGTGGATCTTGCGGCATAAAAGTGCCGCAAAAGTGGGACGTGAGGTGGCAAATTTGAATGAAATACGCGAAGAATTTTGTTTTGGTGCAGCCGAGTGACATTATTTAGTTATCATGGTATATTTTTGTATCTAATGTACAATATGTAGTACATTTCAACACGATTTATCATTTCTGAGAAGCAGACTCATCACTCAAACTATGGCCAGATTATTCTACTTTTTAATACTTAATCATAGTTGAATCGCAAAGTAACGGCGGGCTGTCATGCGCATCTTGTGAACTAATTGTATTATTGGGCTTTTCATGGAGGGCACTGGTTAAAAAGTGTAATTCGTTTAGCGAGCAACCGAGATATTTTCCGCTACTAAAAACGCTGGCAGCGTATTGTTGTATTTTTTGTTGTTAACCTGTAGACTTCCAACAGGCCCACACTGAAAAAAATACCCAGTGGAGCCTACTGAAATTACAGTAAGCGTAACCGTTATAACAGTTAGGTTTACTGAAATGTCAGTAGGCCTAACTGTTATTGCAGTAAGTCTTACTGTAATGTCAGTAGGCTCCACTTGATATTTTTTTCAGTGCAAAGCTTTTATAAACGTGTCGTGCAACGGCTCCAACGTTTCGATCCATTATAATTATAGTCGACTAGGGGGTTAACATGGCGGAGACCGAGGGGTTTTCAAACAGAGATGAGAAGAAACAACATTTTCTTGGAATTTATATCCGTTAGCGAGCTGACAACAACACTGCTTAGCCGCACCTCACTGAGTGCGCCCTTGCTTCCTGACGGATATGGATTCCAAAAATTTTAAATTGTTTTAACGTATCTCTTTTAAATGGCCTCCTCTACTTACTAAAGGAGTCACCAAACCGCTTCTGAAAATCCGTTGACGGCGGGTTTACGCACTGTCACCGTTTTTGAGCAGCGGTGTGGTCAATCCTTACCTTAATACTGAAAATCCACAGAAAAAGAGAATTGACAACATTCATAAGGACATTTTATAACGAATGTTATTTTATGAAATGTGAAGGCCTTGTCATGGTTTTCGTATTGAAACAATGGCATTATCTTGCTATCTTTACAGAAACAACAATTAATAAACGCACATTGTAATTAACCAAGAACTTTAATTTAACTTTGATGTAAGTTTTCTATCAAATAAAGCTCGAGTAAAAAAAATAGTTATTCAATCCAAAGACATACGTCTCATTATACTCGTATAATATCATAATAAATTCAACAAATCTATAGAGTACATCTGATAAATAACCCATTTAAATGGGAAAAATATTATATGGGAGTTGAAAAAAATTCAATTTCAGTAATTTTAAGACAAACTCGCGAAGTCTACAGCTCAAAGAGAATAGTCTAACTATATGTTATTAACACTTTGATATTAAAACGTAAATATAGCACTTTGAATCCAGTCTCTGGAGCGTTACTCCGACAATCGAAATTCGAACTTCATATATCGTGCCGTCCCGCTCATTCAAATATTGTTTGACTCGAGATCGAGAGGGATGGCACAAACTTCGAATTTCGATCTTCGTAGTAAACCTTCTATTCTAGTTCCACGTTTGTTTGATGCTAGCAATATCCACGTCGCCCATGACACGGCTCATGATCAGCCTTACCCCACAATTATAGCTAGCTATAATTGTAGATTAATTACACAACGGTATTCAATGTTGACTCGATACGCTCCTGACGTCGTTACCTAACACATATACATTATACAGTAACTAGAGACCCGCCCCGGCTTCCTCTTGAATCACTATTTAAATCTCTCCCATTCTCTATAATTTTCAGCAAATTATTTTTTATTATTTATTTATTTAGTATTTATAATTCATCTCGTTGCCCTTGAAGCATTGACAACACAAGGGAAAGGGCCCAGAAACGCCAGAAAGGTAATTAGTCCCTTAAATTAATTTGTAAATAAAGTACGCCTCCTTGAGCGTGCTGGCTTGATTGAGAGCCTAATTTGAATTTGGCGGTGGGAGAGAAAATGTACCTAAAATGCGGTGAAGTCAGCGAACGAATAAAACATAGAAGCCTAACTAGCGTCGGAAAATGGCCCCACGGATTTTGTGTCAGTTAAGGCGGGGCGTAAATTTTGTGTCAAACGGCTGTCTAGTTTGCAAATGGCGTCGCAGCCGAACAGTTGCATTACGTGACATATATGAAGTCTCAAAGTAACAAAATATGCCATAATGTTCAGTGAAATGGTGTATTAATCACTCAGGAAAACACAAAAAAAAAAGATGGTATCAGTTTTCATACGTAAATAAAGCCGTACACATATTAATTTAATTTATTTTACGGAACAGATTTTGTATAGGGATGGTGTTATGCCATATGACTAATTTATATACGATGTTTGAAAAAAGTAATGCAATCGTGGCGTGCCTAGGCTTATGGGTAAATCCATTTTATTGCCGCATTATTGTTCAAAGTACAATTTCAATAATACACAGGTTGGGCGTGGGTTTTGGGGAAAATATGAGCTGTTTTTTCTGAGCGAAAGTTTAGAGTGCCTACCTTTCCTTCGCCTATTAAAAGACCTGCACACTTTAACTCATCACAATCGCACGGAACAACTCCTTCCATTGTTTAAAGCCACAGTAATCACAACAACAAACAAAATCAAAACACGACCACTATCTATAATATTACCTACTTCTACTTATTACTACGCTCAAACAAACTACACTAACTAAATATTTCTAAACAACGTGAAGTTAAATCACTCCTGTTTAACGCGAAATTTGCAAGTGGCCGATCCGTATCTAACTTCACTTCACTTGAAGCAACGAATAGTTATGTTGATACATAGGTTACTTCCATGTGTTAGAATAGGCGGTATGAAGTCCGATTGCAAGCTAACGCGTGCGAGGGAGATGACTAGCGGTGACATAGAACGGCGACGAGCCATAGCGCGGAGCGGTCGGTGCGCGGACAAATTTTTAACCACGCGGCATCGACAAAATTTGAAATTATGAAACACGTCACGGCGCGCAATTTTATATTGTTCAAGTAAATAATTTTTATCGTTTGTTAATATTACTAGGGCAAGCCGGGCTTTTGTGCTTGTATAAGACCGTCCCTAAAAGGCTATGCGTTATCCGTCAGTCCGGTAGGAAAACGTATAAGTTCCTAATTATGTTTGATATTTTTCACTACAAAGATTGTATCGACTTTACATGTAAAATATTAGTTATTACAAAGAAGGAGAAATAATAATATATACAGCAGTTACAGCACGCATTAATAATAATCATTCAAAGTATTAGTAACAACAAGGAACAAACAAGGATTCCTTAAAAGATGTAATTTTTTTTTTGAAATTCGCATGTAAGCAATAACCTTCACATTCAAGATTTATAATGAAGGAAACAAAAATGGCTCTTTATTGCATTAAAGATTCACCAATTATGAGTTTTCACTGTCACCGCCATATTACCACAGACAGATGTCATGCGTTTTGTCGAATCACAGCTGGCCATTCGGAAATTGACGAATCACATTTATTTGTTATGCGTAATTGAAAACATTTGAGTGGCTGTGATTGGTACACCGGTGAGCATGCGCATTTCGACTGTTGGGCCGGTTTTTGATTGTAATTCTGTATGAAGCTCGTGTTCTATGTTTTATTCGTTCGCTGGGTGAAGTCAGTTGTTTAACGTAACGTAACGATGAAAAGATAATGGTTAATAATAGTACATCACATACACTTAGGGCGTTGAATTTCTGAATAGCCCAGATCGTAGGCGTTTGTATAAATATGTGATCAGGGGCTTTACGAATTACCGCCCGTGGTTTGTCTAAACTTTTACGTCTTGCCTGGACTTTTCTCGGGCCTGGGACTTTTTTAGCGGGCTAAAATCCCACTTACGGCCTAAGGTGGCGTAAACTACTATTACGGAACTGTTACATAAGAGGGGCCTTATTAGCCGAGCCTGACATTGGTTCAAGAATTGCTGACACCGTAAGATGATGGGAGAATAAAGGTGCTTTTGCCATAGGTGCCATCGGGGAGGTGAAGTGAGGCGACAATCATCGGTGTAAGTATTTACAGCTAAAATTGCCATTATATAGCTATCGTGAGCCCGCGAGGCGTTTACCTAACAAAAAAATATCATAGTGGAAAAGCACCTTAACTAAAGTGCAGTGTTTGCGATTCGCTTTTTATTCCTGTCTCGCTCGACACGATCCAGATAAGAACCTCTCAGTTTTCACCCAAACTCTGACAGCTCACGCACTTTAGATGATACGTATCCATAGTGGTCCTTCTTTGTGCTCATATTTACCTATTAACGTCGACATCGGTAGACTCGAGGATGTTCCTGGCCTTGTCGAGGTACCCGTGTTCAACGGCGGCAAAGAGTGCTGTAACAAACAGAGAGCGATTCTCATCATTTCAAAATAGATAAGCCAGTAGGAACCAGGTTCTATAAGCCCTTCGTCAATTCATCAAAAGACGCAATTTTATTCATTTCGTGAGACATGTTTAATTATGGTATTGAGCGGTTTACACTCACGTGAAATTTTCAGGAATGCCCAGACATGTTTGGCGGCGCGGTAACTTCGTCACAGATTTTTTGATCGTCGCTCCTCCCACCACTTCGGGCCGTTCTTGACAATTTCACGTGAGTGTAGTCTGCTTAATACACCACTACAACTGCTCCTTTTTTCCGTACAAATCGAGGTTTCGTTGTTCGATTTGTACTCGTATAACCCGGTTACGTTAAGTTTGGACATCCTTTGTATCCGACGCAACAGTTACCAGGTGCAAACTTAACTTGAACTGTTACTATGGGAAAAGGAGCTGTGAAGTGCTCCTCTCAATAGTTCCCTTCTCTGCTTTTAACAACGTTGGGTTTAACTGACAAAATTTTATCACTTATATATCGGATCGCAGTGATAGTTAAGCGCCTACGCCTTAATAATCGCAGCTTCCTTCGCGTAATTCCTCTTTTTTGCTACTGCAATAAATAATTTTATTGCAGTCGGGTAAAATGTATCCCATAACCATCTTTGCATGTCCATCTATCCCCGTAACAAAATTGGTTAAATAAATCTGCTCGACGATTTCACGGAATAAGGCCGTAATTTTTTTTTATTAGTAATGGCGTTGCAATGAATGCTACAACAAAAGAAAACGTGAATACGAAACAAAAGAAAATATGAAATATCCTGTTAAGATTTTTCCAGAAATTTTGATCTTCATATAAAATTGTTTTTTTTTTTCTTTTCTTTTTTTCATTTATAAAAGAAACCCGCCACCAAAAAATAACCGCAAAAGAAAAAAACTGAAAATACCATGTAAATGTATGTTAACTTGGGTGAGTTTGTCATGATGCGCGCGCGCATCCTTCTGCTGTCTCCGCGCAGCCTTATCGAGGGGCGGGGGGAGCGGGGCGCACGCGCTCAACGAGGGCAGCTCCCCCCCGCACCCTTCGAGCAGCGCGCCGTACTGGAGCTCTAGGGGAGAAAGGGGTGGGTTAAAAATAAAATAAAATAAAACAATTGGAGGTACTTCCTCTCAAATAAAAAAAAACAAATTGGTTTACAGGAGTTTTGAGTTAAAAAACATAAAACAATATGAAAAAACTGAATTCAGAATCTCCTTTATTAAGTCTGTTAAAATAGCGAAAATCACCTCAAAGTAAAATTACCTACCTATATAATGAACAAGGTTCAAAGCTTGATAGAGTACAAAAAATGCATATACTTGCATATTTTTGATAGATGTTATCCGTATCACTTTATCAGTGTTTATTGTTTGTATGATGATGCAATACCTAGTAATATTTCAATCTGTTTGACATTTGCGAAAACAAAACCGAAAACAAACTTAGTTTTCTGTATGTATTCTCCTCTGATCAGATATAAAGTATGGCTTACACGTGCTCAAAACAACCCTGAACAATAAAGTGAAAACAAAAAGAAAAAAAAACAACCTATTGGCTTCAAAGCTTGCGTATTTACCTAATACAGTAAATGTCTATTCTTAAGTATCTTTTAACCTTAACAAAGAATCCATTGTAAGTTGCATTAGAAGACACAAGGTAGACTATAATCAGCCACCTACAGACGCTAAAAGCCTGCCCACACGGCAAAGAGTCAATGTCGCAGATTGTATGGTAATGCGTACACTCGTCGACTTGGAAATCAATTCATTTGTTTCTTTTCATACTGTAATTTTTGTACTGTATAATCTGTCGATTATAATTTGACAGACAACATACAACAACGCACTTTAAGCCTGTACCAAAATTCTATACCTACTCTATGGTACCCTAACCTAACCAATCACAAAAGGCACTTGCCATGACCATCGTGTTAAAGTAACACATTAATTTTATGTTTGTTATTTAAAAATATAAACGTAAGAGAACCTATGCTTCATTTGCAAAATGAACTGTACGAACAAAACACCCTGTCCTCAATGGCGCCGCGCGAGGTTACGTCGAACGGCCTTATTTGGCACACTTGATACATCACGATTAGCCGATCGGCTTCAAAGTAGGTATCAATCACGCTTGACACTGAGGCTTAGCCGATTTAAACATCCGAGGCGGAAGGACGCAAGGCCGATTTTGGCAACGAGGAAAAAATGGGACTGTTTTGGGATATCCCATGATTATATATTACCTACACCCTACACTATTTTCTGCGCGCGGTTTTGTTGGCGTTAAGACATGTACAATGGGCTACAGAATTGCATGGCTGAATTCATCCATAAATGGGCCATGCATTTCTGCAGCCCATACACTGTCCTCGTGCTGTCCTCTGTGAAACTTTTCTTGGGATCCAAGAGGCTTCGGCGTGAAAAAGTAACAAACATACACACTCATCATTCGATTTTAGATTCAGTTGATTACACACATTTATGTACCCATTTTTCGCCTTTATTTCAACTGGACACAAGATCATGCAGAATAAAGTCAATTTACTTAAACGACAAATACAAACGTAATTTTTCAAATTATTCATGTTTTCCTTATTTATCGCGTCTAGACGTTTGTGTCAGTTTCAAGGAAATAAAACAATACAAAAGTCCCCCGCCACGCCTGTCTGTATATAATTTACTTAACCTCGAGATTAAGAGGCCTTATTGCTTTTTTTTTTTCATATAGTGACAAATATATTAATAAATTCAACCAACTTTTTGGAATTAATTGAGTTCTAGAAAGTAACATAGCTATTTCATGTTTTCAATGTGTGCAGTCGAAAATAAGTTGAAAAAAAAAACAATTTTCTGCGTGAATTTTGTCAAATTAGAGTTGCTTTTGAACCAAAAATTATCAATGAAAAATTCAAACTGTAGGTTTTAAATATCTAGTAATAAATCAAAATGGCCCCGTTTTAAGTAAGTAACATTGATAATATGTTAAGAAACATGTCGGATCATAGAGAAAAATGATAAGGAACCTTAACTCTAAAACCATTGAACGGATTTTCACGCGGTTCTCATTTATCGACAGAATGATTCTTGAGGAAGCTATCGTGTATACATAACTTAAAGCTTTTGTGTAAATGACTTGAAAACCCCGCTTTGGATGTGATCCGCCATTCCAATAAAGACTTTGCCGAGCAGTTGGGACGTGCTCAAGAACTTATTTCCCGCATTCGGTTCCATTGAGTTCTTACGCATGGTTTAAATATACAAAGCTTAATGAGGATTGAGATCCAAAATTGCGCTTCTTCATAATAAAATTATAATAAAGGCAATCTGAATGTTAGCCAGCATAAACTTTCGTGAGCCTTGATGACCCGTTGTAATTATTAGATTCACCAATATATAAAGCTTATTAAAAAAACAATTAATCAATTAAGTTATTTATCAAGTTCCATGAGTAAAAATTTCCCGCCCAAACAAGATATAGAAGAAGCGTGAGTGTATTTGGCATTATTTTTATATATATACTTATCTTATGTGTCTGAACACGATACCACGAAAATAGAAAAAAAAGATTCGAAGTCAACAAACCAAAGCAAATAAAGATTTTTTCGCACAAAATTCAAAAATGTATTTTTTTGATATCTCGTTTTCTAAAGTTAGCGTGTGTGAATTGACCATAAACTTTAATTTTTGAAACTATGAATATTCCAGTATGAATTAGTATCCAATTACTTTCTATAATAAATCTGGCATGAAAAATCAGTAAATTATTGTGATACGTATATTATTACGACAATAAATGTTAATCAATGTAAATACTAATAATGACGAAGATGGCACGCGTTTGAACTTGGCTGGTCAAGCGTGGTGCACGCAGTACCGTGTTAACTAGTTAATAAGTTCTAATAACTGTTATGAAGCCACACGAGTAGAGACATCGCCGTTGTGCGTAGCAAATGGATCGTCATCGTCACAACTGTAAGAATAAAAAATTCCAACCAGAGACCTCGAGACCTTCTCCCATTTCCTGATTGGTATGGAGTGAGAACGTTCTCTTGAATATTTCCCCAATAGAACGTTCTCTAAAGTGTCAAAAATTCTCAGGAACGGCATATCATTACTCCGTTTCTTGTGTTCTCAACGAAACCGGCAGCAAAACTGCTGGCTGCCTGAATCACCAACGACATGAAACGAAAAGGAACCTAATTCGTCTGACTTTGACAGATAGGCCATCAACATCTCAATATCGCCTAATAGAGTGATTTGAGTCATCACTCAGAAGTTGATATTTAAAGCTAAATATAAAATTGCTGAATTGTACAGTGTCATTAGCAGGTATTGTAAAATGCGAGCAAAATCTATTGAAATGACGTATGACAACCAGTGACGGCATTTCAATGAATTTTGCTCGCATTTTACGAACCCGAAGAAACGTCTTCTTAGGAAGCTACCTAAACGCATAAGAAATAAGGCAACTAGTTGAAAAACTTGTGAGCTTGTGAGCCATCTAACTACCTATAGCTTCGATTGCCTAGTCGGTAAGGCGCCTGAGTTGCCTGTTTTCTTAGATACCTACTATAAAAACCTCGGTGGTAAAAAAATTGCATACATTGTGTCTTAAGATAATCAAAGTAGACACTGGATTCTAAAACAGATTATTATTAAAAAGTAAGCATACATATTTGGTACGTCTAAATTATAATAACAAAATTGTTTCCTAAATTATAGAGATTACTTTGACAACTTTGACAACCGATCACTTGTAGATTATATCTATGACTTGTAGCTTTCAACCTTGACGGTGGCAGAATTGTGCCGATGGACAGTAGCCATTAACTTAAGAATTAAATTATAGAGATTAAAAAGTAGGCAAATCGACAATGCTTTGTCAAAATACGCAGGAAACACGTAACTTAATTACGTAAATGAAAGAAAGCCAATGCGGCACGCGACTGGGTGAAAAGTTCCCATAATTGTTCATCCGACGTCGGCGCACAATGATGCAGCTAAACTGTTATATTAACGCTTGTAAGATGCAACGTAATAGTGATAATAAATTAATTTATGTTGACACTAGTTTCCGCTTCATCGTCTTATGTTATTGCGGCTCCACACTACTCGTGAAGTTGAAATGCAGAGGTTTTCGCTGCAGAAACCCATACTTCGGCCTACTTCGCCTCGGCCAAATTCACGAGTTGTGTAGAGTTAGGGTTAGTTTTTCGACTCAAGAAAACATCATCACGAAGGCGCTAGAGAGGCATTGTGGTAAAAGCAAACTTATAGAAATAGAACGTTGTGTAGGATTTTCTAGCGCTGCATGTAAATATTGTAAATCTCCACCTCACCGGAACGGGTTTTAAAAACAAAACATCTACCGTTAGTGCATAATTTTACATGACCATCTCTATGAAATACCTACTTATTAGGTATTTGACCGAGCGTCTCTCCTTCAGCTTCCCTAAAATTTCTTTCGTATGTGTTTGGATGTTCCTCAGACCATCGAAATAACCATATTTTTATTCAAAGCGAAATTTTTTTTTTTGACAAATATGTATAACTAAATTATTACTATAAACCATTACTAAAAAGAAAATATTTCCTAATAACTAAAGTGCCTTATATTATATCATATAGTCCCTACTACGCTTACCTATTCACAATTTGCGTAACTACGTTGAATAACAAAACTTTTTAATACTCATTACGGATCGAAAACAATGTACATCGTTAACATCCCGTCACGTATCTTTCCCTGTAACACAGGTCTATTCTTTAATTCGTCACGCCGTACCGTGCGTCGATACATCGACATCGCGTGGCATATGTTACTCAATTCCATGCTCACTTATCGGCAAAAAACTTTGAAAGCAACAGTGATGAATCGTTTCTACACAGTCTGTGGCGGAAATCGTTTGAGGCCGTTGCGCGGAACGTGATACCGAGATCCCAGTAATCGGTCATGTGCGGATGATATAAATGATACTGTTAACGGTAGAGTTCATTTAGGTTCAGGAATATATGTGCTAAGCAATTTGACGATACAGTGACAGGCAAATTTAGTGATAAGAGTGCAAAATACAGATGATAATAAGATTAAAACTTAACAACAAAAACATCCAAGGAGCACTAGCAACCAAACTTTTTACACTGAACACAAAGAAACTGGCACGTCACAAACACCAAGCGCGATTTAAAAACAAAAACTGCTCTAATTAAAATTTGAAAATGGAACTGACCGCAAGATAGGAAGTCTAGCATGTCACTCCATTGCAGTATCATGGCTGCAACTGAGTCTGCACGCCGCTCTCAGCCGGGCATTGTGTGCATAATCTCGATCGTATAGCGTACATCTAGAATCTGTGAGAAAGTGCCATCTCTAAGGTGCAAACTAGGTTGAGTGCAAGTTCAATTTACTTCTCAAATTGGGTTAGCGTCGAGGGTGGCAAGATTTAGTGTTGTCAGCTTTTTTAAAAGTCGCGTCTATTTTTAACCGATAGCACTACAGACCTTTGTTTCAGCCATCTTTGTGCCATAGAGCTATTTTAAATTAGGAATCACATGCCTTTAAGACTATTTAGGGAAGTGGAAATAACTCTCAATGGTTTAAGAATTACCCAGTGATTGACGTACGTTAATTGGAGAAGCATTTAGGCCTCGTCATGTGTAACCAAATTCCGTTACCGCATGCTTACATCAAATTTCCGTGTGCCTAAAGTCAGTTACATTACTTTGCGGTTAGCAATACATTAATCCTCTTTTAACCGCCACGCGGAAACGCTTAAAGAAAGCGAAAATAAAAAAACAACATGTCATCAACGCGCATTATCAAACAGATTCAAGATTAAGCGATAATGGTCCTAATTTTGACGGAGGAAGTGACTATAGTTGGTAGACTATGTTGGACTATGGTTAGTTGGTAACTAGAAGATAAAGTTGTAATCTTATAAGAACTTTCGTTCGACATCTCAGATGTATAAAATAAATAATAAAATAAAAAAAGAAATGGTTGCCTGTAAAGTCGGTTCAAATCAAATCAAATCAAATCATTTTATTGCAATTCATGTTGTACATTAAGGGTCTTAAATACTAGTAAAGTCCAAAACATGAGCCTTGTCAGGCACAGCAATATCTTACTACTAGAACTAAAATAAATATGAATATGCCGGGAATTTACACATTAAAAAAAAAAAACAATAATAATAATATTTCAATATAGCTTTGGTCATAGTCATAATGCTCATTAATTTTCATGATTATAATACAATACGGTAATTTCATAAATTTCATAGTAAATAGTATTCAAGTTCATTTAAATTAGTTAATGTCTTGTGTTTCATTGAGGAATTCCTGAACAGTGTAGTATGCTTTTTCTATTAAATAGCTTTTTAGAGTATTCTTAAATTGATTGATGATGAAAATTAATTAAATTGATGATGAAAAATGGTCGGTTTTACGGGCGGAGGAAGATTTTACGTGACAACGTCTTATTCTCGGTAGAATATTTATTGATATGAATATTATTAAATTGCACAATAGGAACAAGGAATTGAATGAAAATAAGAAATGCACAAATTTTAACTATAGAAATATATTTTGTTTACTAAACGATTGTACATGTAAACTTAAACTTAACTAATACCTTTGTATCCGACCGTTCCCTCTTCCCGCTTGTTACAGTAATGCTCGATGAATGAAAATAAGAATTGCACAAATTTTAACTATAGAAATATATGTTGTCTCTCTCTCTCATCAGACGTGAGCGCGCGTTACACTTTTTCATGAGTGACTCCGAGCGCAACCTAAATTAAGACGTTGTCACGTCAATAAATATAGCTTTATTAAAGATGTATGCTGTTATAAAATTCTAAAATTGTATATTGAAAATCAGTGTCTATGGAGAATTCTTAATGGTGCAATGCAGGATTTATATAAGCGCGGTGCAAGCCATACATCGCCATCTGTTTGTCATCACGGCGAAATGTCTGGATGGATTTACACAAATTTTGGTACAGGGATAGCTGGACATTCAAAGATGGTTATGAGTAGGATATTTTTCACCCTAATATACGGTAAAGAAAAAAGTTATCCGCGAACAAAGTTGTAGTAATTATTATAAACACTTTCTAGTAATTATTATACACAGTTATGTCTGGAAAAGCCCGACATGCTCCTGCAATTGTTTTACGTTAGGTAAAACAGTTTATTATAATCATTAGCAGTTGCGGTGAAAGGTCAATGTCTCAACTTTCGTCGTATTTCGATTTCGTAACAAAATGTATGTACGTTAGATTGTACGGAATCTTCCCACACGTCCATTGTGAATTTACAGGTTATATAACCGTGATATCATAGTTTTGAGGATAATTATGGTTGTAGAATGTAGATATAAAAAATCTGTGAAATTGGAAGAGTGCGTGTAAACTGAGTGAATTATACGAAAATACTTTATAATAATTCAGCACAAATGTTGCATCATTTGCAACACACGCACACATTTTTATTCAACTGGTCTTTGGAGAGAAAAGAGCAAAATGCTTCTTGTATTAATTTGCCCTCTTTTGTCTAACTTTCACGAACGTTCACAGAACCATTTTGAAAATTGCATGCTGTGGCACAGACAAAACTTCGTACAAAAAGTTCTAACCAAAAAGGGCACAATATATAAAAAAATCGGCCAAGTGCGAGTGGGACTCGCGCACGAAGGGTTCCGTACCATTATCTGTAAGTTAGTTGTATGGGAGCCCTTAAATATTTATTTTATTTTATTTTTAGTATTTGTTGTTAAAGCGGCATAGAAGTACATCATCTGTGAAAATTTCAACTGTCTAGCTATCACCGTGCTTGAGATACAGCCTGGTGACAGACGGACGGACGGACGGACAGCCAGCGGTCTCAGTAATAGGGTCCCGTTTTTACCCTTTGGGTACGGAACCCTAAAAACTGTGACAAATGTTCGGCTGTAGACGGAGTGGCATTGTTGTGAAGCCGCCGTCCGCAGACGTGGTGATGGATCTCAAGGTTCCTTTTTTATGTAAAGGCCCGTGAAAGCGTAGTAATGAAGATTGGACTATCATCTTCTTTATGATCTACGATATATTTCTGTTTTAGGGCCAAAACACAATTAAAAAACACGACATCGCATCGTCGTACGACGTGACATCATGCCAAGATGCGACGTCGTGTCTTGGGAATCCAAAATGAACTTTATCTTCATGTGACATGCAAAATTAAAATTCATTTTACAATCTCACGACGTCGCATCGTGGCACGATGTCGCGTCGTTATCGACGATGCGATGTCGTGTCTTGTAATTGTGTTTTGGCCCTTAGTCATGATTCATCATCGGCATAATATGAACGAAAGACAATAAAAAGCACCAGGAATTAGTAGAATTCTGTGATAATCAGATAGCGTTATATATAATGTCGCATAAAGCATATTTGTATTAATGCGGTACAGTACGGTAAGCATTTTTGTCAAATTGTCAGCTACGATGACATTTTTGTCAAATGTCGGCTACGATTTCACTTTTGTCAATTTTTCTGCTACTTTTGATGCTATGTAAATGGCTTAAATCTGTCTAACTACTTTGGCGTGATAAGGCGGCAAAGATATCTCGACCAGAAGAGGGCATCACACAAAACAAAATAAGTATCGCGTTTTTAATTTTTATTCTCGCCATGACCATCTGTAGAAAAATGTTTTTTTAATACAATTTAAAAAACATATGATAGTATAAGATATTCATATTCAGCTAAAAGTAACAGCCGTCATTCACATCATTGTAGTTATATCCTTTGTTTTACGTCACCGCAAGTATTCCATATTTGCATATGAAATAGCTGAAATAACTCGTCGAGCTCGCTACACGTCAAAATGATTGATATTTTGATTTGTATGACGACTTTTCTGCGAAAATGGCGTTATGAGAATGTGTGGATTTATTGTGACGTTGGAGCGACTATTTGCTCAAGGGTTTCTGCGATTTATTGAGGTTGTATTGGAGTTTTATCTTGAGCTAGCTTTTACCCGCGGCATTTTTTACTATAAGAAATTCTAACTTTGGTGTACGTCTAAGAAAATCATCACGCAGGAGTCAGGACTTCACTCCAGAACGGGTCAGAGGCCCCCAACCTCGCGGGGCCCGAAACCCAAAAATCAACCCTACCACGATCTAATTATGAATTGTCTATGATATAAACTGAGAGGTAGACTCAGGGCACAACCGAATAAGACTGTCATTGTAAACATAAAAGCTTAGCATTAGTATTTATTTGCTTTCTCCGCACTTCTACTACTTTTTATCCCAAAAATATGTAGTGTTCCCGTGGAATAAGCGGGTAACACCGCGCGGCACAGCTAGTGTAAGATAAATTGAAGTCATGTAATTAAACTAACCCTTTTCTGCAATAAATATTACCTTATCTTATCTCTACTTCCACAAAACTTTCGGTATTATTTGTGAAAAAAAAACACCGTCAGGACATTATAAATTGAAGTAAATCAAGATTAGATGTAGCAAATATAAAATAGCCGTCTTATTTACATTTCGTAAAATATACCCAATCCACGGACCAAATTAGGAAACGACGCGACGTTTTTTTTTTAAAGTTCATTTGAAACCGTACCGAACAGTGTTTGTGGTGAAATGATATTAACAGGAAATTATATACATTTATATATAATTCATTGTACTACCATGGACGTAGGTAAATGCATACTTTTCGCAATGAGTCATAAAACATGAAGTCATATTGTGGTAATTAATTAAAGTAAACTGCATACCATCATTGCAGGGCATGTAAATGTTAATTTAATGTTAGTAAATATTTAATAACAAGATAATAGATTACAGTGCGTGAGCTGAAAGAATGTGATTTGGGTTTTATACCTGTCTCGCCCGCTATTAAGCGATGCAGATAAGAACCTCTCAGTTTTCACCTAAGCCCGAATTCCAATCTGAAAGCTCAACGGACTGTACTTGTTTGTACTCAGGTATACGACAGGTACAGGTTTTGTAGACGAAACCGCAGAAATAACCTAGTTTACACTTTGCTTTATAAAATGCGTGAACGATTTTCATGAATTAGTTTAAATATTATGATGAGTTCCAAACCAAAAAATTAACTTGATACAGTATTAAAATAGTCCGAATAACGTATCTAATAAACAAACACCAATCTGGAAGGAATCTGCTATGTAAATTGCCCTGGGGGCTTAAAATCGACTAGAAAATGGTGGAATCGAAAACAAATCTTGCGCGTCCGTTTCTTTCCATCGTTTAACAGGCTATTTCCCCCGTCCCAGCGACGATTAACTTTGATTACCATGATCGATTACTGGCTTTTTAGGGTTCGATTCTTCTATCGCAGAGGGATAATTAAAAAAGTATGCATTCATTTTGTATAAGAAATGGTTTGGTTTAAGAGTAGTTGTTAAATGAGATAAAGTGACCTACAAGATTTCTTGCTTACTAAGTATATGAAACTATTATCCAATTTTTAGGGTTCCGTAGCCAAATGGCAAAAAACGGAACCCCTCATGACTGTCTGTCTGTCTGTCCGTCTGTCCGTCCGTATGTCACAGCCATTTTTTTCCGAAACTATAAGAGCTATACTGTTGAAACTTGGTAGGCAGATGTATTCTGTGAACCGCATTAATATTTTGATGCAAAAATAAAAAATAATAATAAATATTGGGGGCTCCCCATACTTAGAACTGAAACTCAATTTTTTTTTTTCATCAAACACATACGTGTTGGGTATCTATGGATAGGTCCCCAAAAATGATATCGAGCTTTCTAAAATATTTTTTTTTCTAAACCGAATAGTTTGCGTGACAGACGCTTCCAAAATGGAAAAAAGTTGGTCCCCCCCCCCCCCCTCTAACTTCTAAAATAAGAAAATGAAAAATCTAAAAAAAACATATGATGTACATTACTATAAAAACTACCAACGAAAATTGTTTTGAACGAGATCTAGTAAGTAGTTTTTTTAATACCTAACTTTGCACCTAATTTATATGGGGCGCTATACATACCAGGTGCAAACTTAACTTAACCACCTACGGATGGAGTGTTTGTACGGAACCCTCGGTGCGCGAGTCCGACTCGCACTTGGCCGGTTTTTCTTACATCAGTAATACACAATACAAATAAAATGCACTTAGTTTCCGCTCTTGCTGCTGTCTCTCTCTCTCTATCTATCTCTCTCTCCCTCTCTCAGCTCTGAGCGTATTGAGTTGCATAGAATATTAATTCATAATCATAATTGTGGTTTGGCATACCTAAATAATTTTCGTGAGTCATAACTTTTAATTTTCTCTTAAATAGATAAATTTTCAGGATCGTTAGAAAACAAATCTAACCTGAAGGGCTTTACATTCAAAACTCTTGTAAAGTGTTACGACGTGTGTTAAGTGTTCTGTATTCTGTAAAATCGTTTCTTGAGCAATATGACTAAAACAATTATGACAAACTACACATTATGACTTTCAAAATGGACAAGTGGACGTGAACGGAGTTCCTCGCTCTGTTGATCTCTACGTCATTATTCGAATGAAATATATTTATCCACAAGATGAAAAATCGATGGTAACCCATTATGTATCAAGCCAATTCTAAAATATCTCTATATTGACTGGGTTTTATACTTTAGCTTGAGGTACTAAATACTGTGCATATTAAATAGTGCGTGCATAAACTTTATAGGAGCGGCTTAGGCTCATATGTTGCTGTCAACTGTCCGGAGTTAGACGATAGACGACAGATAGCCTAGCAAGCGTCGGTCCGGCCCAGGGATAGTGGAGCTACAAACAGCTTCCATATGCCAATAACGTGCATACGTACGTCATATTTGCATTATTAAACATCAGTCAAGGATTTGTCATTATCAAAATTCAAAACATTGTTTACCGGAATGCTGCTCAATCCTTCGTTCTTGCGAAATAAATACTGAAAACTTGACTTGCATCACCGTGGATAGTTTTGGCTTTATTATAAAAAAAATACTTGAAATTTGCGGAATATTGAGTCTTGTTTCCTCTTTGTTTACATCAGTGACATTCACCGAATTTCAAAGTCAGTTACTTAAAAATTTGTCGTTGCCAGTAAAATGATTTAGTACCACTGAAAATCCGCAATTTGGCGTGGGTTGTAAAATCCCTTGCAGGGCTATAATTTGTATATACCTATTGGCTCACTGTCGTTCAGGCTGTGTGTCTAGTGGAACAGAGCTATGCAAAGTGGACCAATGACATTCCTCAGATTTAAATGCACTTCTTTTGGAATTTACAAAGACGCAGCCGGATTGGTTTGATATATATTGATTTTTGGCCTTATTTCTTTTAAAAATGATTTTTACCATAGACAAATATATTGATATTTTCAACCAACTTTTTGAAATGAATTATACTTTTCCCTGAGTTTAAGATAGTAACATAGCTAATTTCATGCTTTTATTGCGTGCCGTCGAAAATAAGTTGAAAAAAAAAACAACGTTTTCTGCGTGAATTTTGACAATTTTTAATACGTTTTGAAACAAAAATTATTAATGAAAAATTCAAATTGTAGGTTTCAAATACACACCAATATTGTTTGAATGAGCAATATCACGGATAAACATTACTTGCTAGCTTTCAAATAGCTATTTGAACTTAAATCTGCTGAAGGGATGCTCGTTGTTTGAACAACAGACTTGTTTATTTAGCCCGGGTAGTCATCTGTCTTGTCGATTGTGCGATTCAATTTGAGTCTCAACGTCTTTTATGGAAAGTTACCTTGTTAATAACAATTGATTAGGTAAGTTCAAGTTGCGTGTTCAAGGTTCCATTAAGTAACTTTTTTATTGAGCTTTTTGTACAAGGTATGGTATATTTAATACTTAGTACGAGTACACTACTAGAATTCGCTCGCGTTAAAACATAAATATTCTACGGGAACCATGCTTTTATTTGGGATAAAAAGTAGCATATTGTTAAGCTAGTGTTACTAGCTCTGTTCCAAATTTCATTCAAATCGTTTCAGACGTTTCTTTACATTTATAACATATAGCGGGAGGATGGGATTAGGTAAAATAATTATTGCACAGTCCAAAGAACGGGAAATATTATCCCAGCAAAAGCATTTTTTTAAGGATAAGTATAGTCAAGGAAAAATCAAATATTTTTTCGCTCTAGTCACAATGACAATTGGTCAAAAAGGTACGCGGTTCAGTTTCCTTTACTGTACCTAACCAAATTAACATCTTTTAATTAATGTTTCGTGATTCTATTCAAATCTTGGGTAATTTGTATTATCTCATAAATTATTTTTCCAGTTAACTTTACATCCTTATGAGAACAGCGAAATAGAAGCCCATATCTAATTATAATTACTTTATTGCACATCTGATAATGGTTTCAAGTAATAAAAAAAGCTATATAACCTGTGTAACAAAACATGTGTTGTTTTACGGCAAGAAACTTAATTTCGCATAATGGAGCACTTAATGCGTACAAACTCTCCCATTTGCACTCATTACCATTCATCTACAATACTCCACAAGTACTACAATGAGGGAATTGTGTAGTTCCCACGGCGTGGTGAAATGGCTGATTTTCCACGCCGTAGGTAACAAGGCGGTAACATCAACCAATCGGAAATTAACTCTATAGTTAAGTTACGGCTTACGCAGGTAACGCTTGTTGCAGAGCACTTTTTACTAGATATGGGTAATCTCAACTCCGACTAGTGATTTGATTCTCTGAATCCGACTCCTAGATCGGAATCGATTCCGCTTAATGATTCCGACTCCTCTTATTGAGTCCGTCCGGCTCGTATCGCTCCGCTGCCGAGCCAACGCGAACGAACGAAACGAAACGAGCGACAAGATGTCGTGTCGAGGTCAGATCGGGCGGCGGACTCGGACTCGATCGGCTCGGCTCGGGCGTAATTTACTCGTTTAGATGGTCGGAGTTACAACTCCGCGGAATCAGTAAGAATCGCGTGGATTCAGTAAGGGAATCGAGTCCGCTGACGGAATCGGATCATTTGACTCTTTGAAACCGGAGTTACCCATGTCTACTTTTTACCCCGGCATTTTCGGTGCACAAATAATTTAACCCGCCGTAGGTGTCAAACCATTCGAAATCTAATTCAGATTCAAAACTTTGTTCTGCAAGTAGGCTACAAGAGCTCTTTTACATGTCAGATTCTGAATTAAAAAAAACATTGACAATGTATATTGTATACCTAATAATATCATAGTGGCGGTAGTATACCTAATAATATCAAAGCGGTGGTAGCGGTAGCCTAGTGGAAAAAGCGGTGGTAGCCTAGTGGAAAAAGCGGTGGTAGCCTAATGGAAAAAGCGGTGGTAGCCTAGTGGAAAAAGCGGTGGTAGCCTAGTGGAAAAAGCGGTGGTAGCCTAGTGGTTAGAGCATGCGACTTTCAATCCGGAGGTCGCGGGTTCGAACCCGGCCCGTACCAATTAGTTTTTCGGAACTTATGTACGGAATGTCATTTGATATTTACCACTCGCTTTTCGGTGAAGGAAAACATCGTGAGGAAACCACCTAAGCCCAATAAGGACTAGTTTCCACTCTGGGTTGGAAGGTCAGATGGCAGTCGCTTTCGTAAAAACTAGTGCCTACGCCACATCTTGGGATTTAGGTAGCCGACCCCGATTGAGAATTCATTCTCAAAAAATGGGACAAAGGCTAGGAGGATGACCTAATAATATCATAGTAGTAATGCAACAGCCAAATTACTGGGCATACCTACATACTTTACAGGGAGATGTATAGTCTCCGGATTTGTGCACCGAAAACCCTATGGTACAGTCTGACCGAAAAGAGTAGAAATTAAAAAGTGGCAATACTGTAGTGTGCCGTCCCTGTTTTCTTAGATTGATTAGAAAGGGACGACACTACAGTACTGCCACTTTTTAATTTCTACTCTTTTTGATCAGACTGTATGTAGGTAATAAATAATTGCCCAAGCCCGATAAACGACTGCAGGAGATACAAAAATCGGACTGGCGCACGAACTTGATTTGTTTATAATCGGTATTTGTTGTTATAGCAGCCATAGTGACACATTATGCGATCATCAAGTCTTTACCTATTACAGTTGGTAAGATACAGCTTTGTGAGTTTGTGACAGACGAAACGACAGCGGAGACTTAGTAATAGGGTCTGAAAACATCCTATAAAATAGGTGTGCCTACAATATCTGAAGAGTGCCTTCGATTTCTCCAGGATCATATTCTGACCTTATGGTAAAGGGACCAAAAAGTAAAGTAGAAAGAAAACGATTAAACCATAGATAGATAGAAAAAAAGGCTTAATTCATTCAGGCATCCAGCCATCTTCAAGTAATTGGGGTATTTACAAAAAAATACATATCGACAAACTGAAATCCTCCCTTCTTTCTTCCCTTCTCTTCTCTTTTTTTGGAGTTAGATGAAAAGGAAATAGCCTAGTCACTAGGCCTAGGAACAAAATATGATTTGTACCTAACTGATATGCCAACACAAGGCACTAAGAAAAAAGTTGACGTAGTTTTATCCCTTGAGGTAAGCAGTAGGAGTAGGAACTCAGAGGTGTGAGTTAGGTACTCAACTCACTCTTTTATTCTACTACTAGAATATAAGAGGCCATTGTCTCAAAATAGTTTCTAAGTAAAATAAACTAAAAATCTATTAAGTGCATGACATGATTATTTTTCTTATGTTAAGACTATACGACCATTCTGAAGTGAATTACTTAAAAAGTTCTGTGAAAAGTGACATTAGATTCAAAGGGCGATTAGGTCAGGTGTTGATTTGGTAGGGTATCTTAGTAACGTGTCGCTTATCAAGCGCTTTATCAAAAAAACCCGATTGTATCCATATGGAAATCGATTGCACTTGAAAGTCTGATTGATTCTTTAGCTGACATGATTTAAGCAATGACATATATTTTGTGTGTTTACAAAGTGGATTAAAGTTTGATATCGTGATAAAAAGTGATAAATTGATAAGAAGTACAGCCTAACAAGCTGCGGTTTTGCCCTAGGATAATAGCGCTCCCTCCTTTATCGGTCCCTCAAATGGCTGTGAAGCTGACCACCCCAAATCGTTTGCCCGCAAATGGCATACGTATATCGTTAGTTCATCGTTAGTTCACGTTAGTTCAGTAGGTAAAATCGTTAGGATCCGACTCTGTAATATATTTTTTTAAAAAACAAAATGGGGTGGTTGTCTTCACGCTAACCACCCCAAACCACTTTTTCCCACTTTTGACCATTCACTTAGCTAGATAATCGTTAGTTCACGTTTGTTCACTATAAAATATCGTAAGGACCCGACTCTGTCATTTTTTTTTTTTTTTTAAAGTGGGGTGGCTGTCTTCACGCCAACCCGCCCACTACGAAATTGTCAAATCTAAAAATGTCTACGCATCAGGGGACGTTAGTTCACGTTTGTTCAGGCATTAGAAACGTTAGGATCTCATTGGTCTAGCCACAAAAAAATAAAAACGTAAAATTAGAAATCTCCATATAAGGCGATCAGACAAAGTGCTGTAAAATGTTATTTTATGAGACCCTAACGATTTCAATGGATGAACTAACATCTTTAGACGACACTTGATCGATATAGATAGCTAACTTGCGGGCACTCGGCAGCAAATGACCGATTTCGCCATTTAATTTTTTTTCATACATGGGGGCGGCTGTCTTCACGCTCGTTAGTTCACCCAGAAAGCAAGCAAATAAACCATTTCTCTGGTGCTGTATGGATGTGAGGACGTTAGTTCGCGTTTGTTCAGGCATTAGAAACGTTAGGATCTCATTGGTCTAGCCACAAAAAAATAAAAACGTAAAATTAGAAATCTCCATATAAGGCGATCAGACAAAGTGCTGTAAAATGTTATTTTATGAGATCCTAACGATTTCAATGGATGAACTAACATCTTCAAATGACTCTTAATCGATATAGATAGCTAACTTGCGGGCACTCGACAGCAAATGGCCGATTTCGTCATTTTTATTTTTTTCATACATGGAGGCGGCTGTCTTCACGCTCGTTAGTTCACCCAGAAACCAAGCAAATAAACCATTTCTCTGGTGCTGTATGGATGTAAGGACGTTAGTTCGCGTTTGTTCAGGCATTAGAAACGTTAGGATCTCATTGGTCTAGCCACAAAAAAATAAAAACGAAAAATTAGAAAACTCCATATAAGGCGATCAGACCAAGTGCTGTACAATGTTATTTTATGAGATCCTAACGATTTCAATGGATGAACTAACATCTTTAGACGACACTTGATCGATATAGATAGCTAACTTGCGGGCACTCGGCAGCAAATGACCGATTTCGCCATTTAATTTTTTTTCATACATGGGGGCGGCTGTCTTCACGCTCGTTAGTTCACCCAGAAAACAAGCAAATAAACCATTTCTCTGGTGCTGTATGGATGTGAGGACGTTAGTTCGCGTTTGTTCAGGCATTAGAAACGTTAGGATCTCATTGGTCTAGCCACAAAAAAATAAAAACGTAAAATTAGAAATCTCCATATAAGGCGATCAGACCAAGTCCTGTACAATGTTATTTTGAGAGATCCTAACGATTTCAATGGATGGGATAACATCTTTAGACGACGCTTGATCGATATAGATTGCTAACTTGCGGGCACTCGACAGCAAATGGCCAATTTCGTCATTTTTATTTTTTTCATACATGGGGGCGGCTGTCTTCACGCTCGTTAGTTCACCCAGAAACCAAGCAAATAAACCATTTCTCTGGTTCTTTATGGGTGTGATAACGTTAGTTCGCGTTTGTTCAGGCATTAGAAACGTTAGGATCCTATTGGTTTAGCCACAAAAAAATAAAAACGTAAAATTAGAAATCTCCATATAAAGCGATCAGACAAACTGCTATAAAATGTTATTTTATGAGATCCTAACGATTTCAATGGATGAACTAACATATTTAGATGACACTTGATCGATATAGATAGCTAACTTGCGGGCACTCGACAGCAAATGGCCGATTTCGCCATTTAATGTTTTTTCATACATGGGGGCGGCTGTCTTCACGCTCGTTAGTTCACCCAGAAAGCAAGCAAATAAACCATTTCTCTGGTGCTGTATGGATGTGAGGACGTTAGTTCGCGTTTGTTCAGGCATTAGAAACGTTAGGATCTCATTGGTCTAGCCACAAAAAAATAAAAACGTAAAATTAGAAATCTCCATATAAGGCGATCAGACAGTACTGTAAAATGTTATTTTATGAGATCCTAACGATTTCAATGGATGAACTAACATCTTTAGATGACTCTTGATCGATATAGATAGCTAACTTGCGGGCACTCGACAGCAAATGGCCGATTTCGTCATTTTTATTTTTTTCATACAAGGAGGCGGCTGTCTTCACGCTCGTTAGTTCACCCAGAAACCAAGCAAATAAACCATTTCTCTGGTGCTGTATGGATGTGAGGACGTTAGTTCGCGTTTGTTCAGGCATTAGAAACGTTAGGATCTCAATGGTCTAGCCACAAAAAAATAAAAACGTAAAATTAGAAATCTCCATATAAGGCGATCAGACAAAGTGCTGTAAAATGTTATTTTATGAGATCCTAACGATTTCAATGGATGAACTAACATCTTAAGATGACTCTTGATCGATATAGATAGCTAACTTGCGGGCACTCGACAGCAAATGGCCGATTTCGCCATTTAATGTTTTTTCATACATGGGGGCGGCTGTCTTCACGCTCGTTAGTTCACCCAGAAAGCAAGCAAATAAACCATTTCTCTGGTGCTGTATGGATGTGAGGACGTTAGTTCGCGTTTGTTCAGGCATTAGAAACGTTAGGATCTCATTGGTCTAGCCACAAAAAAATAAAAACGTAAAATTAGAAATCTCCATATAAGGCGATCAGACAAAGTGCTTTAAAATGTTATTTTATGAGATCTCAACGATTTCAATGGATGAACTAACATCTTTAGATGACGCTTGATCGATATAGATAGCTAACATGCGGGCACTCGACAGCAAATGGCCAATTTCGTCATTTTTATTTTTTTCATACATGGAGGCGGCTGTCTTCACGCTCGTTAGTTCACCCGGAAACGAAGCAAATAAACCATTTCTCTGGTGCTGTATGGACGTGAGGACATTAGTTCGCGTTTGTTCAGGCATTAGAAACGTTAGGATCTCATTGGTCTAGCCACAAAAAAATAAAAACGGAAAATTAGAAATCTCCATATAAGGCGATCAGACCAAGTGCTGTAAAATGTTATTTTATAAGATCCTAACGATTTCAATGGATGAACTAACATCTTTGGACGACATTTGATCGATATAGATAGGTAACTTGCGGGCACTCGACAGAAAATGGCCAATTTCGTCATTTTTATTTTTTTCATACATCGAGGCGGCTGTCTTCACGCTCGTTAGTTCACCCGGAAACCAAGCAAATAAACCATTTATCTGGTGCTGTATGGATGTGAGGATGTTAGTTTGCGTTTGTTCAGGCATTAAAAACGTAAAGATCTCATTGGTCTAGCCATAAAAAAATAAAAACGTAAAATCAGAAATCTCCATATAAGGCGAACAGACCAAGTGCTGTAAAATGTTATTTTATGAGATCCTAACGATTTCAATGGATGAACTAACATCTTTGGACGACACTTGATCGATATAGATAGCTAACTTGCGGGAACTCGACAGCAAATGGCCGATTTCGCCATTTAATGTTTTTTCATACATGGGGGCGGCTGTCTTCACGCTCGTTAGTTCACCCAGAAACCAAGCAAATAAATCATTTCTCTGGTGCTGTATGGATGTGAGGACGTTAGTTCGCGTTTGTTCAGGCATTAGAAACGTTAGGATCTCATTGGTCTAGCCACAAAAAAATAAAAACGTAAAATTAGAAATCTCCATATAAGGCGATCAGACAAAGTGTTGTACTATGTTATTTTATGAGATCCTAACGATTTCAATGGATGAACTAACATCTTTAGACGACACTTGATCGATATAGATAGCTAACTTGCGGGCACTCGACAGCAAATGGCCGATTTCGCCATTTAATGTTTTTTCTTACATGGGGGCGGCTGTCTTCACGCTCGTTAGTTCACCCGGAAACCAAGCAAATAAACCATTTCTCTGGTGCTGTATGGATGTGAGGATGTTAGTTTGCGTTTGTTCAGGCATTAAAAACGTAAAGATCTCATTGGTCTAGCCATAAAAAAATAAAAACGTAAAATCAGAAATCTCCATATAAGGCGAACAGACCAAGTGCTGTACAATGTTATTTTATGAGATCCTAACGATTTCAATGGATGAACTAACATCTTTGGACGACACTTGATCGATATAGATAGCTAACTTGCGGGCACTCGACAGCAAATGGCCGATTTCGCCATTTAATGTTTTTTCATACATGGGGGCGGCTGTCTTCACGCTCGTTAGTTCACCCAGAAACCAAGCAAATAAACCATTTCTCTGGTGCTGTATGGATGTGAGGACGTCAGTTCGCGTTTGTTCAGGCATTAGAAACGTTAGGATCTCATTGGTCTAGCCACAAAAAAATAAAAACGTAAAATTAGAAATCTCCATATAAGGCGATCAGACAAAGTGTTGTACAATGTTATTTTATGAGATCCTAACGATTTCAATGGATGAACTACCATCTTTAGACGACACTTGATCGATATAGATAGCTAACTTGCGGGCACTCGGCAGCAAATGGCCGATTTCGTCATTTTTATTTTTTTCATACATGGAGGCGGCTGTCTTCACGCTCGTTAGTTCACCCAGAAACCAAGCAAATAAACCATTTCTCTGGTGCTGTATGGATGTGAGGACGTTAGTTCACGTTTGTTCAGGCATTAGAAACGTTAGAATCTCATTGGTGTAGCCACAAAAACATAAAAACGAAAAATTAGAAAACTCCATATAACGCGATCAGACCAAGTGCTGTACAATGTTATTTTATGAGATCCTAACGATTTCAATGGATGAACTAACATCTTTAGATGACTCTTGATCGATATAGATAGCTAACATGCGGGCACTCGAAAGCAAATGGCCGATTTCGTAATTTTTATTTTTTTTCATACATGGAGGCGGCTGTCTTCACGCTCGTTAGTTCACCCAGAAACCAAGCAAATAAACCATTTCTCTGGTGCTGTATGGATGTGAGGACGTTAGTTCGCGTTTGTTCAGGCATTAGAAACGTTAGGATCTCATTGGTCTAGCCACAAAAAAATAAAAACGTAAAATTAGAAATCTCCATATAAGGCGATCAGACCAAGTCCTGTACAATGTTATTTTGAGAGATCCTAACGATTTCAATGGATGAGATAACATCTTTAGACGACGCTTGATCGATATAGATTGCTAACTTGCGGGCACTCGACAGCAAATGGCCAATTTCGTCATTTTTATTTTTTTCATACATGGGGGCGGCTGTCTTCACGCTCGTTAGTTCACCCAGAAACCAAGCAAATAAACCATTTCCCTGGTTCTTTATGGGTGTGATAACGTTAGTTCGCGTTTGTTCAGGCATTAGAAACGTTAGAATCCTATTGGTTTAGCCACAAAAAAATAAAAACGTAAAATTAGAAATCTCCATATAAAGCGATCAGACAAACTGCTATAAAATGTTATTTTATGAGATCCTAACGATTTCAATGGATGAACTAACATATTTAGATGACACTTGATCGATATAGATAGCTAACTTGCGGGCACTCGACAGCAAATGGCCGATTTCGCCATTTAATGTTTTTTCATACATGGGGGCGGCTGTCTTCACGCTCGTTAGTTCACCCAGAAAGCAAGCAAATAAACCATTTCTCTGGTGCTGTATGGATGTGAGGACGTTAGTTCGCGTTTGTTCAGGCATTAGAAACGTTAGGATCTCATTGGTCTAGCCACAAAAAAATAAAAACGTAAAATTAGAAATCTCCATATAAGGCGATCATACAAAGTGTTGTACAATGTTATTTTATGAGATCCTAACGATTTCAATGGATGAACTAACATCTTTAGACGACACTTGATCGATATAGATAGCTAACTTGCGGGCACTCGGCAGCAAATGGCCGATTTCGTCATTTTTATTTTTTTCATACATGGAGGCGGCTGTCTTCACGCTCGTTAGTTCACCCAGAAACCAAGCAAATAAACCATTTCTCTGGTGCTGTATGGATGTGAGGACGTTAGTTCACCCAGAAAGCAAGCAAATAAACCATTTCTCTGGTGCTGTATGGATGTGAGGACGTTAGTTCGCGTTTGTTCAGGCATTAGAAACGTTAGGATCTCATTGGTCTAGCCACAAAAAAATAAAAACGTAAAATTAGAAATCTCCATATAAGGCGATCAGACAGTACTGTAAAATGTTATTTTATGAGATCCTAACGATTTCAATGGATGAACTTACATCTTTAGATGACTCTTGATCGATATAGATAGCTAACTTGCGGGCACTCGACAGCAAATGGCCGATTTCGTCATTTTTATTTTTTTCATACAAGGAGGCGGCTGTCTTCACGCTCGTTAGTTCACCCAGAAACCAAGCAAATAAACCATTTCTCTGGTGCTGTATGGATGTGAGGACGTTAGTTCGCGTTTGTTCAGGCATTAGAAACGTTAGGATCTCAATGGTCTAGCCACAAAAAAATAAAAACGTAAAATTAGAAATCTCCATATAAGGCGATCAGACAAAGTGCTGTAAAATGTTATTTTATGAGATCCTAACGATTTCAATGGATGAACTAACATTCATCTCTTGATCGATATAGATAGCTAACTTGCGGGCACTCGACAGCAAATGGCCGATTTCGCCATTTAATGTTTTTTCATACATGGGGGCGGCTGTCTTCACGCTCGTTAGTTCACCCAGAAAGCAAGCAAATAAACCATTTCTCTGGTGCTGTATGGATGTGAGGACGTTAGTTCGCGTTTGTTCAGGCATTAGAAACGTTAGGATCTCATTGGTCTAGCCACAAAAAAATAAAAACGTAAAATTAGAAATCTCCATATAAGGTGATCAGACCAAGTGCTGTAAAATGTTATTTTATGAGATCCTAATGATTTCAATGGATGAACTGACATCTTTGGACGACACTTGATCGATATAGATGGCTAACTTGCGGGCACTCGACAGCAATTGGCCGATTTCGTCATTTTTATTTTTTTCATACATGGAGGCGGCTGTCTTCACGATGTGTGTGAACATAGCATATCAAATGTTAGAATCTCACAATTTAAGGACAGTTCTAGTAGCATCCCCATTAGTTCTACAGTTCCTCATACTTTTTTTCAAAAGTTCTGTTCAACTTTGGATGGCAACGCCACGAATACGTATAGAACTGCCGAGCTCTACAATCCACGGGCGAAACAGAAAAAGTTCTAGCGAAAAAACGGAAAAATTGTGTTTTTTTTTTGATATGCCAGATTTTAGGAGATAGTACTGCACAGCATTTCAGCTGTTTTGGATAGTAACGGCACAAATACGTATAAAGCAATAGTTCTAGCGAAAAAACGAAAAAAAATATGATTTTTTTGATATGCTACATTTTATGAGATAGTTCTGCACAGCATCTTAGCTGTTTTGGATGGTAACGGCACAAATACGTATAGAACTGCAGAGTTCTACAATCCCATCAAAAACATAAATGTAAAATGAGAGCCAAGTTCAATATCGCGTGCACTTCGCCGACAAAAGAATTGAGATCTGCTAGGGCGCCAAGTTCTTTGCCCTAAAATTTTTAGATACAAGGACATGTTATGTAGTAATTCGGTAAGTTAGAACTGCAGGCTCCGCAATACAGCTAAATAGTAACGAAAAAGCTACAAGATAATATAAAACCGTAACCGGAAAATATCGCAATTTTATACGAATTCGCTTCTACTTAGGTAACTTTTGCATAGCGTGCGCTCTTGCGCAATGATCGCTGTATTCAACTATATTCCAATTATTATTCTTTTACCGCGAGTTCAAATAACAGGAGGTTCTCGGTTGGACCTGTATGTATGTATGTATGTACTTATCTCCCGTTTAGGTGAACGGCGAATTAAAATTAAAATTAAAATGTGCAGTGCCCTTACAGGGTTTGTGTTGGAACATCTTAGATATTTAAGACCTTTTTGTACACACAAATGCATTGAATAAATGAATATGAATATGAACCGATTTTGTTGTGGTTTTCAAAAACCAGCCAAGGGCATGTCGGGCCAGTCTAAGTGTAGGGTTCCGTAGTTGCCCATCCTTCACAATACACTAAAACTCAAAGCTCTATAAAAAAGGTCATAAACGCAAAAGTAACTGTAATTACTTATTACCTTCTGGAATTTAGGTATCAATTATACGCGCCAGATTGGTAGCCAGTAGGGAATGCAATACCCGGTCATTTTTGTTACCCGGGTATTACCCGACCTTGATTTTCAAAACCCGGGTACCCGGGTAATACCCGGACTTAAACAAAAAGTATTAAATATTGAGTTTCATGGTTTTTACGGGTATTTAAGAATGAAAAGCATGTTTGATGACGATTCCAGACTAAGAATCTTATCGAATCTACTTAGGAAAGAGGTGCAAACTTTTTTCAAACATGTGTTACGATTGTCGAGTACCTGGATAAACTAACAGATGACGCTGAAATTTATAAGTTGTGACATGAATAAGCCACTGAGGAAGGATTTTGCAGGATATCAACAAATGTATAATTGACTAATCGCTGCTACGTGGCTGCCTGGTGGAAAAACGGCTCACACAACTTTCAAGAGCCCAATAGATTAGGACAACACCTGTCTGCGGTGTATCAAGGAAATGTGATAAAACCATAGTTCTACAACAGAAGCTTCGCCTGGCTGAAAATATGCTAGTCCAACAAGGAGGAGGCTCACATGTCCAAATTCGCCCGGGTACTGCTGCAGGTTGGAAAAAGCCTTCTGGAGAATCTGGAGGAAACCAACAGCCTGGTTAGATTACCAGACACGTAATGCAGGATATTTGGGCCATTCTTTCTACAGTTTTTTTTTCCTTATTAGATCGAAAAAGCTCGTGATTCTGCGTAGAAAATACCCAAAATATCTAAAATTAAAAAAAAGTGGGGTGTACAACTTTACAAAAAATGGCCCATTTCCGTCCGAAGACCTCATTCGGAGCGTATACGAGGACCTGAGCCAAGTGACTGGACGTGAGATTTCTTGGGTTTGTGAGAGCAGATGCAGCGAAACCTCATCAGCGAATCCTCGTCAGATTCTGACGGGGCGGATCTGGACTACAGTCCACTATTGTATCCACCTGTTAACTTTACTTAAACTTCTGCTTCCAGGGGATAGGGAGAGAAATTAGGGGTGAATTAGCCGCTTACTTACACAGACCAATTTCAACGCGGGCGGAGCCGCGGGCAAAGCTAACTAAGTTACAACGCAGTAAGTTAGGGTTACAGGGTTGCAGCCGTAATATAACATTTTGATGTGTTATTTATGATTTCACTAATTTTTATTAACACTTCTTTATTTCGGGTAAAACCCGGTTTATGAGTTGAAAACCCGGGTTTTTACCCGACTCCAAATGTAGTCGGGTACCCGGGTACCCGGGTTTTCGGGTACCCGGGTTGCATTCCCTAGTAGCCAGTACGGCACTTAACTAAAATGTGTAACGTTCGAAGTATAAGGACACCGCGCGGCACTTACGTCATTTTAAACAAAATTATGAAAATTCTAATTCAAATTCAGTTTATTGCGATTCATGTTGTACATAAAAGATCTTAAATACTAGCACAATACTAGGTAGGTTCAAAACATGAGCCCTGTCGGGCACAGCAATATCTTAAAACTAAAATGGAATATCAATTACAAACATTATGTCAATTACAAACTTGATTAATATTAAGATTTATGCAAAAAAAAAAAAAAAAATTACGATATACTATTTTTTTTCTATCTCTTACCGTTTCTGAGATATGACCGCCCAAATATAGCAGAACACGTGAATTTTGCTATAACATTGAAATCAGGCGCTGATGCGGAATTAGTATGGAAAGTCCAAAATCCTACTCACACTTGACCACTTTTTTTTTGTGTTTGGCGAACAGGCATCTTCTCAATATTGGAGTTCCAAAAATTATATAGTGTTATTTTGGACTAAAGTGAGGGTGGGGATGGCTAAAATGGCGGACATGACAATTTTGGAAAAAAAGAGTGTAAATTGGTGGGAAATACGAAAATTATGTCAATTTTGAAATCCAAGATGGCGGACATGACATTTTTGAAAAAAAAAGACTTAACCTTATCATGTGGGGTATGCATTTTAACTAAATTGGGGGTGGGAAATTCGAAAATTATGTCAATTTTGAAATCCAAGATGGTGGACATGACATTTATGAAAAAAAAAAACGTTTTTTTTAATCATTATCATGTGGGGTATGGATTTTAACTAAGTTGGGGATGGGAAAATTGAAAATTATGTCAATTTTGAAATCCATGATGGCGGATATGACATTTTTGGAAAAAAAAAGACTAAGCATTATCATGTGGCATTTTAACTGAATTGGGGGCGGGAATTTTAAAAATGACGTCAATTTTGGGATTCCAGATGGCGGTGTAACATTTTTGAAAATATCGCCGAAAGTAATACTTCTTTATATCGTGTATTAATGTATTTGTGGCGTTGCCATCCAAAACAGCTCAGATGTTGTGCAGAACTGTCTCATAAAATCTCGCATATCAAAAAATCAAATTTTTCTCTGTTTTTTCGCTAAAAATATTGCTGTTTCGCCCGCAGATGGAAGAACTCGGCATTTCTATACGTATTTGTGGCGTTGCCATCCAAAACAGCTGAGATGCTGTGCAGGACTGTCTCATAAAATGTAGCATAATTATCAAAAAAAAAACATATTTTTTTTCGTTTATTCGCTATAACTATTGCTGTTTCGCCCGCAGATTGTAGAACTCTGCAGTTCTATACGTATTTGTGCCGTTACCATCCAAAACAGCTGAGATGCTGTGCAGAACTATCTCATAAAATGTAGCATATCAAAAAATCATATTTTTTTTTCGTTTTTTCGCTAGAACTATTGCTTTATACGTATTTGTGCCGTTACTATCCAAAACAGCTGAGATGCTGTGCAGCACTATCTCCTAAAATCTGGCATATCAAAAAGAACACAATTTTTTCCGTTTTTTCGCTAGAACTTTTTCTGTTTCGCCCGTGGATTGTAGAGCTCGGCAGTTCTATATGTATTCGTGGCGTAGCCATCCAAAGTTGAACAGAACTTTTGAAAAAAAGTATCAGGAACTGTAGAACTATTGGAGATGCTACTAGAACTGTCCATAAATTGTGAGATTCTAACATTTGATATGCTAGGTTCACACACATCGTGAAGACAGCCGCCTCCATGTATGAAAAAAATTAAAATGACGAAATCGGCCAATTGCTGTCGAGTGCCCGCAAGTTAGCCATCTATATAGATCAAGTGTCGTCCAAAGATGTTAGTTCATCCATTGAAATCATTAGGATCTCATAAAATAACATTTTACAGCACTTTGTCTGATCGCCTTATATGGAGATTTCTAATTTTACGTTTTTATTTTTTTGTGGCTAGACCAATGAGATCCTAACGTTTCTAATGCCTGAACAAACGCGAACTAACGTCCTCACATCCATACAGCACCAGAGAAATGGTTTATTTGCTTGCTTTCTGGGTGAACTAACGAGCGTGAAGACAGCCGCCCCCATGTATGAAAAAACATTAAATGGCGAAATCGGTCATTTGCTGCCGAGTGCCCGCAAGTTAGCTATCTATATCGATCAAGTGTCGTCTAAAGATGTTAGTTCATCCATTGAAATCGTTAGGATCTCATAAAATAACATTTTACAGCACTTTGTCTGATCGCCTTATATGGAGATTTCTAATTTTACGTTTTTATTTTTTTGTGGCTAGACCAATGAGATCCTAACGTTTCTAATGCCTGAACAAACGCGAACTAACGTCCTTACATCCATACAGCACCAGAGAAATGGTTTATTTGCTTGGTTTCTGGGTGAACTAACGAGCGTGAAGACAGCCGCCTCCATATATGAAAAAAATAAAAATGACGAAATCGGCCATTTGCTGTCGAGTGCCCGCAAGTTAGCTATCTATATCGATCAAGAGTCATCTTAAGATGTTAGTTCATCCATTGAAATCGTTAGGATCTCATAAAATAACATTTTACAGCACTTTGTCTGATCGCCTTATATGGAGATTTCTAATTTTACGTTTTTATTTTTTTGTGGCTAGACCAATGAGATCCTAACGTTTCTAATGCCTGAACAAACGCGAACTAACGTCCTCACATCCATACAGCACCAGAGAAATGGTTTATTTGCTTGCTTTCTGGGTGAACTAACGAGCGTGAAGACAGCCGCCCCCATGTATGAAAAAACATTAAATGGCGAAATCGGTCATTTGCTGCCGAGTGCCCGCAAGTTAGCTATCTATATCGATCAAGTGTCGTCTAAAGATGTTAGTTCATCCATTGAAATCGTTAGGATCTCATAAAATAACATTTTACAGCACTTTGTCTGATCGCCTTATATGGAGATTTCTAATTTTACGTTTTTATTTTTTTGTGGTTAGACCAATGAGATCCTAACGTTTCTAATGCCTGAACAAACGCGAACTAACGTCCTTACATCCATACAGCACCAGAGAAATGGTTAATTTGCTTGGTTTCTGGGTGAACTAACGAACGTGAAGACAGCCGCCTCCATGTATGAAAAAAATAAAAATGACGAAATCGGCCATTTGCTGTCGAGTGCCCGCAAGTTAGCTATCTATATCGATCAAGAATCATCTAAATATGTTAGTTCATCCATTGAAATCGTTAGGATCTCATAAAATAACATTTTACAGCACTTTGTCTGATCGCCTTATATGGAGATTTCTAATTTTATGTTTTTATTTTTTTGTGGCTAGACCAATGAGATCCTAACGTTTCTAATGCCTGAACAAACGCGAACTAACGTCCTTACATCCATACAGCACCAGAGAAATGGTTTATTTGCTTGGTTTCTGGGTGAACTAACGAGCGTGAAGACAGCCGCCTCCATGTATGAAAAAACTAAAAATGACGAAATCGGCCATTTGCTGTCGAGTGCCCGCAAGTTAGCTATCTATATCGATCAAGAATCATCTAAATATGTTAGTTCATCCATTGAAATCGTTAGGATCTCATAAAATAACATTTTACAGCACTTTGTCTGATCGCCTTATATGGAGATTGCTAATTTTATGTTTTTATTTTTTTGTGGCTAGACCAATGAGATCCTAACGTTTCTAATGCCTGAACAAACGCGAACTAACGTCCTTACATCCATACAGCACCAGAGAAATGGTTTATTTGCTTGGTTTCTGGGTGAACTAACGAGCGTGAAGACAGCCGCCTCCATGTATGAAAAAAATAAAAATGACGAAATCGGCCATTTGCTGTCGAGTGCCCGCAAGTTAGCTATCTATATCGATCAAGAGTCATCTTAAGATGTTAGTTCATCCATTGAAATCGTTAGGATCTCATAAAATAACATTTTACAGCACTTTGTCTGATCGCCTTATATGGAGATTTCTAATTTTACGTTTTTATTTTTTTGTGGCTAGACCAATGAGATCCTAACGTTTCTAATGCCTGAACAAACGCGAACTAACGTCCTCACATCCATACAGCACCAGAGAAATGGTTTATTTGCTTGCTTTCTGGGTGAACTAACGAGCGTGAAGACAGCCGCCCCCATGTATGAAAAAACATTAAATGGCGAAATCGGTCATTTGCTGCCGAGTGCCCGCAAGTTAGCTATCTATATCGATCAAGTGTCGTCTAAAGATGTTAGTTCATCCATTGAAATCGTTAGGATCTCATAAAATAACATTTTACAGCACTTTGTCTGATCGCCTTATATGGAGATTTCTAATTTTACGTTTTTATTTTTTTGTGGTTAGACCAATGAGATCCTAACGTTTCTAATGCCTGAACAAACGCCAACTAACGTCCTTACATCCATACAGCACCAGAGAAATGGTTAATTTGCTTGGTTTCTGGGTGAACTAACGAACGTGAAGACAGCCGCCTCCATGTATGAAAAAAATAAAAATGACGAAATCGGCCATTTGCTGTCGAGTGCCCGCAAGTTAGCTATCTATATCGATCAAGAATCATCTAAATATGTTAGTGCATCCATTGAAATCGTTAGGATCTCATAAAATAACATTTTACAGCACTTTGTCTGATCGCCTTATATGGAGATTTCTAATTTTATGTATTTATTTTTTTGTGGCTAGACCAATGAGATCCTAACGTTTCTAATGCCTGAACAAACGCGAACTAACGTCCTTACATCCACACAGCACCAGAGAAATGGTTTATTTGCTTGGTTTCTGGGTGAACTAACGAGCGTGAAGACAGCCGCCTCCATATATGAAAAAAATAAAAATGACGAAATCGGCCATTTGCTGTCGAGTGCCCGCAAGTTAGCTATCTATATCGATCAAGAGTCATCTTAAGATGTTAGTTCATCCATTGAAATCGTTAGGATCTCATAAAATAACATTTTACAGCACTTTGTCTGATCGCCTTATATGGAGATTGCTAATTTTATGTTTTTATTTTTTTGTGGCTAGACCAATGAGATCCTAACGTTTCTAATGCCTGAACAAACGCGAACTAACGTCCTTACATCCATACAGCACCAGAGAAATGGTTTATTTGCTTGCTTTCTGGGTGAACTAACGAGCGTGAAGACAGCCGCCTCCATGTATGAAAAAAATAAAAATGACGAAATCGGCCATTTGCTGTCGAGTGCCCGCAAGTTAGCTATCTATATCGATCAAGAGTCATCTTAAGATGTTAGTTCATCCATTGAAATCGTTAGGATCTCATAAAATAACATTTTACAGCACTTTGTCTGATCGCCTTATATGGAGATTTCTAATTTTACGTTTTTATTTTTTTGTGGCTAGGCCAATGAGATCCTAACGTTTCTAATGCCTGAACAAACGCGAACTAACGTCCTCACATCCATACAGCACCAGAGAAATGGTTTATTTGCTTGCTTTCTGGGTGAACTAACGAGCGTGAAGACAGCCGCCCCCATGTATGAAAAAACATTAAATGGCGAAATCGGTCATTTGCTGCCGAGTGCCCGCAAGTTAGCTATCTATATCGATCAAGTGTCGTCTAAAGATGTTAGTTCATCCATTGAAATCGTTAGGATCTCATAAAATAACATTTTACAGCACTTTGTCTGATCGCCTTATATGGAGATTTCTAATTTTACGTTTTTATTTTTTTGTGGTTAGACCAATGAGATCCTAACGTTTCTAATGCCTGAACAAACGCCAACTAACGTCCTTACATCCATACAGCACCAGAGAAATGGTTAATTTGCTTGGTTTCTGGGTGAACTAACGAACGTGAAGACAGCCGCCTCCATGTATGAAAAAAATAAAAATGACGAAATCGGCCATTTGCTGTCGAGTGCCCGCAAGTTAGCTATCTATATCGATCAAGAATCATCTAAATATGTTAGTTCATCCATTGAAATCGTTAGGATCTCATAAAATAACATTTTACAGCACTTTGTCTGATCGCCTTATATGGAGATTTCTAATTTTACGTTTTTATTTTTTTGTGGCTAGACCAATGAGATCCTAACGTTTCTAATGCCTGAACAAACGCGAACTAACGTCCTCACATCCATACAGCACCAGAAAAATGGTTTATTTGCTTGGTTTCTGGGTGAACTAACGAGCGTGAAGACAGCCGCCCCCATGTATGAAAAAACATTAAATGACGAAATCGGTCATTTGCTGCCGAGTGCCCGCAAGTTAGCTATCTATATCGATCAAGTGTCGTCTAAAGATGTTAGTTCATCCATTGAAATCGTTAGGATCTCATAAGATAACGTTTTACAGCACTTTGTCTGATCGCCTTATATGGAGATTTCTAATTTTACGTTTTTATTTTTTTGTGGCTAGAGCAATGAGATCCTAACGTTTCTAATGCCTGAACAAACGCGAACTAACGTCCTCACATCCATACAGCACCAGAGAAATGGTTTATTTGCTTGCTTTCTGGGTGAACTAACGAGCGTGAAGACAGCCGCCCCCATGTATGAAAAAACATTAAATGGCGAAATCGGCCATTTGCTGTCGAGTGCCCGCAAGTTAGCTATCTATATCGATCAAGAGTCATCTTAAGATGTTAGTTCATCCATTGAAATCGTTAGGATCTCATAAAATAACATTTTACAGCACTTTGTCTGATCGCCTTATATGGAGATTTCTAATTTTACGTTTTTATTTTTTTGTGGCTAGACCAATGAGATCCTAACGTTTCTAATGCCTGAACAAACGCGAACTAACGTCCTCACATCCATACAGCACCAGAGAAATGGTTTATTTGCTTGGTTTCTGGGTGAACTAACGAGCGTGAAGACAGCCGCCCCCATGTATGAAAAAAAATTAAATGGCGAAATCGGTCATTTGTTGCCGAGTGCCCGCAAGTTAGCTATCTATATCGATCAAGTGTCGTCTTAAGATGTTAGTTCATCCATTGAAATCGTTAGGATCTCATAAAATAACATTGTACAGCACTTGGTCTGATCGCCTTATATGGATTTTTCTAATTTTTCGTTTTTATTTTTTTGTGGCTACACCAATGAGATCCTAACGTTTCTAATGCCTGAACAAACGTGAACTAACGTCCCCTGATGCGTAGACATTTTTAGATTTGACAATTTCGTAGTGGGCGGGTTGGCGTGAAGACAGCCACCCCACTTTTAAAAAAAATAAAAAATTACAGAGTCGGGTCCTTACGATATTTTATAGTGAACTAACGTGAACTAACGATTATCTAGCTAAGTGAATGATCAAAAGTGGGAAAAAGTGGTTTGGGGTGGTTAGCGTGAAGACAGCCACCCCATTTTGTTTTTAAAAAAAAAATATTACAGAGTCGGATCCTAACGATTTTACCTACTGAACTAACGTGAACTAACGATGAACTAACGATATACGTATGCCATTTGCGGGCAAACGATTTGGGGTGGTCAACTTCACAACCATGTCCCTCAATGCTGAGGATCGTGACTACCGACGTAGTTTAGCAAGTATTCCTCTCCATCGTCTCCATGACTCTCGATCGGTTGCCTGTTGAAGGGCTGCACTAACCGGCATGTCAAGGCACTCCGACACCTGGTTTACCCATCGTTTAGGGCTACAGTCTTCGGGCCTCTTTAACTGTGCCTGTCAGCAGCTCTCCATGGATAGTGACGCTACAAACAGCTTTTATATGGTAATTATATGCAAACATCATATATATGCATTATAAAATGTCAATAGCGTTATGTCTTCGACCAAATTCAAGACATTGTTTACCGGTATGCTGTTCAATACTTCGTACTTCTTAATAAATACCGAGTCGTACTGAAAAATCTTGACTTTCATTATTAAATAGTTTTGGCTGTAGTATGCGAAAATTACTTGAAATTTGCGAAACATTCAGTCATGTTTGCTCTTTGTTTACATAACTGACGTTCAACGTGAGTTACCAAAAATTTGTCGACGCCTGTTAAATAAATGTGTAATATTAAAAATCCGCAATATGGCGTGGTTTAAAAACCGACTTGATGGACTATACAAAGTGTAATAATGCAGTGCGCATATACACATATGAATTTCAATGTGTGTTAAGATTACAAAGTCAGACGTGAGAATAACAAAACAGAAATATAATAAAATCATAATACTATGTCATCATAATATTTTTTTCTCATGTTTTTTTTTTATATTTGAGGTATACAATATGCATTTAGATTATTGAATACCAATACTGCTGATAAAAACGAGGAACTTATATACAAAGCAGATACTTAAGTTTAACTGTTTAAGACAATAGTTTATGTAACAACATAAATTACTTAGTTGTATCATATCAGATCTGGAGTAGTTGACAAAGTTGTGGAGTTTAGTTAAGATAGGCTTTGGTCTAGGGTTCCATCTTAATTCCGTCAACTTGCTAACTACTGGTACGGCTGAAACTTACTAATTAGTATTATTAAATTTATGTTATTGTTCTAGCAGAATACAAAAACGATTTTATATTAGACTAGAAGGTGCTCGTCACTTCGTCCACGGACTTTTAAAAGTACCTATTCTTTGGGTGTCCAGCTATCCCTGTACCAAAATGTATTAAAAGCCGTTTCGGCGTGATGGTCCTGGCATCATACTGCTGCATCGTGCTGTACCTACTTTTTTACATTCGACTAAAATAATCCACCAAAAACCGAATTTCAACACAATTTTCGAATTTTATCTTAGTATAGATTCACTAAAGGTCCAGTTTAGTGTAAACCAGCAAGAAAACACTGATTATTGGCTCTCCACCTGACTTCACTTTCCAAGGTAAGCAAATGTGTAAGGGGAAGACTATAGGGTGTACTTTTTCAATTGCTTTAACTTTAAGGGGTAATTCTTTACGTCTTATTGAGTCAATTTCTCAAAGAAACCAAGTTCCTAACTCGCACCGTTTTCAAATTATTTAATATTCAAATTTAATCACTAATCTCAGTTTAACCAGTGTAAAATCTTCTTATAACCAAAGACTATTATCTGCTGGTTCGTATGTAAAGAGTTTTCAGTGTTCCTTATGTACGACAAGGTCTAAATCAATAAGTTCTTTTTTATTTTGCTCTCACTTGACTCGCATGTGTCACGTCAAATTGACAATAGTAATTTATTATTGTTGTTATTTACTTAATTTTTAATGAAATAATTGTGTTCACTTGCTTTGTGATGCCACGGATAAATTATACGGCCGAAGAAGAAGCCAATATGCACTTTGTTTACGGTTTCTGCAATGGATATGCGGCGGAAGCAGGAAGGGAGTACCGACGTCGATATCCCAATAAGAACTTGCATAATTTGGATTATTTCGATGATATTCCATTGGAAACACTGCGGACACACTGGATCCAGCATGACGAAGCACCCGCACATTTTGCTGGCCGTTTTAGACAGTATTTGGATGTACACTTTGCTGGGCGTTGGATTAGACACGCGGCAGTCAAACTCTTGCGTGGCCCGCCATGCAGATCTCCGGACCGAACACCCTTAGACTTTAATGTCTGGGGTACTTTAAAAGAAAAGTCTACTCTAAACCTGTGGCTTCGAGGGAAGACCTACTGCAACGAATTCAGGAAGAAGCCGATGCCATGCGTGCCACTCCTGTCAAACTAAATCGCGAGATACGATTTCGGTTGAATATTTGTTTAGAAAATAATGGCGGGCACTTTGAAAACAAGTTGTAGTAAATTATTATTTTGGTTTAAATAAAAAATATTGAGTGTTAAATACTGATGAGGAGATCATTTTATTTTATTAGGCCAATATTGTTTATGTAATTAAATGTTTATACTTAAACTTAATTAGTTTCATTTGTGACTATACCATAACCCGAAAGAATTTAAATGAAGTGAATTAAAATTAAAATGGATTAAACACATCGCAAAAATTGTTCTGAAGTAAAAAATAAGCACAAAAAATTTAACTTTCACTGCCAATGAACAAAAATAAATACAAAAAGAAAATTCTTTACCGGGGTTTGAACCCAAGACCATCCACACGCATTCCACCTAGCTAAAGTTTTTAACGAGCTCTCAATTCTGTCATCGATGAAGTTTTATCAGTGACGTTAAAATGACAACAAGTTGACTCTAACTATTGCCTAACTCAAAAGGACCTTTTACAATAGCCACCAATTAAATAATTAATTACTTTGTATGGGATACCAAAAAAAAAATATTTTTCGAATATCATTAAACGGTTTAAGGGATGAGTTTACGTTAATGTTCCAAGCACTATGTCGAAGTTAAAGCAATTGTATAAAAACACGTTGTATAAGAATACCTAAGCCACATGACCTATGCGTTGGACTGACCAAATAAAATCAGCAGTAGGAAACTGCGTATCTGACTGCGCCAGACAGTCTGCCAACATGGGAGAGATGGCGGGAGAGTGTCCGCCTCTACCACCGATGTGGACGCCTCAACGTGACCACGACCGTTCTGCCAAGAGCGAAACGACAGAGAAGAAGCCACATGACAAAATTGTGAGATGGTAGAGTTTATTATATCTAATATTGCAAAGGCGAAAGTTTGTGAGTGTGCTTATGTGTATGTTTATTACTTCTTCACGCTCAAACGGCTGGACCAATTTTTATAAATTTTGGTATGAAGGTACTCGTAGCTGACACCTTGGATTAACACTTAGGCTACTTTTTATTCCGAAGAAATGTTGTGTTCGCGTGGGATGAGCGGGTAACACCGCGCGGTCAGCTAGTTTTTCTATAAAGTGAAAAATTTCACGTGAAAAAATAAGGAATGGCAGGTCCCAAACCACGAAAGCTTGACATAAGGGTTTTCTATTCCAAGTGACCCAACTCGTGCCACACGTCCTGTCCTCGAAAATAAACGACTTCACTTTTATGTAAACTAGAATTTATGTCCGCACTAGCTGCGCCCTAGCTTACACCCACGGGAAGACTACATATTTGGGTGTAAAAAGTAGCCTACATGTTAATCCAGGTTGTCAGCTATCACCGCACCAAATTTAACAAAAAATGGTCCAGCCGTTTGAGCGTGAAGAAGTTACAAACATGCAATCACACTCAAAAACTTTCGCCTTTATAATATTATTGTGTGAAGTGTGATAAAAAGTTCCGGGGTTAGAACGTGAGCAGTATACTCGTAAATGTCGATACCTTAAAGCACAATCGCACTAACTTTTCGGAAAGTTGTTACAATTAGGACGTTAGTGCACAACTTTATGTGGTTAAAATATCACTGGCAAAAAGAAAAATAGTACGAGAGTGAACTAAGGTATCGATGTATGCAGCAGGGCTGGCATATCTTGCCGCGACTTCGCTCGTCGCGCGACTAAAGTGTCACCTGTCTCGCTCGCACGGTATTGAAAGGAAAGTGACAGGTAGTATTTGTCGCGCGGCAAAGAGTCGCGTGTCACAGTTACGCTAGTCGTGCTGGTATTAGATGGGTCATTGTCAGATTTAGGTTCGAGTCTTTCCAGTGGACTTTTGCGAAATTAAGGATTTCAGGGCCTAGTTTTCTGATAAAATGCCTGTGAGAATAAAGAACGTTCCCTTTTCTATAATCCGATGTAATAGCAACATCACCTATATTCACACAAGCTCTTAACTTTTGACCACCGGAGGGATGAATTTTGTTTTTTGAACTGACAATGACCCAGATACCCGGACGAATCAACTTACGGCCCGAGGGCCTCTGGCGTTAATCAAAATGTCTCGGAGTTACCAAGAAATGGGTCTCAGTTTACATAGTTTCCGTTTATTAAATTTAACAGTTGGGACGTTGGGAGCTTTGAATGTTAAACATATAAAATCCATTATTTAAAGATGAAATTTTACTACGAAATTTAAAAGTTGTGCAGAGATTTTTGTCGGTCTAGACTCTAATTTTCCCAGCCATCCCTTGACTTGCGACTTGACCTAGAAGCTATTTGAGTCCATAAAGTTAGCTACCTCTCCTATTGATATATTAATATGATAAAATATATAAGATTTATGGGGAGGTCCCTATTCTGTCAACACCTAGACAATAATTATTAGCCTCTCCTTAGGCTCGAAATCGACCCATGGACAACGGTCATGCGCTGCCCAAATCCAATGAGCTTTGGCGAGTCTAGAATAGATTTATCGGTCCCCTTTGTTGGAGGCTTAACATGCTTAAAACCTTATAATTAACATTTTAATTAAAATATTTGCCTGATATAAATGAACTAATTAATTGGATTAAGTTTACGAACAAAGATAGACTTGATATAGAAAAATAGGTATCTAATTTTAGACTCACAGAATTTAATTTGCAAATGTACATGAAACTGGCAAATTTTCTGTGAATAACCGGCAAATTAAGTTAGCATTTAATTCTCAGTATTAGGGGGACAACACAATTTCATTGTGCGCAATTTACTCGTAATACTATTTGGGATTACTTCTACTTTAACATCAGATAAAAGCTAGGTTTTACGTTGATTGCTTTTAACGACGGTTTTAAGTACAACGTAAAACCTATTAGGTATTAAAATTTCATAGCTTCAGGTTATCTGGTTTACATTTTATTATCAGACCCAAGGCACAGAGGGTGGTAATTTCTGTTTGTGGCGATCATGTGGCAATGTTAAAATTTTCGATTTGCTTAATCAGGTCAGGTCAGGTCATTTAGGTCAGGTCCTTATAGCTTCAGCTGATATCTAATTTAATTTTAATAACAGTTCCGAAGGTATTAAGAGCAGTATCTTGTTGTATGTGGTTATGACGACGCGATTGGCTCAGTTTGTATTAAGCATCTGCCTACTGAGCCGGCGGTCCCGGGTTCGAATCCAGGCCAGCGCAAATATTTGTGTGATGAACTCGAATATTTGTGCTTGGGTCATGGTCGTTCTATGTATTTAAGTATATATAATAATAAATAAATATAAAGGGACAATCATACACAAATCGACCTAGTCCCAAACTAAGCAAAGCTTGTACTATGGGTACTAGACGACGATATACATAATATATAAATACATATATAGATAACATCCATGACCCAAGAACAAATATTTGCACAAATATTTGCCCCGGCCGGGATTCGAACCCGGTACCGCCGACTCAGTAGGCAGTATATGTATCTATATAAGTATGTATATCGTCATCTAGTACCGATAACACAAGCCTTCTTGAGCTTAATTGGGACTAGATCGATTTCTGCGGGGTTGTCTGATATTTATTTATTATTATAATTATTTATGACTCAAATTGTCGCTTATTTGGTTTATTCAAATCAAGGTGTCTACATGTCCTATGCCTGATTGGATGCTTTTAGTACTAGGGTTGTGTATTATTGCAAACTCTCTTTGAGATCTATGACACGTACAACATTTTATTTTATATAGAATAGAGCAAACAATAAATAGGGATGAGTTGGTGTTTGTACATGTAATGTTTGTTATCATTGTATTCATAACCTGTTTTTGTGTACAATAAAGTGTTTACATTTACATACATACAATTCTGGTCCGAAAAAATACACAAAGATGGTCAAAGACGTCCAGATAACCAATGGAAATGTCAGTGACTGATAACTCTGATAAGAACATGAAAAGTGACGGTACTTATCAACTATTACGAATTGTTATAGTAAAGACGCAGAATGACGGAACAAGACGCCCACACGCATAAAGCAGTGAAACTTTAATTAACAGTTACGTTACTAATCACTCTTATAACCTATAATCACCAACGCAGTGAAGTTCGTGAAGAAAGCGCTAATTTCAAATATTGCAACATTTACGGGTAATAACGTACTTCAAACCAGCGAAAAGTGTTACGCGACCGTGATGCCTATTATATTGTAGACCAATCAATATTGACTAGAATAATATTTCCATATAACGTGCCCGCAACAATCCTTAATAGAAAATGGATTTTGCCAACTGTACTGTTCCAGTGCAGGGCAAATGCCTTCCTCTTTTTCTTCCAGTCGTCCCTATTTAAGGCAGCAACAGACCAATCACTTCGGAATGTGTCTAGGTCATCCCGCCATATCCGCCGTGGTCTACCGCGACGCCGTAGTCTATTAGGTGGGATCCGGTCAATGGTATTCTTGGCCCAGTTCGTTCGACATGCGGCAAACGTCCAGCCCAGTCCCACTAAAGCTCTATAGCGTCACATAGCGGCCGTTCCTATAGTTCGTATTCGTACTAGTACGAAGTAAGTACGAAGAATACACCGCTATCCTACGAAACCCGAGCTTAACGCTTAGCGGCTGTTAGGGCTACGACGGCTACTTGGATTTTGGAGCGCAAGATGGTATTTTTAATACGATCAGTTAAAGTATTGAAAGGTATCTGTGAAAAATGTATTTGATATAATAAGCTAAACGACTCATGACAAATGCATTGATTAACATTTATAGAGTAGGTATAGGTATTAAAAAATGTATCGATTTATTGGATTTTCCATACCAATTGCGCCCCGTTGATTAGGGTATCGTGGACTGATTAAAGTGTGCGATTAATATTTATATATGAATGCGGGCATTGGCAAACAAATGAATACGCAATTACTGTTTGTTTGATTAAGAAAATTAACACATCATTCTCAATTTATCACACGGTTTTGCGGGTTATCAACGCGAATTGTTTAATGCCATCGACCGTGAAAAGGAAAGCACCAAAAAATAGACTTAAAACTTTGTAGAAAGCTTACTTAATCAAATAAAAAAAAGTACTTTTATTGTTTTAGAAAATTCCACCCCTAAGGGGGTTAAATAGGGGTGCAATGTTTATATGGGAGAAACTTTATTTTTTGATGGTGTTTGTACGGGCGGACTTTTTTCGGTAAGGACCTAAACTTTGTAAAAAGATTACTTATTAGAAAACAAATAAACTTCTTTCAGTGTTTTGGAAAATTTCACCTCTAAGGGGGTTAAAAAGGGGTGCAAAGTTTGTATGCGGAAAACTTTATTTTTTAGCTAGGTACCTACAGAACTTTGTAGAAAGAATAACTTATTAAAATACAAAAAAAATAATTTCAGCGTTTAAGAAAATTCTATCCCTACGGGGGTTAAAAAAGGTTGAAGGTTCGAGTAGTAAGGTAGTCATTTCGTTTGTTACCAGGTGGCGTTAGTGCACGGATTGAATGGTTTATTCAAGCCATTTTCTTAATTTTTACTTACTTGTTTTCACGTTATTTGGTGTTCATTTGATAAATGACAAAGCATAATATCTTATGTTATCATTTGATTTACACTGCTAAATAACGAACTTGCACCCCCTTTTGCCCTATGGTTGACTGTCAACAATATTTTCTTAGTGCTGTCTCTTATTAATTGTGTTCCTTACTTTATGTGTTCCTATATTTAGTGAGTTGTCTATCAGCACATGAAAACATGATTGTTTTAACAGCGTTACGATATTTAACTTTTTTTTTAATCTCACTCATAATAACTAAGATCCCCATTTTCGAACTCCAAATCCATGGGTCGCTCTATATTTTGCAGAGTCATTTTTGATAAAGATTAAAAGCATCAGCTAACTGACGGAATAAGTATTGAGCATCCTGCAAACAATTCCCGTAATCTAATGGAAAATCTTCTAAAATTCTTTAACAATTATATATCAGCCACTGTTTGAAATGCAATATGTCTAGACCATTTTAACTAAGACTAAAATTCACTTACTACCTAATACCTATTTTAATATCTTTGTCATCATCAAAAATCTACGCGGACGAAGTCGCGGGCGGCCGCTAGTATACACTATGTACAAGTACATAGAAAACATCCATGGCCCAGGAACAATACAAATATTTACCCGTGCCGGAATTCGAATCCAGGACCGCCGGCACAGTAGGTATGCAGCACTACCACGGCGGCTTTAAATCATAAAAGATATCTAGTTCCAGATAACAATCCGTCTAAATGATAGAGAAATTAAAGCAAGTAATATTAGACCGTTACAAATCCGATTCTTATCTATCAATTGAGCAATTTTTAAACAATTCACCGTTAGCTGGAACCATAGATAAAATATACCAAACTAAAAGGACCTAAGAATACTTACTAACTGAAGTACTTACGGCTTTTTTCTATCAAAACAGTACTGTCCCTACATCTAGTCGTTATACATGTTCACTTCATCAATATACGTCCACGACCTCATTAGTTGTATTACATCTTGTTTGGGTAATAATTTAATATCATAATATCTTTCTGCCGCATTCAATTTTATTAATAACCTTCCACGGCATCTTTTATGGGAACAGAATTCGAAATACAAACTTCGTATCATGCTGTCCCGCTCATTTAAATTCTAAATTCAAATATTGTTTGACGCGAGATTTCGAATTTCGAATATCGGAGTAGCCCTTCAGCGCGGTACAGGTTCTACATTTTTATAGACATCTGTGTGAAATGGCGTTTAGCTTTTTCGCCGATTTATTTTTCGTCGAATTTTCACAAGGCCTATTTTTTTCACCTCTGACGTCATACATTTTTCATAATTCTTGAAAGTATCAGCTCATTGATTATTGTCCGCTAGCGTAAACCTAATGTGTATATTAAAGCGAATCCAACAATTGAAAAGAAAAAAAAAATATTGATTATTGTCCGCTAGCGTAAACCAAATGTTTATATTAGAGCGAAACAATTGAAAAACAAAATAGAGCTAATATTATAAACATCATCCTATTGATTAGGTTAGGTTAAGTTTGTTACATAACCAGTACGCCTAGCAAAACTGTGACACGTGACTCTATGTCGCGCGACAAACTACCTGTCACTTTCTTTTCAATGCCCTGCGAACAAGACAAGTGCTGAGTCGCGCGACAAGATAGTCGGGCTCCTAAAATGCGAGTAAAATTCATTGAAGTGCTATTGGCCGTCACTGGTTGTCATTTCAATCTATTTTGCTCGCATTTTACGATCCGTTTATAGCAATTCCAAATCACGGTTTCAGAGATAAAATATTTCTACGAAATGACACTTCAGCGAAATGAAACATTCGAAGAAAAATAATTCGGCGTAAATAGAGAACCGTGTTATTGACTAAAAAGAGTAGAAATTAAAAAGTGCCAATACTGTAGTGTCGTCCCTTTCTAATCAATCTAAGAAAACGGGGACAACACTACAGTATTGCCACTTTTTAATTTCTACTCTTTTTGGTCGGACTGTATATCCCGGCCAAATCCTGGACATATGGCCGACATAACTGACATGGCTATATGTCAACATCAATCGAGTAAGACCCTAGGGTATCATGTATCGATAGAAATAGGAATTAATGTTACATACAATGTTATAATTTGATTGATGTTACATGTATGTATGACCCACCAAAACATTTCATGTAAAATTGGCGGCCAAGACTCACATGCTCATAACGCTTTCGCTGTAAAAAGTTATCAGATCCCAGGAAAAGCCAAGCCCCTAAGCACTGACTTTACTAACCCTACACCTTGGTTTCAAAAGTATGGCTTGGCCGTTTCATAGGTTACCGTAAATATAAACCGTAATGCGCCAGACGGTCCGTTGGAATTATTTACGGTACTATGAAACGGCCAAGCCATACTTTTGAAACCAAGGTGTAGGGTTAGTAAAGTCAGTGCTTAGGGGCTTGGCTTTTCCTGGGATCTGATAACTTTTTACAGCGAAAGCGTTATGATCATGTGAGTCTTGGCCGCCAATTACACATGAAATGTTTTGGTGGGATCTAATTTATTTTTGTAAGGTGCCCTAGTTTTTTTTTGGGCTGTAGGTGGGTTTGAAAATGAGACGAAACGGTTCGAGAAAAGGTAGGTAGAGCCCCGCCTCTTTTTTGTTCGTCTTGGCGGGGGCACTGCCGTGCCCCCAGATTTAAAATTCAAAGTCAAAGTGTAGATACAGAAATAGTAATAATTGTGTATTTAAGAAATACTTACGTTTAGCCCCATATATAATATACACTTTTATCCCCTATTATGGGAACCCCATACAAACTTCCATCCCCTTATTTAAAGGGTGGGAGGGTGATTTCTAAAAATCCCAGAATATTATGTGTTTCATTTATAACAAGGAGTCCCTATATCAATTTTCAGACCTCTAGTATCAAAATTTGCAGAAGTCTCATACAAACTTCCATCCCCTAGGTTAAGGGGTTGGGGGTAAAAGTTCCAAGTTGAAGAATTATTTTGTTGTTTGTGTACTAATACTAGTTTAGATACCAAATTTCAACTTTTTAGGTCATCGAGAAGTACCTCTGGTTTTGATACGTCAGTGAGTGAGTGGCAAAATCGGCGTATTTTAGGTACCAATAAAACCTAAAGTATAAAACCTAGATCAGTGAAATTTAGTACATTTCATATGTTCCCTAACTGCATCTTAACCTGTGAATTTGGGCGCTCTGGTGTTAACTGGGACGAAACTATGAGGGTTTGAAAATGAGACGAAACGGTTCGAGAAAAGGTAGGTAGTGCCCCGCCTCTTTTATGTTCGTCTTGGCGGGGGCACTACCGTGCCCTCAGATATATATATCGCCCGCAAATTATCTGCTTAGCCCAATGGTTGACTGGTAGAGAATGCCCTATGGCATTAAGTCCGCCTTTTGTACGATAAGTTCTTTCTTTTGTGCAATAAAGATTAAATAAATAAATAAATATACATGTACGATAAACACAAACATGTTTACAGAAATTTCTAGATCTTGCTAAAGGGTATAGAACCTTGGGTTGTTCAGATTTGTAGTCACGAGATATAATCTAGGCAATTACGATGGGTAAATACGACTGCAAGGCGAGAAAATATGATTAAAGACACTCAATAATTAGGCTAACTCAATGTTACTGTTTACCCTAAATAATAGTTGATTGGTATATCCTTCAGGTTTAAGTCTTCCTTTGTATCTTTCTGAATCGTGCAATAAAGATTTCGTGTAAAAGAAGTGTCTTCACTTGTATTCCTAAATGACAGTTTGCAATCTTAAATAAATGCTAATATTTAGATAGATAAAAAACTATACGTACTTAAGTATGCGGACGGCGATTTGGGCAGTTTCCTATCCTTCGGAGGGGTGCTGTAGACAAAGGCTCGGTTGACGCGACCGCGCGGTTCGTCGCACGACATGTCGCTCTCCGACCCTCGTCGCACACGCCGCAGCGGCACGGTATCCATGATCTGATTCGCAGACTCCGACTTCCCCATCCCCTTCAACTTCTTCTTCCCCTTTTCCTTTTCCGGGGAATGGATGTGGAGAATCGCCGCCGCTTTGGGCGGAATCTTCTCAGGCACTAACAACTCCTTCGCCGAAGCACTTTTAATTTTCTTGTTCGTAAAAAACTCACTGAATTTACTCTTTTCCACTTTACCATGTTTATGAGGTTTCAAATTTAGATCAATATCTCCGCTCTTCCTCCTCGGCTTGCTCGGCTCCGGCTTTCGTTTCGCCATGGTTGGTGTTTTCGATTTATACGTCCCTTCGACACCTTTGTAGGCGACGTCGAAGTTCTCAGTGGGCCAGATTTGAGCGGAGGTGAAGACTACGGTGTTGCGTTTGAGTTTGTCTAGTTCATCGGGCGGCTCCTCGTCTTTGCTGGACCGCAGGCGATTGCCGATCAATCGCAGGGAAGCTCTGACGGATCGGGAGCGGCGCAGACCTCCTTGCTCCCGCTTGAACCTGTCGAGGAGGGTGTCCATAGCCCTGGGACGGGTCGAGAGGAGCGCGGGGCCCTGTGCATGGCACGGTATCGACTACGCGCACGCTATTCACACTAACTATAGTTACGTGAGTCGTTTTCTTTCCGACGTTCACTCGAAGCGGCGTCGGGCGCTCGAATGTGCCTGCAACAATTCTAATGCTACTGGAACCGTACTGGTAGGGCTCGTAAGAGCTTGCAGCAGCCCATTCTGCCTGCGATCGCTTGATAAACTGTTCTCATTTGCACAATCACTTGATTTGATAAGATACGGATAGCGGCTTGGAGTACGCATGTCACCACCGAGATTTGTTTATTGTGACGTTAGAGATCTGATAAACGTGAGGACGTATTTGTTTTACGAGATTGCCGATTTTAATCAACTCTTTTTAATTAATTGTGAAGTGAGCTAGTTACGAAACAGCGCCGGGTATTATCGCCGCTCTATGATTTACGATAGAATCGATTGCGGTGCGCTACGTTTGATTGATTGCTTCTCTAATTTACAAAGGCATTAGGCGGCGAAGGAATTTTTAGCGTATCGAATTGCACGATAATATAATATGAGAATAATGGTTATAATTGAGGCATGTGTTAATAATATAGTAATAAGAGCAGTGGATCGTGTAATTATGAAACTTAAGCGTGGTCCGGCGCTCGGTAGATATGATCGTTAAGATTTAATCGTACTCGACAACAAGACATCGAAGCTTCAGGAGTTCGGGCAATGAGGCACAATGAAGTAAATTGAATAACTGTGAATTTTAATACACCATGCACTTAAAAGACACAACTTTGTCTTTCATTGTACGTTGCCATAAAAAGGCTTAGAGTAATGAAGTGAGTTCAAAGACGCTTAAACCCTTTAGTAGTCGATAGACGCTTATCTAAGTACTGGTGGCACAGACATCTCCACCGAACTGGAAAGTGGCGGCACGCAACAAGTTCGACGACCCATAATTATTGGTTTATCAGGAGCGGGGTAATTCTAATCGGTGTTGTAATTAGACTGACGTAAAGCTGCCCCATTTCTATTAGATGACGCTACTTAATTGTACTATCGTAATCTAATAAGGTTTTATTTGAGTCATATTGTCTTATTATAATTACCATAAACATCGTTGCAAAGCTGCTTATAACTATTTTTATTCCTAAATAATAATAGCAAACTAATATTTTCTTAGTTAATTATTATTTTATCCCACAGCTAGGTCTCCATTAAATGTCCTCACAAACCCCTATGACAGTGCACCTATGATTTGCATCGGGGGTCCGGGGCTCCTCTCCCTATACCCGATGCATGCGAATATACATTTTAAGTAAATGTGTCGTGTTCAAATCCGTAGATACATGAAACGAGAGGATATAATATGGCTTCATTACATCAAAAAACATTTGGCCTTTAGGTGACATTTCGATACAAAATCGTGCAAACTTGACGCTATCCTCGTGTGTAACGCGATTCGACAAATTGGAATGCAATACTCTATCAACGCTGCAAAACAAGCCACGAAAATAAAAGCGCGCATATTGGTTTAGCGAATGGTGATCGGCAAAATAAAATGTCACGGATCGACAACGGTACAAACTTTGTCGCTACCGAGAAGGAAAATGGCAAAGTGAAGCTCAATATTGAGACAGAACTAGAGCTTACGAATCACATTGTTTTTGAATTCGATGAAATTGGATCTGAAATACAAATAGTATACATAATTGTCTGTAAGCATGCTGATTACGCATCGTTCCCTTGCGATACAACTTGCAGGGCATCTTGCCGCAACTTTGCTTGTTACGCGAGACGACATCATCTGTGTCATGTTCGAATGGTATCGCGTGTCATAATTATACTAGAGGTGCTGAACATAATCTCATCAATGCTATAGAAAAAAATGCCAACGGACACGGAGAGGCATATTTGTGACATATAAAAAAAAAAAAAAAAATATATATTAAGGGACAATCTTACACAAATCGACCTAGTCCCAAACTAAGCAAAGCTTGTACTATGGGTACTAGACGACGATATACATAATATATAAAATACATATATAGATAACATCCATGACCCAAGAACAAATATTTTGCACAAATATTTGCCCCGGCCGGGATTCGAACCCGGGACCGACGACTCAGTAGGCAGGTGTCTACCAACCGAGCCAAACGCGTCGTCATAATATGTCAGTCGTATTCCTCAGAAACGCCAGGAAAGGCTATACATGAACCCGCTATCACAAAAAAAATATTAAAGAGTATTTCCGAATATTTTTACCGTTGTCCCAACTAAAGAAATCTGAAGACGTAGAGAACGTTGTTCAACACTCAAGATTTTTTGTGTACTATTCATTGCACAGCGATGCATGAAAATACACCTCCTTTCCTCCACACCATCCTACCGGCACGAATTTATTTTTCAAATCGCTGTCCGAATTTTGTGCAAGATTTATTGGCCCATATGGATTCAAACACCTTAACGTATATTAGGTATGCACTCGTAGATCAGCCGGCAACAAGGGATGCCAAGAAAAAATACTCCAGACAATGGAACACTAACTCAAGGCAGCCCAGGCATGCATAATACCGGACATCATGTCAAATGCGAGATTTCTATCAGTATGCGAATGTGAACACAAGTTAATATTCTGAGCAAGAAACAGGTCATACGACAAAGACAAGTAGGAGTAGGAGTTAGTCTGAATCATTCAAGTTACCATTATGGTAGAATAAAACACTACAGAAGGTTCTTTCTTTTGATCTTCATGAGTTACATTACATTAGCCGACACAGGACCGGCCTTGAGAGGAATTACTGCTCATTTTTTCATACAAATCGAGGTTTCGTCACGTACTCATAGTAAGCCCTTACTTTATTGGGCCACGATGGAAATCCAAGTTTAAAGCCAACAGCCAAACTAGGATTAAACCGAAACAACTAAGGAAAAGAAGAAACAAACTTCTCTTCGAACGTGGCCTGCACAAGTAACACAAGTTTGCCAAATTCTTGTATTACTAGAACGCGACACGTGTTAAGGATGTAGCGTCAGAAAGGTGCTACAACTTTTTATGTTCTTTCTTCAGCAACTTGGGCGATTTATGAATTTGCTTGTTGATTTTTTGTAGGTGCCATAAACGAGAAAAGTTTTTACAAGGCCAAGGACAAGTTATGTAACTTATGTACATAACATTAATAAACCTATCACACAATGCATAAATAATAGAACAAGTATAGGTACCTATATACTTTGTCTCGACCGAAGTAATACCTACATTGTTTTAAAATCTCCGTTTTGGGTGGGATCGACCCTGCATGTGTTTTTAACACAGGCTACCAAAGCAATTGCACGAGCAACTCGATACTCAGTAAGTCGCTATATTTTTATTAGTTTAATCTTTATTGCGCAATAGAAAACTTAGGTTGGTCGTTCTTTTGTTTTTTTTTTAAATTGTTGTATTTGTAGATATTAATATTAATCATGCACATTATGCGAAAATTGCAAGTCTACATTGCGGTTGAAAAGATACGACCCTCCCTTTCGGTGGTGCAACTTACCTAAACATTATAAAACATACTAAGCAGATAGCTTTTGTGTTCAAGGTACAACTACGAAATCGTGAAATTCTGGAGGCAGACTTTAAGTGCAAAATGAGATTTGCCACTGTGTAAGTATTTTTCTTCCGTCTGTCTTTTTAACTTTATGAGATAAGAGATAACCTTAATTCTCCGAGGCACACCAACTAATAACCACGGCAGAACTTTTCGAAACTCAGAGACTTGGACACAGTTCTGCCAGCAAAGAAGTTGCACACGAACTTTCTGAATGATATACTCTGTACTTATTATTTTATGAGCCTTATCTCTTTCTCTTTTGGAATAGTCATGGTATTGTCGGAATGACTCAACCATCAATAGAATGATGTAAATACATTTTAACGCAACGAGGCGTAACTTCACCATAGATAAGGAATTCTGGCTGAACAGATAATATAATTTTGAAGTAAATATATCCGACACTTTCAAGTATAGGTAGAATAAAGTACTGATGTCATTAAGAACGCTCATAATTACGTAAAGGAATAATAATAATAGTACATTACTGCAGAGGCCGCGAAATAGGGAATTGTGGGCCGAGTAGTAATAGATGGCCGAGTGGATACGAGGCCGACAATCCCTGTTTGCGCAGAGGCTTGTATAGTGCTTTTCTCAAATAAATCCAAGGAAATAATACGAATTTTCAACTTATATATTTTTTATATAAAAAAAAAATGGCTACTGCCCATTGGGTCAATTCTGCCAGTGTCAAAGTTGACGAACGTTGTACGGTGAGATGAGCTTTTTGTAAAGTGATAGCGATTTACAAAAAACCACACGGACTATCGGGCCTTGACCCAGGAAGGGCTATGAACGCTTCAAGTTGAATCCTTCATTAGCTATTCACTCATACGTTAGATCACTGCACAATACGCTATCAATACTACACATTGAACAACAAAAAAGAATAAATAATGAACAACGAAACTTAAACGCATGCGGCCATCTTGAGACACGAACCGAAGCCCCTCAATTTATATAATCATATATTTTTACTATTCCCGTCAACTTTTTACTTTTTTCAAAACTATTTTTTTTAAGCTGTTCGGGTTAATGTTTTTTTTTTTGCCAACAAATGTCAAGATGATTATATTTATTAAAAAAATACAACACCTTATTAATTAGATATTGTTATATTTTTTAGCAACAAACATGATTCCTTGTTTATTTTATTGTATATCTGTTTTAATCTAATTGAATGATCTAGATAAATATAAGAAATAAAACGTAAATATACATGCTCTAACTACGTTTTTTTTTATTGGCAGTATGCCATAGATTATCAATAAAAGAAATAAACCCCACTGAAACAAAAGACAATCTCTTTGTTGGCCACGACCAATAATTTTGTATGAAATTCCTTTATTGACCTCTAATTTGAAATTAGAACGAATCTTCAACAAGTGCTATACAAAGACGTATTTCGTGTTCTATTACTACGACCATAAGAACGACATTTCCTTGGATGTTAGAGAAAAAAGTTTTTATTTTGTGTTATTATTATTAGGGACAACATTTCCCACTGTAAAAAACAAATGAATAAATTATGAAATGAATGCGTGTAGTAGCATTTCCATAAGTTATAATTATATACAGACCCATTAAAAATCTGTTAAATTAAGAGGCCTCATTCCTTTTAAAATGCTGATTGTTTTAGACATTTTTCACATTATTGATGTTACTACCTAGAACAGGGCTATTGGGATTTATTGGTGTATATTTGAAACCTACAGTTTGAATTTTTCATTGCTTATTTTTGTTTCAAAAGCTACCTACTCGAAATTGACAAAATTCACGCGGAAAATTAGTTTTTCAACTTGTTTTCGACTGCACGCAATGAAAGCATGAAATAAGTACTACCTAGAACTCGAGGAAAAGTATTATTTACTTCAAAAAGTTGGTTGAAATTATCAATATATGTGTCATGATACGAAAAAATAATATTTTAATAGGAATAAGGCCTCTTAAATCACAGAGAATAGAGTATTTCCATCCAAAGCTACAAAGTTTAGGCCAGAGTAACAGTTCAAAAAAAAAACTTGAATCCCAGAACGTTGCCGTTACCCTGCCCAAAATGAGTGCAAATTTCTATATCAGGTAGCAGGTGCCTCAGTGACCCTCTTACATTCCGGCAGGATATTATTATTTTTTGTCGCCGCCGGAATGGGGGTGCGAGAGTATAAAAGCATAATAAAAGCATGTCCTGGAGTAGATTTGCTTTGAAACCACATTTGTCGAGTTGCGAGCATGTTAGGGATGAGTGAATGATATTTCTGTGAATAAAAATCAGATTTTTCGTTTTAATTTTGACAGTGACAGACAAAACACCGTACGCTCTGAGGTCCGCTTCTGACCGACTCTCTTGGATAAAAAACATGTAGCCATTAAAGTAGTGTAAGATTATTTGTATGTAATAAGTAAAGGGTTGCAAATTAAACCATATCGCATAGTTTAATACTATCCCCTCAAATTTGGAACATAGGTTTTGCTCAAAAACTAATACTAAGTTTGGTCGCATAATTTTAGTACTTATACGTAGCTTTTCGCTGAGTCTAAACGGGCCGTCTCACTCTTGCAAGGTGAAAAGGGTAATATTTCACGGTATAACGGCTTAATAACTGCCTTAATCTAGAATTATTATGTCGGAAAAGAAAAAGCTTAAATGGGTATGAAATATAATAAGGAGTAAGGTTACTGCCGAACCTAAAATTTATTTAAGCGTCTTTTTTAGGTTGAACTAAAATCGGAAATTCCAAATCGGAGATTCCAAAAGTAGGAACCAATTGGCAATTATCAAAGCTTTTTTTGGTAAATCCACCGAGACATTTTCTTTTTGTCTCCGGGTTTACAATAATTGTATTGTAATCGATACGGGCAATACCCTATAAGTTGTTTAATCTCTTAAATGAACTCGTTAGTTGTCCTAGGTGCCAGTTCCGAAGCCAATCTCGTTGCGTAATAAGAAAACTAGTTTTCCTTTTTCGAGCAAATTGTTCTTAAAGCCACCTCCATTTCTTCAAACGTTTATTGGATCTTTCGTATCGCAGGTACTAGTTAATTTTTTTCCGCTTCATATTTCAATATTACGAAGCAGTTGTCCTCAATTTTAATGTAAATGGGGCTGTCAAATTTGCGCTCATAAATTTCATATCAACTAGTTAGATGAGATAGTTGAAATTCTATTCTGTATAACGTAGGTTAAATTCTGTAAAAACACTTAACTATATTGCGATATTTTTAGCGTTCTGAGAGTATTTAAGCCACGTTTTATGTCAGTAATTTATCATAAAGCTCCTTTATGGGTAAATGAAAGCCTTAAAACTTGCATAAAAAAACTCGTAATTACTAGTCTATGGTCGGTTGTCACGCGATGACGATAGTATGACGTGTCCCACATATTGAACAATATGTCCTATCAATTACTTCGGGACGCACGGTTATTATAATGTAAATTGAGAATTATTGTCCTTGTTCAGCCGTCAGTCAGGGTAATGGATAAAATTATTTGAGTAATACGTTTACCGGGTAAATAAAATCCGTATTGGAAACCTGGAACAAATAATTTGATTTCATACACGTAAGTGCAATTCTTTATGAAATTGTTTCGACCTCAATCCAGCGCGCAAATTAGGAAGGTCAAATACGTTAAACAAATAGGTGATAAGGATGTTCTAATAAAGACCTAATTGGCTAATAACACTAAATAATAATGTAGGTAATAATATTAATAATTCAAAAGTGTTTTTATGATTTTTTAAATGCTGGATGGAAAGGTCTCTGATATTTGTTGGTGTCAGTTGATGCCTAATAAAATCAAATCTTTTAAGCCATCCTCATAAGAAAAGTAGAAGAAAGATGTTTGCTGCATAGTTCGTCTACTCCCAAGTAAGACCCGGCTGCATGAGCACTTATGCAGCCTTTATAAAGCTATTCTACATACTTACTATTTTCTCCCTACGTATAAGTTATATATCTTATTAATCAACAATTATTATTATTATTAATCGTATGGCATTATAAGTAAAGCGATCAAAGTATGGGTCTCAGATCTTTAAGCCAGGCAGCTGCGTCAGGCGTCAAGTCGTCCAGGTCGTCAGCAGGGCCGGGGTAAGAGTGAAGGGGGCAGCGCTGGATAATATGTTCGGTAGTCTGCTCTTCAACAATGCATTTCTGTTTTGGTAAAAACCGCTCGACGTCTGACGGTCTATCAATAAACCTATACGATCCCAGAAAATCTTAATCGATTTTCGAAGCAGACTGCGCCGGTTGAGCTCGCTTTATAGGAAATGCAAATATGTTGACTTTGAGTTTGTCAAAACCAATAGACACGGAAGCCGCCGGTGGCCTGGATTCGTTCGGAGCGAGGTTCCGATTTCGATCATTTAATGTCGTAATTAAGATGGCTCGAGGCTAAGTGTTGATTGAATTTGTGGCGGCTTTTGAAAGCATTTAATTTGACTGATGGGGCATTCACGTAATTTGAGAGATACGTAACTTATCTCATGGTACATTGTACAAGGTACAAGTAAGACAATATTAAAAGCACAGTGAATAGTAACCTAGTTACTATTCACTGTGCTTTTAATATTGTCTTACTAGGTAAATTTACGAAATTACCATAGATAGATTGCCGAAAAAACATTTATTAGTTGTGGCAACCCAAGGTCAATGTTTATTTAATTTAAGTCAAACTAATTTTCTGCTACTGTGATGGTGATGATGATGATTGATGAGTCGTGGGAATATATGATTCGAAAGCCTATGCATAACACCAAACTAACTAACACTAAACGAAATTAATCCATTAAACCATTGATACAAAGATCAAAGCTCAAAGAAAAATTGAAATACGTAACCTGGTGGAAGATACCGGGAATCGAACCCGTAGTTTAGTGTTAAACTAAATTACGTACTTTAGTCTGGTGTTATCCATAGGCTTTCGTAGGAATACCTATATGGTAGGCGAAAAAGGATGCACAGGCGAAGTTACGAACATTGACGGCAGTTAATTTATTGATCAATAAAAAAAGTACTTACTTGAATAAATTATTCGTGCAATCTGTTCTACGTTTAAATTTGTCATTCAATATTATACGTTTAGCATATCCACTCACTCGCAAACTTTGGATAAACGATCGTAAGTAGGTATATGTCTGGATAGAACTGGAATCATTTCATAAATGTACCTATAAATTAAGTTTCTCTCAAGCTTCCGAGGATTTAGCTCCCTTTGATTGATTTTGATATATTGGCATAAAAATAACTTCACGGTATTCAATTCCAAAGCCAAAGTAATATTGGGGTTTGGTAAACTTATTCAGGTTTGCTATTCAACATTAAGCTGGGATATTCGATAAATATTCTGAATATTTCCTGAATGGAAGTGTTTAATTAAAGTTCTTGTATACCTATTGACGGATTTTAATCAATAATTTCCCGCAATTATCCTGTTTGTGGTTTATTGTTTCGTTTCCAATGGCAGTTTTTTTCTGATTTGCTCTTTGATGTATGAAAAACAATAAAAACCGATACCTAAATTTACCTTTACTTAATTTTAGTAAAACAATTGTTTTAGATCACTTTTTACTAAAATTAAGTAAAACTAGACGTCATTAATAATACAATCGACCAATTTATTCTTAAATATATCAATATTTAAGAAAAAATTGGTCGATTGTATTATTAATGACGTTTAGTTTTCCATAAAACCGGAAGTAGGAAGTCTTTGTAGTGAAATGCAAACGGAACAATTTTCCGGAAATAGAACAATCAATCGACAATACATTAACCTTTTTCGTGCATAGACAATTATTTCGATTGAAGGTTCGATTGCCATACACATAAACGGCGAAGGTCTCAAATCACATACTGGGCTCTGCAATCTCTTTGCTACCAGTTGACAGGGTCAAACTAGTCATGTAAGTAATCTATAATAGTAAACGGTGTATTTTTTACAGCTGTTACTAATTACAAGTCACCAAATAATCACCTTCTTCATCGTATTGAAGACAATACAGCGATTACAAATTTCACACTATTTTACTACAACTGTCAACATAACCACACTTTCACTCACAAATTCACTATTTTCATTTTATTCACACCGAACTACGTCCGAAATACACACATTTCGTGATTCACTTAAATCAGAATATTGCACAGTAATTTTCATTGATGAAAACTGTAATTTCATGTTTTCAAATATCGAATGGCAACAAAACAAACGGAACGTTCAAACAGTAAACCATCTTAACGTTCGTAAACAACTGCGAGCCGCGAGAAGTTGACAGCGGTTGCATCATGGCTACCAACATGCCAATATGGCGGGCATAGTACCAACATGGCGGCGCCCGCGCGTCAGTCAACGGCCTTTGTCGTAAAGCACAACAAAGTTAACTTTACCAGTGGTGAAATGTTGAACTAATTTATCGCATGCTAACTTAACGGGTAAATGCGACGGCAGCGCCACTATGACAAACTTTATAAATTGTAGTACTACACTAAATAAATGAATGGATCAAATTGAACCTGTTTGGTGTATAAGAGTTGCTGCGTGTACGCAGGTAAAGATTGATGATCCCTCGGTCATTATCTTAGCCGAACGGGCTAGATGAAATTCTAGGTAGTCGTTTTAGTTTTTTATCCGATTGAATTGTAAATTAAGTACCAAACATAAAATACAAATACCAAAGTATATTAAATAAAATAATGGCTCGACTTGTATCCTACTATAAATTAGTTTTAATTTTAATAAATTGAATATTGGCCAAGTATTTAGTATTAGCTGAAAGAAAACTAAAAAAGTGTTTAATTTGGGTACCTCTGGATTACCGGTCCAGCCTGTTCACCTCTCCACCACCCTAACAATATCTAGCCAAAAGATTTCGAATTTTTCCTTATGCTTTGTGTGTCGATCTTTGCATTGTTTATTTGGGTTCGATTCACGGTCTCTTCCGCCAGGTTCTTCTTCTTCAATTTAAGAGCTGCGCTCTTGTCTTTGTAGCAATCGCCAGCCGTTTCTTTCTTGGGCTTTCTTCACTTCTTGGTAAGACATGACTAACTTTTTCTTTAATTTGCTCAAAGTCTTGGCCATCCTCTACCACGCTTTCCTTCGATTTTTCCTCTCATGATATTTTTGAGAAAAAAGTCATTGTCTTAGCTCTTAGCAGATACCCTATCATAATTATTTCCCCTTCTATTGTCTATTAGTGTTAGTCAATAAGTGCTCTCACCTATCCTATTCAAGACCTCTTCATTTGTCATTTTTCCGTCTAGCTGATGCCTTTCATCCTTCACCGCCAGGTTATGCATTAAATTTTTCTTGTGCTTTGATCTTTGTATCAAAGCTTTAGTTCACTACACGTTTAAAAAAAACAGTGAACCAGTGGAGCAAGCTTAAGGCGGGTCGATAGCTAATTTATTGCACTCGCATACGCTTGATCGATCGCTTGCACGGCCGCGAGTGATGTATGGTCGCCCTAATTGTCGACTAATTGAACATGGTGCAATAAAAGTGCATAATAGTATGCAGTAGAAACCGATTAGGATCTGAGACGGGCTGTAATCCCGTTTTTGTTGTTATGGCTGCCATTGGCATGTAGTTCCCATGCCAGCTGCGGTGGAATGCTGTCCTGTATAGATCCCTAGACATAGTGAATAGGGGTCTATACTGATGTTGAATTATACAACATACTGTAGGTTATATGAAAAAAAAATATCTCAATATGTCATGAAACAAAGAAAACATATATATTTTCTGAAATATGTGACTTCAAAGGTACCTACACTTTTATGTCATTTTTCAAATCCTAAGGTGAAATAGTTTTAAGAATCTCATAAATCGTAATTTAACAAAACAATAATTGTATGATAACCACGAACCAAGTGAATGGCAAATTACTTATTGTCTCCATACAAATACCCAACCCACAAATGACGTCACATGTAGGTGGCCATTTGTATGTAACTTTTTTAGCGGTCCGTAGGAATGTTGAACTTTGACGGTCGTTTCACAAGGCAGTACGTTAATCTGTGGGTTTTGGGATATTAATTAAGATTAGATAAACTATTTATTTATGCACGATTGAATATTTGCCATTTCAATTTTAAATAAAACAATTTAAACGGATTATATCGCGTTTATTAATTATTTGAGCCTCCCTGACGTTTCAGTACCTTTACAGATACCGTTGTCAAAGGTTGACTGAGAAAAACACAATTTTTCTCTGTCAAAGTTACATTTGTGCAAACTACCCATTTTGTAAATATTAATTTAAAATAAAGGTGTTCATACATGCCAGATGGGCCTAATGTGTAAAGACAGTTATACATGTGCCAGAAGGGCATTTATTATTTTATTTAAAATATCTACCAGCGGTTCACTAAAGGCTTACTGAGGAGAAAGAACCGCCAAAGAAAACTCCCAGATTGCCTTATTTATTACTATGAAATACTTTTAAACAAAAACTCTACATATACTACTTTTAACACTAATTTGTTTTACACCGTTCGAGGCCCAAGGTTTCCAGTCTTGTGTCTTGCTCTTGATCCTTGATAAGATGTACAACAGGATCCCAAGCCGGTGGTAATGACAAACCATCTTCTCTATTGAAATTGGGATATTTTTTGATTTCCCAATTTCAATCCCTTAACTATGGCGTTCAACTATTTCTACGCATACGAAGTCGCGGGCAGGAGCTAATTAATATGTATCGCATTGAAAATATGAAATTAATAGTAGTTTATGCAACTGCTACATAATGAGAGGTCTTAAAGCACGAGTGTCGTTTCATAAAGGATCACACGAGTGTTTTAAAACCTAATTATTTTGATCAAAATTAGTACTGTAATGGTGACCTCGCCCCCGCCGCGGTACTGTTATGATTATGAAATTAGGTAAAGCCTGACCAGAAATATATGAGGATTGTCAAGAGGGCGCTATTTTATAAGATTTATATGGCAACAATTTTGCAACCAATCGCAACCCACTATAATGACATTAGTTTAAATACCTGTCAGTTCCACTATGTTAACCTCGTAATATCATTGAATGGAATGTACTCTTTTCCTGACTGATTTTCGTATAGTAAACACGTGTACACTTTATTTATAATATTACGTTCACGACTGTAATTGGTCGGCAGTTTTTATGGATTTTTTTTTTAAATATTTGTCTTTTAAAGAAACCACGACGCGTGACATTGACTTTGTTGATAAACCATAATAAAATCATTGCCAGTGTAAGAAATTAGTTCCAGTGAAATTCCGCAATATGGCGCATCCTCATATATTTCTGGTCAGGCTTTACATCTCTGATTTTGGTCGTTGCCAAGTAATGTAGGTACTTACCAATAACATCTGAAATTGTTATAGGAATTTAACAAGATGGGTGTAGATAAAGTATATTACAGTTTAATATACGCACAGTTAAAAAATAAACACAGCGTAGCCGTATATGGTCAATAATCATAAAAATAAAAACAAGCCCCGCCAATTATGATAAAAGTATGTCATTTTATCCATTACAAGCTCGTAAAAATTACTAAAAAGAAATCAAATAATGACAAACTCATTACGGTAATCCGCTTCATTAATTTGAACATTTTATAAACAATTTGGATGTTCACTCAATTTTCTCCTTAACGAGATAAACTTGTCAACTGATTTTCAACTTACTCGTTCTACATGATACGGCTGAAAATTTAAAACAATTGCGTTTTTGCATCAACACTGCAATTGATCCCATAGCACGGTTACTTGAGCATTAAATATCACAAATAAGGTTTAAAATTAATGAACCTTAGTGCAACATGTTTGATAAGGCTTGGAAAATATTATCAGACTTATACTCCCGATAATTAGGTATAAAATAAACTGAAACAAAACTACAAGTACGGTAGAGTAGTACAGATAGTGAAAGTGTGGGTATGAGGAAACAATACCCTGTAATGCTGATCGGTGTAAAAACATTACCCTCCTTTGCGCGGGCGGTAAAAACTGCTTCCGAGATAACGAGATTCCGATGTTTTGTTTACTCGGGATACGATTGTTGTAAACAATGTGGATTTTTTAGAAAGATTCCAGAGAGGATGGTAATATTGGTAATAGAGTGTACTGTGTAAAAATAGATAGTTGCTTTTGGAAATAAATAATATCAATATATGACCTTACTAAAGTTACCGACTCTCCATAAATATTGCCTTGACAATTACCGATTTTAGTGATAAGACTTGGGCTCCTCTTTTTGCTTACCATCATGCAAAGTGGAACCACTATGTTATGCCAATATATATAAAAAAAAAAACAACCACAGTGCTTTTTGGTCCAGAGTCCTAACTGATCTATTTTTATCGGGAACACCCAAATACTCCGAAATATTTTATTCCGTTTTTGCTTATTCCGATTTTCAAAACTCCGAATTTCATAATTCCTAGGAAATAAAATTCCGACGACATCGTAGTCATGGCAAAGTCGATGGAGGAACTCAGCGTGATGCTCGATGACCTCAATCGTGTTTCTCAACGGGTGGGCTTAAAAATGAACATGGACAAGACGAAACTCATGTCAAATGCCAAGGTTGTGCCCATCCCAGTCTCTGTTGAAAACTCGGTACTCGAAGTTGTTGACTCATACATCTACCTAGGACAAGTGGTCCAATTAGGTAGGTCCAACTTCGAGAAAGAGGTCAACCGCCGAATCCAACTCGGCTGGGCAGCGTTCGGGAAACTACGCAATGTCTTTTCGTCCGACATACCTCAGTGCCTCAAGACGAAAGTCTTCAACCAATGTGTGTTACCAGTGATGACTTACGGCACCGAAACGTGGTCTTTCACTATCGGCCTCATCTCAAAGCTCAAAGTCGCTCAACGTGATCGAATCAGAAATGAGGAAATCCGTAGACGAACTAAAGTGACCGATATAGCTCACCGGATTAGCAAGTTGAAGTGGCAATGGGCAGGCCACATAGCACGCAGAGCAGATGGCCGATGGGGCCGAAAAGTGCTCGAGTGGAGACCTCGAACCAGCAAGCGCAGCGTAGGACGTCCACCTACAAGATGGACAGATGACCTTATAAAGGTCGCCGGAAGGCGCTGGATGCAGGTCGCTTCCAACCGGTATATATGGAAGTCCAAAGGGAAGGCCTATGTTCAGCAGTGGACGTCCTATGGCTGAGATGATGATGATGAAAATTCCGATTACTAAAAAAGTAAAAAACATTATTTAACCGAATTTCAAAATTCCGATTGTATATTATTCCGATTTTTATAACTCCGAATAATGAAAAGCCCGAAGTGTCATTGGCCTGAAAAACAAAATTCCGATTATTAATTTTCCGAAACTTCATTACTTATTCGGAAATTTGATATTCGGGATAATGACATTCGTGTATTCAATAATCGGAAATTTCGACTTTCTTAGGAATTATGAAATTCGGAGTTTTAAAAATCGGAATTAGTAAATTAGGTACCCGGATTTGGACAAATATCGAATTGGCTGAACCCCGAAAACTGTAGGTTAGGTTAGGTTTGTATTGTGACCACGTATAGCGGAGCGAGCGAAGCGAGCGGAGCGTCAAAAGACTTGCTGTACCGATTTTTTACGTTAAAGCAAAAATAGAAAACCGGATTTGGACAAATATCGAATTGGCTGAACCCCGAAAACTGTAGGTTAGGTTAGGTTTGTATTGTGACCACGTATAGCGGAGCGAGCGAAGCGAGCGGAGCGTCAGACTTGCTGAACCCCGAAAACTATAGGTTAGGTTATTGGCTGAACCCCGAAAACTGTAGGTTAGGTTAGGTTTGTATTGTGACCACGTATAGCGGAGCGAGCGGAGCGTCAAAAGACTTGCTGAACCCCGAAAACTATAGGTTTGGTTATTAGCTGGACCCCGAAAACTGTAGGTTAGGTTTGGTTTGTATTGTGACCACGTATAGCGGAGCGTCAGACTTGCTGAACCCCGAAAACTATAGGTTAGGTTATTGGCTGAACCCCGAAAACTATAGGTTAGGTTACGTTTGTATAACAACCAAAATAAAAAAAATTACAAATTGTAAGTATAATTGGCTTAGGTTAGGTACGACGGCGAGCGAAGCGAGGAGGAGTGTTAGGTTGAACTACGTTCCTAACGAGCGAGCGAAGCGAGCGAGCCGCGGAGATCTATATCGAGTGATCGAAAAATCCTAACATTACCTATTTTAGCTTAAGGCCGGTCCGACTCAAATCGGCTTCACATAAGAATTAGCTTTTTCAGGTTTATGTGAGTTTTAATTTCGGACTCTAATACATATTTATACTTAATATTAATATAAGAATTCCGTATTTTGATGTTTCGTATTAATATTGACTCGGACTTTTCATTTTTCGGTGTATTAAAATTCGGAATTTTGAAAATCGGTTTTTTAGCAATCGAAATTCGTACTTGTGATAAATCGGAATATTAATAGTTCGGACTTTTTACACTTCGGTGTACAAAGATTCGGAATTTTGAAATTCGTTATTATAACTATTAGGATTTTTGTAATTTCGGGAATGTAAAAATCGGATTTATGAAATATCGGAATAATCATATTCGGAATGTTGATCCATTCGGAAATGTAAAAATCGGTATTTTGAAATTCGTGATTATAAATATCGGAATTAAGTTTTTCGTATTTATGTAGTGAACCCATTTTTATCAGACGTGGGTCACTGATTCTTGTTAGTAAATCTATACCGAAATAGGAATGTTGACGAGTTAGCACTGTATGGTAATCTGGACAAAGTAGAAAAGTGACGATATAGAAATGTTGACGAATCAGAACAGTGGACCATATGACAATGAGGTCATGTTAAGAAGGAGACGAAATAGGATTGTGTACGAAGTTGGGAATGTGGACCAAATATTACAGTCGTGGTCGAAGATTGGAAAATTCATTCAGTTGTAAAATATATTATATTCATGATCCGTTATGTGACCCAGAAACACCTAGAAAGGACGTATAAGTTGACACATTTGGGTTTTAATCAAAACCAATAATGCACTATACGGGCGGACCGGTGAAAAGAGCCGTACAAACTAACCACTTAACCTTTACGGAACACATAAACGACATCAGTGTAGAAGCTATCACAGCCAACTTATCATTACCGGCGAACGGTAAAAAAAACGAACACTTCTCCTTACTAACTTCAAGGAAACTTTTGACGACAACATTGTTTCTGGCGACATTGATAAATTTGTAAAGACCGAAAGTGATGTGGAAGAAAAAGGCTCTATGTCTGAGAAGTTTAAGGAGTTATAAACCTTTTAAAAAGTGACACAGCATATATTGGGCTATAAAGACGGGTCCAGCCAGACACGCTACGCGTTTTACGGCTGAGTGCTGAATGAGCCATATTAGCCCGATACGGGAACAGTTCTGAACTTCAATAAAATACAAGTGCGTGATTTTTTGTAGTCAGTTAGAGTAGATTAGGTACTAATGGGTATCAACATTTTCTAACAGATTTTGAGTGTGCGTTAGGTATAAAAAAAGTTTTTGTAAGTGACCTCTGTAAATCTAAGAAAAAAAAAAAACAAGTTAATTTCTTCTGCACTAGGGCATCGCATTTTACAGTTTTAACATTCCGTATTGTTTTCTAACAGATTTGTCGAGGGATTATTTCAGCGCAATACGAAACGAATGAAAAAATTATAAATCCCTGAAAAGATTATACAAGTGACTTTTGGGAACGAAAACTGTGTTTAAAACTATGAAATGTAATGACAGTTTTAATTTATAACAGATTCATCAATAGCTTCATTTTATATAAACAATTGAATTTTTAAATCGTTCTCTAGGCCACAAAATTTTACGCAAAATTGTCAAGTCGGCGTAGTGAACTCATTTTCATAAAAGTAATCTATTAACATAGAATTCTAACCAATTCACCCACGGGAACAAATTATATTACTTCATTAGTTGTACGCGACATTTAAATTTGAGCGCGAACGCTTTGCATCAAGTTATGACTGCGCCGAGCGTTAGCGACTAACCCATAGAGCGCGAGGAATGCGAATTTGTGGCCGTCCATGAGAAAAGGGTCCTTATGGCAGTTTCTAGTTACGGAGATATTTGCTGTTTTGTAAAATCCTTCAAAATTATCATTTTTTTGTTTTATGCATTATAGTAAAATACAAAGATAGAGCTGTATTTGTACATTGGTTTCAGTTGTGTACGTTAATTCTTTCTTTATTAAAACGGAGTTTTAAGTTTAGTAGAAAAGGGTCTTTGTGGGAAATTGCATACAAGAATGACAAAGGTCAATAGATAAACTTGCTTACAACTATTTCTTTGCTAAGTACCTATGGTCATTTTAGATTTTACGTAAAATGTACGTAAAATGTAGGTAGGTACTACATTTTTCGTCTGACGTCAAAACATCTCTCGGCGCGCGTCGAACGACATGTTATATCTGATTGTTGTTAGTTAATTTAAAATTTAATGCAAAAATAATATGTATAGTCAAGGTCATTAATATGTGTACACTTTTTCACCCAGTCGAATGCGGTCGCCTACAATTTGTAAGCAAACGCATTCGACAAGGCCAAAAAGTGTATATATTATTAATGACCTGGGGGGCATTACTTACTAGCAAATGATTATAATTGGAATGTGTCCCCCCCCCCCTCGCCCTTATCGCGTCAGATCAGAAATCGCGTGAAGTTATCTTTATTACGTGATTTATGAATAGTTCCTTAGTAGTCACCGACTGTGTAAATTATTCGTTGACGTTAAATGAGAATATCTCCTTACAGATAAAGATTTTGAGTAAATTTATAATAACCTTTTTTCTTCGGTATTCTGTGTTAATACAAGATTAGGAAATAAATAATGTTAATATTTTGCCATATTGGAATTATTAATATGTTTTGTCTGTGATTGGTCATAAGGACCCTTTTCCCAAATGTATAGGAGTCAAATTTACGTAACTTTAATCGTATATAAATAAAAAAATAAAACTTGTAGAACAATAATGATAATTTTGTGATACTCCAGTGGACTGAATAAATATATTTTAGAACTCACTGTACTAAATTTGTTATTGTTATAGGGGAAGATGAAAAGTATAATAATTATCACGTTTTCATTAAAATAAAGATATTTCGTTAACTATGTGATTTTATCTATCAACTATTCATAAATCACCAGAATCTGGTGCATGGCTCCATGCTTTGCCGTCTCCTCAGTTGGGTACACTGCTTGATAACGACTCGCTAAGAATAGCAGTGGCCCTAAGACTGGGAACCAAGGTGTGTGAGCCGCATCGCTGCATTTGTGGAGTTATGGTGGAGGAAAATGGACACCATGGCTTAAGTTGCCAGAGATGTGCAGGGCGTTTTTCGCGCCATCATTCTATTAACGAAATTGTCCGCCGAGCCATGGTGTCCGTTAACATCCCCTGTGTGTTGGAGCCCCCTGGTTTATCTCGAACGGATGGCAAAAGACCGGACGGACTTACGTTGGTTCCATGGCAGCGAGGGCGTTGTCTTTTATGGGACGCAACGTGCGTTAGCACTTTTGCTCCGTCCCATTTGAGGCAAACCGCGAGGTTGGCGGGTTCAGCGGCGGAAACAGCCGCTAAGATGAAACACGCCAAGTACGCAGCCTTAGAGTCGATGTACGATTTCGTACCCGTCGCTGTGGAAACGGCTGGACCTTGGGGTAGTGAGGCTCGCGAGCTTTTTAGGGATTTAGGGCGGCGATTGAGAGAGAGGGGCAACGATCCTCGCTCTGGGTCATGGTTGGTTCAGCAAGTCTCCATTGCCATTCAGCGGGGCAATGCTGCTAGCATAATGGGGACTTTTGGACCAAATATGGCCTTGAGAGGGGATTTAAGAGATTAAGTTTTCCTTGACGAGGCGTGTTGCGGATTTATTTCATGTCATTTGATTCTGACGAAGCTTGTTGCGGATATACTTTGTGAATTGCATGCATTATTTTTAATTGACGAAGCATGTGGTGGATTTTTGTTTGTTCATAGGTGTCGGTTTTATTATCAATAAATCTTATTACAGAGAGTTTTATCTATATCCTAAAATGTAAGTTTAAATATGTCCTACTATATACAATAGTTCAGATTACAACATAATTAAAGACAAAGCTGAAAAACATGTTTTTATTAATTTCATTCTTATAGCGTGTTGCTGTTATCAAAGGCTGTTTTCTCAGGATCTGGAAGTCACATTGATGAAACCATGACTGAGTTCAATAGAAAAACCCCTTGAGATACAAAATCAATCATCATAATCTATGTAACTTCCAATGGGAACATACTTAAAGTTAGTTTCAAACTTCTTTTGACGTTTTCTCAAAAGTGAAATTTTAGCAAGTGTATGATGTTTTTTTTTAAAAAAAGTATGAGACTTAGGGACATGATTCTTTCTGTGTTAAATAGCTTATTTAACATAGATTTAGAACCTGTGCTTAACTCAATACCTGCCATAAGGACCCTTTAGTCATGGACGGTCACATTTAGATCGGCGCGCGGCCGCCATTGTAAAAATGTATGGAGAATTAAAAGCACTTTTTGATAAATCTAGACCCTTAATACCAAACAATAATTGAAATATTTGATGCGGAAAAATTGTAATCTAAATATTCATCTTTTTTTTAACTATGAAATAATTGTTTAAGTATAAAAAAAACACTTAACGCCAGATTACGATTTTACAATTTACGTCCAACTTTACTTAGTTGTCTAGGGTGAAATATTAATAATCTTATAATTTTTCCACAGAGAACTTGTTAACACATTCTTCAAAGTCCTAAATATGTAGTTTAGAAATGGATTCAACGACTAGTGTTGACGTTGTCTACATATACTTAACGCCTTAACGGCAACTACTTATTTGTTCACATTTCGCTCGGTGCAGTCTTACTGACACCAAGTCCGGACGGCCTTTTCAGATTTTATATAAAATACAATGCAAAAATTTGACTTTTGTTACTATCTTATCTTGGTTAAATAAGATATCTTATATTGTATTGTTCATTTTGTGTATTATTGTCCTTCTTTTATTTAGCAACTTTTAGAAGAGTTAACAGTGCGTCTTTTTATTGATCTTACTAAATCAATGATTCATTAACAAAATGAATCGGTTCTTGGAAATATAAAACTAAATTTGACTTTAAGGTTGTTTACAAATATAATCCCATCATGTTAATAAATAGGTTTAAAAAGTTAGTTCTATTCGCATTGCACCGATACAATCTCGAATTATATTCGGGAAAGCAATTCAGAACGTCATATCATTCAAAATTTCAAACGAAAGCTTATTGCCTTAGGTTAAGGCGAGTAGATACGTGGAATGGTGAATAATACATTTTAAAGTCCTAAGGTTTGTATTCTAGCCAATGTAAAATTCTGGTAAAAAATATATGTTACTAGCATTTGCTCGCGGCTTCGCTCCCGTTAAAACCTATCCTACGGGAACAATTTTTTTTTGGGATAAAAAGTAGCCTATTTGTTAAGTTAGGGTATAAAATATCTCTGTTTTAAACTGCACGCATATCCATCCAGCCGTTTTATCGTGAAGAAGAAACAAATATGCACACATATGTCGCTTTCATGATATTAATGGGAAATTTTACTCGCAGTGTGGATAATGCTATCACGAAATAGAAATGTAAAATAAAAGAAGTAAGAAAGAAAAAGATTAAAGATAAACGATGTTATAATAAGTCACCAATAAACATCGAGTGCTTTACTGTCAATGTCAGTTCGTGGATTCGTATTAATTGAAGGACTCGGACTTCCTTCAAAATCATACTCAAACACGAACTGAATTTTCGCGGCCTCTGCAGTTATGTACTATTTATCTCTTCCAATTTTTTTATCCGTTACCAAATCAAGACATACATTTTGTGACACTTGTAAAAGTAAACAGCACTCGATGCTTTATTAGTGACTATACAATCGTTTTTCTTTTTGTTTGTTTCTTACTTCTTTTATTTTCTTTTTAGGGTTCCGTAGTCAACTAGATTCGCCATGTCCGTCTGTCCGTCGGTCTGTCCGTCCGCGGCTTAGCTCCGTGATCATTAGTACTAGAAAGCTGAAATTTGGCATGAGTATGTGTATGTATCACGCCAACAAAACGGTATAATAAAAAAAAAAATTTTTTCGGTTACCTCTCGAACACCTAAAGTGGGGGTGAATTATTTTTTTAGTTTCAACACTAGTGTATGTGGTGTCCCTAAATAGGTCTTTTAAAAATGATAGGGGTCTCTAAACATTATATTTTGATAAGGTTAGCAGTTTTGTAAATATTAGTTCCGAAAATATAAAAAATAGCGTCCCCCCCTCTAACTTTTCAACCACGGGTCAAAAAATTATGGTAAATTCATGAAAATAAGGCCTTATAATAAAATGAAATAAATAAAAATCATTTATTTCAGAGCTTGGCTCCGTATAATGTGTTAGTAACATAGAACTTACCCCTAGTGTTAGACAGAGCAATATAAAAACAAAAATACAAAAACTAAAAATAAATTAAAACAAACCAAAGACACAAGACAGAGTGGGAGCGTGGCTCACAAGTCAGTCGTTCCATGCACATGGAGTTGCATCCAATGTGCCTGTATGGGACAGTCCAGCCTGCCAGCCACAACCTTTAGGATGCTGTTGGCACTGCCGCACAACCGTCGCATCATTGAGGCTACTCGCTTGCGTAAAATAGCATGAAAGCCATCAACGCGCGCCTCGGCGAACATTCCTGATGCGCTGCAGTAACGCGGCAGCCCCAACAGCAACCTAAACGCGTAATACTTTGATAAGTACTTTCAATGAAAACTATATTGAACAAAATCGGTCGAGCCGTTTCTATTGTGAAGGATGAGCAACTACGGAACCCTACACTGAGCGTCACCCGAAATGCTCTTCGCCGGTTTTTAATTATTTTTTGATGATAATGACGTTAGGAAACCCGTTTCATATAGAGACTCACGGGAGTTTTCAATGTAAAATACTATTTATAGATATAAAAGATACAACTATATTGTGATAGCAGTATCCGTACTGCGAGTAAAATTTCCCATTAATATTATAAAAGCGACAGTATGTGTCTATGTTTGTTTCTTTTTCACGTTAAAACAGCTGGACGGATATGTATGCAATTTGAAACAGAGATAGTTTATACCCTAACTTAAGAAATAGGCTACTTATTATCTTGGAAAAAATAAAACATCGTTCCCGTAGGATAGTATATACCAGGTTAAGTAACAAATATTTTTATCAAAATTTTACATTGGCTAGATTACAAGCCTTAGGACTTAAAATGTATTATTAACCATTTAAGGTATCTACTCGCCTTAAGCTAAGGTAATACAGCTCTTTTTGAAATTTTGAATGACATGACGTTCGGAATTACTTACCATTCGGGAATGTATTGGTGCAATATGAATAGAACTAACTTTTCAAACCTATTTATTTAGATGATGGAATAATATTTGTAAACAACCTTAAAGTCAAATGTATATTTTCAAGAACCGATTCATTTTGTTAATTAAGGTTATCTTTCTGAAAGATGAATGTTTACATTACAATCTGTCCACATCAAATATTTCAATTATTGTTTGGTATTAAAGGTCCAGATTTATAACAAGTGCTTTTAATTCTCCATACACTTTTACAATAGCGGCCGCGCGCCGATCTAAATACGCATTCCTCGCTCTCTATGGGTTAGTCGCTAACGCTGCAGCCTTAACTTGATGCAAAGCGTTCGCGCTCAAATTTAAATGTCGCGTACAACTAATGAAGTAATATAATTTGTTCCCGTGGGTGAATTGGTTAGAATTCTATGTTTATAGATTACTTTCATGAAAATGAGTTCACTACGCCGACTTGACAATTTTGTGTAAAATTTTGTGGCCTAGAGAACGATTTAAAAATTCCATTGTTTATATAAAATAAAGCTATTGATGAATCTGTTATAAATTAAAACTGTCATTACTTTCCATAGTTTTAAATACATTTTATTTGCCAAAAGTCACTTGTATAATCTTTTCAGGGAGTGAATTTTTTTTCACTCGTTTTGTATTGTTCTGACATAATTTCTTGACAAGTCTGTTAGAAAATAATATCGAATGTTAAAACAATAAACTGCTATGCCCTAGTGCAGAAGAAATTAACTTGGATAATCTTTTCTAAGAGTTATAAAGGTTGCTTACAAAAACTTTTTTTATACCTAACGCACACTCACGATCCGTTAGACAATGTTCATACCCGTTAGAACTCCATATTACTTTGCTGATAAAAGAAAAAAAACGTACAATGCGAATTATTTTAGTTTAAGGTGTAATTATACCCTTCCCGTATCGGGCTATATGAGGTTTGCTACGTTTAAATTTCCCGAGGGACGAAACTGCAATTTCCTTATTTAATTAAATTACGGTTCTGATTAAAATTGCGCATTTTGCAATTGCGGGGTTTGGTAGACGAATGCTGTTGTGGATTTAACGGACTGGAAACAGATTTCTATATCTTCATTCTCGAATAGTCAGATAAAGTTATCTGCGTTGCACGATGGTTGACAGGTAGAGAATGCCCAGTGACATTAAGTCCGCCTTTTGTACGAACTGTTTTTCATTTGTGCAATAAAGATTAAATAAATAAATAAAGGACCATGGGCAAATTTGTATGGACGCTGGAGCAAGAACCGACAGATGAGAGTTAGGTTAGGTTATAGATAGGTTTAATACCTACAACATCAGTTTAATTTTTTAGTATGGACACCAAGCTGGATTCCATTGCAGATCTGAGATATTCGTGTATGAGTTAAAAATTTGAATGTGGCAAAAATGTGAACTAAAAAATGCATTCATAATAAACAGATATCCAATAGATTGGCTAATGAAACTTTTAAACTTAAATGTAAGATGTGTTCCTACCCATTGCTACTAAAATTACGCTTGCTCAGACTTTACTCCTCTCTATTTTAGATTACGCTGATATTTCCTATATTGACCTTTCCGAGGAGCAGCTTAACAAACTTGAGCGTATTCAAAACATCTGCATTAGGTTCATATTTGGGTTACGCAAGTATGACCATGTTTCCAGTTTCCGTTCACAACTCAAGTGGCTCCCTATCCGTCTTCGTCGTAACTTTCACGCACTTTCACTTCTCTATAATATTCTTTTTAACCCTGCAACTCCCCGCTACCTTAAAGATCGTTTTAGTTACCTCAAATCTGCAAGGTCCGCTCAAAATTGTATACTCACTGTTCCGGCATCGAAGTCAAAATTTTATTCTAATTCGTTTACTGTGCAAGCTATTTTACTGTGGAATTCGCTTCCGCTGGATCTAAGGCAAGCTAAAACTTTGGCAATTTTTAAACATAAACTAAAAGATCACTATTTGTCTCTACCGTAGCCTAATCCTTTTATAATTCTATGCTGTCGTTTTTCGTTATAAGTCTAATGTTAGCTGTGATATTCTTTTCATTCTTCCCTTTTGTATGTATGTACGTTTATGTATGTTTATATATATAGATAGTTACTTATTTGTGTAAGTGTATGACCTATCTGTCTAATATTTTGTATGTATAATTTACTTGAAGTTCTCATCTCACCACCTACTATTTTCTGTTTAATTTTGTTTTCTCCGCTACCCAAAGGTTGTCTGGAAGAGATCGCTCTTTAGCGATAAGACCGCCTATTGTCTACCATTGTTTAATTTAAGATTTCTCATGTAATATTTTTCTTGTTGGTGTGCAATAAAGTGTTGTTGTATTGTATTGTATTGTAAGAGTTGTAGTAAGCTCGTATAGGTAAGTCCGTCCACGATCCCTAGCGATCTTTGTTAATTAATTCTGAAAATATAAAATCGTTTTACAAAAACTTACTTTCGTTCTTTGTACCAGTAATGAAAATGTTTTAAGTTCCTTGAAAAACTACTATTTAAGCTGTGAATGCACTAACGTTTGTAATTATGGTGAGAAACCTTCACTAGAACAAGAGTTCTAACTATCAAGCACCGATTATCTAATCAGCGTAATAGAAAGTAAAGTAGCTTTTTTAAACTATTCCCACACATTACGATAATTTTCCACGTGGAAAAGTAAATGTTAGTGGAATGTGAACAACTTTTACTCAATTTTCCTCAGACAATGGCGCATACTGACTAATCGAGCCCTGCGTAATGTCGCAGTCGACAATGTAAAAACAGTACAAACAACATACAAATTACAACGGTCAATAAAATATTGCCAAAAATTGCGGTTACTAATTTGGAATCAATTTTCTGCTCATATTACAATGCCCTTTTTAGTTTGATTTGATAAGGCTTAATTTATATAAATAGTGCGGGTTTTTTCCCGATATTTAAAGCATTTTTTGAAGATAGGAGATCTTTACGAGACGTCTATATGTCACAGAATGAAATCCTATAGAAGGTGCTGTTTTGATATTTACGTTTGAAATTGTATATGTAACAATAATCCCCGAATAACCCGTAACAGGTCTTGAAACTGTTTTCTAGTTCGTTTGTAGACTTTGTAGCTTTAAATAATAATAAAAAACAATTATAGTATTTTCTCCTGCTTCTATACGGGACGACAAAGATTCCGAGGTCCAGAACGTATGAGGAAAAAACAGTGCAAAATGTCACATTGAACCTATCATCTGATTTGCGAAATCCCAAAAAATACGAAAACTTGAAAAGCAACGGTACGCAACGCCACCAGTCCAGTTGACCTCTTGTGGTTGTCCTCTCCTACCAGCTGGGCTAGCATATCTTGGCGCGACTTCACTTGTCACGCGACATCGTATTTCCCGTTTTGCTCGCACGGTATCGAAAGGAAAGTGACAGATAGTACAGCAAAGAATCGCGCATCAAAGTTGTGCTAGAGGTACTTACATGCCCCTACAGGGGCGGGAGAGGACACTTTTTCTTTTTATTATTTAAGGCTACAGAAAAATCTGTATATATTTTCTAGGAGTTTAAATTTATAAAGATAAAAAAATTAAGCGTTTTTGAAATTTTCCACCCATTCCCCAGTGGGCGTGGCGACGCGTCTGGCCCACACCATCACTAAACTGCTGGTAAGCTAGAGGCGGAGCTGACATCAGTGCGCGATGGTGATTTAGGCTATTATCGCGGCTTTGAGAATAAAATGAAAAGATAGTAAGTCGCGTCTCAGTAATATTTATTTCAGTGTCCTACTGTTTCAAAGCTATCCACTGTGTACAGTTACGCAATCAAGTTGCGATCGCAATCCTTTTGTTTTACGTCTCTCGACAATTAGGCAGAAGCTAAAAGCATTACAGCACTAATCTCCTCATCTCGATGTTGATACAAACATAAACAGCTTCCAACGTGATATCTAAAGGATTGTCGCCCTGACATTTCTAGATCCCTATCACGTGGGAGAAATGCGTTATAAAACAGTTGAAAATGTTAATGCGTAGTAAAAGCGACAACTTATATCTTTCAATCAGTTTTCATTGTTTTGGAATTACTTGGAAGTAGGATTGAAATTTAATTTACGAGTAAATCTGACAACGTTGAAGGCAGTCCAACGATTCCAAGAAGGAATTATAGGCGATGTAAGAAATACATGCAAAATGTAGGTATTAATTTGTTAATTTGTTTGGCTATAATAGAGTATCAAGTAACCCCTTTTTGAAGTGAAAACTTCTTTAGCGGCGCTTGACACTTTTTTAGATGGGTAAAAAATTTTAAACTCGCGTCAGACAATGTCAATCGTCAGATCTGGGGCTAGTACAACATGGCGCGACTTTGCATGTCGCGCGACTTAGCGTCGCCTGTCTTTTTTACACAGTATTGACAGGAAAGTGACAGGTATAGTATATGTCGGGCGAAAAAGAGTCGCGTGTCAAAGTTGTGATAGACGTGCTGATCGAAAAGCTTAGCTCGTAGGACGGATAGAGATGGGGTAATATACTTAGCGCCTGCGCGTGTGTGTTGACTGCTCATGTGTCAATCGTTTGTATACTTGAGAAATTCGTGTATATAAATAAAGTGCTTCAAAGATGAAAATGGAAGAAAGTGTATTTATTATGGAAAAAAGGGACGAAGAATTCAAAGATGGAAATGGAAGAAAGTCCATTTATTAACGAAGAAGTAGCGGAAGAAAATAAGTGAGTAATTTATAAAAATATACATATGTATGATTATGTACCTACACATAATAGATGTAATACAAATATATTACAATACGTGAATGTTTGTATGTAAAGTGCTACATTTGCAATTTCAATTGACGGTGACTTTACGTTCCCCTATTGCGCAAAAACTAAAAAAAAGATTTGCGTAAAATTCTGCAGTAATGTAGCTTAGATATCCGAATAGGACATAGGCTACAAATTTTGAGGGCATTCATTCATAAAAGGGTTTATTTAACAATAAATGGAAAACCATACAAAACACCACTTTTTATTCATTGTGACATTTTAATTTCTAAATAGTGTATAAATTGGTAACCTAGCAACCGTGTCTGTTTCAAAGAAAGGGGGCCTTCGAACAACAAAATGTTGTAAGTGACAGATGGTGAAGCGTAATCATAAACTTACATTAGTAAGAAATACAGATTAAAATAGAAATCAAGTGTCAGTGAGATAGAATAAAATCGGATAGTTCAAACGCACACAAGGCGGACTTAATGCCATTGGGCATCAATACCAGTCAACCTTTGAGCAAAGCAAATAAGACTTTAATAAGTTGTAGGCGGTGAAAAAACAGGTTTTAATTATCTCACTAATATTATATAGACGAAAGTTTGCGAGTGTGTGTGGGTGTGTGTGAGTGTGTGTTTGTTATTTCTTCGCTCTCAAACGGCTGGACTAATTTTCATGAAATGCGGTATGGAGGTAGCTGACACCCTGGATTAACACATAGGCTACTTTTTAACAGCGGGTAGCACCGCGGGGCACAGCTAGCACTTGTAATATGTTTCATACTTTATAGCGTTAACCTATATATGTATACGCGCGACAAATTTTAGCGACATACAATACAATACAACAATATTTTATTGCACACCAATAAAAGTTTACAAAAGGAAACAAGACAAATACAATTTATAAATAACGGTAGACAACAGGCGGTCTTATCGCTGAAAAGCGATCTCTTCCAGACAACCTTTGGGTAGTGAAATTGATGAAAATTTTAACTTAATACAGAGTAGGTGCAGCAGAAGTGCGACATATTCGAGGGAAATCGTTTATTTTTCAATAATACATTAAAGCAATGCGCGCGTGACTCATTGGTTCTTGATAAATATTAGGAGTATCAATTGTGATACATCCACATTATAACATGTATTAATATTTTATATATGTAATTATTAGTAGTCTTATTATTTTTTTAATACCTTTTTGTACACGGTGTTAGTTTGTCTATCTTCTTCTCGTACTCACTCTGCTCAAAGGTTAACTGGAAGAGATCCCTTATAGGGATAAGTTCGCCTTTGTACAATACAATACAACAATACTTTATTGCACACCAACAAGAAAAATATTACATGAGAAATCTTAAATTAAACAATGGTAGACAATAGGCGGTCTTATCGCTAAAGAGCGATCTCTTCCAGACAACCTTTGGGTAGCGGAGAAAACAAAATTAAACAGAAAATAGTAGGTGGTGAGAGTTTGTACCATGTTATTTGTAATAGATATATTTTTTAACTGTTTTTGTGTACAATAAAGTGTTTACTTACTTACTTACTTACTTACTTACTTACTTACTTACAAGTTCGCCTTTGTACCTATATGTTATTTGTTATATTTAGATGTATTTTTAACTGTTTTTGTGTACAATAAAGTGTTTACTTACTTACTTACAATTTGTGCGAGATTATTCCCTAAACATTCCAAAATATTGAAAAATGCACAACGTTGATGTTTAGGTTTTCACTTCTGTCGGCACTCCCGGAGTGCAACCCGTCCTTTTTTTTTTCTTTACCGTGATGGAACGCTATTGCTATTGCATGTATTAGGGTGAATTTCAACAAGCTCGAAATTAACCTAATTTTGGTGGCATTTTTTATTTTTGATGGTAGAGCCAAAATTATATATCAATAATACGAATAAAGTCATAACCAATATTGTGTAGTAATGGCCCTTTGTTATACATAATAGTTTTAAAGATATTACGATTTTAGTAATTGGCCTGCCACCAAAATTGTACATCTACACCAAAATTAGTTACTTGTGCTAAAAATTTATATTTGTCAATGAAATTGCCTGCTGGAAATGAAAAGAAAGTATGTTTAATTAATCATTTTAATTATACCAAAATATCTATGAAAATACAATCACTAACTCGTTTGTAACAACAGTATATATTTTTTTCGAGGACTTCTCTTGATTGATTTTTCTTGCGATTAGCCATTAAAAACCCTACATACATTTCAAAAAAATAAGCATGTACAAAAGCGAACTTATCTCTCTAAGGGATTTCTTCCATAACCTTCGAGTAAATGAGTGTTAAACACAAGTAAATGGCAGACAAACCAAGCAACATGTACAATACGATAACTTTACAATAGTACAAATGAAAATGCAAAAACCAAATGAGAGAGAGATAGGCAAACAGTCAACGTAATACATATTACGTTATATCTATATAAATACATATAACATAAATATAATCATAATTATAACAAAAACAGCAACCTAATCAAATAATCATTAATTCGACAGCCATAATTTCTTGAACTTCCCCTTGAACGATGCTATATACGGACTACGTCTGCCTTAGGGTGGGAGACAATTTATTTTATAATTTCACGGCGCGCACAGCAAAAGATACATCGTAAACATGAGATCTATCCTGTGGGATAGATAGAGCCAGATTTGCACTTGACCGCAGGCGAACAACGACAATAGCCTGCGACTTCTTGGCATTCTTCATCAAACCAAAGAATCAAGCCCAAGCACGGATTGATTCCAGGTCTAAATTGATTTGCGAAACAAAGGAGCCAAAATCATCAATGCTGGCCACCGCATAAAGCTGCAAATCGTCTGCATAGACATGGAACGAGGAGGAGAGTGACTGTGGTTGGTGATTCCGTTAATGAAGACAGAAAAGAGTAATGTAGAGAGTATGCCCCTTGAGGGACACCAGAAGACAGTTCACACCAGCTAGAAAATCGGTCATCAACTCGAACCCGCTGCTGTCCCCCAAAGAGGTAATCACGAAACCAGGACAGTGAAGTTGGAGATATATTTAAAGTACTAAGTAAACTGAGAAGAATATCAAAATCAACAGTGTTAAAAACACTACTAAAATCTAGGAGCACCAATATAGTCACTTTTCTATATTCTATATTAAGACGAATATCGTCGGTGATCTTAAAAACAAGTAATATAGGAAAGGATAGGAGCTATAGAATCCGCCACCAGCATAAGCATATCTAAGCTAAGATTACCCTCACCGACAGCGTGTAATATTAAATGTATTGTGTTTATACTTGACTTCAAATAAATTCACCGAGTCAAAAGTGTTGGAAATGCGATTACAAATGTGTAATTATATACAGATTACAGAATTAGCAATTCTGGTGGCATCAAGCAATTTTGGTGACTTTCAAATTACCACCAAAACCACCAAAATTGATCCACCGAAATTAGAAACAGTGATTAAAAAAATATTTAAAAAATATCCGTATTATTTAATTCCAATTTAACTTTATATTTTAAAAAAGAAACCTTTAACACGTCTTACACACAATTCACACACAGTCAATGATTGCTAAGTCACTAGAAACATATACCACAAAAATTGTGTCAAAAAGTATTTTGAACACACCAAAATTAGATACTTACGTGCTGGTGGACAGATCCAGCAAGGTACGACGTGTATGTCGTCGCTCCATGCCGGAGCGGAACTAAACGAACAGGTTAACACACGTTTGCTGGTCTTGTTGCGTTTCATTCAACCATAAACACATTTTCAATATTTACCACCAAAATTATCAATTTCACCCGGACAACTCTTAGTGCTCAATTTTGAGTATCTATTTATGTATTAATCTTTATTTATATATCCTTATAATATACTTAAACTAATAAAGATTATAAATAAATGCAATTTTAGTTTAAAACATTGATGATATGGTTCTATCAAAGACATTTATGAGGAACAACGAATACTGGACGCCGCACCAAAATTATCATTTTACCGCAAAAAAAAAAATTATTGAACATAAATGACTTTCAAAATACTTTGCGATTTGGCTTAAGATAGTAATTTGTATCTTCTTTTCAGAAAAAAATTAAAACTTTTAAAACAATTGTTTCACACTATAGTTATCAATTCCGCCGCAATTTTTTTTCGCTGAGATAATCACCCATTAACGGCATTAAGTCGATTGACTCAGTTCAAAAATCAGATCTCATCAGATCTCACGACGCGCAACTATTATAGGCATTGAAAATTTATATAGAAATAAAGCACATGATCAAATTTTACAAAATTTTCTGACCTAGCGCGTAAGATGGCTCAAACTGTACTTTAATTCGATCCCGAGAACCATTTTTGAAATTCTGACACAGAAAATTTCAAAATGTTACCGACCCATCTTGCCTTAACCCCTCCGGCAGATGCAACATATTGATATATGTATGGCCCATCCGCGTACCTGCTCATATCTGCGAAACTACAGGCACTAGGAAAACCGATAAGAAAACATAAACATTTTTAATGTAAAAACTAAAAATTCAAAATGGTTAAAAATTTAAAAACCCGTCAGCCGTCGTGCCTTAATGCCGTAAAAAAAATACAAACCGAAAGATGACGTTGTAAAATCTATGAAAAACAAAAGAATCGCGCTGGTAATGTTTTTCCTCTTCTCCCCAATAAGCAGTGAAATAGGCTCTCAGATACGTCCTTTACGCAAATAGTTTCTAAGATACGTCCTTTCGGCAAATAGGCTCTAAGATACGTCCTTTCCCGAGCGGTAATGATAGCGACATCTGCATAATTACCATCGCATTGATCACGCATTTGCATCGATTTGCATTGTGACTCATCAGCAGAAATATCCTGGCGAGACAAGGGCGTAACTGCCGAAGTACTGCGATGGCGTGTACGTCATTTTAGTTATAAGGAGGTTCAGTGTTCAGGGCAAGGGCGCTCTTAAGAGTTCATGGTACAAATCTTATGAATATACTTACTTTTAGGGTTAAACTATTATATTAAATTAATTCCTAAAAATCCGGATCCACTCCGGTCGCAATCCTGACAGAATCAAAAATCCGGACATGTCCGGACAAATCCGGACATATGGCAACCATAGTCGCGTCGGGCAGTGTGGCCACACTGCAGCAAATAGAGTAAGAGCCAGCGCACACTACGGCTTCTTGTAGCCGCGACAGTACATCTCTCTTTTTCTCACTTCGAGCGTGGAAAAGAGACAAGTGTATATATACTGTGGCGGCCACAAGAAGCCGTAGTGTGCGGAGAGAGTAAACAGCATGCACTCAAAACGCTTGCAGCACGCCCGCTGCACGCTGAACTCAGGCGTCCACTAACACTTACACTTAACTTACAGTAACCGGGTTATAAATAATGTGGCTTACGGAACCCTCGCAGTCGCCGCTCACGCTTGCCGTTATCCAAGCGGGGTCAGTAATGACCTCTCTAACGAGCAGTCGGTATAATTGGTGCTCACAACGAGACGCCACAATTATTTGACGGTGAAAAGGCGACTTTTTCTCTCGAGCAAAGTCAATGGGGATTTTTTAAAGTCCACAAACAGTAGGTACTCTGGTAGATATGGCTAATTTTAACCCTTCACGCGATTGGCAATCCTTTTTGGAGTTGCTCAATATTACACTAATATTATAATGGCGAAAGTTTGTGAGTGTGTTTGTGTATGTTTGTTACTTCTTCACGCTCAAACTGCTGGACCAATTTTGATAAATGTTGGTATGAAGGTTTTTATCCCGGAGCATGTAGTGTTCCCGTGGGATGAGCAGGTAACACTGCGCGACGCAGGTAGTCAAGTATAAAAATAAATACCCAATTTCACCGGTTAACCTCCAAACTCAAAACGACCGACTTTACAAGAGGTCGCAGGTTCAATACCTGGCAAGGGCAAATCGAAAATGTCATGATTCAAAGATGGTGTCTCGGCGGCCCTGATTTGGCCTCAAAAACGGTCACAAATTAAGGTTTAAGGTATTAATTAAGTGTGTATATTTATTTATACAGAGGTGGCCTGTAGGAAAACGAATTCAAAATGTATGTAATTCTTAAATGTATCTTTGTGACCTCCAGAATATACTCGTAGTAGGTCTTAATCAAATCAGCGAATAAGCTGAGTTTGGATAAAGTTTATACGATTTAAAAAACAAAAACAAGTGTAGGTAATACAATACAGTCAACGAATTTGATTCCTAGGCCATTTCGTACCTTGTCACAGTGAACGTCAATATGAAAGCCGCTTGAAATCTCATATCATTGTCATCCTGACAAGGTTCTATCGTGCCCTGGAAATCAAATTGGTTGACTGTACATACATCAAAAATCCGTTTAGACTTGTGATCGGCAACCTTTTACTAAGCAAAGGCTACTAAAAAAAAAACATAAGTACACGCTAGTGAATTATATTATAAGCGTGCGAGTCGCCAGTTGCCGACCTCTGGTTTGTGCCGCCCATCATAATAGTCACCATAACTACGTTAGTACTCTTTATTATACTGTGCTATAACCCAAGCTCTACACTACTCGCTAAGTTGGGCGAATAGGATAGTGTGAGAGGCACTTCGCTTCGGAAACCCATACTCCGGCTAACTTCGGTCAACTTCGCAAGTAATATGGACCAATAACAGTAACCTCGTAACTACATTGCGGCGTTTAGTAGCTCCTAAAACATAACATTATGTACTTAATAAGAAGACGTCATATTGCAGCTATTAATAGTGCTTATAAATTGATACGACAACCGCAACGAGGCAGTTGACTCGCTCGACGATTGCCATTATTCCGCCATAAGTAAAAAGGACACAACTAACATTTTTTTGTGAAAAGAAGTTAGATACATATTCCGAATGAGGAAGAAAGGCACATCTGTCTTATTCGCTTTATGATTTTGTATACAAATGTTAGTTGAGCCGTTTTTCGTTGCGTCAGCAGTTTCGCCTGAGCAATTGATATCTGTTTAAACCACAATGCGACTGTAATTGGGTCGATGCGGTTCCTTGGGCGCTGCTGTTTGAATAATAGTAGATTATGTGACTGTACATAATGAAGGGTATTAAACACGAGTGTGGGTTTATGAAACGAGCCGAAGGCCAGTTTCATGATAATATCACACGAGTGTTTTAATGCCTTATTATGTACAGTTACATACACTACTTTATCTAGCCACATATCATAAGCCTCCATGATGCATTCAGGAGTCGCACATTATGTCAAATATTACCTACCCAGTAATGGCGGTAATGAAGTTTTCTGGCAGCTGTCATAGTTTTTTTTATTCATAGACAAACTAGAGTCGGCCCCAACTATCATATCGTTCTATATCTTAATTTACGTGCGACATTTGTCAAATTTGATTGCAAATCGACTCAGACCAATCATCTATAGACTTGACGTCAGCGTACACCCGTAAGGGACAGACATAGAATACGTCATATATTCGGGGTGGCCATGTTGATTTAACTTTCCCCATAATTTTATATTACTGACATCCCATTTTTCAATCATGGTGGCTCCATATAATACTTAGCTTTTGGAACATCTTATCACTAAAAATGAGGATGGGGTTTAAGGTTAGATGAGAAATCAGAAATGAAACACATTCAGATAATGTTACCGATATTTTAATTTTTATATACAAATAATACTACTGAGCGGGCGGTCCTGGGTTGAAATCCCGGCCAGGGCAAATATTTGTGCGAAAAACTCGAATAAGTATATGTTCCTGGGTCGTCATGGATGCTATCGATATATGTATTTATATATATTATGTATATATTATGTCATCTAGTACCCATAGTAAAAGCTTGATTTGTGTAACATAGTCCCTTAATGTTTATTTATTAATACATATTAGATTAAATTATTTCCGTTGGCGATTCTAAGCCGTGGAACCGACATCCTCATTTAATCTTCACAATATTTGTTTTTTTTTTATTATTGTTATTAGAATAGAAGTATGATTTAATACCCCTAAATTTATGATATTTTCATCTGGTATCCCTAACATGATTGTTATGCAGCTAAATTAAGAACACATTTAAATATGACTGACAGCTTATCATAAACAACCTACGTAATTTGGGCGGACATGTCACGTACTTATTTGTTTGCCACTAACTCGATTGTGGCAGCGGTGGAAAAGTGAAACTATGAAAAAGACAAACAATAATATACTTCTCTCTGTCACTCTTGTTATAATTTGTATATGATCATCTCCTTCTGTAGTGGTATTATTATTTGGTTGTCAAGTCTATAGATGATTGGTCTGAGCAAATCGATAATTCATTTCGAACTAAACGTCATCTCGACTGATATTAGAATAGAGATCAAATCAAATTTCTTTGTTTTTCAAAGATATTCGAAATTTGAATAAATAATACTATCGAAAACGATGTTATTATGTAGCAATAATAACATTTTTACAGATAAGAAATTTGTTGTAACAAAACAGTCTATTTTTAACCGACTTCAAAAAAAGGAGGGGATTCTCAGTTCGGTTGTATGTTTTTTTTTTTTTTTAATGTTTGTTACCTCATAACTCCGTCATTTATGAGTCGATTTGGAAAATTCTTTTTAGGTTCATGAATAGACATCTCAAGGTTGGTCCCATAAAATTTTGGTGAAGATCAGATGACGAGATCCATGAGGAATCGAAGGAATTCCTGAAATTGTATAGTCACTCATAATATTTTTTCATGTATTTGCATATGGTAGTCATCATCTTCCAATGCTGAAATCATGATGGAAGGTAGAACTCCTTAACGGTTAGGAGTTAGGAGATAATTCAAACGAGATGCATGCCTTTAAGACCTCCCTGATCACCCCGCCATAAGTATTTTATACAAATCACTAAAAAGGGGCAAAAAAAATAATTATACTTTTTTTTTCAACTCTGAACCGGGCTAAAAATGTTTTAAACTACAACTTTTCTCAAACAACAAAACAACGCTTCTATAATAATCATGCTCACGAGGTGACCGCCATGTGGGATGTTGACTCGACGATCACTGTCCCGATAGTCGTTTCGGCGAACGGTCTTTGTAGCGATGAGTCTCGACAAACATCTTAAGAGACTCTCGCTAGATGGCTTGATCAAGGGCCAGATACAAAAGGCGGTACTGGACACCGCACGCATCGTCAGGAGGTTCCTCTCTCTGCAGCCCTAACCACCGGTACTCGCATAGAGAACAGTTTGTATGAGGTTGGTAGCAGACTGATAGGTGGATAGTTGTTTATATCGGAAGGATCTCCCTTTTTGTACAATAACATTTGAGACTCCCCAGCTCCTTGGAGCTTTCTGGATATCCAAAATTTTATTAAATAGAGTTATTATTGAACCTATTAGTATTTTCTGCCCAATTTTTAGAGCTTCGTTTGGAATATTGTCATGGCCCGGGCTTTTATCCTTCTTCATTTTTTAATTTTTTTCTATAATTTCTCTGTAGTCAAAATGTATAATAGGTGTATTAAGCTGTGTTTCGTGGTTTTGTATTACATTTTCTTCGTTGTGTTCTTCGTGGTAAAGATTCCGGTAGAAGTCTGTTGCAATGCTTATTAGCTCTTTTCGTGTTTGTATCTTGCCTGTTTCTTTTTGCGCTTTCAATGGGGGTATCGATGTTTTCTCTGTATTTAGTTGTTTATACGCTTTCTTTTGGCTTTCGGTGCTGACAAGGTTTTTTTCGATCACTTCCATTCTGTAGTTTCCATAGTCCCTTTTTAACATTTGTTAGTAGTTTTATAGAGATTCCCTAGTTCTTTTTTTCTTCTTTAGTTTTTGATGGTTTCGACTGTAGTAGAGTCCACCTTTTAAGTTGTTGTTTAGTTTCGTCAGTTAGTATTTCTTTATTAATTTTTTTCGAGGTGGCAGCCTTAAGACTTTGTTTCACGGCTGTCTCTAACTTAAAATAGAAGGTCTCTATGTCGTCCCTACTTTCCCACTGCATCTTTTCTAGTTTTTCCTTTAATGTCCTGAGGTATTCTTGTCGATTTTTGTCGCACGATAGATCGACTCTATTTTCGCTGAATGTCGCTCGACTTCTTCTAGTTTTTTGTAGTTGAACGGTGCCTCTCACCAACCTATGGTCGCTGGGGAATATTCTGTTATTCAAAATTTCTATGTTTGTGAAGAGCTGTGAGCAGTTGCTCAGTACATAGTCAATCTGATTTTTGTGTTGTTTATCCGGCGTGGTCTAAGTCCAAAGGTTTTTGATGTTTTTCTTAAATATTATATTTATTACTTTGAATTTATTGGATAATGCGTATTAACGTCCTATATACGGTACGTTTTTGTCTAGTTATGAAAATATTTTCTGCAGTCTTGCTTTCCTTTGTTGATTCATTTTAGTATCCGCCTATAAAACAAAACAATGTTATTACTTATTAAGTAAAAAAACTTAAGTAAAGCACCTATTTTTTGTAGATGGGACTCGAGTTCGACTAGATATAACATAAATATTCATTATTCATAAATATTAATTTTCTTTTGACATTATGCTGATTATTTGTTTGTAATTGTTTTGTTTGATTTTATTGATGATTATTTTAATTTTAAGTTAGCGCGCGCAAACATTTTGCACGCCTGCATGCAGGCTGAGTACACATGGAACTGTAAACATATATATATGAACACCTTTGTATACTGTACTGAAGCAAATAAAACATTTTGATTTTTTGATTTTGATTTTTGATAAATTAAAATAGTGACAAAAACAAAACAGATGTCTATTCGAACAAGTCACAACTATATACTTGAGTTTATTGCCTACATACATTTTCATGACTTTTGACCAGCGGCAAAACCACCGGGATCGGTTACTTACATTACGGACATAACTTCGTATTAGAAACGTCGGGATTTATAAATTAATTATTTAAACACGAGATAAATTCTCGACCAAAGTCACAAAACGATTAAATAATTTGCGTAGAAGACCACGTAACTAATCTTCATGCGTAAAGATCCACGCAAAGCAAACCTCGTATGTCCACGGCACGCAACCAAACGACATTTTCAATAGTCTAATGTGTTTAAATATGATAAATATCTATCAAGAATACACAATCAGTAAAATTGTAGAACCTTATTACACATTAGGGTGTTGCTTAAAAATTAACTTTCAAAAAGTCATTGTCTCACCCCGCCATTATGTTCTAGTACCTTAATTAACGAATGCTAGTTTTTTTTTTTCTTAAATCAATTTTAGAGGTCGCTACCGCTTGATAAAGTTTTGGAAAAAACATAATTTAGGTGTCAATATAACAAGCTTGGCAGTCACTATTTTATACTTATTTTACTTCTATAACGTTTGTCGATTGCTTGGGAATCCCCCTTTATCGATACACACCCCTCGCCCCCCGGCAGGCCCCGTTAAGATAAGCAATCGGTCGAGTTTAGAGTGCAGGCGGAGTGCCTGGCGGCCTCTCTTGAGAAACAGTGTTCTCCCAGTCTCGCTTATCGAGACATGGATCATCACCAAGAGGTGACAAATGAGGTTGACAGACGCTTAGCCCTGCCCCCGTCCAGTCCCCCGATCAAACCAGTAACTACGGATGAAGTTAAGGCTCTGGTCAAGAGACTTCCAATAAGAAAGGCACCAGGGGAGGACAGCATCCCGAACAAGATGCTCAGGCTTTTGACCAATTCGGTTTTATCCTCTCTTGTCTCAATTTTCAATGCAGCCCTATGCAACTGCCAGTTTCCCTCCGCATGGAAGGAGGCGGTTGTTATAGGCATACATAAACCTGGTAAACCAAGGCCAGACCCCTCCAGCTACCGCCCCATTAGTCTCTTAAAGACTATGGGGAAAGTTTTTGAGCGGATTGTCCAGGCCCGCTTAATGGACCATGTGTCCGCCGCGGGTCTCATCGTCGACGAGCAGTTTGGCTTTCGAGCAGAACACTCTAGCACTCATCAGGTGTACCGCATCACCGAAAATATACTCGAGGGGTTGACGGGGCGAAAGAAGCCTGTACCTACAGGCGCCGTCTTCCTCGATGTGGCTAAAGCCTTTGACAAGGTCTGGCATATCGGGTTGTTGTACAAATTGTACAACTACGATGTGCCAGACCGTCTTGTACTATTGGTACAAGACTACTTATCCAATAGAGGCTTTAGGTACAGAGTCGAAGGCTCTCTTTCGGACCGCCATCCCATACGAGCCGGAGTTCCGCAAGGCTCCGTTCTAGCTCCCCTCTTGTTTTCGTTGTATATCAATGATATACCTAAGATCCCCGGTGTCAATTACGCCTTATTCGCGGATGACACTGCTCTATATGTTTCCCACCGCCGCAAGCTGTGGTTGACGGGCCGTCTACAGATGGCACTTACTCATCTAGGTGAGTCTGAGTGGTGCCGGAAGTGGAAGGTCGAAGTCAACCCAGACAAAAGTGCGGCCATGATCTTTTCCCGAAGGGCAAATTACCATGCGTTTGTCCGATCCTTCAAACAACCGTGCCTATTTAATAGACCCATACCGTGGGTAGATGAGACGCGCTATTTAGGCGTCATCCTCGACCGGCGCCTTAACTTTAGTAGGCACATCAAAACCGTACGCAATAGAGCAGCCTTCTATTTGAGTAGGCTGCATTTTCTATTATATTGTAACAGCAAACTCTCGTACCGAAATAAGATGACTATATATAAAACGTGCATAAGGTCCGTGTTTTCCTACGCGAGCCCCGCCTTTGCACACGCAGCACCCTCAAGGATTCAGTCCCTCCAGGTGCTGCAAAACAAGTTCTTAAGATCAGCGGTGGGGGCTCCGCCGTATATTAGGAACACGGACCTGCACCGGGATCTCCATCTTGAGCCAATACAAACTCATTTTAAAAAATGTGCAGAGCGTTTTTACGAAAAGGCCGCCCTCAGTAAAAACCCTCTCATAACAAAAGCAATGAATTACTCTCCAACCCCAGATGTGCCTACTAAAGACCGTAGACCACGACATGTACTTACTGACGGACTTAACAAGCTCGCGCAGCACTACGCTGATTTCCCCCCTTCCTTCATGAGGAAGAGAAAAATTTGGTCTGACGAAGACACAGACACTGATTCAGACAACTCGGCCGCCGGTCCCGACGCTGGCTCACATTCGCCACATCCGCGTGTCTCAGACATAAACACACATACACCCACACCTACACCAACTGGCGTAGGTATCACACACACACTGACACACAGACACTCCACACAGCCATGGAGGGCTTCCATCAGGAAGCACACCAGGTGGAAGCCCCCGTTGCTACAAAAACCCGGTGCCCCCGCGTACCATACTCGGAGGGCACACTATCACTCCAGGGCCCCCCTCTGGGAGGCGAAAGCCAGAGTAACAGACGACTCGGAGGAGGTCATCGCAGCCATGGCTGCAGCCCGCCAACAGCAGGTTCTTGCCCGCCACCATCTACAACCCCAAACCAGAGGTAATGGATCTGGTCAGTAGTTTTAAGTTTTTAATTAGGTTAAGTTTCGGCGGCTCGTTCTAAAGGACGGGCCGTCTGCCCCAGCAGTGCAAAGGGCCCCTTCGGGCCCGCAAGCGAATAGAGCAAAAAAAAAAAAAAAAAAAAGTTTAGAGTGCACTGCACCCTAATGCGAAAAAATCTACTTTAGTGTCATAAAAATTTAAATTTAAATTTTCTTTTACTTAATTATCATAATTTTAATTAATTTTAATAAGAATGTATGTAAATTATATTTGTTTATTAGAAACATGTTTTTATTGTTTTTCCAAAACTTTGACAACTGGTAGCGACCCCTAAAATTGGTTTAAAAAAAAAGCAAAAAAACTAGCATTCGTTAATAGGGGTCGTAGAACAAAATGGGGGGGTGAGACTTTAAGATTTCAGTTTTTTTTCCTTTTTTCGCCATATAAGCAACACCCTATTACACATACCTGTTATTCAACACCCGTTTTCTTCCTAAATATTTACGCAAAATTGACGTGCAGTCACAACGCCATCGCAAACTGTACGAGTGGCGGGGTGGGAGATACGAGGTATTTCTTTTACAAAATGGCGGTCGGGAGTTGCGAGGTTTTCTATTTTGCTTTTTAAACGTAAACGGTTTATTTTTGGTATTTAAGAGTTTTGCCGTTAGATGCGTTCAGAATAGTACTATCTAAAAGTGTCAAAACATGATTTAAAAAAAAAATGGAGTTACGAGGTATGCGATTTAGGCCGACGAAATGTAATCTGTACTTGAACGGGTCATTTTTGGCTTTTTAGTTTTACTGAAGTCGGTTCTTTTTTTTGTTATTTTTTTTTATGGTGGTCATAATGTGCGGTTCTTGAACGCATCATGGAGGGTTTATGATATTTGGATAGATAAAGACTGTTTATAAAGTACCGTAAGGTGAGGTTATTTGGAATTAAAGGGTTCTTTAGTAATTTACAGAGCAGTGCAGTGCAGAGCTTAAAACCTTAAGCTAGGATTGCTAGGAGTCCTATAGTACATTACGGCAGAGACCAGTAAGTAAGCCATACTGGCCGAGTAGGAATTAGACGGACCGAGCCGTAGGCGAGGTCCGGATATAATAAGAGGCCAGGATGGCTCTTACGGTCGAAGCAAGTATAGTGCTTTTCTCAAAAATTAAACAAGAAAATTAGATTAAAATTATATTTTGTAGGTGAAATTCATATTCGGCCATTTTCCAATGAATATTTTTGTTATATCCCATTTTTATTATTAGGTACATATTGTGATATTCGTCGTCGCAGGCACCATTAACTCCCATGATAACAACCTATAACAAAAATAATTATGAGTTTATACTTGGATAAAAGATATAGTTATATCGTTATCAAATAGTGGCAGCATTTATTTACCTTCATCGCCAAAATGGTTATCATCTAGAGCTTGATTTAAGAACTTTTCTATATTTTGCTGCTGAATATTTGTGATTTCTTTCCTTTGTAGCCATCCGATTGTCTCAGAAAGATTGTTGAAATATTCTGACCTTATCACACATTATCTGACCAATTATTAACTTGATTTTCTTCCTTCCATTTAATGAATCTCTTGTATTTTTTTGTATCTCCTTGGATTTAGTCGGAAGTAAATTATTTTAGCTAACTCTGCCTCCGCTTTTAAGTATGGAGGAGTGCCGTCTATTCGGAATCAGACTCGTCTGAACTCATTTTTGCTGAATTATTGTAATAGATCACACAAACAAATTTGAAATTTTTGTCTTTTAATTTAAATCCCGCCTTAATTTCTTTTTTTATAAATACTGCGTTTAATTATTTGCACTGTCTTACAAATCTGTCTTAAAGATGAAATTTAATTATTGTTATACATTGTTGTATTTTCTAACTAATTTTCATATCATAAAGCTTACCTTCAATTTTAACTCCGAGGTTTTTTCTAAACGACACAAAAAAGGAAGGAATTCCGAAATATCATTGTCATTTTACACAGCACAATTATGAACTAAACGCTGCATACAAACTTCCGCACTAAACCTTGTCGCTACTTTTTTTTTTTTATATGCATCTTGAGTTACGTTTATACTGCCAATAGTGCTAACCTCTTCTTATTTTACATTTGCTCTTAGTGTAAATTGCAAGTGTATACTGCAATGTCGTCTCTTTCTATTTAATCTATGAAAAAGGGACGCCACTTTTTAATTTCTACAATTTGCTGTCGCACTGTACTTATAATTAAAACAATTTGTGGAATGCATCCTTTTTACATTTATATACCCGTAAATCGTGTTTTGATATTCAAATATCTTGATACGTAATAGGAATTACATACTTACTTACTGGACAAATATTGATTCCAAATTTAAAATCTCGCTGTTTACTGGACACTTCTAAAAAGTCTTCGGTATGTTCCACTTACTGTAGTCTATCTAGCGATGGTAAGGCAACATTACATGCAATTTTTGAGAAAATATATTTTCCCATCGCAATCGATGAAACGTATGTCTCATACCTGAAAACAATTATGTTCATGATATTCCAATAAAAAAAAATTTTTTTGCTTAGTACCAAATAGCCAGTTGGATTCCTTGGACTGGAATTTTGCAACATTTTTTTAGTAATAGTAATGCATGTCTAATAAGCAGGTTTGTTTAAATTGCACAACTTTTATGCCAACAAATTCAGCCGTTTCTTTTTAAATGCGGATGACTTACACAGTTTAAACCATGTTTAAACCAGAGAAAATGGAGTTAATACTCTTTAAATACTCTTTGAAGACACATAATTATAAGAAAAAAAACGACTTTAACAATTTTAACTGAGAGAATTATTTAAAAAAAAAGTACCCAGTACAGAGTAGAACTTGAAACTGTACATTTGTGATTGAATCGTAAAAAATATTATAGTCTTTATTTTAAGTTTATCATGCAGTGCTTGCATTTTTCATTTCGTACGCAGCCCTCGGTGCGCGATGCCGACTCTCACTTGACCGGTTATTTTATACTTAACCCATATTATTCCCACAACTCAACCAATTCCACATCAATGTTATGTTCCGGATTATGTTGAATGGTATCCATTATAATCCATAATTGTTTGGTTTATCAAACCTACTCGTACCTACCAACTCTCACACTGGTAACATTTAAAGTTAGAACAGTAACGAATGGAAGACATCTAGGTGCCAGTTAGCTCCTTCCGAATCCATAAAGGCCTAAACAACATCGTAACTCCAATGTAGTTATACCCTTCCAAATCAGGCTCTAACTTGTGGAATAAATTAAACTAACTTTCCACCCGAAGTTGCTTTATTGCCCTGTTTGGTTTAGAGAACGTTTATTGCGCCAGGGATTCCATTTAGTGTAAGCTAAAGGTTAGTTAGTGAATTGTACGTAACCTGATTAGTGATTAGATACAACTAGCAATATTAAACTATTGTGAGGACAACGTTTATTACAATGGGAATCATTTTTACACGTGCATTGGTCTGTTCTTAGTAACCAGGGGCCTATGATGGTTGCGTTTATCACGTGATAAATAAGTGACAGAGCATCTGTCACTCACACTTGCACTTTGTCAAAACATGACGGATTCTTTGTCACTTACTTATCGCGCGATAAAAGCAATCATCATAGACCCCCTAGAAGTATTTTCTAATATTTTTTTATCGATTCTGTTTTTAATGTGGAAATTTCGCATTCTATTTCTATCATAAAAAACCTTTGTGTCAATATTTAATTGCATGCAAATGTATTTCAAAGGCTGTCGACAAATTCATCGAGTTGTTAAAGACATGCATATAAATAAATCCGTATTTGGCTGAATAAATCCATGGCCTTTGGCTCTTACGTGACAATAATTTTAAAACAAAATTGGCACCCGGTAAGGTCATGAATTAGTGTGATGAGGCCGGTCCGTGACTCAAGATGGCCGCATGCGTTTAAGTTTTGTTGTTCGTTATTTATTCATTTTTGTTGTTCAATGTGTAGTATTGATAGCGTATTGTGCAGTGATCAAACGAATGTGTAAATAGCTAATGAAGAATTCAACATGAAGCGTAGGTACATAGCCCTTCCTGGGTCAAGGCCCGATAGTCCGTGTGGTTTTTTGTAAATCGCTATCACTTTACAAAAAGCACGATTTTATCAACTCACCGTACAACGTAGTATCAATCCTCTATCTAGTCGCCGTGTGCGATTGGCAACGAGACATTGGCAGTAATGGTCGCTTAACTGTGACCGGTTGCCATTTAAAAAAAATATATAATAGAATAGTGTGATGAGGGGTCATCCACATATTACGTCACGCAAAATTTCGACTTTTTGAAACCCTCCCCCCCCTATGTCACGCTTTTTTGCTATACCTTTAACATGTACTGTCACGTTTGGTATGACCCCCCCCCTCCCCCTTAACGTGTGACGTAATTTATGGATGACCCCTGAGGACAAATAATTGTTCCTGCGTCGTGAGTGTTTGCAATGTAATTGTAGTATTATAGGTACTTAGATATATGAAGTATTATTTGTAAATGTAAACCGTTGCCTAGAAACCACAGAACAAACTTTGGTTAGTTTAGGACTAGTATACGATACGTATAAATACAAATATTCTTAATTAAACATGAAATACATTAAAATAACAGACAGAGGTAAACAACAGGCGGTGTTATCGCTAAATGGCTAGCTAGATCTCTTCTAGACAACCTTTAGGTAGCGGAGTAGTTAAAATTAATGCAACGTACGTTATAATAATGTGCTACTGCAGTTAGCTGAAATTCTATATTCAACAACAATACATGCTTTTGGGCAGTATAAAGAATTATATTGATTAAAGCACTTAATCGTCTGTGAAATCCAGAAATCTCTTCACATAGTCCTTCGCAAAGCCACGCTTTAACCCTTCTCCTCGAAAAAAATCGGCCCAATTCGGCTGAAGTCGTGAACAGAGCTTGGGCAGCCATTACTACATACATGCAGCCATTAATACTTACATTATTCTGTGAGCGTGGCTGGCGTTCATGATCCGAGCAGTATTGCGAATGCTTTTAGGCAACATTTCAAGGTTACGTCACCGCTACCCCAGTAAACGGAGACGCTCGATACTGGGGACCAACCCGAGGCGCCGAGTGTCAGGTTTACAGCGAAGCAAGTGGGTTGTACTATTAAAAATATGGCGAGGGGCAAGTCGCCGGGGTATGATAGCCTCAGTATTGAGCATCTCAAGTTTGCTGGCGATCATCTCCCTAGAGTCCTCTCTCTGTTTTTCAACCTATGTATTACCCATAGTTAATACTTGCCTGATGAGCTAATGCATACCGTCGTAGTACCTATTATAAAAAATAAAACAGGCGATGCTTCTGATTTGTCCAACTACAGGCCCATATCACTTGCTACAGTTGTGGCTAAGGTGCTGGATAGTCTGCTTGACGACATACTAGGAAAACACCTGGACTTGCATGACGCTCAGTTCGGCTTCAAGCCGGGCTTATCTACTGAAAGCGCAATATTGTGTCTCAAGCAGACTGTTCAGTACTACACCAGTCGTAAAACACCGATATTCGCCTGTTTTTTGGACTTATCAAAGGCATTCGATTTGGTTATATATGATAAGCTATGGCATAAACTACGTGAACATACAAGTGTTCCCCGCGAAGTCACGTCCGTATTTAAGTACTGGTACGCCCACCAGATGAATACTGTTAAATGGGCTGGCACGTATTCTGACGTGTATAGGATGGATTGCGGGGTAAGGCAGGGTGGACTTAGTTCACCGAAGTTGTTTAATCTCTATATGAACCAACTTATTGAGGAGCTCAGCAGCACGCGTGTCGGATGTCACGTGGACAGGGTCTGTGTTAACAACATTAGTTACGCGGATGACATGGTGCTGTTGAGTCCCTCGGTAGGTGCATTGCAGCGACTATTGAGCATGTGTGAAATGTTTGCAAAGTCCCATGGGCTCAGGTACAACACATCTAAAAGCGAGTTATTGCAGTTTAAAGCTGGCAAAAAATCATATCGCATGCCGCCCGTTACGCTTTATGGTACCGCCTTGAAGATAGTGTCAAAATTTAAGTACCTGGGCCACTGGGTAACAGAGAATATGTCAGACGTCGATGACATTGAGAGGGAGCGCAGAGCGTTGTGTGTGCGCTGTAATATGCTGGCTCGTAGGTTTGCACGTTGTAGTCTATCTATCTATCTATCTATCAGCCACAGACGTCCACTGCTGAACATAGGCCTCCTCCACGTTGTAGTAATGAAGTTAAATTAACCCTTTTTAAAGCATATTGCCAAACATTCTACACGTGTAGCCTATGGGTCATTTTTACGCAGCGGGCATACAATGCTCTGCGCGTGCAATATAATAACGCGTTTAGGGTACTGTTCGGGCTGCCGCGACATTGCAGCGCGTCAGCCATGTTCGCCGAGGCGCACGTAGATAGCTTTGACGCTATAGTAAGAAAGCGGTGCGCCTCCTTACTAGACCGCTGTCGCCGCAGCTCCAACAGCATTGTGGGCGTGTTGTCGCAGCGCTGGGAGTCGCCGCTGCTCGCGCGCTGGGTGCGGCTGCACGCGCCAGTCGTAGCCGCACCACGCCGCTTTTAGTCTTAGTGTTACTTTTAATTTTTTACTAACATTAGGTTTAAGATTTATATTTTTATTTGGTACTAACATTGATATGGATTTTATCTGAAATAAAATATTTGAATTTGAAATTTGAATTGAATTACCGTAATCACATCACATCCTCTCGTTAGACTTTTGGCTTGTCTTTGCATAATTTTGATGACAACGCAAAATGGCCGACAATCTGTTAAGACAATGTTACAGTCGATGGGAATTTTAATATTTCACGACATTTCAAATGTTTACTAGTCAAAGTTTTTGACAACAGCAAATTAATTACTATAAAGGTTTAAATAAATAAATAAATATTAAGGGACAATCATACACAAATCGACCTAGTCCCAAACTAAGCAAAGCTTGTACTATGGGTACTAGACGACGATATACATAATATATAAATACATATATAGATAACATCCATGACCCAAGAACAAATATTTGCACAAATATTTGCCCCGGCCGGGATTCGAACCCGGGACCGCTGACTCAGTAGGCAGGTGTCTACAAACCGAGCCAAACGCGTCGTCGTCGTTTAAGATAAAGGACATAGAGTTTAGTTTTAGCCCTAAGCCAAGGCCTATTACAAAGTGCAAGCTGATAAGAATGTTGCTGCTAAAGGCTATTTGTATTTGTTTATAGCCCTAAACTGTTCAGTATAATTTTGTTATCGAATAAAAAATACCAAAACTAGACACAGAAACATATACGTATTAGATATAAATGGGCTATTTTTTTAGGACAAATAAACTGTCCCAATGTTTTTGCGTTCCATTCCGTTACCATTTCCATAACCTACTATCAGCGGTAAGGGAATGGAAAAACAAAAAATGTATGAATATTTTGGGACAGTTTTTTTCTCCTAATTAGATCGAAAGAGCTCGTGATTCTGAATAGAAAATACGCAAAATATCGAAAATTAAAAAAAAGTGGGGTGTACAACTTTAGAAAAAATGGCCCAAATATGTAATACCTACTGTAGATGACGGGAGAAAGAAAACACGAAATTTAGCGTTTTAACCATAAAAACGATGGTGCGAGCAAGTAGCTATAGCGCAGCGAATCACGTTTCGGAAAGCACTCCATGACGGTGGATTAAATTATAGGTGCGCATAGCTGGTTTTGCTACCCACTAACGTTTTTATTCATTTATTTTGACCAAAAGCAAACTAGATGGCGCTACACGTAAGTTTCTAAAATATACTAACAATATTTTAGCCTAGGTGTTACACACTATGAATTAAATATATATATACAAATGCATTGCGTCGCCTACAATCCCACCCCCTTAGTGATGACTATTCATCACTAGATGCCTCTGGTGCAAGTAGGGCGACGCGAGTGACCGGTCGTCGCAAGGTACCTGTGCGAGTGCGCACATCTACCACGCGAATGCGCCCGTCATTCCCGGGGAGTGTCGCACTCACTACTCCGTGCCGCCATGAACCACGCTCTAAGTTAGGCTCCACTAAAAGAACGAAATCTCCTACACGCAGTGATCGCTGCTCTTGCGTCCATTTCTGTCGTGGCAGAAGGGTGGGCAAGTACTCCTTGAGCCATCGTGACCAAAACATGTCGGTAAGGCGTTGTGCTATGCGCCACTGCCGTTTCAGCTGAAGATCTACGTCCTCGTACTTGCCGAATGTGGGTCCGTTGGATGACGTGCCAATTAAAAAATGATTAGGCGTTAGAGCTTCGGGGAAGTTCGGGTCCGTTGACACATGTGTAATCGGTCGACTATTAACTAGGGCTTCTACCTCCGCCATCAGCGTTGCGAGGGTCTCAGGGCGGGGCGCGCGCTCCTTCAGTACAACACGTAGTGCCGTTTTAACTGTGCGTACCATCCTTTCCCAAGCTCCTCCCATTTCCGGTGCGCCGGGCGGTATGAAGCGCCATTCGATACCTCGCAGGATTCCGTCGTTACGCAGAGCATCGGTGTCAAGGTCAGCGATGCTACGCTTCAGCTCCGTGTCTGCTCCTCGCAGGCTGGTACCGTTATCCGAATAAATAACGGCAGGCGCTCTTCTGCGGGCGATCATCCTTCTCAGGCCCATGATGGTGGAGTCGGTGGTGAGGTTCTCCGTAATTTCGATATGAACGGCGCGAACTGTCAAACACGTAAATAGCATACCGTAACGTTTTTGCCTGCCACGACCTACTGTGACCTCCATTGGTCCAAAAAAATCGATTCCCGTAAAGGAAAACACATGACGGTTGTGCTGCAGCCGAGCGTGCGGCAGGTCACCCATGCGCTGCGGCTGCGGCGCCGCGCGCCGGTACCTACAGAATAGGCACTTCGCTGCCACCGCGCGTACCGTAGGCCGGAGCTTCACGACCCAGTAACGCTGCCTGAGCTCGTTCACTACTAATTCATGAGCTCCGTGTAAAGCTCGTCTGTGGTAGTGTTCTACGAGAAGTCTCGTCATTTTATGTTTACCATCAAGAATGACTGGCCTCTTGGTAGACTCCTCGATTCCTACCGTCTTGTCGATGCGGCCCCCACTCGAAGCAAGCCCGCATTGTCAAGATATGGCGTTAACTTCAGTAGCCGGCTACTCTTAGATAGCGGCTTATTTTGTTGTAACGCCTCAATGTCCGTGTGAAAAGAATCATGTTGACATTTTTTTATCAATAATTCTTCCGCAAACCGTGATAGTTCGTTGTCAATTCGATTACCTTTACGTTGACATCTTTTAATACACAATAACACGCGTGCTGTGGTCATAAGTAATCGAATCCACGACGAAACCCGGTTTTCATCAGGAACCGGCAACGCGCTAGCACAGTCTGTCGATGATAAAACGTTAACGGACCTACGCTCGTAAATCGATTCTTCGATCGGCTTTAAATTCTTAAGATCCTTGGGCCACTCACTTTCCAGCTCACGTAAGAAGTGTGGCCCCTGGAACCAAACGTCGTGGTACTGCAGCGGCGGCGCATCGTCACGAGTGGCGACGTCGGCCGCGTTCTGGGCGGACGGTACATGACGCCACTCCGACGCCGACGTCAACTCGTCAATTTCACCGAGACGGTGCGCGACGTACGGCTTGTAGTCCCTAGGATCGCTGCGTATCCACTGAAGTACGGTATTAGAATCCGTCCAAAAATATCGCTTAGTTGACTTGATATCCTTATGCTCGCCTTCCACTGTAGTGGCGAGTCGTGCGGCGAGCAAAGCACCTTGTAATTCGAGCCTCGGTATCGAAACTGGGCGGAGAGGGGTCACGCGGCTCTTACTGGCTACAAAACTCACATTAACGGTTCCGTCGGAACGGATAAAACGCCAATAAATTACCGCAGCAAACGCCTTCATACTCGAATCACAAAAGGCGTGTAATTGAGTCTCTATAATTATAGGCGCACTTACCCCATCCGTACAGTCAGCATAACACTGCGTCCACGGCCCCGCTTCAGCATAGTAGCGTGGTATGCGCAAAGTGGCTAAAAGTTTTAACTCATCGAGCCACCTTACCCAGCTCGCGTGATCGTCCGGTTGGATGCGGCAGTTCCAATCCACGCCACTACGATGCACGTTCTGAAATATTATTTTGCTTTTTATAATAAAAGGTGACAAAAAACCATGGATATCATATATCGACATAATGAGACTTAGCATCTTGGCTTTGGTGGGAGATTCGGTTCCATTTAAAATCTCCTCAGGAACTCGGTGAAACGATATCTTAAATCCAAACGTGTCATCTGAAGGATGCCACATCAACCCTAATGTGCGCTCAGTTGTGTTCATAACTCCGTCCTTGAACTGGACAGCTGTTTGCGCGAGTGCATTAATCGGTATATTTTTTAAAACTTCCTGACTGTTACTGGACCACCCCCTTATCTCAAATCCTCCGTTTTTATGAATTTGAGTAATTTGTTCAACCAATTTGATTGCATTATCCACACTGTCAGTTGAATATAAACAATCGTCCATGTAATGACTGTTTATAATAACATTTACGGCCTCCGGATATAAATCGTCGTATTTTGATGCATTTTTATTCCGAATATACTGTGCAATGAAAGGACTACAGGTCGCCCCGAAGATAAGACTTTGATTAACATATGTTTTTACGGACGCGTCAGGCGCATCTTGCCATAAAAATCTAAGTACATGTTGATCTTGCGCCCTTACTTTAATCCGTAAAAACATATCCTTGATATCCCCAATTATTGTTATTTTATTTTCGCGGAATCTGAGCATAATACCCATAAGCGAATTATATAAATCCGGTCCTGTTAGCAAATAACTATTGAGACTTGTCCCTTTCGTCTGCGCAGCCGCATCAAAAACGATTCTTAATTTGCCCGGTTTATTGGGGTTCTGGATTCCAAAATGTGGTACATACCATATGCGGTCCGCCGAGAGTTCGTCATCCCGTAGTTCTCGTGCATATCCGCTTGTAAACAGCTTGTTTACTTCCGTCCGGTAACGTTCCGCGTACGCGTCGTCTTTTACAAACTTGCGCATTAACGACTGCAGTCGCGAACAGGCAGCTTCTCGTGAATCTGGCATGGTAAATACATCCTTCTTGAACGGAAGGCCGACCTCCCATTGATTACCGATAAGACGCGACGTATCGTCTAAAATCTGCAATGCTCTCAAGTGATCACTATTCTCACGGCGTGAGGTTGAAATTCCAATGGAGTCGAGAGAAAAGTTATTTTTAATTAAATCGTTCAACTCGCTAATGTTGTCCCTATCTGAGTGACTAAGATGGAACACGTTGGCAGCGTTAGAGTGAGTGCGACCGCAATACCCATGAATGGACCAACCCAACTTGCACCTAGAACCATAAGGTTCATGTTTACTACCGTTAATAATTTCGATCGGAGCAATTAAGTAATAGTTATCTTCCCCGATAAGAATGCGCGGCACTACACAACTTTTACAAACGAAATCTTTTATAGACGACAAATGTTGACAATTTAAATCTTTAATTACAGACAAATTTTGAGCAGGCAGATTTAATTTAGACACTTTACGCAACTTAATGTCATAGTAATTGTTACTGTTATGTCCACTTATCTGAGCAGTGACGGTCGGCGCGTCCGATTGGTACACTTCAAGTCCGAACGCGTCGATAAACTTTATATCACTCGATTTTTCACATTTAAGGCCTAGCTCGGTTGCTAGGTCGGAATCGATGATAGACACCGACGCGGCATCGTCCAAAAGGGCGTAAGTGCTCACTATTCCGTTAGGTCCACGTAACTGCACTTCCACAACCTTAAGCATCACTTGATCCACAGGAGAAGGTGTGGCACAGTCCGATGACACGTGTGCCACGGTGTCGGGTGCCGACGGTGGCGGCTGAGCCTGCGCTCGGCCCGGCTCGGGCGGCGGCGTGTCGTCGACCGTGTCAGCTGTTTTCGATGACGTAATAGGCTTCTTCCAGTGTAGTAGCTTATGGTGTGCGAGCCCACAGTTATCTATATCGCACACGGGCGCAGGGCATTCGTTCCTGTCGTGTCGTGACGTCAGACAACAATAACATAATCCTTGTGATTTAATAAATTTCCATCTATCACGACGCATCGCACGTTTGAACACACGGCACTCGGGCAGAGAATGAAGACCTTTGGAACAAAATTTACATAATATTTTGTTTTCTTCTACGGCGCTCGTAGCAAATAAAGGCCGATTCGAGCGAAATTTATTATCGCTAATATGTTTCGCTGTAACTTTTAACTCATTCGGCTTATTTTGTTCGCGTAACTGTGTAACTCCAACTAATGATAACATTTGTGCTTCGTGATTAAGAAACTCGGCAATTAACTTCAACTTTGGCTTGTCTTCAGTTAACCGTTGGTAGGCATAATCGGTCCATTTGCCAATTAGAGTGCTCGGTAGCTTGCTTAAAACAGCTGATGCGAGCTCTGGACTGCGTAGATAATCTGGCTGATTTAAAGCACTAATGGTGGCCACACAATTGTTCACTTTAATGGAAAAGTCAATAAGATCATTTTGGTATGTCGTAGGTAACGCAGGTAGCTTCTTCAGCTGCGTCGTTAGGTTCAAAATGATGACGTCAGAGCGACCAAACCTTAATTCGAGAGCTTCCATAACAGTTGCGGGCGGGGTGTTACCGATCAGCAGAGCCGTGACCGTGTCCTTGGCGTCGCCTCGCAGGGCCTTGCGTAGTCTCTCGAGATTTTCGGACTCGCTGAACTGACATACTCGTGTAGATTCCTCATATGACCGTTTAAAGTTTAGAAACTCGATACAGTCACCACTAAAAACAGGTAGGTCGCGCGGTGTTGACAGGCGGCTGAGTAAGCGGTCCTCGCGTTGAGCCGACGATGTGGTCATCATGTCCTTTAAGGTAAGTGCTAGTTGCTGAATGCTGTCACTCGGAACATCATGATGGCGCACGTTGACGTGTGCTCGGTAAGCGGAGGCCTGCGGTGCCGCTTGTATCGCGTGCGCTGATGGGGGCGCTGGCGCTTCTGGCGGCGCTGGCGCTTCTGGCGGTGCTGGTGCCACTGGAGACGCTGGTCGGTACCAGCGGTAGCAGTCTGGTGGTATTGGTGCCATTGGCGGCGCTGGTGGTGCTGGAGGCACTGGTGGAGCTGGTGTTTGAAGAGGCTCAGGTGGCGTTGATGGCTGTTTTAAATAAGAACTGGCGGATTCATCGTGGCCTTGGTTTAGCCATTTCTCAACATGAGATCGCACTTGATCGCTATGAGCTGGGCCACTGGCTTCACTGCCAGGCTCGCTTTGTGATTCCTCGGCGTCAACTTGGGCCAGGTCAGCTTCCAACTTTTTATCAATAAGCGCCAGCTCAATCTGCGCCTTAGCTTGAGCGGCTTCGAATTCCAATAATTTACGCCTGGCGATGGATGATGACGTTGATCGCTTCGATTTGCCAGACGTAATGGAGCCTCTTGCAGATGATTTTCTGGCTTTCTCCATTTTCACTTGGTCCAAATCCCTCGGCTGTGCTTCACTATCGGTGCCGACGGCTGGAGTTTTGACTATAGGTTCCGCTGGTGCACTGTGCGACGTACTCGCCATTTGCAATTTCGTACGCTCGATCTCTCGTTGTTGTTTACGCGTTATAATGCGCGTCGGCGGAGTTTGAAACATCCTCTGGTCACAGATTTGGTTCGAAGACCACTTTTATTGTAGATGACGGGAGAAAGAAAACACGAAATTTAGCGTTTTAACCATAAAAACGATGGTGCGAGCAAGTAGCTATAGCGCAGCGAATCACGTTTCGGAAAGCACTCCATGACGGTGGATTAAATTATAGGTGCGCATAGCTGGTTTTGCTACCCACTAACGTTTTTATTCATTTATTTTGACCAAAAGCAAACTAGATGGCGCTACACGTAAGTTTCTAAAATATACTAACAATATTTTAGCCTAGGTGTTACACACTATGAATTAAATATATATATACAAATGCATTGCGTCGCCTACACCTACGTATAGTTAAATTATGGCAAACGACTCCGCTTTATCCTTCAACTTCGTCCAGTCAAAATCTTGTCTCACTAAAACATGGAAACATGGAAATAAATGTCACCTCTCATTAAATCTGAAGCACAAGTATGGCGTCTGTCTAGTGGAGGATCAAAGCAGCTCCGCAATTAATGACAGGGACACGAATTTTCAATCAATCGCCATTTTTCGTCTTCCACGGCATCAATGGCTGAATACTTGTCTCTCGGTCCACAGATAAATCCCAGACGAATTGAAATTAAATTCCACAGATTATTTACCCGCAAATATCCACAAAGAATTTAATTGAAAAACCGTAATACCATCGACGTAGCTTTCCTTTTTGTTCGATTTTGTTCACCGTTCGTTTTTCAAAATTCGTTTTGTTATGCCGAGCTTGGATTAAATGTCAAAGTCTAGACGGGGGATTGGTGTTTTTCTCATGAATAGTTTCCGCGCCATATCTACTGTTTTCTATCAAGTTTATTTTGTCTATCGAAGTGATCGATCTGTTTGCGACATTCTACTCCATCTTGGAATGGTCGGAGGTTTATTTGAAAACATTTTCTAATAAAGGAATTTGATGCGTCTTTGGAAACGCACCGAAATAGCTAATTTTTAACCGACTTCAAAAAAAGGAGGAGGTTCTCTATTCGAACTAAATTTTTTTTTGTATGTTTGTTACTCGATATCTCCGAGAACCGTGAACCGATTTTCAATTTTTTTAATCGAAAGGGTATAACTCCGAGTTGGTCCCGTTGGCACTAAGTCGGGATCTGATGATGGAATCTTGGAGAAATCGAGGGAACTCTTCAAATGTTATAGGGACATGTACGGCGCTTTCGGTAATTTATTGATAAAGTCAAGAATTTACATTCAGTAAATAGGATTTGGTGTAAGGATGATGAACACCACAGATATAGTTTTTTAGTTTTACTGAAGTTGGTTCTTTTTTTTGTTAAAAATTATAGTTATTAAGAATTTGAGATTATGTCTTGCTATTTGTTTATCTTTAGACAGTATTTTTCACACGCAATACGCAGTTATATTGACAAATAAGGAAAAACAAATAAAACTACCCACCTACAGTTACTTTACGGAAGCCATTTTTGGGGCTGAAGAGATAAAGAGAAACAAAAATAAGGAAAAGTGCCTTTTTCCGTAAACATCTTTAAGATTCAGTAAGTAATATGTAAATGTAAGCGTGTGTCCAAGTTTAATATATAATTTATATGTCAAATACCTAGAGTCTGTCAAGCGAGTCGCGCCCCTCGCGTATGGGGCTGATTATATATCTATCTCATAATATACCATACGAAAAAAAGAGATGAATATAATAAATCAGCCCCCTCCTAGGTGACACGATTCGTTTGACAAACTCTATCATATACATGATTACAGAAAATGGAGCGTGTTAGTAAGAAAATTATTCGACAAAAATAAATATTTTGATTATTTCTTAGTTTTGCTCGAGTATCACTTTTTTTAAAGTACTTATACAGTGTGTATTGTTGATACAACCACAAACTGTAACCAGGCGTAGATTTTAGTGCTGTGAACCGATATTTAAATAAGTTGTTAATTTAGTGTTACCTAGAGCGTAATTAAGTATAATTACTGAGTCGGCGGTCCCGGGTTCGAATCCCGGCCGGGGCAAATATTTGTGAAAATATTTGTTCTTGGGTCATGGATGTTATCTATATATGTATTTATATATTATGTATATCGTCGTCTAGTACCCATAGTACAAGCTTTGCTTAGTTTGGGACTAGGTCGATTTGTGTAAGATTGTCCCTTAATATTTATTTATTTTATTTATTAATATTTGTAATTTTTCGAGCAGCAATGTATTGCGTACACTTATTTGACACATTCAATTTTATTGACAGTTGATGACTACGTGGGAATAAAAACGAGGTACATCGCTTGCTGAATTATTATATAACGGAAAAAATAATTCGTACACTTTCATAATTTATAGAAAAACATTTTCATTAGGGCCTATGCTAAGAACTTGTTAAGTTTGAGGTTGTATCAAAAATACACGCTGTACAAGCTATTGTAAATTTGTTGATCTCAGGAATTTCATTTCCCTGTACTGTATACGCTCATTTTACTAAGAAAGGCACAATTTCGCGGCTGTTACGAGTTTTCAACTCTATACCATAGAGTTTCATCAACAATGGATGGAACAAAGAGGCATTCTCCGAAGTTTCTTCGCTGTCTAACCCCGACTCTTTTGTTTGGTGATTTCCGCAAAATTAAGTCCAAATTGAAATTTACCTCTCATGACAATATCTGTTACTAACTTAGAAATATGTTTGGTACATTTGAAAGCACTCTGACCCAGTTGATCACTATAAATTATTTTTATTATACTATTTATTTTATGGTAGTATAAACAATCTAATAAGAACTCTTCGGACCACAGAGCCGGCTCATTCCTCGGCCAAAGGATTAGCTTGGCTATTCAGCGGGGGAATGTAGCCGGCATCATGGCCACCCTGCCGCAGGGCCGTGATCTTGGGGACATTGGATTAAATTAGGTAGGTACTCTTATTTAGGTTAAGTTAGTTATTGTTGTCTTTTACTTGATAATCGTTTAACAAAGTTTCAATTTATAATCATAAGAACATTAAGTGTTATATTTTTTATTGGTTATCTTTCGTTCACGGGTCATACCTATTTAAGTTCGCGTTTGTCTTGTCATACGAATCCACCCTAAGGGATAAAGAAAATGAGGCAACTGGTTGAAAGGTGTAATGGGTCGCGCGTCGGTTAGGTAGTCTAATAGGTAAGACGCCCGTGTTGGCCCGGAAAACCGTTAGAAACGCAGTTTCCAATTATCAAAATTTTCGCTTCAATGTATTCTATTAACTATTGACCACAGGAGGGACGGTATTTTTATTGGTTCTCTTCCGGCGTTGCCAAGTTCTGACTGTAAGTAGTTACATCTCGGGAAACGCGAATTTTTCCTCATTAAGCCATTTGACGTGAACTAGAAAAGGAACTTAGTCGTTTGTACTCGTTTTCCCCTCTTCGACCGAATCGGTGTATGAATACTTACTTTTCTATCAAAATATTTTTGGTTTAATTTAGGGAAAACTTTTTTAATATTGGTAACTATTATTGGCACCAGATGTCAATACGGCTTGGTATAAATGACGAATATCCAAATAATACTCTTTAATATGTACCAAGATGTTTTTAAAGTTTTAAAGGCACAAAGTAAAAGTAGTAAAGTTCTCTAAAGAATAATTAATTAATATTTTCAATAAATAAATCTTATATGATCAACTGAAGTCGGTCCGACTACGGCTAAGCAAGTAAGGGGGTTGTTTCTATTTCTTCCTCCGTGGACGAAATTGGGGGCACTTTTTATACCAAAGCTTCCTCAAGATTTGACATCAGTCTTCTAATAACACCCTACAAATTCGACACTCTAGTCACTAGAGTCTAGTGTGATAGCGGCTCAAACCTATTGCAGATGTGACTTATGCACCCGACATCATTTGGAACAGATTCAAAGCGACCACGAGGGTGCTCCTACACGTCTCGATGGCACGATATTCGGAACACAACGAGTCACTATACATACGTATTATTTGCCCTCCAACATACATATGGCGTTTTGGAACAGATGCTTGCGCTCTTTCCAATGCGCTTACGTGTTTAGTGCATATACTTTCCAATGCACATATGTCTTTTTGGGGATGTAGCGTTCGAGCTAATTCGAGTAGGCAGTTTCGCGCCGATGCACAGATACAGATTGCAAGTCCATTTTGGTTCAATTTGTTTCCATATTGAGCATCAATTTCAGTCAGCATGTCGCAAATTTGGTAACAGTACGTATTTCGTAATATCCAGCGCATTATGAAGATGCCCATTAATTCCAAACGAGCTTTTGGATTGTACCTAAAGTAAACTAAAGACCAAACCGATCGGCATTGACATATAGCTATTTGAGCGATGTATCCACCATAACACGGCCATAACTCCGTCTTATAGCAGAATTCCGCATAAGCAAGTTCGAAAGTGATCTATAAAGTAGGTAGATTTATGTTTAAGTGTTTTTTCCAATTCTTCCTTTTTACTTTCAAGTCTTTATTTTCTTAGAGTTGGCAATTAAATATTCCCACGGAGACCACATACCTAAATTCCAAAACTTTAATTATTCGAACAATAAACGGTGATAATATTGTTCTCTTATCTTGTCCATTCCCATGACTTCCAGGACCATATGGTTGCTGCAGTCAGGCGAAACGGAGGGCAAGCGGGTGGCAACCGGGTGGCGGAACGGAATACTCCAGTATTATTCAAAATACTTAAACGAAGTAGCGTTCGAATTCGTATACAGATCGAAGATAGCCAAGATTGAAAGAGGTGTACCTCAGGGCTCAATTATGGGTCCGATACTCTTCATTGTCTTTTTAAATGATTTGATTGAATGGGTTGGTCAGCAAGTTTGCGATGTTAGTGTGGTTATTTTTGCAGATGATACTAACGCTATAATTTCCTCATCGAATATCGATGAACTTAATAAGAATGTTAACGTTGTTCTTGAGAAATTTCATTTTTGGTTTAGTGTGAATAACTTAGCCTTGAATATAAGTAAAACACAGGTAATGCTGTTTAAGACAACTACAAGGAATAGGGAGTCACTAGAAGTTAAACTGAATGGTGCTGATATGGCAATTGCGAGTTCGGTTAAGTTTCTTGGCGTACGCATAGATTGTGATCTAAACTGGAAAGACGAGCTAAAGTCCGTGGAAAGCAGTCTTAGTTCGGCTTGTTATGCCCTTAGAAGTTTACGTGACGAGATAACTATTAAGCAACTAGTTATGGTTTATTACTCCTTAGTCGAGTCACGTTTGCGTTATAGCATTAAATTCTGGGGACAAAGTTATGCGTACAATATCAAAAAAGCCTTTGCCTTACAAAAACGCGCCATCAGAACAATGATCCGGATACCATCCTGGCAGTCGTGCAAAGAACACTATGTTCAATTGAAGATACTGACGGTGCCCTGTCTGTACATCCTCATAATACTGACTGATGTTGTTAAGTATCCTGAAAGATACGAAAGCAATGAAGAAAGAGAGTCACGACAAAGCACGCGCCGAAAGGATTTAATGAGAACGATTGCACTGAAACTAAGAAGAGTGGTAAAACATAGTGTTCGACATCAGGCGGTCACATTGCATAATACGAGTAGTTTGCCTAATGAACTGAAGGTGATAAATAATGTAAATATTTTCAAGCGCCGGCTTAGGGACTATTTTTTGCTAAAAAAGGTATATTATGATGTAGGTGAATTTATTAACGATAGTGATTAAAAAATGGTATGAACTTGAGCAGCTCCACAATTAATTTATTTATTTGTTGTTTATAAAGTTTTGTTTAAATTAAATATTAGTTATGTAATTAGTAAAGACTATTTTATGTTCAATTTCTATTGTTAAATTTCTTATAATTAATGCTGTGAAATTATTGACATTTTTATTTTATTTTGTTTTCTGTGTTAGTTACTTAAGTATTATTTCCAACACGATGTAAATTGTTAAGGAATAAATAAATGAATGAAATGAATGAATGTTCAATAAAATAGAATAAAGTGAACAGTCGTGACCATTGGGTCTATAAAGGCGTATCTTTTGATTGTATCATATTTATGACTCGCCATTATGAATTGTAACCCTATTGTAATATGCCTTACGAAATAATAAATATAGAAATACATTTCCTTCTTTTACTGTATATAGGTATATGAGAAGTAAGTATACAGCGTGTATATTTGATATTACCGCAAACTTTACGGGGTGTTAGTATAGGCATTTATTAATATATTGCACCGTAAATTATTTAAAAAAACTAACTTTTTTTTCCATATAAAATAATTCAGCACGCAATGTATTTGTCTGTTGTTGTTTGTCGACACTTAACATCGTGATATGACATACATTGCTGATCAGAAAATTTTCAAAAATTAATTACGCTGTAGCAGTTAACGCTAAATTAATAATTGTTATAAATATCAGATTATAGCACTAAAATCTCCGTCTGGCTTCAATTTGCGGCTATATCAAATATACACGCATATATATAAGAGTATTTCCCATGAAAAGGAAAATCTCAATGCGGTTACTTTGAATAGCTCATCGTTAAAGCAAACCCATGGTGGCGAGATCTCGGACACAAGCCGTTAGAAATGACGAATTTAGCTCCCGTGTTAAGTATATATCCACGTTTTTAATAACGAAGGACGCAAACCGGGTATTTACTTAGGTAGTTTGCCGAGTTTTTTATTACAGCAGTAATACAATGGTCATATAACATGCCTAAAAACCTTTTCGTGTCCGGTGTGTCAAAACATATTCATAAGAAGTTATTATCGCCGTGGGAAATTAGACACAAACGAATATTCTCACAATTATTTGCATGAACTTGAAATATTATGACATCCTTTACCGCGCGTGACTACGATGTTTTATACAATCGCTACTCCAAGTTTGGTTTAAGTAGGTAAATACATTATTTGCGAGAAAACATCCCGAGATTATAAACACATATACTGTAAGAAAGCTAACCAAAATATGTAAATAGTATCCTTCCAGCCGTATTGTCACATATATAAGGCTGAGCTCCTTAATTTACTTACATATTTCAAGACAGCCAAAATTTTTAGGGGTTTGTTAAATTAAATACATAGTTTCACAATCACGGGTTGCATGAAAAAGTAATGTACGTTTAAACTGATTATATCGCGTAGGTATATTAATAATTTGAGCCTTCCGCTTGTTTCGGTAGCTGACAGTTACCGTATATCCTGACAATAAGGCAATCTGGGAGTTTCTCTCGGCGGTTCTTTCTCCTCAGTAAGCCATATAGTGAACCGCTGGTAGATATTTTTAAATAAAATCATTAATGCCCTTCTGGCACATGTGTAACTGTCTTTACACATTAGGCCCATCTGGCATGTTTATAAAATGGGTAGTTTGCACAAATGTAACTTTGACAGAGGAAAATTGTGTTTTTCTCATCCAACCTTTGACAACGGTACCTGTAAAGCTACCGAAACGTCAGGGAGGCTCAAATAATTAATATACGCCATATAATCCGTTTAAATTGTTTTATTTAAATGTGTGACAGTCGCGAAAACGATTAATGAACTTATATGTTTTTCAATATCTATCGTAGTATGTACTACACTGTACGAGTTTCATGAAAGCAACATACGAGTGTACAATTAACATCAGGCTACACAGCTTCTTTAATCACATAGAAAAAAAACAACGTTCTCTTGTAACATACGTGAATTACTTACGTTTTTTAGACACGGAAAAATTATAATAGTTAAATAATAATAAAAGGAAAAATTATCCCGAACCGATATTAACACTGGCCGATATATATTAAATTAAACTACTTTGAAAAGTAGGAGAAATATCTAATGCCTTTTTAAAATAGAAGTAACGATTAACAACTCATAAAAATTCTTGGACTGGTTTGAATTAAGATAGTAATGACATTATATCTTAACGATTCCTTTCCGCTTACATATATGTATCAAGTTATCAATAGAAAGCAACATTTCACTTCCGATTCCTATAAATTTAAATGGCATGGTGATTTTATGGCCGTCGTGGGAATACTCCCGGCTTACGTATAAGCCGATGGGGATTCGAATATATCCACCAATGAGCCGCGTAAGAAGTGATAAATTGTTATAAGTTGAGGATTTGAGGACTTTCTTTGGGACACAGCGTCATAAAAGATACTTTGTAATAGACTGTTCTTTGTATCCGAGTGAGACGTAGACATAAAAAAGGATGAGGATAACTTATTGTCTTTTTTTCTTCTTTAAATATATCGCTGACACAGAGGTCATCACGGGAAGGATTAAGCAAAAATCGGACACCGGTCAAACCGGTACTAATTTATCAGCAGTCAAGTCCAAGATCTAAGTAAATAATTAAGTTGGTAGTTTTCAATGTAGTATAGGGGTTCCGTATTACATTAGGAAACTCACACGATTTTCAGATATTATTATAAATATTCATAACATAAGAAACATGTTGTATTGTATGTATGTATGTATGTAAACGCTTTATTGTACACAACAACTGGTTATAAATACATTGATAACAAATGAAATATGTACAAAGGCGAACTTATCCCTATTAGGGATCTCTTCCAGTTAACCTTTGAGCAATCGAAGGAATGGGTATTCGAAGAAAATAGGCAAACTACACTGCGTACAACCAAGATATGTATATTATACTTAATAAAACTATAATACCTAAGTACATAAACTAAGTAAGTAATAATACACATATATTTATAAGATATATATTATATATATATATATATATCTACATATAATACATATACATGCGTAAATAAATATAGTATTCAATGAATTCACACGTCATCGGACAGCCACAATTTCTTCGAGTTAATCTTAAGTGATGCAACAGATGGAGACTTCCTAAGGGACAAAGGCAACTCGTTCCACAACTTCACTGCGCTTACCGTGAAAGACTTGCTATAGGTAATCGTCTTATTAGACGGTACAGCCAGAGTGAGATTGGCGCTAGACCGCAAGCGGTGACCACTGCCATCAGCCATATACGAAAATCTTTCACTAAGGTAAGGAGGAGAAGTAGGATTAAACAGGACATTAAAGAGCAATGAAAGGACATGCACGTCTCTACGCCGACGAATCGGTAGCCAACCCAGCTGCGCTCGAAAGGAAGAGATGTGGTCATATTTTCGCAATCCAAATATATACCTGATACACACATTTTGTAGGCGTTCTTTTGTATTGTTACAGAGAACAGAACGAATATCACTAAAACCGAAAGAACGACTTTACTTGTTTTTGTAACATTGTCCCTTCGAAACAGCGATTTATTTAGACACCCGAGCAATGAGAATCTTTAGTGTGATTAATTATCAAATCAACCAATTCTAGGTACCTACAAGCTGAAAGAACAAAAGCCCAGTCCATTTGTACCATTTGTTTTGTTTAATTTTATCAAAGACCCAGTGTCAAATTTCGTTTATTGTAACAATGGCTGACTGTTTTGAATCGCGGGTGTCACCGCCTTGGAATTTATTGTTTATATTCTGGACATAGACGACCATTGATGACATGATGACACATTATCTAGAAAAGACAAATAGTGTCACAAGATAGCGCTACCTAACTGAAACTACCCACACCTTGGAATATAATTACTTTGCTTCAGTCAATCTTGTAAGATTTCTACTGTATAGTCATCGTCAGATTGAGATCTTTACAAATACAAATGCTTATTATTGCGCACCTCAAACATCAAGGAAAAGACAAAAAATCTTTATATTTGATCCGGGACTTCATATTAAAACTGAAAAGAAGCTACCAGTGTGTGCTATCAGAAAGAGTTTTATTTATATTGACATAATAGTGGCTCCACTTCGCTTGTTGGTAAGCAACAAAGGGAGCCCAAGTCGCAATGGCAACTGACAAGAAACCAAGGGTGTCTTGTCAGTCTGATACTGCCATGCTAGTCCGAGAGATGCTTCTTCACGCTTCGTTTGAAGGGTCCCATGCTATAAGAAGAAGGAAACACATGTGTCGGCAGATGAAAAGGTTTCTTTTTTTTTTTTTTCTTATCTGTCATCCTAGTCTACTAGCTGTTCAAGAAAAAAAAGCTAATCGCACACCGGCTTTACCGACGTTATGCTTGGCGCTACGCGACTGTTAGCTATGTCACATTAAGCCCAGGTAGCAGTTCCAATAACATTGTCTTCTGTGGAATTTGTGCCAAAACAAAAGGGTGATTAAATTTGACAGCTCGACGCTTCCTTATTAATTCTCCGAACGATCGCGCTCCACCCGTTATGCGACCCAAAAATTGTCGTCGCGTCGGGAGAAAGCGACTGCCATTGCCGAATATATGGCTCAAGTTTTCACCGGCTATCCGGGATGAAGGACCATTAAGGGCTATGCAAGAGATTGAAGCCATAACCTAGTTAAGGTAACTGAAATTGTAGGTTAACGGCGAGAAAATAGCTCAAGAGGTTACGGAGAAAGATTGGATAAATAGTCGTAAAAGTGAACGTTGCTGGGTTAATTTGATAGGATACTTGTAGTCAGAGAACTTTTTTAGTACTTCGTTCAATTTTAGTTTGAACTTTTTATCTGTTTCGCGTCAATAATTTCTTTTGACTTTGAATCGGCGCCTCGTATCGAGTGAGCTCTTTCTGATCAACTATGTCCTCAATTATTTACTTAAATAGATAGATAAATGATTTTATATTTCTACTAATCATACATCTTTAACATAAGCTGACATAGCCAGAGCCAATAAGTATTAATATGTGTCATTCTTTCCATGGTGCATATCTTTGGGCTAACCTCTACTAAGGATTTCCCAAGGCTTCTTCTGCGGAGTACTATGAAAGTGTAAGGTTTTTAAAGACAAGATAGTGTATTTGTTGTTTAAGTTTCAGATGTCCAAGTTGCAGATATTTCCAAAAAGTTGAAATTTTTTCCAGAAATGTCTGGAAACATTACAAGAATTAAAATCAATTCAGTAATTTACTAGAGGAAAATTGGAAAAGTTATAAATATTTTTCCATAATTTTCGCTATTTTGGAAACCTTCCGGTGGCATATCAGTAGTTGTGGTGGCGAAAAGTTAGAAATTTGGGATTTTGACAGTGCCCAAGAACGTACCTACCACGCTATAAAATCGGGTAGTTGACTCATCAGTGAAAATAAACTACTCCTTTAGGGTTTCAATTACGTCACTAGTTTCATCCATCCAAGTTCGAGCTACGAGCCAAAACCGCTTCAAATTAGTAGCCAGCGACTTGCAGTCTACCAGCCTAATGAGACATGGTTAACCATATGCGGTGTCAAGAATTCGCGTTCGCAACTTGGCTTGCAAACCACGCACCCGCCGGTAGACGCAGCGGTTTTTTAAATGAAACCGACGTTGATTAGGACATTTTGATGCTAGACTTCGCAGGCTGTCTATGTTACTTATACAGCCTTAGGGAAAACACCGGTTATATAAAAAAAAAATAGAATACTAGAAGGTGCAACTTCGTACGCGTATTTTTTTATACCTACCGTAGTTGGGTAAAAAGCATCCTATAACCATCTTTGGATGTGCAGCTATCCCTGTACCGAAATTGGTTAAAATTTGTCCACCCGTTTCGGTGCAATGCGAGGACAATGGAATTAAGCCCCAACAGATGACGCCAGACTGACATGACGCCGCGCACCCATACAGAACAAATGGCGATCCTGCATCACGCTATTAAGATTTTTCCTGAAATCATGACCCCTCTCCACAGAAAACTGATTTTCAATACAATTCTAGAATTTTATGATATTAGAGTATGTAAAAGTATCAGAAATAAACAAAAAAGCACATAAATCACGTTCGTCTTCCAGCAATGAGTATAAACTGGCATACGTCTCGCTCCTTCATTCTTCCCATTCTTACTCAAAAATCAAAATACAAATCTCTGTCATTCATCACCCCACATTTATGTTTGTGGATAGTCCGGTGAATGAGAAACAAAAATATAAGGTAAATGGCACAGTGTTTGACATTATTACAATTTTTGTCATCTTCAATCCTAACCCATAACAATATAAACGATAGTGTATCAATTTTACCTTCTTGATAAACAAACAAAAAGCATTAAGGTATTAATTTTAAAGGAGAAGGTAAGTAGGTAATTCAATTTCCATTGAAATTAAGTAATTAAGTAATGAATCGGCTATACCGCGGACAAGGACATATTACCGATATATCTATTGATTTTAGTTATTCGAGCTGATAAAGTGGCATTGAGACGCACTTCGTAAAGTGAGGGTCTATATGAACTCCTAGAATTATTTTTCGGCGAATGTTTCGTCTCGCCGAAAAATCATTTCGTATACAGCATTTTCCTTTGCAACCGTATACTGTTTGAGATTGTTATAAAACAAACCTAATCTAACCTAATCAATAGTTTGCTATTTGCAAGAATTATGAAAAATGTATGACAACAGAGGAATAAAAATACTGCGAAATGATTTTTCGACGAAATAAGTTTCTAGAAAACAAAGGAGCACATATTGGCGATACCAGACAAATGTCTTCCGAAACGTATCCCAGGGATACATTGTTTATGATTTATTTTAGTGATAAAAAAATTTTCGTCATAAATTTTGAACTTAGTTACATTTTCGTACCCGTATCATATTAAATAATAAACTGCAGGATCGATAAAGAGTTGAACAATATATCATTAAAAGGACTCCTTTCTTATCATCATGCATAAAAAAAACTAACAATATATTAGTATTAACAACGAAAATCGAATATGCACATATGATTACCTTCTTTCCGGAAATGTAGTCGTACTCCGTATGGTTAAATCACATTCACCCATGCATTCATTCACGACTTTTTTGCAATTAGTGCTCTATGTGTGTCATTTACCTCAACGCCGATGCCGGTACTTATTTAGTATTTATGTCGATTGTATGACTGTGGCTCTGTGAGCTGTAGACCTCGCGTTTAGAAATGGCTGACATTTGTAATTTTTACTTTTCAACCCTCATGTCTCCGCCATTTTGATAAATATTCAAGAAACAGCATCAACAAAAAATACTCTATACAAATTTTCATGACAATCGGTTGAGAAATGTGCCCGTAGGCAAGAATAGCTGGAAATCCCAAACATCCAAAAATCCGGACATACGAAAAACATTTTGGCGAAGCTGAAACGCTTCGCCTTCTCGGCCAAAAAAGTGATCGGAAAATGCAGAAATTACCTAAATACCAATAATCTGCTATAATTAGTTATTTGAGCAATAAATATGCGATTAAAGAAAACAAACCATATTTCGGTCATTTGCAAACAGGTCGCTTCTGCAAGACGAACCACTAATTGGATTCTTTACCCTAATTTAAAATCACATTATGAAGCAACGATTCGATAATCATTAAGTTAACTGTACTCGAATGTATTTTATTGTTTGCCATCAGTGTGTTGCCATCAATTTTGTATTCATGTTTTGCAGCTCGATTCAATTCGATTCTATTGCGTTACCAATGAACGAACGAAGATTTAACGAAATACTTTAGTATTCTTGCACAACACTCTGCATACCTACTTACTTTTATATTTATTTTAGTGGGTATAAATGCCTGACATTGTTTGATACAATACATTTGTATTACATATTTGATTATGATTACCTTTGGGTTATGGGTGAGAAATGCCCTCTTTTCTCAATTCTTCCAAAATTTCGTTTGAGATTACTTCGAATAAAATAAAAAAGTAACATAATAGGTATTGTGAATTGCTACAGAAACTTACTAGTTATTTATAAGGTACATGAACGCAGATAGAGTTCAATTACATTTAAAACAAGAGTAGGTAGAGTCGAATTCAGAAAATGGGTTACTTTGGCCGATGATAACTACGTATTGTGATACTGATATGTACTTTGCGATTATTACTTATTTTTTAATTATAAAATACTTATTTTTATGAATATAAAAAAGCAGTTAAATTATAACTTTTAAAAATAAATCGATTCCTTCATGGCTTTTACTTAAAGATGTTGTTAAATAACAGCCAGACATATATTCACGGCACCCAGAGTCCTTAACAAAAAAACAAAAGCTTGTGTTTACTTACGTTTGAGCTTTATTTTGATACTGTTCTTCGGACTCCAAGAAAACAATCCAGGAATATCAACAAGACCACGCACACTCATTTAACCCTAGGCCCACACATTGTCAACACACTCACAAATACACATTTTGTAAACACGTTCGAAAACACGTACTTTTAATTTAAATTAACACGCGCAAGATCTTTATACTGCGCAAAGGCATGATCGAATAGAACACAAGGCGCATGCTTGCAGCAACTGTCATTTAGTTCGCCGAATCGCCGCTTGGCGCTGCACGACGTTAGAGTAAGACAGAAAGATATTACACACATGTGGGATAGGGACGGGGTAAGGTGTAACAGCCTTTAAGCTCGCATAAGTTGTATAAGTGTAACCTACACACTGACATAGATTCATGTTGTGTTATGCATTTGGCGTGGTGATGAATTTGGTCAGGAACGGGTTCTGATATAATCTGCATAGGTGCATGGCCGTATAAGGTCGGTAATGTAGTGCAAATTGTTTTTATACTGCAGCGACGGAGTTGATTCAAGTTGTTTATAATGTAATATATTGACATAATATTCATTGAGACCTATCATAACAGGACATTTACCTACTTATTGCAACTTGGTAACTTAACTGTAAATTTAATAGTACTTCAGTTTAACTAACATAGGTTTCATATACGTTATGACCTCTACTGCACTTATCTGACGCTTGATAAAACTTAATACCTACTCTACTAGCTACGTCTGACTCTATGTTCGTCGTTGTTTTAGTAACTAAGTATTACTATTATAAAATTCTAAAAGTGTATTGATTTGTCTATTAAAGTATTTTAGTACAAATGCCCGAATAGTGCTTTAGGTATGTAAATATTGAAACCAATTCCAATTGCTGAAAAAAAAGTCAATTAGTAAAGTTTTTATTTAAACATAATATGTTTATATTGTAAATATCAACATCACTGAATACACCACGCCACTTAATGCAGCTCGAATAACTGAAGTCGATATATGGCTGTGATAAAGCAGATATTTTTGAATTGGAAATAACGCAGCCTCATACAATAAATACAATACAACATGCACACCAATAAAAGTTTACAAATGGAAACAAAACAGATACAATTTTAAATAACGGTAGACAACAAGCGGTCTTATCGCTAAAAAGCGATCTCCTACAGACAACCCTTGCGTAGTGATATTGCTGAAAAATTGAACTTAATATAGAGTAGATGGAACAATAATGAGATATCATCAGAAAACAAATACGCATACGGAGATATACATAAACTTACACAGGCATATACATTTATATAAATATATAATCTAGTCTATGTCTAATATATTTTATTAGACACTAGACTAGACAGATAAAGATATATTATACAACGTAACGCAACACAGTCAGAAGCAAACTTGACGAAAAACAGTTTCATAAACTATATTAACAATTTTAGTTTTCGAGTTAATCATATCGAATCTCATCGATTTTCTTAAGTATAGGTACAGTAGATATTCAGCTTATATAATATGTACTGTGGTTTAGGGTTTGATTTCCATAGTGGAACTGGAAGCCACACCTACACGTAAAGAGGTATTGAACATAACCATTATAACCATATCGAATTACCACTAATTCGTATGCCAAATCTAATACGATCCTAGTAATCTAGACCTTTGAATATTATAGTTATTATTCATCAGATATCGAATATCATTTGAATAATAACTTCATTTACTACAGGGCTAGCACGTTCGTTCTTCGATAAACAACATTTTGTTTGTTTTTTTTTCGGAAGGGATCAATGAAAATCATCATATTGATACAATTTTTGATGTCCAGTTTTGGATGTCCTCCTCCTAACCTCCCCTAATGTCTTCCACTCCTTCCTCATTGGTGTTTCTCTATTCCATTACCTTCCGACTATGGAAACAATATCATCCGAGCATCGAGCTTTAAGGCGGCCTGGGGGCCTATGATTGTAGCGTTTATCACGTGATAAATAAGTGACAAAGCATCTGTCACTCACACTCGCACTTTGTCAAAACGTAACATCACGATACGGTTTATATAGCATTACAATCATTGCAAATAAAGATTTAGATTAGAGATGGGCCGACTAGGGATTCTGCCGACTAGCCGAGCAGCCGACCAGCCGACAAATTGATCTAAAAAAAAACCACCAGTCGGCCGACTAATCGGCAATGCCGATCATGCTTGTCCCAGCAAAAAAAACGATGATTTTTGCAGAAGTTATATGGCAGTTTTCAAATCAAAGGGGTTGTTTAAATTCATAAAACGCCCCCGAATATCAGACAGATTAAAATCAGTCGCGGCCCTCCTAAGGAAGAATCGCTAACTTCAACTTAGACGACATAAGTAAACCTGTTTCATTTTCATTTTAATACACAGCATAATAAAAATAAAGGTTTTGCCACAAAAATGTTTCACTATTCCTACAGTAACAAGAATTGACAATTTACTAGTAAAGCCGAAGCAAACTATAATCTATATTGTGTAGATATGAATGGCTGGCTGGCTAACAGTAAATTGTGGCTGTAACTGGTTATGTTAAGGAGTAGGCCTAGGAAGCGAGTACACTTGTAGAGACCAGACCACTATCTTAATATACCTACTTGACTTAGTACTTCGTTCTATATGTATTACTTGACGACGTGGTTGGCGCAGTGGTTAAGCAACTGCCTACTGAGCCGATGGTCCTGGGTTCGAATCCCGGCAAGGGCAAATATTTGTGTGATGAGCTCGAATATTTGTGCCTGGGTCAATGGATGTTATTTGTATTTAAGTATGTATTTATCTATATAAGTATGTTTATCATCGTCTAGAGTCCATAACACAAGCCTACTAGAGCTTACTGTGGGACTAGATTGAGTTTTGTGAGGTTGTCCGATATTTATTATCATTTATTTATTTATTATTACTATACTAGCTTCTGCCCTCGACTTATTCTGCGTATGCTCGTTATCGCGACACATAATATTTTTTTATGTAGGTATGTAATCACTTCAAAATACTTAAACATAAATTTATAACACACTAGCTGCACCGCGCGGTGTTACCCGCTCATCCCACAGGAACACTACATTTTTTCGAGATAAAAAGTAGCCTATGTGTTAATAAAGGGTGTCCGATACCTTCATATCAAAATTTATCATAATTGGTCCAGCCGTTTGAGCGTGAAGAAGTAACAAACATACACATAAACACACTCACAAACTTTTGCCTTCATAATATTAGTGCGATACTGAAAACACAGCCACAATATCGAATTATCCTATAACCTATAAGGGACCTCTTCCAGTTAAGCTTTGAGAAATTGATATTACTTAGTATCCTCCTCCTCGCGTCGATTACTGAGGGTCGTGATTTCCCCGTAGCTGGGAAATTATGCTCCGGACCGTGTTTCGCTACCTAGATCTGTCCTTGGCTTCATGGAGTGCGTTGTGTAGCTTGGTGTCCAATGATGAGCGGATTTGGTCAGACTAGCTCATCGGTGACCGGCCCCTTGGACGCTTCCCATCGACCTTTCCAGTCACCATGAGTTGTCCCAAGTTGTTTCCTTCTTTCCTGTATTACTTAGTATGGATAGGGATTTTATTTGAATGTGAAATAAAATGAACTATGTCATATACGAGTAAAATAGAGTTAAAATATACCGGATGTTGCCTGTAATAGGAGCAATAAATTAAAACATAGAATCTACGCTTCAAATAAAACAACATTAGTTCAACAACTTGAAAAATAGGTTTAGAAGTTCATTGTTTTAAACGAATGAAATAGTACAGAAGAAAATTTAAACATGTGCCTTTTTATAGCTCTTGTCACAATAAGGGTCAAAAAGGTACGTGTTTCAGTTTACTCTACTTTACAGAGTCCAACATTGACATCACTTTAGCATTGACATAGCTGTAGCACTAAATATCAAACAATTCGCAATACATTGCTACTTTGAATAAACTTTATTTTTTAATACAAGTTATTTTCAAAAATTGCTGAACCAATGTTGTTCAGTTTGAAGAGTAGGGTTTCAGTTTAATTTATTGCTCCTACTACACGCCACACCCAGTATACCTGTGGAGACATTAATGCCTAACTCTAACCCTAAACGTCGCAAAATAAAAATGAAACCCAGGTTCAAACCTCGGTGTCGTTAATAGGTAGCCCTTAAATAAAAAAAAAATGGTCAAAAAATATTATACATTGTGAAATGTAGGGTGTGGTTAATAAAAACAAATACGTAACGAACTTAAATAGCTTCCTTCAAACCGATTTTCCTTTCACATTTTCCATTAAAATTCCTAATCCTTTTCAATCCGCATTGCAAATATCCGTTTCTAGCTCACATGTTCCGTTTCAAAACTTCAATGGAAAAACTTGAAGCAAACGCGGTTTCAACCGATTTCAACCAAACCAACGCTGTTTAAACCAAAAGCATCGGTGTGCCGCTCGAGTGCGCTTTGACATGCAAATGAGACCGCCAGTTGCAATATTACAAGTTGGCTCGAGTTTCTTGAATTAGCTTCACCAGCCCGACTCGAGTCGCGTGGCATGTCACTCTCTCACTCGATGCCAAGAAACATCACGTTTAAAACGTCGAGGTAAATAAACACCCTTTGAACGCAATAAGTCACACTTTGTCATAATAACGTGATATCGAAAATTAAAATATATTTTTTTTTATAACGGCGAAGAATAATTATTAAAGAGCCGGTGTTTTAAGATCCTTTATTACGGATTGTAGGAAAAAAAAAACAATTGCCTTCAAAAACTTTATTTCCCTATTCCTGCGTATCGTAGAACGCGGTCTCAATATAAAATAGATAAGCCCTTTGTTGCATTTGCGTCCAACTCTACCGTCATATACGTAACTTTTCAAACTTAAATATGTATATGTAGTTTCTTTCTATTCCTTCTAGCCGATTTTCCTTTTACATTTTCTAGTAAAACTCTAATCCATTTCAATTCGCATTGCAACTATCAGTTTCTGCCTCCAATCCGTTCTGTCTCAAACTTCATTAGAAATATTTGAAGCAAAGGCGGTCGAATCCGCTCACAAAAGAAACATGACAGTCGGTGGAGAAATGCATCCAGCAGGCGCGAACTCTGGTCATTCGGAATTTGAACATAAGACCGAATATCGCTCACTCAGGCAATAACATTTCGGCTTCGATATATGAAGTGACTTGTAGCCCCTACTGCATAAATACTCGAATAACTTGTGAAGTCCGCAGTCTAGAAGCCCTGATGAGGTCAGTATTGAGTTTATCCGTATTCCAAACTATACAATATCACCCATAATGCCAAAACTTTTCCAAAAAAATCCCGAATCTCTGTTTCTTCCAGAACTTGACGTTTGTGGGTTCATCTTACTCAGAATCGATAGCATTTTCAATATGAAGAATAAAAAAATGTTTCCTAAATTTGTCCGTTCCATTACGTCACGTTTGTATATGATTTTGTTTTATTTTCACGATCGTTGCGTAGTAGAAACTAGAATTCCCATACAATCGCTGGACCCTTTTTTTTATTCTTCAGGGTTCTGTGTGGGATCGTTTCGATTTTTGCGCTTCTTATTATGGAATTGGTATATGATAAAGGGATTCATCGTTATAACACTCGAATAATCTTTACCTATGCCTTTAGGACGCAACTCAAAAATATATTATAAATTAATGCTATACTGCATTAAGTCGTGTAGAATAAATAAATGCTTAACTCATTATAATTTAGATTAAAAATTTTGTACGCCTACGGGCAAAGACCAATGCTTAACTCATTATAATTTAGATTAAAAATTTTGTACGCCTACGGGCAAAGACCATATGGTCCTTGCCTACGGGTAAAACATAGTGATACAACTCATGTAATATTTTCCATGTTACTTACTATGTTTAACAAAATAAATAATTATGAATACGAATCTGTAATTTATTTTTTTTATTTTTTTATTAGCCTATATTGGTGTCCCACTGCAGGGCAAAGGCCTCTCCTCTCGATTTCCACAACTCCCTGTTCGATGCTGTTTCTGGCCAATCATTTAGGAACGCGTCCAGATCGTCCCGCCATCTCCGTCTTGGCCTGCCACGTCGTCGCCGCCCATCATGCGGCACCCACTGCGTTATTTGATTAGCCCATCTGTCTGGGTGCATGCGGCATACGTGGCCTGCCCAGTCCCACTTCAGCCTGGCGGTTTTTTCTCCAACATCAGCAATACGTGTTTTGGAGCGCAACGTAGTGTTCCGGACTCGATCCGTCCTTTTAACACCTAATATGCTGCGCTCCATAGCCCTTTGGCAAACCTTCAATTTGAACTTCTGACCCTCTGTGAGTGACCATGTCTGAGCACCGTAGGTTAGGATGGGCAGAATACACATGTCAACGAGTTTGCGCTTGAGTGCTAGCGGGAGGGTTCCCTTCATAAGGTCCTTCATGGACCAGTAGCTCTTCCAGGCGTTTGCGATTCGTCTTTCGACTTCCTTATCCTGCCTGTTGCTGAAAGAGACTATCTGGCCCAAGTATATGTACTCGTCGACATAGTGTATCACGTGCCCATCTACCTCGACCCTACGTTTCGTGCTATTTTTCATGATCTGAGTCTTAGTTCGATTCATTTTTAGTCCAACTTGAAGGCTTGCTACGCTCAGTTCTTGGAGCGATTGTTGATTGTTGAATCTGTGATATCAAAAAATTTTTTTTTTGATATGTGGCTGTATAGCAGGCAGGGGGCGATTTAAGCGTCTGTTTTTGGCCAAAATTCCGCAGTTCCTAAAATTTCGTAAAGATTGGTTCAGTTTTAGAGGAGATTTGTATGGAAAAATCAGCAGTGGCAGCGTTATTTCCTCTTGGACAAAGCTCCACAAAATGGACAAACCTTATTGGCTCATGATATACATATTTTCAAGAGAAATCTACTGCAGCCGTCTCTAAGGGATATTATTTTTCCAACAGCATGAAAGGGGATTTTAAAATCGGTTTAAAATCAGTGGTTACGAGATTTTGCTGTCGATTTTGAAATAACAAACGCTTTCGTATTCATCGATAGTTCAACACTTTTATGTGTCCGGTGGGATTTTCTGACCGACTTTTATTCCAAGGGCCGATTTTATAAAACTTCATGGTAAGTATTCGTGAAGTAAAATATAAATAGGAGAGTGTAATGCATTTTTTTTTGTAAGCCAATTACTTAAACTGTGTGTCAGGTAATCAAAATTGCTTAGATGGGTGCCCGACGTCTAATACAACTTTTTTTAACCTAATGTATCGTTAAGAAAGAGGGCCGCAGTATGACTTGGATGCATTTGTAACGAATGGAGGGAGCATGCAGCCAATAGGGACAAGAGGCGCAAGAGGGGGGCCTTTGCCCAGCGGTGGGACGCAATTATAGGCTAGGCAAAAAAGTATCGTTTCATGTAAAATAACGTTTGATATAATGCGTTTCTTTATTTCCTTTCAAATCAATTAACTTGTAATTTGTTAGACGAGTTAGGTTAGATTAGAATAGGAACTAATAGTTATAGAAAACAAACGTGTTATATCAAACGTTACATTATGTCAATTATTACATTAGCTGAAAAATAAATAAATTGAACATTACGGACCCTATTTAGATATTTATAGAATACCTCCAAAATTGCATCACTCATCTTACAAACATGTACCTATGCACCAGCGTACACTTGGGAAATCGGCTCTACCTACCGCAATTGTTCGGGCAAAATCGGCATGCATTCATAGCTAGTTGTAGCGGCACGGCGGTCGAACGTGATGTCATGCCCCACAGCGGATAACGTCTCATTCATTATACACATAAAACCAATAAAATACAGTTTTCGAGCAGCTTTTTGTGAACATAAAAAGAAAAAAGAGACATCTATGGTTTTATATTCTGTATTTACCTACACTTTGCTGGCCACAGTTTTATAACTTATATGCAGATATAAACTTTACGATCGCATAAAAAAGATTTAAGTGTGACATAAAAAGGAAAAATAATTAAAAGGTTAGGTAGATCAAGATTTTTCACACGTAGTACCAGTGAAAATTAATATTCATTTCAAGTGCGATACTTTTTCGAATCAAGCGCGTGTCATACTCCGAGCAACTTGCAAATTAGTTTTGTAAAGAATCTTACAAGTTGAGATTAGTCTCACACGGTTCGTAATTCGATAGGACTTCAAGAACTTTGTCCGAAGTCCATATCATGATGTCCTACTCACTCAAATACTATATTACGGATGAATGAAAGAGCCGGTATGATGCGTAACTTTGAATTTGGTATTAGCTTTCTAGGTTAGTAGAGGGATGCTCTTTTTCAGCGCAAACTCGGGACATCGTAGTAGACTCTATTGAATTCCCGATAGGTCTCGTTTGCCTCTGAGGCCGGGAACTTTAGTAAGTTCCAAAGTAAATAAAAACTTATATTGGACGTATTAAGTTAAAGTGAAAGTAGTTTGTACATGGAAAATGTTTCTCTATTAAGGACAAAATAGCTACCGCTTCGCTTGGGTCCCCTGTGTTGGTTACAGAATCAAAATTTCTCTATTAAGGACAAAATAGCTACCGCTTCGGTCCCTTGTGTTGGTTACAGGATCAAAGATGCCTTAAAATTCCCAGTTGCGTTACTTCAAAATATGGAGATTTTGTAATGAGTAGTTACTTGTGATATAATTATGTATATCTATATCAGTTTATAAATATTACATTAATAAATATTAAGGGATAATCTATAATCTTACCCGAATCGACCTAGCCCCAAGCTATCAGCCATGCTTGTAGAGGTACTATGGGTACTAGACTGGGTACTAGTACTAAATTCATCCAAGTCCGAGTTCATCACAAATAATATTTCTCCTAGCTGGGATTCGAACCCAGGACCGCCGCCTCAGTAGGCAGCTGCACTACAAACTGCGCCAACCACGTCGTCATAATCATAATGGTACCTTAATGTTATTCAGATTTCTACCAAAAACATGACCTACTTAAAATTTCAGTGTTTAGGTTTCTTCAGGGCATACATTATAATCTGACAGTTACTTTATCCCATCCCATGAATTGTGAATTGATCTGATGTCTACATGGAGGAAAAATTGCTTAGTAAAGTACCTATGGGCCGAAGAGTGCCATAAGCTAATAAGGTAGAGCCCGTGATAAACAGGTAGAGTAAAATGTAGGGCACGCGGTATTTAAGTATTTTAGCTTAGAAACCTAGTTTTCAAGAAAAGCGTTTAGACATGATATTTCCATGTACATTTTAGATACATTGCTCGCTCTTGTCATCTTTGCTTTAGCAATATGACTCGCCATATGGGTATGTTCATCTCAATGAGAAAGAAGGCCGTAAAAAACCGAGATGTTGCTGCTAAATTGGAGATATCGAAATCCTCGTCGAATTAGGGCCCTGGGTCGAAACTGGAACATTAGACGAATAAGGGCTTATCTTACTACTTCTTGAGTAAATAAACGTCTTTGTGATACCAAAGGCACGATATTCCGCACTCGCTATATTATATTGCCCACAGCGAAGATAGATGACGCTTCGCGAGTAATTCGATTTAGCACTTCCTAGAATCGAGTTATCGCCCAAAGTCTGTCCTTTCTGAAAGGGCTTATGTGCAGATGAACTTGTGATAACAAATGTTCTTTAGTAAATACGAGGAAAACTTTAGGTGGAGGCTTGGGTGCAGCTAAAGTTAGCAGATGGTATTTTGCGTGAATAGATTGTTGCGTTACGGGATAGTTGATGAATATGCAATGTGAGTCAAAGGTTTAACTAGAGGATATTTTCTAACGAACTAACAGATATTTCCTAAAGTTCTTACGAATAATGGGACTCAAGGGGTTCATATTATTACTATCTCCTTTATTCATTTTATAGCTTTATTATTATTATTCCCTTTATTCATTTTTATACTTAGGCAAATCTTTTTTAAAATAAATTTATATAAAAAATACATTACAAATATAACCACATTCTAAAAAAACCCTAGGGTGCCGCCGGCAGCGGGGCAGGGCCCAGGCCCAGGCTACAGGTGGTTAGGGCTGCAGAGAGAGGAACCTCCTGACGGTGCGCGCCGTGTCCAGGAGTACCGCCTTTTGTATCTGGCCCTTGACCCAGCCATCTAGCGAGAGTCTCTTAAGATGTTTGTCGAGACTCTTCGCTATAAGACCGTTCGCCGAAACGACTATCGGGACAATGATCGTCGAGTCAACATCCCACATGGCGGTCACCTCGTGAGCCAAGTCAAGGTACTTGCCGAGTTTGTCCTTCTCGACCTTCACGAGATTCTCGCCATGGGGGATGGTGATGTCGACGAGCACTGCCTGGCGCTTGGGTCGATCTACCAAAACGATGTCAGGCTTATTGGCTACAATAGTCCTGTCCGTGATGATAGACCGATCCCAATAGAGCGTGGCACGACCATTCTCAAGAACTGCATCGGTGCGTACTTATTGTACGGCACCTCAGACCCCACAAGACCGTATTGAAGAGCAAGTTGCTGGTGAATGATCCTGGCTACTTGGTTATGTCTGTGCAAGTACTCGCCGTTAGCAAGATGAGAACAACCGGAGATTATATGCCTGAGATTGTATGCGCATCGGGACGGCGGCATTATTATTATGATTCATTCATATTATGAACCGCGGCCAAAAACTGCTACTTTTAAATGATAGGCAGTTTCGAATTCGGCCCCAAAAAAAGCATTCCTAATCCTACTATACTACTAAATAAAAAAAATCGACGAGGAATTGCAATACGCGTACGAAGTTGCGGGCACATTCTAGTCATACATAGGTACATATATTTACATACCTAGATTATATTGCCGCAATGAAATGATCAACCGTACTCCATGATAACATTTCATTAGTGCGAGTTGAATACCAATTAGTATTATCATCATACAAATTAAATTGAAAATTGGATTTGATAGCGCGTGACTCCGATAGTTACGTGTGAAACGTGTGTGTTTGTTTAATCTGATCTATTGACTTTAGCGCCATACCTACACATCACACTAATATTACAGAGGCGAATTAGTATGTGACTGTGTTTATGCGTATGTTTGTTACTTCTTCACGCTCAAACGGCTGGACGAATCTTGATAAATTTTGGTATGAAGATAGCTCACACCCTGGATTAACTTATCCCGAATTTTTATCCCGAAAAAATGTACATCATCAATACAGAAACAGAAGGTTCACAGAATTCAGAAGGGTGAGTCAGCTAAATTAATTCATACAGTACCTATTATATATTTTTTCCTGCTACGGACAAAGAAAAACAAACTTTTCGGACAAGAAAACATTAGTAGTCAACATATTATCAAATAAATCAAGGACAACATGTAGGTACGTCTACAAAATGCCATTTTAGTCCAAATAGAACATCACCCGTTAGAAGCGTAAACATAAACAGGACGAAGTAAACAAAATAAACAAGACAATAGGCTCAAAACAACAGACCTTGCCTGATTGGAGTTTGTCTGTGCCGGTTGTAAATCAAACAATCCACAACAACAACAATAATTTGGATTAGGTATGACGTCTCGTTCACTATGGTTTTATGTCTACTGAAGGAGGGGAGAAAATGAACCAAAATGAACCAATCAGGTTGCATTTTTGTAAAGCCCACAAGCAAGAAACTCAACATTAGGCAAGCTCAGAGCAAATTTTCCTTCAAGCGCATGTCGCGCAAGCATCTTTCGGACAATCTCTCTTCCTAACTGTCTTCGAAATATTTTACTTTTGTCCAAAGCCATCTTTATTTTCGAATTTTAAAACATATTTGCTGTATCTACACAATATTAGGGTTATTTGATATTCTATAAGAAAATCGAATCATTTCATCTGAAGGCATTCGGACAAATGAAACTTCGGAGTTTTGTAGTGTACCCGAAATATCTGGGGAGAAAAACGCCGCAAGAAACTACCGTTTTCTTTTCAAGTAAAGTTGAAAGAACAAGAATTTTATTATTTGTCTCGCAAGCGCCTGATTTTATCTAGCAATTAGTCTCACAACGTATCTCTATTGCTATTAGTAGATAGGCAGGCGTTGTTTCAACAAACAAATGGCTTAAATGAGGTCGTAACATGGTAAACAATGGACTTGGAACAAAGGTTTTTGGTAGACTATTGTAGCCATAGATAAGCCAAGGGTGACCTTACAGCCCTAGATAACTGCTAATCGGTGTTAAGATGTTATCATTTAGTAGGTAAGTACCTAATAAATCGTTGGACACGAAAAAAAAAAATGTGAAGACATGCTACTTCAAAAAACTGTTTAAACTTATTTAAGTTAGGTTAATTTAACATAATGTATGTTTTTTTGGAAATAATGACTGAACAACTTATTTTCCCGTCAAATGAAAATAAATTAAAAGAGTCAACCCTAGATAATTTTATTTATTTTCTTTTTGCTATTTCAAAGTAGTTTTCGAAAGCTGAAAGTTAAATAAGTATAATCTACGCTTAATGCATAGTGTAGATTTTAATTTCTTCGTGCAATTGCTATTTTTGTTCGAACATTTAGATATCAAAACATTTTGAGGCATTTTATTAAAATTATTTTGTCAGTTATAAAGTAATAAGTTTCTGTCAAAAATGTCATTTTAGTGACAAGCTTTTATAGCCGACTGTACATTTCTTTGAATATCCATCAAATGCTCACTGAGACGATTCTAAAGAGACCAAACTCGGTAGGATTGCTTTTTTTATTATATAGTTCCTATGGCCACCTTCCGGCTCCATCATCAGATCAGCCCCATGGTACCATATTATTGTATTGTCATCGAAGTTATGTAAGTATGCAAAATTTCAGCTCAATCGGTTGACGATATCTGCTTCAAAATTGAGTTGCAAGATTTCACCCGGACAAACATACTTAGATACATACATACATACATACAATGCAAGTAAAATAAAAGCTTGTAAAAAATAGTGACTCACCTCACACGGCGTATGTTGTTCCTAAAATATGGGCCGTGTTTTTCCTCAGCGTGGCACGGGAGAGATACGAAATAAAGCGGTCGAATTATGTCTCCTGGAGGCATATCTCGAACTTACAGGGATGCTGCGGGATTAATCACCGCACACCTGAGTCAGATGATGGAGCGTTAGTATCAGTGCGATATGTATAGCGATGGGATATATTTTTATTAGTAGGTAGTTGAAATACCTACCTACCTACCTGGCGTAAGCACGTAAGTACAATGAAATATTTAATTTTTCAGAAATAAATAATAGATTAGGTTAGGTTAGGTTTGTGTTATAACATTCCAAAATATATTATGGTTTCAGAAAAAAATGCTTTCGATGAAATTAAATATTTCTTTGAAATGAAATTTCGATGAAACATTTTGTCTATAAAGCAAGGGTAAACCATTCCGACTTGATTCCGACACAGTTACGCTTTATTAAAACTTTAATGTGAAAAAAAAAACTTAGGTTTTTTTTATTTCATTTTTATTAGCCTGTTTGAGTGTCCCACTTCTGAGCAAAGGCATCTCTGTTAGATCTCCACAACTCCCTATTGGCTGCTGCTTCCGACCAGTTGCCTATTGTTTTTATATGACGAAATAGTTGGAAAGAAATAAATTATGTAACTTGCTTCAAGTAATTAGGTTGAAGGCCTGAAGAAATTGGGTTGTTTTCGTCGTTGACATATGATGAAGTAGCTGGAAAGAAAGAAATTATCTAACTTCCTACAAGATGCAGTTGCGTACTACGTGCGTACGCGACATTAAATATTTAACTCTCCTTTTGCAATGTGCTCGTTTCCACTTCACCACATTAAAAAAAAACGTAACAAATTAGAACTCAAATGGTATTAAATATTGCTGAATTAAGTACCTAGTATAATAAAGTGTGATTTTTGTTCTAAAATGTGAAACGCTAAGGCGTGTGCTGCATAAATACCAGAAAAGTTTAATTTATTTCAAATTGCGACAGAGTGGTGCAAAGTACGAACATTGCCTAGTATTTATATACCTGCAAAGCTACTGAATTGTACTTTTTCACTGCACTGCGGTATGGGTCTAATGTCACAGGTTAAGGTCGACCTAGGTCTTAGTCACAGGCTGAGCGAGTGTCTAAAGACTGTATGTAACTGAGACTTTACTTAGTAAAAACGCACAGTTGTTGAGAATAAAATATGTTTATTTAATATTTAATAATATTAATTTCATAAGGCAAGTGTTTTAATTTTGGTAAGTTAGGATTTCTCAAAAAAAATTACAAAATTAAGACGTCAATTAGAGTTTAATAATTGTTTCCTATTTTGTTACCAATTTTCCTTGTGATTTTCAATACATTGATTTTCATTATATATAATTAAAAAAGTAAAAGCATAATATAACCTTAATTAACAAACACAACCATAATATTGATATAAAATGACTGGCGTCTTAATTTTGTAGAAACTTTTTGGAAATAATAAAGTAATAATCGTAAATACTTACTAGTTATGCATACTATATGCTATATTTTCTTCTTATCTATACTTTGTAAGCGAGCTACCTATACTCTCATAATTTTAATTGCATTTCGTACGAAAATGCAGTTATTAGTGTTTCATTTTCGTTTTCAAACACAAACACGAGTGAGAAATACATTTAGTTTAGAACAACATTTCTCTATAATAACGTACAAATGTTGCAAACTGGTTGGTTAAAATATTAATCTAAAATCGTTTACATTGAACCCTGTATCTACAGCATAAAGTACAAACGTTTAATGTGGGCTGGTTCCCTTTTGCATAAATACGTCCAATTATTAGACGTTTATCAGTCCGCAGTATATATGGTTGCATACTGAATAATACTCAGATCATTCCCAAATTAACTGTGGATTGATAATGCAAAGGTGGTGTAGTAGTAAATTTATTCTCTTACTAAAAGGTGCCTGCAACTAAGTCCGCGTAAAACTATTTGCTTTATCGTAGTCGGGTAAAAAGTATCCTATAACTATCTTTGAATGTCCAGCAATCCCTGTACCAAAATTAGATAAAATCCGTCCAGTATTTACGGCGCGACGAGCAGACAAAAAATGTTTCACCAACAGTAGACGATGTACGGCAGGCAGAGATCTTTCATGAAATAATAAACTCTCTCCATTAAAACTTTTACTCAATTCCATTTTAGAATTTTATAATAGTAGGATGGATAGATATGCCGCGGTTTATAAAATAAACATTGTCATATTGCGCAAATGCCACCACTCTGTTCTGCAGTCATGTGGCATATAATGATCACACTACAAATGCTGTTGTGTCAGAATCCCACTCCAACGGTGTAAAATAATGCTTTTTCAGCTTCCAATGAACACCATCCTTCACTTTTAATGTTCACGAACGTTCTAAAATTTCAAGCCGCGCTTAGGAAACCGTGAAAGACACGACCATTTATCAACCTCTAAATTGGGTTGTAAACAAAAACAAGTGGAAATTTGCCATTAAATTGTAGAGATTTATGAGGAACGTTATTGTCTTTGAAATTCAAGAAATACGGTGGTCTCAATTCAGTTTCCGTCGATCAAAGACGACCCTAATGAGTCTCTCATTCGAATTGTTCTGGAGGGTTTGGGTTTTAGCTACAGCGTCTTCAATTAATTGAAAGGTTGCGAATGTCTTTTTGAAGATTATTAAAGTACCATCCAAAATGGACTGGCTCATTCCAGTTTCACCTGGAACAATTAAGTAAGGTAAACAATTAAGTAAAGTAACAAATAATCCCCACGGATGTCGGCGACTACAGTCCGGAACTCTTCTCTGTTCGTCGTTTTTCTACCCAGTGAGGCAGCGTCAAGTCCCGTCCAACTCCTCAGATTGTCCATCCATGTTAGTCATGTTTGCCCTTTTACCTTCGATTTTACCTCCTGTCTTAAGAGGCCTTATTCCTTTAAAATGCTGATTGCTTTAGACATTTTTCTCTAAGATCAAACATGTTTTTTAACATATTATTCTTGTTACTACCTAGTACAGGGCTATTGGGATTTATTGGTATATATTTGAACCCTAGAGTTTTAATTTTTCATTGATAATTTTTGTTTCAAAAACTACTCGAAATTGACAAAATTTACGCGGAGAATTAGTTTTTTCAATTTATTTTTGACTGCACTCAATGAAAGCGTGAAATCGCTAAGAACTCGAGGAAAAGAATTATTTACTTCAAAAAGTTGGTTGAAATTATCAATATATTCGTCATAATATGAAAGAAACAAATTTTAAAAGGAATAAGGCTACTTAACTATATTAACTATATCATCGGCACTATTTAGCTCTATATTTTCTCCGTGGATAGCAAGATAATGCTGCTTTACCGGTGATAACGACGAGGCTTAATTTAGTAGTAGATGTGACTTTAGGTCTGTACTTTACTCGTTGAGGAATATAAAAAATCATTCCTTACCGATTGATTTGAAAAAGAAAAATGTAAATAATTAATAACGAATAACGAATGATGGAGTTGTTCGTATCCCCTCTATTGGTCACTGGAAAGATCCAGGGGAAGAGGCCTCGGGGCCGCAGCCCGATGCGCTGGTCTGACCAAATCCGCATGGCACTTGATTCCAATTTCTACAACGCGGTCAAGGTGGCCGAGGACCGTGGAAGATGGCGCTACATCATTCGGAGGAAGATAATCCATGGTGGATGTCACGAGCTTCAGCAATAAAAATAACGATGCACGGAGGAGGATGAAGTTGTGGCTGCCATGTCCCGCATTAAATGCGCTTTAATAGTATCTTTGAAGTTGAAAATCGATTAACTTCTAAATAACCGATAACCGGCAACGTGAACTGCAATTATTTTTAAGTCAGATCCAGTGAACGTCGGAAACTAAACCTGATTTCTTATTTGTACCCATAATTACATGTACACAACTTGAAAATAATTACATGTTGCGAAAAGATGGTCGTACATAATAAAGAAGAGAGAATTGAGCAAATAACAAAGCGGGGAAAGATAATTCAACCATAATCAAGCTGCCAAGCGTAGATGATGCTGGAAAAGTTTTTCCAGCGGATAATTCCGCATTTTTCTTGCAAAAAAACCTGGCATTAACAAAGCGTCGGTTTGTTTAAATTACCGTCAAAGTAAATAAAGCAAGCATTTCTAAACTAGGAACCTGAGGCTGTCTCATTTGCACTTCAAACACTTCAGGTTGGTCCGCGTTTTTAGATTTATTTGCGGAGTACTTTTGTGCGAACATATAGAATGTTTGTATATAGAATTGTATCTTAAAGGAAAAATAAAAGAAAAGGTGCAAATTCCAGCCATTCCTCGTATTCACGGCTTGATCCCCCTCTTATTTACCTCCCTAAAATGTTATGTTAAAGGTTCCGTTGTTAGAATATTATTTTTCAATCAGATTATAACATTGATAGCGTATGTATATCCCATGGAAGAAAGAACTTTCTTCCATGGTATATCCGATTCAGTTCAAATTGGGCGTATTTATGTAAAAAGGTCGGCTAAGAATCAGCACTCAAATGACGTCCCCGTGTGGAAAAATTACAGTCACAAACTGGAAAAAGAACATAGGTACAATTATTTCCATCTCAGCTCTTTTAGAGTGAGGAACTTTTCAAATGGATTTATTAATCATAAATTGGAAAATTTTCAAAAATAAAAAATGCGGTAATGTTGAATTATTTATCCTTTACATGATTATAACGGAAAAAGGCCTGGTAAAAAAAGGCAATTAATATGAAAATACAGACGTTATTACTAGTATCTAATATTATATTAGAAACGTTGGACTGTCAGATAGAAGTTACATACAAATTAACCCGTTTTAGAGCATTTTTTTCTCAATTTTGTTCTATGTAAAATGAAGTCGAATATCATTTTAGTTTTAGAAACATTTCAGCTACAGAGCACCGTTCAATTTCCGTCCCAGTTTCCAGTAAGTATTCGTATTTCTGCCGTGTTACGGTAAAAGGTCGTATTTGTTTACGGGTGGCATAGTAAGATACGCCCTTTACCGCATATACGTACATGCAGCGGGACCCCATGTAATTATGGTTTAGGTCCTATATAATTGAGTTGGTATATATATATTTAGTGATAATATAATACAATAAAGGTTTAGTGATAATATAATACAATAATTATGTTTTATATATTTTTTTCTTGAAACCTGTCACTAGCAAGTTGGTAATAATTGATTCAGTAAGTAGAAATAACCGGCTGTTTTTTTAAATTACCTGGGGTCATGTAAGTCACTAAATATCAAAGGCCCTGCTAGAAGGAAAAAAATCTTCGAACGCGTATTTCTCAAAAACTATTATATCTAGGGTGTAGTGAAGTTATTTGGATGATAGAAATAAGAGGCTCCATGAATAGTAATTCATATAGTCTGTAAACTTACAATTCGGCCATTCTCAAAACTCATTTTTTTTGCATGCGCGGGCCTCTAGTTTATTTATATGTAACATTAGATGGATTTTTTTTTATACATAGGCAATACTTTTGTCTAGAGGTATTTTGGATCTTTTAGTTCTAACAGTTCGGTATCTAGCTTATTTATTTTTTACAATACTTGTTCTCCAATTACCGTAGGCTGTCCGAATCCTATCTTAGCGGGGAAACTTGCGTCTCATTTTAGCTAGGAATGTAGTACATTTGTGACAACACAATATTCAGTGGCCAAATATATAATGTTTAGTATAATAAAGTAATTTATACACTAGGACCACACGTTTAATTAATACACAAAAATTTCTGAATGTCCTGTCGAACGGTATAATTCACGTTCCTATTCCTTTCCGGAGTGCTCAAACCTAAACTACGATAGATCGCGGCATCACCGTAACATCAAACGCGAGTGACTAGTAGTGCCGCGGCATTCGAACATAGCGGACGTGACTGTATTGCTGTTTCTGTTCGTAATTCACGCAAGTATCTAATTACCGTTCTTTTGGTTTTCAAAATGTATAATTCTCGTTCCTGTGTGTATTAATTATGTTTGTTAGCTTAATGTGTTGCTATTTTTTGTAATGAACGTACCACGTGGCCTTAATGTATAACGATATTCCTTTATTTGCAATGTCATCTTATATTTTAAAATAAAATTAAAATTGCCCTTGTTCTAAGTACCGTGGTGCTAATTACCGTAGATTTTCTAATTCCCGTAATATGAAAATTATAAAAAAAAGAATGTTACAAAAAAGTACCGTACTTACAAGCATTTTCAGGGTTTCGTACACAATGAATGCCAAATTAAATACTACGTCCGTCCATCCGTCTGTCTGTCCATCTATATACATCGGGCCCTGTAAGGACCTTGTATAATCGCCCGTGTAGCTCCTTGCTCTTCCATAGGGCCCTGCTATAGAAGAGCCATAGGGCCCTGCGGTCATCGGTGCTAAGCACCTTTGGTCTGCGCCAGTTCTCGTTTGCTAAGGAGAGAGAGGTGAGGCCTTTGTCAACTGCTACTACATCGCGATGAATCCCACATTCGTTGTTTAGGAAATACTACCTAAGACTGCACACCTGGTGGTTATAGAGGTCCTTGGCGTTTAAAAAGCCACGGCCTCCACACTTACGCGGGATGTACAGTCTCATAACTGACGAGCGTGGGTGTCTCATGCGGTGCGTAGTGAGCAGCTGACGGACCCTCGTATCCAGGGCGTCCAGCTCAGTCTGAGTCCACCTTAGTATGCCAAAGGAGTAAGTGAGCATAGGCATCACCCAAGCGTTGAAGGCGCGCGCCTTATTGCCACCGGACAAAAGACTGTTAAGTACTTTTGTCAAGCGACAAAAGAAACGCTCCTTCAACGTCTGCCTAATGTCTCCGTCAGCAATACCCAATGACTGTGACATAACAAGGTACTTGTAGATTTCAGCTTCGGAGATAGACCTGAGGGACATTGTCTCAGAAAGTTGCAAGTTCGCTGAATTTACGACTTCCCCCCGCTGTACATGCATGATCGCACACTTGTCTACACCAAACTCCATTTTGATGGCGCTACTGAAGGTTTCAGTTACTTCCAGTAGATCCACCAGATCCTGGCGGTTTGGTGCATACAGCTTAAGATCATCCATGTACAGCAGATGAGAAATGGCCTCACCTTCGAAGCCGGCAACCTAGTCCTGAATCCTTCAGCAGAGTGCTGAGCGGAAGGCAGAAGCCTAGCCTTTTAGTCCTCTGTGGTTGTCCACAGAGGACTAAAACTGTCACCCTGGAAAATACCTCTCTCAATCCTTATCAAGTTCTGCGGGCCAGGGGGACCATCCCCGCCACCTGGTTAACGAAGGACTGTGGTCCATTGCCCCATACACGCGCCTAAGGGGAATCTTAGAGTTGTGTCGATTTTATACAGCTCTAAGATCCTCTCCAGCCACGAATGAGGAACGGAATCATATAGGCCTTCTTATAGCCAATCCAAGCTGCCGAGAGGGACCCCCTGTCCCCCGGACTTGTTGGCAAATGGTCGTGTCAATGAGGAGTATATAGCTCCTTAGTATCACGGGACCCAACCCTA